>BSUD01000004.1:58827472-58888496 GCA_033239045.1 Fagopyrum esculentum | reverse complement strand
AAAAAAAAACGAAAAAAAAAGAAAAGAAAAAAAAAAGAAAAAAAAAACAAAAGCAAATTAACTTACGGATGTTTCAAAGTGTTTTATTCTATTTTTCTAAATATATTTTTAAGTAGAGGGGTTAATTAGTTTTACCTACTATTAAATGAAAGTGGTAAAAAATTTGGGGTACACTTTCTTAAACAAAAACTCAAAAAAGCCTAGTATATCAAATTCTCCCTTTTTTTTTTAAATGAACTATATTGACGTGAAACGCGAGAGGTGGTTCCGATTTTTTGTCGAGTTCAACTCCTTTGTTACGTCCGTGCTTAAAGTAACACGACTCATGTGGCTTTTTAGTACAAAATGGTGATGAGATCTCGGTAATGGCTAAAAACACATAACTTCAATAATCAAAGTCTGTTTTATTAATGTGATTGAAACCTGTATTATAGTGTTATATACCGATAAGGATAATAAATAAAAATAACTAATCTAACTAAATCGGAATAAAATAAACTAATTAGAAAATCTAAACCATATAAAATAAATAAACTATCGAACTAACGTAAAATAAAACACCAAACAAATAATTAAGGTTTTTATTAATAATAATAAATCATTGGGCAATGTAATGGTCCGGTCATATAAAAAACCTCGTACGCAAAACCCTAGCCCCCAAAATCAGAAGGTAGAACGCGCTCCTACACGCGAAGCTGCGTCGCCTCCTTGCCCAACCGCCCCCAAAATCCTAGCCCCCAAAATCTTTCGATCTATTTTGTCCTTGAATAACTCAAATCTCTAGCACCAAATTCCCTTCGATTCAATCTGGATTTGAATAACCCAGATTTCTTAATGAAATTCTCCTGGTACAAAAGAGTGAAGCAGTGGAAATCTTTCAACAAAGGAGAGTGCAGATTTCCAAATTAATGAAGCAAAATATGAAGAAGGGGAAGAAGAAACCAGGTTGGTGGAATCCAAACGAAAACAAGGGCCAACATTCCTCGTGGGTACGGGAATGTGGAAGGGCTCCTGCTACGAGGGTCCCAATGTTAAGAAAGAAGAAGGAAAATAGATCTGGATTGTTGGTGTTGATGATTCGGCCCCCTTGTCGTGATTTATATGTCCGACTGGGCTTAATAGTGAACTGCTTTATGATGGTGGGTAGTTGTGTGTCAAGTCTCTCTAAGCCCATGATTCCTCTTTTGTTGACTTGGGCTCTGCCTATATCCCAAGATATCAACGAAAATGGGAGGGACTGGCTTTTTCTCCTCTTCATCGAGGCTCAATGGTGCTCAGTCGGACCTCCTGGAAAACATGATACCGACAATCCATTACCGCACACAGGAAGAAATGACTCTGGAAATGGCGTTGCTTGGTCTGATTGTACTCCTGCAGAGGGGAGTCTTCAGGCGGCGGATCCTCCTCGCTCTGAGATGTTGATATATCTCTCACACGGGTGGAGATGCAATCCTCCCACGTTGTCATGGTGTTTGTTATGGATACCATGGATGAACAAATATCTGTTAAAACTTTACTTCAGTACTAAACTTTATAATCCTATACACAATCAAACAAAGGAACTCATACATCTTATCAAGTATGATCTTCCCCCGGTGATTCTATTGTGCAAAATTCTTTCTACATATAAGCTTATGCCAAATGATTTTGAACCCATGAATTTACCTCAGTTGCATTTTGCTCTCCTACGTGTCTATCTAAATATGCTAGTGCCGTGCTTAGAGAATGTTGATCATTGTGAATTCATGATTACCTTCCTACTGTACATTCCAACTCGTAACAAAACTAATAGTTTACATCCTAATGCGACTATGCAAATTGTATCCTTGAATATAATTTGAACTTTTTGAAGCAAGAGTTAATGCTTTATCCTTATACAAATCAAAACACCGGGAAAACATTTATTAGTAGCCAAGATAGGAGTCCATATACTCTTTTAAGTGAACTAATAAGTGTACATGCTTATAGATGCTTTGAAAAGGCAGAATCTTTCTTCAGAAGGGTTCTTTACTTTTGGAAAAAGGAATCAGGGAGCTGCCCATGTTGGCCAAAGCTAATAGGACTATGTGAGCGTTCCCAAGCAAGCCTAACGACAGGAAATAGGGCACATAAGAGAAGTCAACGTAAGCCAAAACCCAAGCACTTGAAGAACCTCTTACAATATCCGATCATCACCTAATAAGATTAAAAGTATAGTGCATAGGCACACAACAAAAGCTTTCCAACAAACGAATCTTGGATTCTTAGGTAAGAATGATGGCTACCAACCATCCACCCCCCATACTAAGTGTTAATGAAGTTAGCCTTCTGGCATTGTCGAGGCATAAGGAAGAAAAAGTTTTGGACAAACATCAAAATAACAACCCAAAATGAGCACATTGATATGATCATGCTAGCGGAACTAAAAACAAGTATTGAACCCCCCGAGTCATGCTGGCGGAGTGCGGGGTTTGATAGTATATGCTTCATCCCATCGGATGGCTTAGCAGGAGGGTTATGCCTTCTATGGAAAAACAACCTGCTCATAAATGAAAAAATAGAAATTCGCCATAAGGACAAAAGATTTGTCATAGTCGAACATACTAACTTTGAATCCAATTTCAACATGGCCATTTTCCTAATTTATGCACCTCCAAATGAGAGGCTAAAAGAAGAATTTTGGATCAAAGTAGTAGCAGCCATAGACGCGCAAACCAAGCTAGTACTCCTAATGGGAGATTTCAATGATATCCTTAATCCTTCCGATAAATTGGGGGGTGCGCCACTAAGATCAAATCGATTCCAAAGATTACAAAGCGTAATACAAGAATGCAACCTTGTGGATCTCGTGTCTAAAGGGAACAAATTCACATGGCGAAAGAAAAGAGATGGTGATAATAATACCTATGAAAAAACTAGATAGAGCTATGGCTCACTATGAGGTGTTGAACGCCTATAACCTAATTCATGTATGGAATCATGCCTTCACATCTTCAGACCATTGTCTAACCACAATAGACATTACTCATGAAACACAAAGATTCAAGAACAAGCCGTTTCGATTTGAACTCATGTGGACTGAAAGAGATGACTGTGAAAGAATTGTTAAACAGTGTTGGAGAACACACAAATAGTTATTGAGGAGGAAATCAACTCCGAGTTCCTTAAGGACTATAGAGACCCATTCAAATCCAACCGAATTAATGAGTCCACCATAACGCAACACCTTGAAGTCATTACTAGAGAAATTACAGATAGTGACAATAGGGAGCTTACCAAACCTTTCTCAAACGAGGATATTTGAAAAGTTGCATTCGATATTGGAAGCGACAAATCCTCAGGTCCATATGGAATGCCTGCCGGTTTCTTCCATAAATATTGGGCGACAATAGGGCTTGATGTAAACCGTGTGACAAAGAGTTTCTTCAGATCGGGAAAATTCCTAAAACAAATCAATCATACATTTATCAGTCTAATACCCAAAGTGGATAATCCGTCCATGACTACCCACTATAGACCGATCGGTCTATGTTCAAGAATATACAAAATTATTGCAAAAATCCTAGCAAACAGACTTAAGACAGTGTTGCCAAAACTAATCCACCCGCTCCAAAGTGCCTTTACACTAAGAAAATCAATTCAGGACAATATTCTCATAGCCCATGAAATCTTTCATGGGTTTAGAGCAAAAAAGGGAAGGAGGGTTTTATGGCCGTAAAACTAGACATGGAAAAAGAATACGATACGGTGGAATGGCCATTTATCCTAGCCGTACTTGAAAATTTTGGTTTTGAACAACAATTCATTAGTTGGATTAGAGAACGCATTTCCACGGTCTCGTATTCCATCCTAGCACTACTACAAAATTGGGTTTATATTCCATAACAAATAATCCGGACGTGTAATATATGGATTATAAAATAAGAAATAGGATGAGTAAATAATTATAATCCGGATTTAGTTATGATTCGGAATATAAAGTTAGCTAAATTATGTGATAAACAGTACAAATACACCATAATATAAACGCCCGGATTATTTGATAACCCAAATAATCCGGTTTCTAGAAAACCGGATTATTTGATCTATATGTCTAGTGAGAATAGAAGTACGCCCGGATTAATAAGCTCTCTCGATATCAAAAAAAATTTACTCTACCGCTTGGCTTTTCCCCTGCGCGCCCTAGCCCCTTTTTTTCCCCCTTCCTCTCCAAATCACGATTTCTACTCTCCCAACCCTAGGTTCCCAATTCATTCTTCTCAATCGCCATCGCCGGCCTGTGGGACTTCTTCACAGATTCCTTCTATCTTTTCTGGCAAATACTCGATTCAGGTTAGTTCTTTTCTCATCGACTCTTAATTTATATGTTCATCTATTTGAATTTGCGGTTTTCAATTCCTTATTTAGCTTGTTTGGAATAAAGCTGTAAAATTACAGGATTTCGGTTGTCTCGCTTGCTCGCTCGATTTCTTCTTCCCTAAACCGATAGATACCTTCTTCATTCTCTCTAGATTTATTCTTCTTCATGTGAATCGGCGCCGGAATTCTTCAGTTCCCTAAGTGATTGTCTTAATTTCCATTTCCTTTTCTGACGGAATTAGTTTGGCTTGATTGTATTTGTTTTGCTTCATTTCTTGGATAGACAGTATACTACATAAGAATATTGTGAATTTGTTTCACTTGATTAAATTTGCTTGACTTCATCATTATGAATATGTGTGTTCTGTTATTGTTCAACTGTATTTCCATTTTATTTTCTTAAATTTGTGTGGATGTATATAGATAAAAAGTAGATTGCATAGTAATCTTGTTAATTTCTGTGCAATTAGTTTGGTTGTATATAAGACTACATAATAATCTTTGTAGACCATGGAAATTACTTTAGACAACCTACATACAAATTGGTAGAGGCTTTAACGGGCAAAATCACAAAAGGCTTCTTTCTCCAGGTAGCCTACTGGCCCTACTTGGATGTTTTGTGTGGTTGAGTTTGGATGTAGTAAGTTTGTAATTTGGAAGATAGAGGAATATGTCAGCTAATGGAATGATTTCCTTTGAAAATTTGTAGTTGAATTTCTGTATGTTAGTTTCTTCATCAAGCCATTGATGTCTGTGCAAATGGATGTTATGCCAGAATGTTTTTGTTTTTATGTTCCACTTTTATAAAATCTAATATATCATGACAGCTCTTAGTGTGATGTATCTTATTCATAAACCAGAACATTGAGATCTCAAAGAATCCCTTAGAGTCGTGATATATTAGATTCTATGGATGGGTGTTATATTAGATTCTATATATCATGGCAGCTCTATATATCATGGCAGCTCTTTCATAAAAACTAATATATCATGGCAGCTCTTGTATTGTATAAATACTTAGTCGTGATATATTAGATTCTATATATAACAAAAATAGCAGCTCTTTGGAAATTTGTAGTTGAATTTCTGTATATTAGATTTTTTCGGGATGTGGTCAAGGACTCAATGCACAGGGACTCTAAGGGATTGCCCGTTCAACTCAACATGAAAGAGGATGGAGTGGGTCAACTGTCAAAGCACTCTCCTCGACCTTTGTATCTGTCAAAATCTATGGATGGGTCATTAGGATCCACAATGAATGGAAAGAATGACTTACCAGCAGATCTCAAAGAATCTCTCAGTGGTCTGGCTAAACTAAGAGAAAATCCTAGGTATTATTCTGAAAACCAGCATGCAAGATTGTCACATGAGATGAAGGTTGGATCTTCGCTTGCTATTTCAAAAGACGCTCCTAGGTATTCTTATGACGGGAGGGTGATAAATCGCTTGTCTTTTGAGCCACGAGACTTCTCTAAATCCAATCAAAGAATAAATGATCTCCCAAGACTCTCACTAGACAATAGAGAGAGCTCCATGCGAAGCTCGAGCTACGACTCAAACTTAGCTTATCTTCCCACATATTTATAAAATGGTGATGATAGCTCTAATGAAGATGTTTTGAGTATGAAGAAATTATCTCGGCCTCCTAGTGTTGTAGCAAAGTTGATGGGTTTGGAGACACTGCCAGATAATAAACCATATAGGGATAAGCATTGTGGTTCAACCAATTCTCTTGAAAAGTGCCATCATCATTCAATGCCTTCAAAAACATTTGATCCATGCAGGCCTATACGGCTTCCTGTCTCCCCAAGGAGCTCGAAGAAAGACCCAACTTCACCCCGTTGGAAAACTGCTGAGATGCGACCAATTTCAAGTTCAAAATGTTCAAATGAACCAACTCCGTGGAGGTATCTTGAAGGTAGTCGTACTTCTCAACATCAAGCAACAAGACGGCTTAAATCCCCTGAGAGTTCATCAAAATCTTCTCCATCTGTTATTAGTGAGATTGAGAAAAGATTGAAAGATCTCGAGTTCAAGCAATCAAGAAGGCAATTTAGTCGCTCGTCAACTGAAGTTGGTGGGTCCCCTGATGGTAGTAGGCGCAGGCCAAAGTCCAATATTTTGCAACAGAATGCTGACCAACTGAGTGAAGTAAGTAGTGAGACTAGAAATATTAGTAGCATGGGGGATGATATATCTGTGCAATCTGGTGGTGTTGCAACTCTGGAACATATGAGGGACGTGGAAGTCGCAAGCAACAAGAGATCTGTTGATGTAGTTGAGCGCGAGATCCTATCCCTTGAGTCTTTGAAGTACCCAGATGCTAGTGAAATAAAGACGGTTAGAGTCATTGAGAACCACCTTGGTATTGCTTAGTCACTTATATATTTTGTTTTGTGTTGAGCAATTTTGTGCATTTTCATTGTAGAATTCAAGCACCAGATCAAGTTGTAATAACTTAGTGGAAGAACTTCATCCTATCGCTCCTGAGCATCCCAGTCCTATCTCGGTGCTTGATGATTCGGCATATAGGGAGAATTCTCCCCCCTGAAACAGACATCACATGACCTTGAAGGTACATTATTTTTTGGTACTAGTAGTTTCTTTAAATTACTAAAACAATCTAAATTGCCGTTGACTATTATAAACACATGCTAGTTACGTTGAAGATTAGTAGGTATGTGGTATGCCAAATGTTTTTGTTGTTACTGATATGGATTTACGTAGGAGAGGATTTATAATCTTCTTGCTTCAAATGAATTGATATTATTCCCGAGAGAATCAATAGGTTATTTCTTTCATAGGAATCTATTCAGTGAAAGAAAATAAGTTGCATTTAGCAGAGTATATTGCCTGAATATAGGAATACGGAAATCAGTTTATTATTTTTTTGTATACTGCCTTGGTTTCTTTATATGTTTGATGAATTTTTTTATTGCATAGGCATTGACAACAAAATCATAGAACATGATAATGGGGAAGGGCAATGCAGCCCTTCAGTACAACTCTTTGCCAACCATGATGATGGATCTTCAACAGAGATCAACCGTAATAAGTTGCAGAGCATCGAGAAGTTGATTCAAAAGCTAAGAAGACTGAATACTAACCATGATGAAGCACAGATGGATTATATTGCATCCTTGTGTGAGAACTCAAACCCAGATCACAGGTACGTGTCAGAGATACTCTTAGCTTCTGGCCTCCTACTTAGAGATTTGAGCTCCGGATTGGGTAGCTTCCAACTCCACCAATCTGGTTACCAGATCAATCCCGAGCTATTTCTAGTTCTTGAATAGACGAAATGGAGCAACATCATTTGTAAAGTAGAGTGCAACCCTGATGAAGAGCGTTTAAAGCTGAGCAAGGAGAAGTTCCATAGGAAGCTCATATTTGATGCGGATAACGAGATTGTGTCACGGAAATTGGCGGCATTAGGGCAAGTTGTTGAGCCATGGTTGAAGCTTAGTAAGCTGGCTCAAAAGACACTTAATGCTCAAAAGCTTTTAGCAGACTGTGTGGTGAGATAGAAGAGTTGAGTGGCAGTGAAAGGCAAGAAATGAGCGTAGAGGAGGAAAAGGATGATTCTTTGAAAACCGTTTTGTGGGCGGATATTACGCACAAATCAGAGAGTTGGACGGACTTTCGTGGTGACACCTCAGGCATTGTTCTAGACGTTGAACGCTCTATCTTCAAAGAGTTGGTTGACGAGGTCGTCATTGGAGAGGCAACGTCTGGAAAGCCCAATAGTAGACGGCGCAGACAGCTGTTTTCCAAGTAAAACGTATATTATACTTTTAACCCTTCATTCTTATTTCCAATGCCCTTTTGATATGTTTTATTGGAAGGAAATATTATAAAATTATGTTTTTCCAAAGGGGAATGGAAATTAAAATTATTAACCTTTGATGATATGTTGAATCATTCGATCTGTTGTAAACATATAACTTTGGTGTGGATATGATATTTAGTGTAATTTAATAAACTCTTTTGAGTTAGAAGATGAAGCAGTTCCTTTTCCTTTTCCTGGTGTGAAGAACTAGTTTTTATTTTGAAAGCAATTCCAAATTATAATAATCCAGTTGTAAGTATCCGGTGTATATTAACCTCACCCAATGACGCCACCACTGAACTTCTTAATCCGTTTCTCTTAGTCCGGATTATAAAAAAACGAAATATTCCGGTGTTTTACACAACTATTGATAACACGATTTATGATCTAGATTTAGACACTCATTTAGATAGATTTCCCGCTCATTCATGTATGGTTTAGCATTAGTTCAAGACGTTTTGCACTCAATTCATGTATTTTGTCGAGATGGACGTCTACACGGACTTGTGCGTGTTTTACAGGTATTTCGGGAAATTTAGGAGCTAAAACGATGCGTTGAGGATCGTTCATCTAGATGACACATCCTCGGACTCATTAGGACACAAATTAAGGTCCAAGGAGGACTCATGGAACCTTGCCAACACTAGCCATGCACCAAATCACAGCATAATGATCAAAGGCGAAGTTTCTGCACAGAATCACGGTTCTCTGACAAATCACGGCCGTGGAATCAACCGTGGATTTTGCCAGATTCTTGTGACAGCTGTGCCACGACTCTCATGGCCAGCTCATGCAAGTTTGTTATAAAAGTGGTCCTTCATGGGTTGTGAAGGGCAACTGGGAGCATCTTGGAGCAGCTCATCCATTCTCCATTTCTCTAACAAAAATATCCTCTCAACAAGAAGATTTTCTAGGAAGGAAAGTGTCAAAAAGGAAGAAGAAGGACTCCATTGAAGAGGAGAAGAAACACACACACCATTGCCACTCTTGCTAGTTTTGTAGTGAAGATTCCCGGATTCTATTTCTAAAGTTGTATGAACCCTTTGAACATTCTTTTGGAAGGGTTGTAAGTTGCTCTAATTCTATTTTCAGCTTGGTTTCGATTTAAGTTCATTTGTTCATATCTTTTCCCTCATTATCTTGCAATGGATGTTATGATTTTATGTTTGTTTGTCTCGATTTCTATTATGAATGTTGTAGGCTAAATTGATGTGGTTCTAGGGTAAGGAAAGGATGGTTATGGCTAGGGCTGTGATAGAATGAACTTAGATTTGCCTGGGATGGCTTGTGTGTTTGAACGTATCCTCTGTTAGGAATCACGGCCAGTTCTTGCCAAACCACGGCCGTGGTTTAGGTAGAACAACCCGAGATTTTCCCTGTTTCGGTGGATCTAGTCTTAGATTGTTAAAATGTTGAAATCCTAAGTGTTTGTCAAGTTAAATCTATCCTAGGAAGACCTAGTGTTAGCGACTAAGTGTTAGGAGAGACTTACCCGGTAATCCTCACTCTTAGATTCCAAAGATAACAAACCTTAGGTAGTGGTGAGCCTAATACGCCGCCATTGGATTAAGTGTTCTGGATGGTAGCCTAAAACTAACCCTTCCGAGACTTACCCGGTGAGGATAGGTTGGATCTTAGGTTAGCAATCCGGTTTGAGTAGGATTCCATCCCTTAGGTTCTTAGAGACTTACCCGGTAATGAGACTTAGGGAATGGACTAGTGGATCATGAGACTTACTCGGTAATTGATCCAAATCTAGAAACACTTAACCCCAACATAGTTAATCCAAGGAATGAATAGATAACTTGAGCTTTATGCCATAACCGGAACTTCCAATCCCTAGAATCCATCTTGTCCTTCTTTGATCTATACCTTGTTTAGCTTGTTTCTTTGTTTTGATTCGTTAGCTTAATCGACTGATCACTTTTACATGAATTGTGATCTTTGATTGATCACCAAAAAACCAACTAAAAATAATTGAGGTTTTCATTTCTTTATTCCTTGCTCATTTCTTAACTTAGATCTTCACTAGACTTATTCATAAACCGAATCAATCTTACCTTAGTCTTTGTGTTTGACCTCGGAATACTATCCACACTACGAACGTCCTGTACACTGTGGGTGCGCTAGGAGTTAGGAGAAATATAACGAGTATAAATTTAAGACTTATTGTGCACATATCCTGAGCGTAACAAGTTTTTGGCGCCGTTGCCGGGGACTAGGTCTAGATTGAGTCTATTTTGTGATTGTTTCTAGTGTAGATCTTTCTTGTTGCTTTTGATCTCTTTTTGGTTTGTGTCTTTGCTTTTCAGGACATCTATTACTCTTTAGGTGTATGCGACGATCTCGTGGAAAGGATTTAGCTCCATTCGATCCCGAACCGGAGAAAACCCTTCGATCTAGATCCAAGAACATCCGAAAAGAGAAAGAGATGGCCGGAAGAAACCTCCAAGCTGAATTGGATGAAGCCTTAGAACAAATAAGGCTAAGAGATGAGCTCTTGGAGGAAGAAAGGAGACTTGCCAATGAGAGGCAAGAGGAAACTAGGAGGGAGATTGAGGAGATTAGGCAAGCCCTTGTTCAAGGAGAGCTTAATCGCCGACAACCTCCACCTCCACCTCCACAACCGCAGCCGGCGGCCAATGTTAGGGTTGCTCCCATTGCTATTGAGGAACCACAAACCCTAGGGAGACGTATGGATCCGGCACAAAGAGCACACCGACCGGGTGTGAATCTAGGAGATCCCGCAACCCACAACTATGAGCTCCGGCCTCAAGTTCTACAAATGATCCGGCATAATCAATTTGGAGGGATGGAAGGAGAGTCCCCTCATCAACACTTGATGAACTATGAGATTTTGATGGAGACTCTTAGACCGCCAAGATTGGAGAGCAACAACCATAAGCTTAGGGCTTTTTCCTTCTCTCTTAAGGATAAAGCCTTGGCTTGGTATCAATCTATTCCACAAGGGCGAGTTGGTACTTGGGAGGAGATGACAACCGAGTTTTTGACCAAGTTCTTCCCACCTTCCAAGACTACCGAATTAAGAGGGAAGATCAATGCCTTCGTGATGAAGGATAGAGAAAGTTTATTCAAGTCTTGGGAGAGGTTCAAAGATCTTCTCCTTGATTGTCCACACCATGGTATACCGAAAATTGAGCTATTAGAGATCTACTTCAAGGGACTTGTTGAAGATAGCCAATTTAAGCTCCAATCTCTTTCCGGTGGGACTTTTATGGAGAAGCATGTGGATGATGCTTGGGAGTTTGTGGAGAAGCAAGCTCTAGTGATTGAGAAGTACTCCCATAGGAAGAGTGAAGGGAGAAAGGCGGGAGCATATGAGGTGAGTGAAGTCACCATGAACAATTTCAAGCTTGACGCCATCAACAATGAGTTGAAGTCCTTGAGGGAGTTGTGTGCTACATCTTTGAAGAACCAAGCAACTCCTCAAGTGCTTCCACAAGCCAACTTGTCTTCCAAGGAGGAGGATGTGAATTATATGGGAAGGGGCAACTTCAACAATTACCAAGGCCCAAGGAGTTTCAACAACAACCGGCAATTCAACAATTACTGGCCCAACCACAACCATCCCGGGTTTTCTTACTCTAACCCGGATGGAGCCTTGAACCCTCCCGCCTCCACAAGCTCAACTCCACCACCAAGAGCTTCACAAGAACCTCCACCCGGATTTACTCAACCTCCCAAGGATAGAACCGAAATAAAGTTTGAGCAATTGCTAGGAAGGTTGAGTGGTCTTGAGAGCACCGTGACTTTGATCTCTAAGGCTCAAAAGGTCTTGGAAGCACAAGTGTTCCAAAAGGCGGGTGAAGCCCATAGAGATCCGGGAAAGCTTCCCGGAAGAACCGAAGACAACCCAAGAGGCCAAGTGTTGGCTAACACAACAAGGAGTGGGCTGAGCATGAAGGATCCTTTGCCCAAGGACCATGCTAAAGGATCGCAAGTAGTGGTAGAAGAGGGAAGAATGCAAGAAGATGGAGGCAAGAGCAAGGATGTAGAGCCAACCTATGTGGCACCGCCTCCATACAAGCCACCACTACCGTTCCCACAATCAAGAGCAAGAGCTCGTTTGGACAATCACTTTGGTAAGTTCCTTGAACTAATGTCTAAATTGCATATTAACATTCTGTTCATGGATGCCATTTTAGGAATGCCGGCATATGGCAAGTTTTTGAAGGAAATACTCTCCAACAAAAGGAAGTTGGAGGAGTATGGGGAGATTAGAATGACCAAGAGATCCTCGGAATTGATTCAAACGATGAAGGAGGAGATGCCTCCCAAGCTAAGAGATCCGGGCTCTTTTTGTGTCCCGATAGGAGTGGGAGATGTGAAGTACGAGGCCCTTTGTGATCTTGGAGCGAGTGTAAGCATCATACCGCTTGCACTTTGCAAAAAGGTCGGGCTAGGAGAGCCAAAGCCGGTCAAGATGACCCTCTATATGGCGGACCGTTCCATCACTCATCCGGTTGGGATTCTAGAGGACATTCCGGTGCAACTAGGAGGATTCTATGTGCCAATTGACTTTGTCGTCTTGGATATTCCGGCGGATTATCCGGTTCCCATCATCTTAGGAAGACCTTTCCTAGCCACTTCCGGATGCTTAGTGGATTGCAAGAACGGGACTCTCTCCTTCAACATTGGAGAAGAGAACATCAAGTTCAAGTTGTCCACAATGATGAAAGGACCAACCCTTGATGACATTATCTTCAACATAGTCGAGCAAGAAGAATCTAGAGAAATTGTGAGCTCGATCTTGATCAAGGATCCCTTGGAGAAGGTTCTTACCTTAAGTATGATGGAGGAAGGTGTTGAGGATGCTTGCAATGAAGAAATCAAGGCCTTGGAGGCATTGGAAGAGGAGCCAAGAGTTGGATTTGAAGGCCACGAAGAGGTCTTGAACGACTGCAGGTTCCACGGTCGAGATTTACACTCCACGGCCGTCAAACTTTCTGGACAACTCCGGGAAGCAAGCTTAGCAAGAACCACGGCCGTGGAAAATGAGAAAACCGTGTTTCCAGCCGTGTGTTCGCTCCAAACGGTGTGTGCAAGCTTTAAATTTATAACCCTAGACTTAAGCTTAAAACAAGGATGCGAACCCGCAGTGTACAGGTCAATCGTAGTAAAAAGCAAGAAATTCCAGGGGTCGATCACAGGGACTCGGTGAAACAAAGTCAATACGGTAAGCTTCGTGAATACTAACCACAAGAGCAATTAACACAATCAAAGATGAATAAGAAGTCAATAAAGCAAACATGCAATTCTAGGGATTAAAGCTTCTAGTTGTGGTTCCAACTCAAGATCTATAGATAAGCGGACAAAGCTGAGATTTTTGCATGGGGAAGGTGTTACTAAAGTGAAGTAGATCACCGGGTAAGTCTCACTACACACTAATCCTAAACCGTAACTCCTATTACCGGGTAAGTCTCAAGGAATCAAGATAAAGAACTATAACCTCAAACTAACACACCATCTAAGGGAATAGAATCAACCTTTACCGGGTAAGTCTCAGGCTAACTCACAAAGATGGGATGGAAGCACACTCAAACCCCAATAAAGGATAAACCTTTATTACCTACACTTATGATCGTTAATACACAAACTAAGGAATTACCGGGTAAGTCTCATCCTAAGCTTGCATTGAACCAGAAAGGTGTAATAAGAATAGGATTTAGCAAACTCTAACACTTAACCTTCTGTTTAGAATCGGATAAGTCACCTCGGTCAGAAGAATTCCACCCCGGCCGAGATGTTCATCGACCGAACGAGATGCTTAGGGTTAAGGTTAAAGACTCGAACTTTCAGGATCCTACTGGAATCTAAGATTATTCTATCATTGTTTTTCCCACAACCTTCAGCCAATCACCCTAGATACACACAAGGAAATTAGCCACTCATCATCATCATGAAAGTATTAAATATATGGGAAGAAGATGAATATTTGAATAAGAAGAATTTAATGAAAAAGACTTCAATAACTGAATCAAATATCAAAACAAAAGCGTTCCTTGGATAGCAATCCAACAAGACAAGACAACAAGTGAGGGAATTAAAGACAATCTTACAAAACCCTCCAATAAATCTATAAAAGCTTATGATCTTCAATCTTCCTTCAACCTTCAAAAAGGTTCTTCGAATCTCCCCAATAGGAGTATGCTGCTGCTGCTGCTGCTGCGTTGTATGCGACTTGTTTTTCGGTGTAAGCGGGATTTTGCGCTGATAGCGGGGTGTTGGATTTGTGGAAATCCAACCCTTTTTATAGGAAAATAACCCTCCAAAGATAATAAATCTTAGAAAGATATTTTCCCATAAATATAGGTAAAATATATGATTCTGCATATCTCCTTTCTTTCAGGAGCCAAACCCAAAAATATAAGATCACTTTCCAATTTTAAAAGATCTCAGCCAAGAATAAAATATTCTCGCCGCGTCCTAGGTGTTCACCTCGGTCGAGTCGGCGTCTCTGGATCACCTCGGTCGAGATGAATCTCTGGTCAACCGAGGTGAGTCACAACTGAATGTGAAATCTCTCAAAACTGGTCCAAAGTAAATCTTTAATCCATGGTTATGCTCCCTGGATGTAGCTCCAAATGACTCATGATTCCTTTTGCTCCTTTTTGATGTGAAACGTGCCATTTTACCTACAATTACAGCAAAACTAGGTGTAGACCTCGATTCTCGCAAAGGTAGATGAAATGGTAATATAATCACATATAACACATACAAACATGCAGATTATTGAATATAAAACGTCCAAACAAACCCTAAAATATAGACTATAATTCATGCTATCAAAATACCCCATACTTAGCCCTTGCTTGTCCCCAAGCAAGTTCCTCATATAAAAGATAAGATAGAATGGATTATAAGTCAATAAAATCAATGAAAATCTTTCAAAAACATTTTATGGTGTGCAACTATCATAGATCACTCTAAGAGAATACTTCATGGAATTTTAAAAACTCAATATGTTCAAAACATTTTATAAATATAGAAAAGTTGTTCATCTTTGCATAAAACCATAGAATGCATAATAAATCATAATTATCAAAATTAATCATGTATAATCCAGTTTAAACCACTAAGCCAATCAACAAGCTCAAGGTCTCAAGGGCTTCCCAAAAGAAAAGGTCAAGAAACGTGTAGGGTAGGGATGTATGTAAGGTAATGTGGTGCTAGAATCCGGGAAAAGGATGAACTTCACTTTCACTTTGACTTGCAACATCTTCCACCAATAAGCTTTGCTTATTTCACACTTTTTCTTTTTTTTTTACTTTACTTTTTGGGATGCATGGACAGAGGTGCACAATAACCGAAGCCTAGGAAATCTGCAATCATCAATTTCTCGAGATGCATCAAACCCTTGATGCACATACCATGACCCGTTAGGAATATCGCTCAATCCGACTTTGGCAAGACACAAACACCCGGCTATGTGAATGGTGCCGAGTTACTCATCTTCATGATTGACTTCCCCAAACCTAGAATTACTTTCTAACACTTCACTTCCAGCCCACTTCTCAACTTTGCTTCACTTGCTTTCACCACTTCGCTTGCTTCCAAATTCCCGGATAGGTAAAGTGAGGCAAAATGTATATGAGGGGCTAAGCATGATCAAGAAGAAGAAGAAGAAGAGAATGAATTGCCTTGGTCTTTCCAAGAAGAAAGTGAGAGAACTCAACCTACAGTGTCAACCTTCAAATTCAACATAATTTGGATAAAAATAAAGTATTAAACATGCCAATAATTTCAAACAAGCATTTAGCAACTTAAACATATTATAAAACCTTTCAAACACATAAAGAATTTAAAACCAGTCAGTAAACAAAATCTTCACTGAGAACATATCCAGATAAGTAGCAAAAAATCGTTTTCGAAAACTTTCTGTTACCCACCTCGGTCGAGGTGTTCTTGGTTCAACCGAGGTGAAACGCCTCGTTTGGCCAAGACTGACTCGGTCGAGGTCAAAATTTTTTAAAAACCATTTTTTTTCCGGTTTCGACGTTTTTCTCAATCAAATAACCTGTAGGTATGCATGTAATATCAGATAATCATATAAATGCAGAAGTGAAGCATAAATAAAATATCCGATAAAATGTCATACATCAAAATAGTCAAATAAGTACATCTAATAGTCATCACATAAATACAAACACCCCATACTTGGGACACACTGTCCCAGTGGGTCAATATAAGTCTGGAAATGAGAGTACTCACCGGATAAATAGCTGAACTACATAAAAATATAATAAAGAAAATCCTGCAGCTCCTCAATAGTCTCGATCCGGTGGTGGTGGTGGCACATATGGATACTGCATCGGGTCAAACGGGTAACCCATGACACGCTCGAACTGAAGCTGGGCCATAATGTGCTGATAGTGCTGCCGCTCCTGCATCTCGCGGATATCCAGCGATAATGCAGCATACGAGTCAATAACCTGATCCGTCAGGTCATCGATCCGTCTGTGGGCAGCTCGATCTCTCACTCCGCGCCTCCTGCGTCTAGCGGGTCTGACAGGAGAGGTCTCAGTTGGTGCAGGCTCAGTCTCATCGTCGTCATCAAGATCTATGATCGGCGGCGCGATCATCCCTACAGTATCTGTCCCTGTATCCATCGGGACTCCACCATCTCTCTCGTCTACCGTCTCCTCGTCATCGTCATCCTCCTCCTCCTCATCCTCAGCTGGGGCAGCTGCTGCCTCCCTGTGATCCTCCATCAGTGGAGCCCAAGCTGTCTGCCAGTAATGTGGATCGAAAACTGTGAACTGGGCAGACCAGCGGATCCCCTGTGGCGCAGTCGGCTCCCAAGGCATAACAACATATGGAGTGGTCAAACCACGGGGAACCAAAATCCTCCGTGTGATCATCTCCTGAAGTCCAAGCGGCTTCGGAGCCGCCGCCATCGTACAAATACTGAGGTCCATCCCGTGATAAGCAGCAATATGGGTGACTAGACTTCCGCAGCAGATGTCTCCCTTCGCTTTAGCCTTGATCCTGTGCAGGTCCTCTGCCAAGATCAAGCCAAAGTCTGGGAAACCCCCCGTGACCATACAGTAAAGGCTGAAGAGCTTGCCTTGTCGGATCTTCTGGGGCGTCTCAGTATGCGCCAGAAGTATCTCGCTGAATATCCTATGGGCTAATTTGAAGGCTGGGTGGAAGATGACCTTCTCCCTGGAATCTCTAGGGCGCCATCTGTCTGCATGCTCGGTGATATGGGCAATCTGCCCCCAGAACTCCCTAGCTACAGATCGGGAGGGGAAATCAGTGGCGGTGGGCTCAGAAAAGCCGAAAATCTCTCTCCAAACCTCTAAGGGAACTATGAAGTTCCGGTTCATCAACCGGTACTTCACAAACTGGTTTGTGGGGAGGTAGGAGAAGGAGCTAACGAACTCTAAGGTCGGCTCCAAGTAGGCTGGGGCTCGGATCTCAGTAAACTGATCCAGCCCAACAGTGGCAATCATCCTCCTAAGGTCTCCATCTAACCCTAGGCAATCGAAGGCTGACACGTCCAGAAAACGTGGTGCAATAACTGGACGGCTAGCTATGCGCTCATAGTCTACCCGACATCTCTCGTGGATCACCGGGCGGTATGGTCGGGAAGAAGAGGAAGAAGGGGAAGGCGAGGATCTGTCTCTGAGGGCTAGGCGACGATCGGAACTCATTTTCTCTCAAACACTGTCAGATCACCTCGGTCACTAACAATACTCAGAAATCACCTCGGTCGATATGCAGTTCGACTGGACCGAGGCGCAACAGTTCGCGATTCAAATCTCAAAAATCCAGTTCTTTTCCCCAAAAATCACTACAATTGCTTCCTATGGGGTACTTAAGCCTTTTCTCAGCAGAATCAGGGGCAACCAAAGCCCAAATCGAAGCGAATGAACGAGTTAGGGTTTCGGCTGTTTTTACCTTGTTTCGGTCGATTCGTTCGATTTCTTCGCAGATCTGTTGTTGCAATAGGATCCTCTACTCTTCAATCGTAGTTTGGAAGCGGAAATCTTCGAAAACGAGCAAAAACTGAGGAGGCGAGGTGATGAAGGGCGCCGCGGTCGAGTTGG
The DNA here is from genome assembly GCA_033239045.1 of Fagopyrum esculentum. NCBI lineage: Eukaryota > Viridiplantae > Streptophyta > Magnoliopsida > Caryophyllales > Polygonaceae > Fagopyrum > Fagopyrum esculentum. The sequence continues at coordinate 58,870,256 of BSUD01000004.1, read as the reverse complement.
GTGAAGTAAAAAGTAAAAAATAAATTTCCCCCCCTTTTATACTGTTCCTGGATCTGCTGTCACCTCGGTCGAGATGGTCTCGACCGGACCGAGGTGGTACGGACCGAGGTGGTTCTGCAGAAACCCTAGTCGCCTCGGTTGCTCAAGAATCAACTCGGTCGAGGTGGCCCCAACTGGACCGAGGTGTCTCAGTTTTCTCAAAATCTCGAACTTCTGTCCTTCCAGTTATGCTCCTTCCTTAGATATTCCCTGTTGTCTGTCCAGAACGCCAAAAACAAACAAAGCAAAGCAAAAACAAAAACTAACTAAGCTAGACTAGAAAAGGGGAAAAGAAAGCAATACCTTGGGTTGCCTCCCAAGAAGCGCTTGATTTAAGGTCGCTAGCTGGACCAAGATGCATCTCAAATGAGGTATATTGGTGCAACCTCCTCAACCGAAGTTTCTGGTTGGTACTTCTTAAGTCTATGACCGTTGACCTTGAAGCTTCCGCTAGTTTCGCCCCATATCTCAACTGCACCATGAGGGAAAACATGTTTCACTACATAAGGTCCGGTCCATCTAGATTTTAACTTACCTGGAAAAAGGCGGAGGCGGGAGTTGAAGAGTAGAACTAAGTCTCCTTCGTTAAGCTCCTTTGGGACGATACGCTTGTCATGCCATCTCTTCGTCCTTTCCTTGTAGATTTTGGCATTCTCGTAAGCGTTCAAACACAGCTCCTCCAGCTCGTTGAGTTCCAATAGTCGCTTCTCACCAGCCTCTTTGATGTCGAAATTCAACCATTTGATCGCCCAATACGCTTTGTGTTCCAATTCGACGGGCAAATGGCAAGACTTCCCATATACCAAATTATAAGGGGTGGTACCTATGGGAGTCTTGAATGCGGTCCTGTACGCCCAAAGAGCATCGTCCAATTTCATGGACCAATCCTTCCTCGTTCTAGAGACGGTCTTCTCCAAAATTGCCTTGATTTCTCTATTCGAGATCTCGACATGTCCACTAGTTTGAGGGTGATAAGCAGTTGATACCTTGTGGGTTACCCCATACTTCGATAGAAGTGCCTTGAACTTCCGGTTGATGAAATGCGTTCCTCCATCGCTGATGATGATGTGTGGAGTTCCAAATCGTGGGAAGATAGTTCTATTTAAGAACTTCACAACCACCTTGGCGTCGTTAGTGGGAGAAGCAATGGCTTCAACCCATCTAGAGACATAATCAACTGCAAGGAGGATGTAGAGGTTTCCTCCGGAGGATGGGAAAGGTCCCATGAAGTCAATCCCCCATACATCAAAGATTTCCACTTCTTGGATGTTATTAAGTGGCATCTCGTTCCTCCTTGATAGATTTCCTGTTCTTTGGCATGCATCACAAGAGACAACAAAAGCTTGTACATCTTTAAATAATGTGGGCCAAAAGAAACCGGAACGCAATAACTTAGCGCATGTTTTATCGGTGCTAGCATGTCCTCCACAAGGGAGTGAATGGCAATGCCGTATAACGCTATTAACCTCATCTTCCGGAATGCACCTTCGAAGCATCCCATCCGGTCCGCGCTTAAATAGCAGCGGCTCATCCCAGTAATAATGTCGCACTTCCTTGAAGAATCTCTTCTTTTGAGAGTACGTCACTCCGGGCGGTGTTTCCTGGCAAACAAGATAATTCACAATATCAGCATACCAAGGTCCGTTTTTATCAGAAAGTTGGTGGATGGAATGTTCCACCAACTGAGGATGAATGTCAGAGAGGTGAGTAAGAAGATTATTATTTTCAGTAGTCTCAGTTGACATCATCTCGCCATAGACCTCGGTCGAGGCGCATAGGCGTTGACCGAGATGTTCTTCGGTCGCCTCGCTCAGTCCAGAAAGTGCCTCGGTCGAGGTACTACTGCTGGATCCGAAACTGGAGATCTTTGTCTCCTGGATTAGCTTCTCAGTTTTAGCTCCTGGATCCTCTTCCAGTGCCTTTAAGCTCCGTATATCTGCATCACAAGAAGCATCTATACCTTCCTCCATTAAACTGAAGCTAATAACTCTTTCGAGTGGATCGTTAATAAGGATAGAGCTCACCAATTCTCTTGATTCTTCTTCATCGTAGATGTTGAAGATATCATCAGTTAGCTGCTCTTCTTTCATGGCTGCAAGTAGTGCGAACTCCACCTCATCGCCACCAACGTTGAATTTCAACTTGGCGTTCTTGCAATCCACGTTGTAACCCGAAGTTGCTAGAAATGGCCTCCCGAGAATAATAGGAACAGGATAATCTGCGGGAATGTCAAGTACAACAAAATCTATAGGTAGATAGAAGTTACCTAACTTGACCGGAACGTCCTCCAAGATGCCCACGGGATGGGTAATGGAGCGATCCGCCATATAAAGTCGAATCTTGACCGGCTTGGGCTCTCCAAGTCCGATCTTCGTGCATAGCTCTAGCGGGATGATGCTCACGCTGGCTCCTAGATCACAAAGGGCTTCACAAGTGACATCCCCAACTTGAATGGGAATGCAAAATGAGCCGGGATCTCTTAATTTAGGTGGCATCTTCTCCTACATGATCTTTATAAGCTCCGAAGATTTAGATGTCATCCTAACTTCACCAACATCTTCCAGCTTCCTCTTCCTTGATAAGATTTCTTTTAAGAACTTCCCATAGGCGGGCATACCTAAAATAGCATCAAGGAAAGGAATGTTAATATGTAGCTTATTCATCAAGTCAAGGAACTTACCAAAGTGCTTGTCTAGATGTGCTCTGGCCCTGGACTGGGGGAATGGAAGTGGTGGTTTGTATGCAGGAGGTGGAATATAAGTTTCTGTCGTTCCTCCTGCTTTCTGTTGCTCCGCCTCGGTTGGCATCTCGGTCGAGGTGTTCTTCGACTAGATCTGGACCGAGGTGGTCTGCGTCGAGCGAGGTACTGGATCTGCAGTTTTGAGTCCACTCCTCGTCGTTATGGCCATGCACTGGCCCTTAGGGTTGCTTTCCGTCTTTGCTGGAAGCTTCCCTGGATCTCTTGGCGCTTCATTCGCCCTATTAGGAAGTTGTTGTTCGAAGGACTTTTGGGCCCTCGAAAATGAAGTCATAGAATTCTCCATAGCGCTAAGCTTGATCAAGATAGCCTCCAGAACTGCGTCTTTCTTTTCCGCCTGAGACGAACTTGATCCTTGCCCTTGGCTCTTTAATGGAGTAGAAGAAGAAGAAGGGGAAGAGAGGAAAGGGTTAGAGGAATTATTAGAGTTGGAGTTAGAATAATTGTTACCAGGATTCTAGTTGCTTTGATTGTTCGTCCTCCAATTGTTGCTATTTGACCCTCTATTGTTGTTGTTGTTGTAGTTGTTGTTTCGGGGTCCGTTGTTGTTGTTGTTGTTGTTCCTTTGCCCTTGCTCTTCCTTCTTGGTTTGAGCCATCAAGAGTTCCTTCAATTGCTTCATGTCATTCTTCAAAGACGTGAGTTGATTGTTGTTGGATTGAGTCTCTTGAGAGTTGACTCTTTTAACTCCACCTTCAGCTCCTTGGTGGGTATATTTCTCCATGTGCAAGGCTTGCTTCTCAATGAAGTCCCAAGCCTCATCAATCGCCATGTCCATGAAGGTACCGGCGGAGAGTAGTTGGAGATTGAACTGGGTGTTTCCGTCCAGTCCTTTGAAGTAGATCTCCAACAACTCGATCTTTGGAATCCCATGATGTGGGCAATCTAAAAGGATATCCTTGAACCGCTCCCAAGATTTGGATAAGCTCTCCTTGTCCTTCATAATGAAAGCATTGATCTTCCCTCTCATTTCAGCGGTCTTTGAGGGGGAAAGAATTTGGTCAAGAATTCCGTAGTCATCTCCTCCCATGTGCTAATTTTTCCTGGAGGAAGAGATTGATACCAAGTAAGAGCTCTATCTTTTAAAGAAAAGTAAAAAGGTCTTAGCTTGTAGTTGTTATTTTCGATTCTGGAAGGTCGCAAGGTTTCCATCAAGATCTCGTAGTTTTGAAGATGTTGATGGGGTGACTCCCTCTCTAGCCCTCCGAATTGGCATTGGCGAATCATGGATAGAACTTGCGGTCGAAGTTCGTAGTCATAGTCCGCTGGATCTCCTAGGTTCACTCCTGGACGCCTCAGTTGTTGATTAGGGTCCATCCTTTGACCTAGGGTTTGTGGGATTCCTGCAAGAAGAACATCTCGGACTGGTCTCCGAGGTGGAAGTACATCGACCGGGGCATCAGGTACTGGAACCTGCCTCGGTCGAGGGTCAACTACTGGATCCTGCATCGGTCGAGGATCAACAGGAGGATCTTCCCTCGGTCGAAGTAGAATTTGGTTTCGTATGACTGCTATCTCCGCTTCGATTGCTGCAGTCTTGGTGTGATTCTCTTCTTTCTCTTGCCTTAGTTCTTCCTTGCTGAGGCGTAGCAGCTCTAGCGCCTCTTTCAATTCGGCCGCAAGATCGCGATCGTCTTGTTGGGCCATCTTTGCTTCTCTTAAGCGTCGCTTGTATGTCTTTTCTGGTTCGGGATCGTAAGGAACGATTTCCTTCCCAGTGCGGGTTCTTCGCATATACCTAAGAAAGAACCTGCAAAAGTCACTCAAGTAGAGTGGTTAGATGACACGGGGGCAAACGCCCCAAGAGCAAACCGTACCGGCTCGGTCTAGACCAAGTCCCCGGCAACGGCGCCAAAAACTTGTTCGCTCCAAACGGTGTGTGCAAGCTTTAAATTTATAACCCTAGACTTAAGCTTAAAACAAGGATGCGAACCCGCAGTGTACGGGTCAATCGTAGTAAAAAGCAAGAAATTTCAGGGGTCGATCACAGGGACTCGGTGAAACAAAGTCAATACGGTAAGCTTCGTGAATACTAACCACAAGAGCAATTAACACAATCAAAGATGAATAAGAAGTCAATAAAGCAAACATGCAATTCTAGGGATTAAAGCTTCTAGTTGTGGTTCCAACTCAAGATCTATAGATAAGCGGACAAAGCTGAGATTTTTGCATGGGGAAGGTGTTACTAAAGTGGAGTAGATCACCGGGTAAGTCTCACTACACACTAATCCTAAACCGTAACTCCTATTACCGGGTAAGTCTCAAGGAATTAAGATAAAGAACGATAACCTCAAACTAACACACCATTTAAGGGAATAGAATCAACCTTTACCGGGTAAGTCTCAGGCTAACTCACAAAGATGGGATGGAAGCACACTCAAACCCCAATAAAGGATAAACCTTTATAACCTACACTTATGATCGTTAATACACAAACTAAGGAATTATCGGGTAAGTCTCATCCTAAGCTTGCATTGAACCAGAAAGGTGTAATAAGAATAGGATTTAGCAAACTGTAACACTTAACCTTCTGTTTAGAATCGGATAAGTCACCTCGGTCAGAAGAATTCCACCCCGGCCAAGATGTTCATCGACCGAACGAGATGCTTAGGGTTAAGGTTAAAGACTCGAACTTTCAGGATCCTACTGGAATCTAAGATTATTCTATCATTGTTTTTCCCACAACCTTCAGCCAATCACCCTAGAATCACACAAGGAAATTAGCCACTCATCATCATCATGAAAGTATTAAATATATGGGAAGAAGATGAATATTTGAATAAGAAGAATTTAATGAAAAAGACTTCAATAACTGAATCAAATATCACAACAAAAGCGTTCCTTGGATAGCAATCCAACAAGACAAGACAACAAGTGAGGGAATTAAAGACAATCTTACAAAACCCTCCAATAAAGCTATAAAAGCTTATGATCTTCAATCTTTCTTCAACCTTCAAAAAGGTTCTTCGAATCTCCCCAATAGGAGTATGCTGCTGCTGCTGCTGCGTTGTATGCGACTTGTTTTTCGGTGTAAGCGGGATTTTGCGCTGATAGCGGGGTGTTGGATTTGTGGAAATCCAACCCTTTTTATAGGAAAATAACCCTCCAAAGATAATAAATCTTAGAAAGATATTTTCCCATAAATATAGGTAAAATATATGATTCTGCATATCTCCTTCCTTCCAGGAGCCAAACCCAAAAATATAAGATCACTTTCCAATTTTAAAAGATCTCAACCAAGAATAAAATATTCTCGCCGCGTCCTAGGTGTTCGCCTCGGTCGAGTCGGCGTCTCTGGATCACCTCGGTCGAGATGAATCTCTGGTCAACCGAGGTGAGTCACAACTGAATGTGAAATCTCTCAAAACTGGTCCAAAGTAAATCTTTAATCCATGGTTATGCTCCCTGGATGTAGCTCCAAATGACTCATGATTCCTTTTGCTCCTTTTTGATGTGAAACGTGCCATTTTACCTACAATTACAGCAAAACTAGGTGTAGACCTCGATTCTCGCAAAGGTAGATGAAATGGTAATATAATCACATATAACACATACAAACATGCAGATTATTGAATATAAAACGTCCAAACAAACCCTAAAATATAGACTATAATTCATGCTATCAAAATACCCCATACTTAGCCCTTGCTTGTCCCCAAGCAAGTTCCTCATATAAAAGATAAGATAGAATGGATTATAAGTCAATAAAATCAATGAAAATCTTTCAAAAACATTTTATGGTGTGCAACTATCATAGATCACTCTAAGAGAATACTTCATGGAATTTTAAAAACTCAATATGTTCAAAACATTTTATAAATATAGAAAAGTTGTTCATCTTTGCATAAAACCATAGAATGCATAATAAATCATAATTATCAAAATTAATCATGTATAATCCAGTTTAAACCACTAAGCCAATCAACAAGCTCAAGGTCTCAAGAGCTTCCCAAAAGAAAAGGTCAAGAAACGTGTAGGGTAGGGATGTATGTAAGGTAATGTGGTGCTAGAATCCGGGAAAAGGATGAACTTCACTTTCACTTTGACTTGCAACATCTTCCACCAATAAGCTTTGCTTATTTCACACTTTTTCTTTTTTTTTTTACTTTACTTTTTGGGATGCATGGACAGAGGTGCACAATAACCGAAGCCTAGGAAATCTGCAATCATCAATTTCTCGAGATGCATCAAACCCTTGATGCACATACCATGACCCGTTAGGAATATCGCTCAATCCGACTTTGGCAAGACACAAACACCCGGCTATGTGAATGGTGCCGAGTACTCATCTTCATGATTGACTTCCCCAAACCTAGAATTACTTTCTAACACTTCACTTCCAGCCCACTTCTCAACTTTGCTTCACTTGCTTTCACCACTTCGCTTGCTTCCAAATTCCCGGATAGGTAAAGTGAGGCAAAATGTATATGAGGGGCTAAGCATGATCAAGAAGAAGAAGAAGAAGAGAATGAATTGCCTTGGTCTTTCCAAGAAGAAAGTGAGAGAACTCAACATGCGGTGTCAACCTTCAAATTCAACATGGCCTCTAGGAAATTGAACATGGCCTCTAGGAAAGATCACTTCCCTCTCCCCTTCATTGACCAAATGCTAGAAAGGTTAGCTCAACACTCTCATTTTTGCTATCTAGATGGCTATAGTGGATTCTTCCAAATCCCTATTTACCCCGATGACCAAGAGAAAACAACTTTTACATGTCCATGGGGTACTTTTGCATATAGGAGAATGCCATTTGGGTTGTGTAATGCACCCGCCACCTTCCAAAGGTGTATGATGGCTATCTTTTTGGAATACATAGAAAATATCATGGAAGTGTTCATGGACGATTTCTTTGTTTATGGTTCTTCTTTCGATAATTGCTTGGCTAACTTGTCATTGGTGTTGCAAAGATGTGAGGAGACAAATCTTGTCTTAAATTGGGAAAAATGCCACTTCATGGTAAGTGAAGGTATTGTGTTAGGACACTTGGTGTCTAACCGTGGCATTGAAGTTGATAGGGCCAAGATTGAGACGATAGAGAAGTTGCCACCACCTACCTCGGTGAAAGGGGTAAGGAGTTTCTTAGGGCATGCCGGTTTCTACCGGAGGTTTATTCAAGATTTCTCTAAAATCTCTAAGCCCCTCACTAACCTACTAATGAAGGATGTTGATTTTGTCTTTTCAAAAGATTGTCTTGAAGCTTTTTGTAGATTGAAGAACGCCTTGATCTCCGCACCTATCATGCAACCTCCGGATTGGAGTCTACCATTTGAGATCATGTGTGATGCGAGCGATGTAGCCGTTGGGGCTGTTTTAGGGCAAAGGAAGGAAGGGCGCACTCATGCTATTTATTATGCTAGCAAGACGCTAGATGATGCCCAACTCAATTATGCTACCACCGAGAAGGAGTTGCTAGCGGTGGTTTATGCATTTGAGAAGTTCCGCTCATACCTTGTTGGAGCGAAGGTCATAGTTTATACGGATCATGTTGCGATCCGTTATCTACTTACAAAGAAGGATGCCAAACCAAGGTTGATTCGGTGGATCCTTCTTCTACAAGAATTTGATTTGGAAATACGAGATAAGAAGGGATCCGAAAACTCCGTGGCGGATCACCTTAGTAGATTGCCTCCATTAGAGCTTGGAAGAGATGACATTCCAATTGATGACTCATTCCGAGATAAGCAATTGCAAATGGTGGAGGAATGCTTGTTCCAAGTGTCTAGAGGAAATGAGCCATGGTATGCCGACATCGTAAACTACTTAGTGTGTGAGGAAGTGCCTCCCGGATTGACATATGCACAAAGAAAGAAGTTCTTCAACGATGTGAGGCACTACTATTCGAGTGAACCGCTTCTATTCAAGAGAGGGCCGGATGGGATGTTTAGAAGATGCATACCGGAAGATGAAGTGGAGAGTGTAATCCGGCATTGTCACTCCTTACCATGTGGAGGCCATGCTAGCTCACACAAGACGTGTGCAAAGGTATTGTGTTAGCATGAAATATTGTGATATTTTAGGCACGTTTTCTAAACGTATTTGATTCATATTGATAGTCTTTGATTGAACATTGTTGCATAAGTGAGGTAGTTTTCCTATATTGTCGATATGGATGTCTACACTAGTTCTATGTTGATTATAGGTACTTAAGAGCTATTTCCGAACGGAATCGAGCAAAGAAGAGTTGAATTGATATGTCCATGGATTGAGGGCATTCATAGGAGCAAATTTGAGTCTAACTTGAGGAATGCACGAGGTTAGGGAAGAATCACGTTCTTGCCCTAAACCACGCTCTAAAATACGGCCGTATTACAAACCACGTTCAGTTCCACGGCCGTGAATCCTTGCAAAGAGAAGCGTGATGCATTCCAGTAACTATTACGGTCGTGGAACATATGGTGCAAACCGTGACCTAATCCACGCTCTAAATTACGGTCGTGGAAACTTCCACGACCGTGATCTTGGCGATCTTTTTCGCCACACTTTGAAGCCACGATCTTTTAAAGATTGGGCCGGGCCGATATTTTATCTTGCCCTATAAAAGGACGGACGAAGCAAAATTCCGTCATCTTCGCTTAGGAGGACAACCCACGCTATCACCGCATAACCGCTATCGTAGCCTATCGACGCTTACCCTCGTTTAGAGGTAATTGGGAGATCTTGTTGGAGATCAAAGTTCGTGCTTGGATTTGCCCTAATCTCGCACTTGGTGGAGATTATTGTTGGGATTTTCATATTTTCCGGATTGACGGAAGATTCGCAAGGTTTCTTGCAAGAAGACTTCTCTTCTTGTTTAGGTTTGATTTAGAAGACGGATTGACATCCCGTTCTTCCTTCTTTCCTAAGATTTTGTTTGTTTGTTCTATTACGGATCTTGTGACGATATTTGTTCTTGATTGTGACTTTGAGATTGGTTGAGGTTTATTGAAAGTTCTTGAAAGTTTTCATCTTTCTATCTTTTAATTCTTGAATTGATATCAACATGACTGTTATTGGCTAGAAACCCTTAACAATTCTAAGGTGAAGGGTTGATAGTTGTGGCTTAGATGATGATAGATCGATCGCAAACAGATTAGACCCTGAGAGTTCGAGAGAATCGTCGACGAACTCTAAATTACGGGCTGTTCTTGAGTTCCACGACCGTGGAATCTCAAGATCCAACCGTAATTTCCCTCAAGTTTACGAAGCTGCTTTTACTTTAATTCAAAGTTAAAGATTTGCTTTGACTTAGTTTAGACTTGTCTTTTCTAGGTGGTAGTGAAGCCTCAACAACCTCTACCTCGATTGTGAGTGTCACAACCTCAATCGGTTAAGTTAGTCTTGATCCTTGGATTACAAGTTTGGGTATTCGATACTAATTCTCACCTTTAGAATCTTTCTATATTGAGCCTCAACAACCTGTATAGAGAGTGCCTTGTAAGTGAGTTACATAAGGTTTTTGGAACTTCGCCGTACGATTACCTTACATTAGTATACCTTTGCATATCTCAACTCTGTCTTTATATCATTAAGTATATCTTGAATCGATTGCCACAACTGGATAATTGGATCTTTAGGATTGTTGTTTTCCCAATATTTGCAAAACTCTCATACTTACACGCTTGATAATCTGCAATCGAACTTGTTCCCACCCAAATCCCTGTGTTCGATACTCTGGAATTCTTGCTAAACTACGTCGATCCGTACACTGCGGGTTCGCTGCTTGATTCTAGTTTTATAAATTTAAAGCTTATTTGCACACACCTTTAGGGGCGAACATATTGCAATCCGGTTTTTATTGGCCTAACTTGTTTAGAGATGTGCAAGGCTTTGTAGCGGCATGTGATGCTTGCCAAAGGACGGGCAATATCTCAAGGAGGAATGAGATGCTCTTGAACAACATCCAAGAAGTCGAGATTTTTGATGTGTGGGGTGTGGACTTCATGGGACCATTCCCTTCTTCATGTGGCAATCTCTACATCTTATTGGCGGTGGACTATGTGTCAAGATGGGTGGAGGCAATCGCCTCTCCTACAAATGATGCCAAGGTGGTAGTGCGGTTCTTCAACCGAGTGATCTTCCCTAGGTTTGGAACACCAAGGGTGATCATTAGTGATGGAGGGAGGCACTTCACAAATAGGAATTTTGGGGCACTTTTGGCTAAGTATGGGGTGACTCATAAGGTGGCAACACCTTACCATCCCCAAACTAGTGGCCAAGTGGAGATCTCCAACCGAGAGATAAAGGCCATCCTTGAGAAGACGGTGTCTAGAACTAGAAAGGATTGGGCTATGAAGCTCAATGATGCATTGTGGGCATATAGAACCGCCTTCAAGACACCAATTGGCACCACTCCTTACAAGTTAGTCTATGGCAAGTCTTGCCATCTTCCGGTGGAAATGGAGCATAGAGCTTATTGGGCCATTAAGTGGCTAAATTTTGACCTCAAGGAGGCGGGAGAAAAGAGGTTGCTTGATATAAACGCCCTTGAGGAGATCCGGTTGGAAGCTTATGAGAATGCCCGGATCTACAAAGAGAGAACCAAAAGATGGCATGACAAGAAGATCATCCCCAAGGAGTTGAGTGAAGGAGATCTTGTCCTTCTCTTCAACTCAAGGCTAAGGCTCTTTCCAGGAAAGCTCAAATCAAGATGGACCGGGCCATATGTGGTGAAGAAGATCTTTCCCCATGGAGCTATTGAGATAGGAGGGGAGCATTGCGGGAATTTCAAAGTGAATGGGCATCGCTTGAAGAAGTATATTCCGGGAGCCCCGGTAGACATGATTGCCCCGCTTCACCTTGAATAGACGCTCCCGAGTTTGGTCAAGCTAATGACCTTAAAGAAGTGCTTGATGGGAGGCAACCCATTGGTAACATTTTTTTTTCCTTTTTCGTTTTGTTTTCGTTTTTAGATTTTTCTATCTTTGTGTGTGTTTTGTCTACTTGGTGCGTGTGCTAGAGAATTTGTGGTATTGGAAGCCTTGCTTGGCATATGAATGATGATGATGAACCCCTCACAAATTATGGGTGGAGCGGACGCGGAACTTGGACGGCTAGCGGTGCCTAGCGCGGGTTCTGAAGCTTTGATGGATGCTTAGAGCTCTCTACCATGGTTGATAGGATCATCCAACATCAATTCACTTGAGAAATCCCAAATACCATAGCAAACCACTTTTACATTGTGAGAACCTTCTTTCACTCTCTTTACTTGTATACCACATTGGGGACAATGTGTTTCTAAGTATGGGGTGGGGTTTGCATGATGAGCATCTAGGATAGTCTAAAATTTTCACATGTCTTGCATTGTACATACTTAAATCGAAAATCCCATAAAAATCAGAAAATTTTAAAATTTTTTGTGCTTTCTAGGCTTGGATATGATCCTAATGATGAAATCTTGTCTTGTGAATTGGCTATGGATAGCCTTATGTGTTGAATTGATAAATGCATATGTGGACTTGAACTACTTCTCTTAAATTCTATGAATGATTTGTGATTATGATGTTTGCCTAGAATGGATAGAGTATTGAAAGTCGAAATTACATGATAGTTCTTGCATACCATCTAGGAATGAATGAGGCATTTCATCTTTCTCTACTTCTCATCTTGATCATGATTGCTTAAGCACCTCAATTGATATAAAATTGACCTCTTTTAACCCATCCGGGAATAGGAGCATGCTAGTGTGTTGAAGTGTGTGAAAAGCAAGTATGGAGTAAAGTTGTTGATGAAAGGATTGTCATGAATGAAATGCTGAAATTATTGTGGAAGTGTAGCCAAAATATAGGTTTGGGGGCGTTGGTTCAAATGACAAGTAACTCGGTACACTTCACATAATCGGGTGTTGGTGCCTTGCCAAAGTCAAATGAACCAATAGCCCTATCGAGCTTTGGTATGTGTGCCCGGTGTGGATGCACCTCAAAAAAAAAATAGAAAAAGCCCGAGGATGGCTAATCACCGAGGTTTCGGCTATTGTACACCAATGCCATTGTCTCAAAAACAATTCAAGAAAAAGAAAAGAAAGCAAGATAAGGAAAAATATACACTTGGGGGAAGTTGATCGAGGACAAGGAAGTGAAGTTAGTTCCATTCCCGGATTAGCATCACATAACCTAGAGAATTCCCAACCCAATCACAACGTTTCTTGGCCTTTTATGTCACAAGACCTTATGACCTACTTGCATGATTGTGAGACTTAGTAATCTAGATTGGAAATACTTTTGATCTTCTTGACCTCTTCATCCTTACATCTCATGCATGCTTTTGAGTTAAGTACAATTGTCTTTCCATGCCCCTATTCGTTTGATACATAATTGCTTATCAAATTGCCATTGAACATGACTATGAAGGTGATCCAATAGTAGAAGCACAAACCCAAAAAGATTTTTCCATTTTTCTGCATACATAAATCATGTCATCTCTTAGTCTATAGTTGGGAATTTGCTCGGGGACGAGCAAACCTTAAGTATGGGGTATTTTGATAACACGATTTATGATCTAGATTTAGACACTCATTTAGATAGATTTCCCGCTCATTCATGTATGGTTTAGCATTAGTTCAAGACGTTTTGCACTCAATTCATGTATTTTGTCGAGATGGACGTCTACACGGACTTGTGCGTGTTTTACAGGTATTTCGGGAAATTTAGGAGCTAAAACGATGCGTTGAGGATCGTTCATCTAGATGACACATCCTCGGGCTCATTAGGACACAAATTAAGGGCCAAGGAGGACTCATGGAACCTTGCCAACACTAGCCATGCACCAAATCACAGCATAATGATCAAAGGCGAAGTTTCTGCACAGAATCACGGTTCTCTGACAAATCACGGCCGTGGAATCAACCGTGGATTTTGCCAGATTCTTGTGACAGCTGTGCCACGACTCTCATGGCCAGCTCATGCAAGTTTGTTATAAAAGTGGTCCTTCATGGGTTGTGAAGGGCAGCTGGGAGCATCTTGGAGCAGCTCATCCATTCTCCATTTCTCTAACAAAAATATCCTCTCAACAAGAAGATTTTCTAGGAAGGAAAGTGTCAAAAAGGAAGAAGAAGGACTCCATTGAAGAGGAGAAGAAACACACACACCATTGCCACTCTTGCTAGTTTTGTAGTGAAGATTCCCGGATTCTATTTCTAAAGTTGTATGAACCCTTTGAACCTTCTTTTGGAAGGGTTGTAAGTTGCTCTAATTCTATTTTCAGCTTGGTTTCGATTTAAGTTCATTTGTTCATATCTTTTCCCTCATTATCTTGCAATGGATGTTATGATTTTATGTTTGTTTGTCTCGATTTCTATTATGAATGTTGTAGGCTAAATTGATGTGGTTCTAGGGTAAGGAAAGGATGGTTATGGCTAGGGCTGTGATAGAATGAACTTAGATTTGCCTTGGATGGCTTGTGTGTTTGAACGTATCCTCTGTTAGGAATCACGGCCAGTTCTTGCCAAATCACGGCCGTGGTTTTGGTAGAACAACCCGAGATTTTCCCTGTTTCGGTGGATCTAGTCTTAGATTGTTAAAATGTTGAAATCCTAAGTGTTTGTCAAGTTAAATCTATCCTAGGAAGACCTAGTGTTAGCGACTAAGTGTTAGGAGAGACTTACCCGGTAATCCTCACTCTTAGATTCCAAAGATAACAAACCTTAGGTAGTGGTGAGCCTAATACGCCGCCATTGGATTAAGTGTGCTGGATGGTAGCCTAAAACTAACCCTTCCGAGACTTACCCGGTGAGGATAGGTTGGATCTTAGGTTAGCAATCCGGTTTGAGTAGGATTCCATCCCTTAGGTTCTTAGAGACTTACCCGGTAATGAGACTTAGGGAATGGACTAGTGGATCATGAGACTTACCCGGTAATTGATCCAAATCTAGAAACACTTAACCCCAACATAGTTAATCCAAGGAATGAATAGATAACTTGAGCTTTATGCCATAACCGGAACTTCCAATCCCTAGAATCCGTCTTGTCTTTCTTTGATCTATACCTTGTTTAGCTTGTTTCTTTGTTTTGATTCGTTAGCTTAATCGACTGATTACTTTTACATGAATTGTGATCTTTGATTGATCACCAAAAAACCAACTAAAAACAATTGAGGTTTTCATTTCTTTATTCCTTGCTCATTTCTTAACTTAGATCTTCACTAGACTTATTCATAAACCGAATCAATCTCACCTTAGTCTTTGTGTTCGACCTCGGAATACTATCCACACTACGAACGTCCCGTACACTGCGGGTGCGCTAGGAGTTAGGAGAAATATAACGAGTATAAATTTAAGACTTATTGTGCACATATCCTGAGCGTAATAAGTTTTTGGCGCCGTTGCCGGGGACTAGGTTAAGATTAAGTCATTTGTCTTTGATTGTTTTTAGTGTTTATCTTTTTTGTTACTTTTGATCTTGTGTGTTTTTGTCTTTGCCTTTTCATGTTTGCCATGGACGGATTGTACCTCCAAGACGACCTTGACAACATGGAGTATGAGGGATGGATGGGAAGCCAAGATCTAGGACATCTACATGATGAGTTTGAGTATTGGGAGGAGTTTAATGCCTATCATGAGTCCCATAATCAAGCTCACATGACTATATTGCCTCATGAGGAACCTCACCAACAACCTCACAATGATAAGGTAGAATCAATGCTAGAAGCAATGTTGAGGAAGATGGATGATCTAGAAAGCAACCTTGCTTCCATTTCTTTCCCCATGGAGCTATTGAGATAGGAGGGGAGCATTGTGTTTTCCATTTTCTCTTAGTCCGGATTATAAAAAAACGAAATATTCCGGTGTTTTACACAACTATATAATTCGGATGTTCCTCCGGATTATAAACGTTTCATATAATCCGGATATTTGATCACTTATATAATTCGGATGTTCCACATCCGGATTATATGTAGTCCAATATCCGGATTATAAAATGTCAAATAATCCGGGCAAACAAACGATCCAAAAACAGGGCAAAATGAACCTAGCAAATACACCGGTGCTTGGCAAAAAAACGCCCGGATTATAAAACCTGGGGGCAAATACACCCCTAACCTTTAATCCGGTACAGGTCCGGATTATAAACCCTCAACTAACCGGATTATAAAGTCCTTTTTGTAGTAGTGATAGTCAATGACAAACCGTAATAGTAATATACCCCGAGAGGGGTTTATGCCAAGGTGATCCCCTATCACCTATGCTATTCAACTTAGGAGCGGAAGTCCTAGCTAGAAGCATTCAAAAAGAATGTTATCAAAATAATAAAACAATCGGTTTCCCGATCACAAGAGGTGGTACTATTATCCCATTCCTAGCCTTTGCGGATGATATAATTATTTTTGCCAAAGCATCTCTAAATGCAAGCACAAAAATTTTGGATCTCTTAAATAATTACTGCCATCTCGGGGCAAAAAGTACATTTCCATAAATCGTCATTCCAAACTACGAGAAACGTAGAGTGCGAAATGGAAAGACAAATCCAAATAAAAATCGGAATAACCGCTACAAAAGAGTTGGATAAATATCTTGGATGCCCTATCATTAACGGCTGAGTGAACAAGACTGTCTTTGAAGATGTAATAATAAAATCTAGGAAGCAACTAACCTCATGGAAAGCCTCCACACTATCACAAGAAGGTAGAACAATTTTAATTAAAGCTAATCTTAATGCTAAACCAAATTATATTATGCAAAACTTCATGCTTCCATCCTAAATACATAAGGAATTAGATCAAATCAACCGTGCTTTCTTTTTTAACAAAGGGCCCAAACTTCACCCTCTCATCAGTTGGGACAAAATTTGCAAACTGAAAAAGTGTGGCGGAGTGGGTATTAGAAAAGTGGAAGATATGAACAAAGTTCTCCAAATGAAAATACTATGGAAAATTATGGAAGAACCAAATAATATTTGGGTTTAAATAGTAAATGAAAAATACCTCAAGGACTCATTCCTATGGAGCTATAAAACCCAGAAAAATACCTCCTAGCAATGGAGAAGACTAATGAATCTCCGAACAGAATTTGAAAATGGATTCGGATGGAACGTTGGGATGGAAACACCATTAAATTCTGGAAAGATAAGTGGGCGACAGATCAGCCGCTCATTAAACTCATTAAGAATAGGAGTGATATCGATGAAAATGAACTAGTAAGTAACTATATCATTGAGAACAAATGGAATACCCAGAAACTGGAAATAGAACTAGACAATCTCCTACCACAAGAGGTTATGACTGCAATCAAATCATATCAACTCCCGAAGTCATTTATTCAAGATTGCCTTTAACGGGCAGCCTCAAATAAGGGATCATACACTACGAAATCAGCCATGAACCTCATTCACAAGAATAAAGGGCTCACAACTAATTCAAATGAGTGGGTTTGGATAATGAATATCATGTCCAAAGTCAAAAATTTTATCTGGAAATTGTCTAAAGACGGTCTCCCAACTAAGGAAAACTTGGAAAAACAAAGGGTTCTAGTGCCCATGCAATGTGTCCTCTGCAACCACCCATATGAGTCAACTAAGCATTTATTCTTTAACTGCCCCTTCATGTTGGAAAATCTCCACAATACCAACACTAAGAAGGAGATCCAACTTTTAAGCAACTCTAACCAAAATGTGTCGAGCATGGTCACCTCTTTGAAAAATAAGCTACACGACAGCTACATGGTCCAACTAGTAGTTACATGGTGGAATGTTTGGATTGAAAGAAACCAAAATATCTTTAATAATAAGAAAATTCAAAATATAGGGGTACGAGTACAAGACCAAATAAGGAGCTGGCAGGATGCCAATAAGAGAAAGAACCAAACAAAACAAAAACCTGCCAACAATAATAGAAAAACCAGAAATATCCAGTTAATTAAACCTGACAATGGTTTTGTCAAATTAAATTTTGATGGATCTAAACACAATTCCGGAGGTTCAACCATTGGTTTTATTCTAAGAAATCAACATGCAACAACCATCTCCCTAGGCTACGGACAGTGTGGGAACGCATCGGTCCTTCATGTTGAAGCATGCGCGCTACGGGAATGTTTGATCAGAGCATGTGATCTAGAGATCAACAAACTTGAGATTGAAGGAGATAATCTTACAATCATTGTTACGGTAGGAATTGATGCACGCAAAAGTCTTAAATTTATAACTCGATATATTTTTCCTAATCCTAGCGAAACCCACAGTGTATGGGTCGTTTTGTAGTAAGGATAGTATTCCGAGGTCGAACACAAAGACTAAGGTGAAATTGAATCAATAGTGACTAATGATAGTGTTTATCTAGGCTAAGATAAGAGAAAGAAATGAAGAAATGAAAATCTCAATGTTTTTGGATTGGTTTTGTGGTGATCAATCAAAGATCACAAATCATGCAAGATTAACAAATAACTAAGCTAGCAAGGCAATTAAACAAACACAAACACG
Source organism: Fagopyrum esculentum (assembly GCA_033239045.1). Taxonomy (NCBI): domain Eukaryota; kingdom Viridiplantae; phylum Streptophyta; class Magnoliopsida; order Caryophyllales; family Polygonaceae; genus Fagopyrum; species Fagopyrum esculentum. The sequence continues at coordinate 58,852,076 of BSUD01000004.1, read as the reverse complement.
AGATATGAAATCAAGAGAGAAAAATGGATTCTAGGGGTTAGAAATTCCGGTTATGGTAAAGGAATCAAGCTATCTAATCATTCCTTGGATCAACTATAGAATGTTGGGAGTGAGTGTTTCTCAAATGGAACCAATCACCGGGTAGGTCTCATGATCCACTAATCCCGCAACTAAGGTCCTATTACCGGGTAAGTCTCTAGGAGCCTAGGGTTAGGAAATCTACACAAACCGGATTGCTATCTAGGGATCTAACCTCTCCTTACCGGGTAAGTCTCGGGAAGGTAAGTCCTAAACATCGATCCTAGCACACTCGATCCAATAGCGGCTTATGAGGCTCACTACTACCTAGAGTTCATCATCTTTGGTACTTAAGATCGGAAATCACCGGGTAAGTCTCTTTCCTCACTTAAATTGCTAGCATTAGGTCACCCTAGGCTAGATTAAGCTTAACAAACACTAGGGTTTCAACAATCTAATATTCTAGCACTTAGATTCATCAAAACAAGCAAGTCAGTCAAAATCACGGGCAATTCATCCCTTTCCACGGCCGTGGACTGGTAAGATCAGACTGTGATTTGCAACAGTAGCTAGGTTTGAGAAAACAATTCATCCAAAGGTACATCTAAGTCCATTCTATCATAGTCCAAGCTATAACCATCTTTCCCTTGCCCTAGAATCGTATCTATTTAGCCAATAACATGTATCATAACATTCAAACTCATCAAGCATACAATCAAGGCTTCCATGGCAAGTAAATGAAGTGAAATAGAGATGAACAAGTAGAACAAAGAAATTCAAGCTGAAAATGAGTTTAAGTAAGACTTACAACCCTTCAAAAGAAGGTTCAAATCGTTCCTTACAAACCCTTGCAAACGTTTCCAACAAGTTGCTCCAAAATCTCTCTAAAAACTATGAAACTTCTAAGATGATTGTTCTTCTCTTCTTCTCCAATGGAAGCCTTTCTTTTCCTCCAAGAGTAGCTCCAATCCAATCTTCCAATGAGAGAATATGTGTTGTTGAGAATGTGGGAGAGAATGGAATGATGGGGTCCTTCCTCAACAGCCTGCAGGACCACCTTTTATACACCATCAAGGGCAAGGGTTGGTTATGGAGATCGTGGGACAACTGTCGCAGCTGTGCAGGGAGAACCACGGCCTATTTCCACGCCTGTGGAAGTCCCAGTGGCCGTGGTTTTGGTGATGCAACTTTCTTTGGATCATCAAGCCACAATTTGGTGCAAGGCATGCACCAACAAGGTCCCATGTGTCCTCCTTAGCTCCTAGCTTGCTTCCCAATGAGTCCGAAGGTGTGTCATCTCGAGGAACGATCCTCGAATGTATCGATTAAGCTCCTAAAGCTCCCAAAATACCTACAAAATATGCAAAAGTTCGTGTAGACGTCTATCTCGACAAATATACAAGAATTGAATGCAAACGTCATGAACTAGTGCTAAACTATGCATGAATGAGCGGAAAAACTATCTAAATGAGTGCTTAAACCTACGTCATAAATCGTGTTATCAAAAATACCCCATACTTAAGGTTTGCTCGTCCCCGAGCAAAGTCCGACTATAGGCTAAGAGATGACATGATTTATGAATGCAAGAAAAACTGAAAATATTTTTGGGATCGTGCTTCTAAGATTGGATTACCTTCATAGTCATGTTTCATGGCAAATGGACAAGCAATCATGCATCAAATGAATGAAGGCACGGAAAGACAATTATACTTAACTAGAAAGCATGCATGAAAGGTAAAGATGAAGAAACCAAGATGATCATGAGTATATCCAATCTAGATCACTAAGTCTTACACACATGCAAATAGGTCACAAGGACTTAGGAAAGAAGAGGCTAAGAAACGTTGTGATTGGATGGGAATTTTTTTTCTAGGTCATGTGATGCTAATCCGGGAATGGAATTAACTCCACATTTTTGTTTTTGATCAATTTCCCACAAGTGTATATTTTCTCCTTCTTTTCTTTCTTTTCTTTTTCTTTTTGTTTCACTTATTTTTGAGACAATGGCATTGGTGTACAAAAGCCGAAACCTTGGTGATTAGCGGGCCTCGGGCTTTTTTATTTTTTGAGGTGCTCCACACCGGGCACACATACCAAAGCTCATTAGGACTATCGGTTTATTTGACTTTGGCAAGGCACAAACAACCTATTATGTGAATGGTGCCGAGTTACTCGTCATTTAAACCAACGTCCCCAAACCTATATTTTTTTCTACACTTTTCACAACAAATTCAGCACTTCATTCACAACATCTATTCATCAACAACTTCATCCCACACTTGCTTTTCACACACATCAACACACTAGCATGCTCCTATTCCCGGATGGGTCAAAAGAGGTCAAATTTTTATATCAATTGAGGTGCTTAAGCAACATGATCAAGATGAGATGTAGAGAAAAATGAATTGCCTTAATCACTCCTAAATGATGTGCAAGAACTAGCATGTAATTTCGATATTAAATCCTCAATCAAATCAAAGCAAACATTCATGATCACAATTCACACATGGGATTCAAGGTAAGTACTTCAAGTCCACATATGCATGCATCAATTCAACACATAAGGCCATCCATAGCTAATTCACAAGACAATCTCATCATAAGGGTCATACCCAAACTTAGAAGCACTAAATTTTTTTTAAATTTTCTGATTTTTTTGGAATTTTCGAAATATCTATGTACAATGCAAAACATGTGACAATATTAAACTATCCTAGATGCTAATCATTCAAGTGATCATGAAAACCCCACCTCATACTTAGAAACACATTGTCCCCAATGTGTAAATGAAGTAAAGAAGACTGAAAGAGGGTCATCACAATGTAAAATGGTTTGCTTTGGTATTTGGGATTACTCAAGTGGATTGATGGTGGATGATCCTATCAACGATGGTAGAGAGCTCAAGGTGTTCGTTACGGCGTCGGGACCCGCGCTAGGCACCGCTAGCCGTCCAAGTTCTGCGTCCGCTCCACCCATAGTTGATGAAGGGCTCATCATCATCATCCACATGCCATACAAGGCTTCCATGCTACTTGGATTCTCGCACACAAACTCCAAACACACAAAAACACACAAAAACAGAAAAAATCAAAACCAAAACAAAACGAAAAGGGAAAGATATCTACCAATGGGTTGCCTCCCATCAAGCGCTTCTTTAAGGTCATTAGCTTGACCAAATTCGGGGGCGTCTCATTCGAGGTAAAGTGGGGCAATCATATCCACCGGAGCTCCCGGGATATACTTCTTCAAACGGTGCCCATTCACCTTAAAATCTCCACAATGCTCCCCTCCTATCTCAACCGCTCCATGGGGAAAGATCTTCTTCACCACATAAGGACCCGTCCATCTTGATTTTAGCTTTCTGGGGAAGAGCCGCATCCTTGAGTTGAAGAGAAGGACCAAGTCTCCTTCACTCAACTCCTTCGGGATGAGACGCTTGTCATGCCAACATTTAGTCCTTTCCTTGTAGATCCGGACGTTTTCATAGGCATCCAACCGGATCTCCTCAAGAGCATTCATGTCAAGCAACCTTTTCTCTCCGGCCTCCTTGAGGTCAAAATTCAGCCATCTAATGGCCCAATACGCTCTATGCTCCATCTCTACCGGAAGGTGGCAAGACTTGCCATAAACTAGCTTGTAGGGAGTGGTGCCAATCGGTGTCTTGAAAGCAGTTCTATAAGCCCACAAAGCATCATCGAGCTTCATAGCCCAATCCTTTCTCGTCCTAGAAACCGTCTTCTCAAGTATTCCTTTTATCTCCCGGTTGGAGATCTCCACTTGGCCACTAGTTTGGGGATGGTAAGGTGTTGCCACCTTATGAGTCACCCCATACTTAGCCAAAAGTGTCCCAAAGTTCCTATTGGTGAAGTGCTTTCCTCCATCACTTATGATCACCCTTGGTGTCCCAAACCTAGGAAAGATCACTCGGTTGAAGAACCGCACCACAACCTTGGCATCATTTGTGGGAGAAGCGATTGCCTCCACCTGTCTCGACACATAGTCCACCACCAATAGGATGTAGAGGTTGCCACACGAAGAAGGGAATGGTCCCATGAAGTCCACAACCCACACATCAAATATCTCCACTTCTTGTATGTTGTTCAAGGGCATCTCATTCCTCCTTGAGATGTTGCCCGTCCTTTGGCAAGCATCACAAGCTACCACAAAATTCTGCACATCCTTGAACAAACTTGGCCAATAAAACCCGGATTGCATCACCTTTGCACATGTCTTGTGTGAGCTAGCATGCCCTCCACATGGCAAGGAATAACAATGGCGGATCACACTCTCCACCTCATCCTCCGGTATGCATCTTCTAAAGACTCCATCCGGCCCTCTCTTGAACAAAAGCGGTTCACTCCAATAGTAGTGCCGCATATCCTTGAAGAATTTCTTCCTTTGGGCATAGGATAACCCGGGTGGCACCTCCTCACAAACGAGATAGTTTACTATGTCACCATACCATGGCTCATTACCCCTTGACACTTGAAACAAGCACTCCTCCACCATTTGCAATTGCTCATCCCGGAATGAGTCATCAATCGGGATATCATCTCTCTCAAGCTCCAATGGTAGGAGTCTACTAAGGTGATCTGCCACAGAATTTTCGGACCCTTTCTTATCCCGGATTTCCAAGTCAAACTCTTGAAGAAGAAGGATCCACCGAATCAACCGAGGCTTGGCATCCTTCTTTGTAAGGAAATAACGGATCGCAGCATGATCCGTATACACAATGACCTTCGCTCCAACAAGATACGAGCGGAACTTCTCAAATGCGTACACAATCGCTAGCAACTCCTTCTCGGTAGTAGCATAATTGAGTTGGGCATCATCTAGCGTCTTGCTAGCATAATAGATGGCATGTGTAAGCCCATCTTTCCTTTGTCCCAAAACAACCCCAACGGCTACATCACTCGCATCACACATGATCTCCAACGGTAAACTCCAATCCGGAGGTTGCATGATGGGTGCGGAGATCAAAACATTCTTCAACCTACAAAAAGCCTCAAGGCAATCCTTGGAGAAAACAAACTCAACATCTTTCATTAGTAGGTTAGTAAGAGACTTAGAAATCTTAAAGAAATCTTTAATGAATCTCCGGTAAAAACCGGCATGCCCTAGAAATCTCCTTACCCCCTTCACTGAGGTAGGTGGTGGCAACTTCTCAATCGTCTCTATCTTAGCCCTATCAACCTCAATGCCACAGTTCGACACCAAGTGTCCCAACACAATGCCTTCACTTACCATGAAGTGGCATTTTTCCCAATTCAGGACAAGATTTGTCTCCTCACATCTCTTAAGCACCAAAGACAAATTAGCTAAACAATCATCAAATGAAGATCCATAAACAAAGAAATCATCCATAAACACTTCCATGATATTTTCAATGTATTCAGAAAAGATAGCCATCATACACCTTTGAAAGGTGGCGAGTGCATTACACAACCCAAATGGCATTCTCCTATATGCAAATGTACCCCAAGGACATGTGAATGTAGTTTTCTCTTGGTCATCGGGGTGGATAGGTGTTCGCTCCAAACGGTGTGTGCAAGCTTTAAATTTATAACCCTAGACGTAAGCTTAAAACAAGGATGCGAACCCGCAGTGTACGGGTCAATCGTAGTAAAAAGCAAGGAATTCCAGGGGTCGATCATAGGGACTTAGTGAAACAAAGTCCAATTACGGTATGCTTAAGCAATCACTAACCATAAAGCAACTAAAACAATCAAAGATGATATAGAAGTCAATAAGGAAACATGCAATTCTAGGGATTAAAACATCTAGTTGTGGTTCCAATTCAAGATCTAAAGATAAGTGGACAAAGCTGAGGTTTTTGCATAGGGAAGGTGTTTCTAAAGTGGAATAGATCACCGGGTAAGTCTCACTACTCACTAATCCAATACCATAACTCCTATTCCATAGCTCCAACACCAAAAGCTTCACAATCATCAGTTTCTCGAGATGCGTCAAACCCTTAAGGTCGCTAGCTGGACCGTACGGTATCTCTATGCGTGATGGGAGGTATCCCCACCCCATACTTCACCTTCATCATGGGGTGAGATAAGTAAGTCTATCAAACTCTCCAACAAGTGCAAGTGCTCATCGGGGAATGAATCGTCTATGGGTGGGTTGTCCTTCTCGCGTGAAGATGGAGGTAGCCGGCTGAGGTGATCCGCAACAGAATTTTCGGATCCCTTCTTATCGCGGATCTCTAGTTCAAACTCTTGAAGCAAGAGAATCCATCGAATAAGGCGTGGCTTGGCATCCTTCTTAGCAAGCACGTAACGAATGGATGCATGGTCGGTGTAGACAATGACTTTTGCTCCTACTAAGTAGGAAGAAAACTTCTCGAAAGCATATACAACCGCCAATAGCTCCTTCTCGGTGGTGGCGTAGTTACCCTGGGCTTCATCTAGCGTCTTACTAGCATAGTAAATAGCGGTGGTCCGGCCATCCTTCTTTTGTCCAAGCACCGCTCCTACTGCCACATCACTAGCATCACACATGATCTCAAAGGGCAAGGTCCAATCCGGAGGCTGGATAATGGGAGCGGAGATTAACGCTTCCTTAATCGTGTAAAATGCATCCAGACACTCCTGCGAAAACTCAAAAACAACATCTTTATTCAAGAGGTTAGTTAGTGGTTTAGAAATCTTCGAGAAGTCCTTGATGAATCTCCTGTAGAAACCTACATGCCCGAGAAAACTCCTCACACCTTTAACAGAACAAGGGGGAGGGAGTTTCTCAATAGTCTCGACCTTAGCGCGATCGACCTCAATACCTCGATTAGAAACGAGGTGTCCTAGCACAATGCCTTCGTTAACCATAAAGTGACACTTCTCCCAATTCAAAACAAGCTTAGTGTCTTCACATCTTTGTAGCACTACAGAAAGGTTAGATAGGCAATCATCAAACGAGGAACCATATACTGAAAAATCATCCATAAATACCTCCATGATCTCCTCTATATACTCGGAAAAGATAGCCATCATGCATCGCTGGAAGGTGGCGGGTGCATTGCATAATCCAAATGGCATCCTCCTATAAGCGAATGTCCCCCATGGACAAGTGAAAGTGGTCTTCTCTTGATCATCAGGATGGATATGAATCTGGAAGAAACCACTATAGCTGTCTAAATAGCATAAGTGTGAATGCTGGGCCAACCGTTCGAGCATTTGATCAATGAAGGGAAGTAGAAAATGGTCCTTCCGGGTGGCCACGTTCAGCTTCCTATAGTCGATGCAAACCCTCCAGCCCGTGACGGTCCTGGTTGGGATCAACTCGTTGTTCTTATTCGTCACAACGGTCATCCCTCCTTTCTTCGGAACTACATGTATTGGGCTAACCCATTTGTTGTCCGAGATAGGAAATATGATACTTGCATCCAACAACTTAAGAATTTCTTTCTTCACAACCTCTTTCATGATCGGATTTAACCGTCTTTGAGGTTCCCGTGAAGTCTTATGATCGTCCTCCATTAGAATTCTATGCATGCAGAAAGAAGGCTTAATGCCAATAAGATCATCAATAGTATAACCCAAAGCCTTTTGATGCTTCCTCAGGACATGCATTAGTTTAGATAATTCAGATTCGGAGAGGGAAGCACTAACAATAGTGGGATAATTAGAATCTGGTCCAAGAAAGATATACCTCAAGTGATTTGGGAGTTGTTTAAGCTCCAAAACTGGGGGTGCTTTCTGAGGGGGATCCTTGCTTCCTCCTTCCAGTGGAGTAGATTGAAGAACTAGACTTTCAAAAGTCTCAGTTGACATCATCTCGCTTTCGACCTCGGTCGAGGTCCAGAGAGGTTGACCGAGATGTTCTTCAGTCACCTCGCTTGATCTAGGAAGTGCCTCGGTCGAGGTACTACAACTGGAACCGAAACTGGAGATCTTCTTCTCTTGAATTAGCCTTTCAGTTTTAGCTCCTGGATCTTCTTCCAGTGCCTTTAAGCTCCGTATATCTGCATCACAAGAAGCATCTATACCTTCCTCCATTAAGCTAAAACTACTAACCTTTTCAAGTGGATCTTTAATAAGGATAGAGCTCACCAATTCTCTTGATTCTTCTTCATCATAGATGTTGAAGATATCATCTCCTAGCTGCTCTCCCTTCATAGCCGCAAGTAATGCGAATTCCACTTCATCTCCGCCAATGTTGAACTTTAACTTGGAGTTCTTACAATCCACATTGCAACCCGAGGTTGCTAGAATGGTCTCCCGAGAATGATAGGAACGGGATAATCTGCGGGAATGTCAAGTACAACAAAGTCTATAGGTAAGTAGAAGTTACCTAACTTGACCGGAACGTCTTCCAAAATGCCCACAGGATGGGTAATGGAGCGATCCGCCATGTATAACCGTATCTTCACCGGATTGGGCTCTCCAAGTCCGATCTTAACACATAGCTCCAGCGGGATGATGCTCACGCTGGCTCCTAGATCACATAGGGCTTCACAAGTAACATCTCCAACTTGAATGGGTATGCAACATGAGCCGGGATCTCTCAATTTTGGTGGCATCTTCTCCTTCATGATTTGAATGAGCTCCGAGGATTTAGATGTCATCCTTACTTCACCAAAGTCTTCCAACTTCCTCTTTCTTGACAGAATATCTTTCAAGAACTTTGTTACGCTAAGATCGTGATGCGCAAATGGGTTTTAAATTTATATTCTCGTTATAATTATCCTAACTCTTAGCGAAACCCGCAGTGTACGGGACGTTTGTAGTAGGGATAGTATTCCGAGGTCGAACACAAAGACTAAGGTGAAATTGATTCGATTTATTGATTGAGTTTAGTAAAGACCTAGGTTGAAAGAAAAGAAAGAAATAAAGAAATGAAAAATCTCAAATGTTTTTGGTTGGTTTTTGGTGATCAATCAAAGATCACAATTCATGTAAAGTAAACAATCAACTAAATTATGAATCAACACAAATAAACAAGCTAAACAAGATATAGATCAAAGAAAGAAAAGACGGATTCTAGGGGTTGGAAGTTCCGGTTATGGCATAGGACTCAAGCTATCTATTCATTCTTTGGATTAACTATGTTGGGGTTAAGTGTTTCTAGATTGGTATCAATCACCGGGTAAGTCTCATGATCCACTAGTCCATTCCCTAGGTCTCATCACCGGGTAAGTCTCTAAGAACCTAAGGGACGGAATTCTACACAAACCGGATTGTTACCTAGAGATCTTAACCTATCCTTACCGGGTAAGTCTTGGAAAGGGAAGTCCTAAACAACTATCCTAGCACACTTAATCCAATGGCGGCTTATTAGGCTCACCACTACCTAAGGGTTGTTATCTTTGGAATCTAAGAGTAAGGATTACCGGGTAAGTCTCTCCTAACACTTAGTTGCTAACGCTAGGTCACCCTAGGATAGATTTAACTCAACAAACACTTAGGATTTCAACATTCTAATGATCTGAGACAAGATCCATCGAACCAGGGAAAATCACGGGTTGTTCTACCTAAACCACGGTCGTGGTTTGTCAAGAACCGACCGTGATTCCTAACAGAGGCTACGTTTGTGCACACAAGTCATCCAAAGATAAATCTAAGTCCGTCCTATCATAGCCCTAGCCATAACCATCCTTTCCTTACCCTAGAACCACATCTATTTAGCCTACAACATTCATAATAGAAATTGAAACGATCAAACACAAAATCATGACATCCATTAAAAAGATAATGAAGAGAAAGAGATGAATAAGTGAAGTAAACAAAACCAAACTGAAAATGAGATTAGAATGACTCACAACCCTTCCAAAAGAAGGTTCAAATGGTTCATACAACTCTAGAATTAGAATCCGGAATTCTTCAATACAAAAACTATCAAGGTGTGGTAATGGTGTGTATTCTTCTTCTTCTCTTCAATGGAGCTCTTCTTCTTCCTCTTTGACACTTTCCTTCCTAGAAAGACTTCTTGTTGAGAGAATATTTTTGTTAGAGGATAATGGATAATGGAGAGCTGCTCCAAGATGCCTTTCTCAGCCCATGAAGGACCACTTTTATAACAAATTTTGCATGAGCTGGCCATGAGAGTCGTGGCACAGCTGTCACAAGAATCTGGCAAAAACCACGGGTAGAATCACGGCCGTGGAATGTGCTAGTGAACCGTGATTTGCTCCAGAAACTTCGCCTTGGGTCATTAAGCTGTGATTTGGTGCATGGCTTGTGTTGGCAAGGCTCCATGAGTCTTCTTTAGCCTCTAGTTTGCATCCTAATGAGCCCGGAGGTGTGTCATCTCGAGGATTGATTCTCGAATGCATCAATTAAGCTCCTAAATCTCCCAAAATACCTATAAAACCCGCACAAGTCCGTGTAGACGTCTATCTCGACAAAATACGTGAATTGAGTGCAAAACGTCGTGAACTAATGCTAAACCATGCATGAATGAGTGAGAAATCTATCTAAATGACTGCTTAAACCTAGTTCAGAAATCGTGTTATCAAAATACCCCATACTTAAGGTTTGCTTGTCCCCGAGCAAATTGCTCAACTATAGACTACGAGATAACATGATTTATGTATGCAAAATGGCAAAATCTTTTTGGGTTTGTGCTTCTACTATTGGATCACCTTCATAGTCATGCTTAATGGTAATGGACAAGCAATCATGCATCAAACAAGTGAAAGCATGGAAAGACAATTGCACTTAACTTGAAAGTATGCATGAAATGTAAAGATGAAGAGGTCAAGAAGATCAAGAGTATATCCAATCTAAACTACTAAGTCTTACAAACATGCAAGTAGGTCATAAAGTCTTATGAACTCGAAGGCCAAGAAACGTTGTGACTAGGCGGGGGTTTTTCTAGTCTATGTTGTGCTAATCCGGGAATGGGAGTAACTCCACTTCCTTGTCCTCGATCAACTTCCCTCAAGTGTATATTTTTCTCTATCTTTTCTTTCTTTCCTTTTTCTTATTTTTGAGATAATGGCATTGGTGTACAAAAGCCGAAACCTTGGTGATTAGCCATCCTCGGGCTTTTTCTATTTTTCGAGGTGCATCCACACCGGGCACACATAACAAAGCTCGTTAGGACTATTGTTTATTTGACTTTGGCAAGGCACAAACACCCGATTATGTGAATGGTGCCGAGTTACTCGTCATTTAAACCAACGTCCCCAAACCTATATTTTTGTCTACACTTTCACAATAATTTCGGCATTTTATTCATGACATTCTTTCATCAACATCTTCACCCCACACTTGCTTTTCACACACATCAACACACTAACATGCTCCTATTCCCGGATGGGTCAAAAGAGGTCAAATTTATATCAATTGAGGTGCTCAAACATCATGATCAAGATGAGAAGTAGAGAAAGATGAATTGCCTCATTCATTCCTAGATGGTGTGCAAGAACTAGTATGTAATTTCGACTTCTAATACTCAATCCATTCTAGGCAAACATCATGATCACAAATCATTCATGGGATTCAAGATAAGTACTTCAAGTCCACATATGCATTCATCAATTTAACACATAAGGCCATCCATAGCCAATTCACAAGACAAGATTCATCATTAGGGTCATATTCCAGCCTAGAAAGCACAAAATTTTTAAATTTTCTGATTTTTTTGGATTTTTCGAAATGAGTATATACAATGCAAGACATGTGATAATATTAAACTACCCTAGATGCTAATCATGAAAAAGATCAAGCAAACCCCACCCCATACTTAGAAACACATTGTCCCTAATGTGTAAATGAAGTAAAGAAGAGTGAAAGAAGGTTCTCACAATGTAAAAATGGTTTGCCATGGTATTTGGGATTACTCAAGTGGAATTGATGTTGGATGATCCTATCAACAATGGTAGAGAGCTCTTAGTATTCATCAAAGCGTCGGGACCCGCGCTAGGCACCGCTAGCCGTCCAAGTTCCGCGTCCGCTCCACCCATAATTGATGAGGGGTTCATCATCATCATTCACATGCCATGCAAGGCTTCCAATGCTACCAAGATTCTAGCACACACACAAAGCACACCAAACACACAAAAACAGAAAAATCAAAAACAAAAACAAAACGAAAAAGGGAAAACGTTACCAATGGGTTGCCTCCCATCAAGCGCTTCTTTAAGGTCATTAGCTTGACCAAACTCGGGGGCGTCTTATTCTAGGTGAAGTGGGGCAATCATATCCACCGGAGCTCCCGGGATATACTTCTTCAACCGGTGTCTGTTACGCTCTAGGAATAGATGTGATGTGCACGCAATAAGTCTTAAATTTATACTCGTTATATTTATCCTAACTCCTAGCGAACCTGCAGTGTACGGGACGTTTGTAGAAAGGTAAGTATTCCGAGGTCGACACAAAGACTAAGGTGAAATCGAGTCAAGCAATGATCAAAGATAGTGTGAATCTAGGCTAAGATAAGATGAGGAACAAAGAAAATGGAAAACGCAATGTTTTTGTTGGGTTTTGTGGTGATCAAGCAAAGATCACAAGTCAAGCAAGATAATAAAACAACTAACAACTCAAGCTAACAAAGGAACAAGTAACACAAAGCACAAGGTATATGATCAAGAGAGAAAAGTAGATTCTAGAGGTCAAGATTTCCGGTTATGGCATAGGACTCAAGGTTCTAAGGATTCTAAGGACAAACTGCGGTGTGTGGGAAAGAATGTTCACTAATGGAAGCGATTACCGGGTAAGTCTCTCACTTCACTAATCCCGCATCAAACTCCTATTACCGGGTTGGTCTCAAGGGGTTAGAGTAAGGAATTCCGCACAAACTAGATGCTACTTAAGGGTAACCCTCTCCTTACCGGGTAAGTCTCGGAATAGGGAAATCTCAAGTACTAATCCTAGCACACTCGATCCAATAGCGGCTTATGAGGCTCACTACTACCTAGCATTCATCATCTTAGGTATCTAAGATCGGAAATCATCGGGTAGATCTCTTCCCTCACTTAGGTTGATAGCATTAGGTGATCCTAAGCTAAATTAGGCTTAATAAACACTAGGATTTAAACAACCAAGGACCCCAGCATGCAGATTTATCATTTAAAGAGCAACAGGAGAATAAATCGGGCTGTTCTACAGATAAATCGGCCGATTTATCTGATGAACAGGTCGATTTTTCTTCCTAGGATGGGTTTCGTGCATACAAATCATCCTAAACTAACATATAAGTTCATCCTATCATCACCCAAGCCATAACCATCAATCCATCACTCTAGAATCACAATAAACTAGCCAATAATATGCATATCAAGATCCAAAATCATCAAACAAGCATACATGGTGTTCATAGATGAATAATGAAAGATGAGAAACAAAATCAATAAATCTCAGCAAAATCCAAGTTGAAGCAAGACTTACAAACTCTTAAATGAAGATCCAAAACGTTCCTAACAATACTTGCAAAAGTTCTTCAATCCAAGACTACAAAATCACTCAAAAATCCCTCTAAACTCTTAGAATGGTGTTCTTCTTCTTCCTTGAATCTTTTAGAGCTTTTCTTCTCCTCCAATCTTTCTACCAAATTGATGAGCTATGAATGAGAGTGTGGGAGAGGAGAGATGCTCAGCAACAACCTGCAGGACCACTTATATTCTCCACCAAGAGCAAGGACGGACAAGAGATCGTGGGACACGTGGCTTAAGCTGTCAAAGCCCCAAAAATCGACCCAGTGGACAAAAATCGTCCGATTTAGCTGCTTGTTGGTCCGATTTTCTTCAACAGAAACATGCTATGATCGTCTAGCCATGAGGTGCTCCATTGCTTGCACCAATAGTGGTCTTTGTGTCCCTTGTTGCTCCAATTATGCTCCTCCAAAGCCTTGGATATGTACCATCATGAGGCTTGGCCCTCTAATGTATCGATTAATGTCCAATAGATCCCCGAATTACCTACAAAACCGATAAAAGGTAGTGTAGACGTCTTTTCTAGAAATATGCTTGAATTGAGCGAAGACGTCATGAACCAATGCCAAAACGTGCATGAATGAGTGAGAATTCAATCTAAATGATTACCTAATCCTAAGTCATAAATCTTGTTATCAAAAATACCCCATACTTAAGGTTTGCTCGTCCCCGAGCAAATTCCCAACTATAGACTACAAGATAACATGATTTATGTATGCAAAAAAAGGGCAAAATCTTTTTTGGTTTTGTGCTTCTAATTTTGGATCACCTTCACAGTCATGCTTCATGGCAATGGACAAGCAATCATGTATCAAATGAATGAAAACATGGAAAGACAATTACACTTAACTTGATAGCATGCAAGGAAGTGTAAAGATGAAGAAGTCAAGATGATCATGAGCATATCCAATCTAAATCACTTAGTCTTACACACATGCAAGTAGGTCATAAGGACTTGTGAAATAGAAGGCCAAGAAACGTTGTGATTAGGCGGGAATTTTCTAGGCTATGTGATGCTAATCCGGGAAAGGAACTAAACAACCACAACTTCACATTTCTTTTCCACTTCCCTCAAGTGTATATTTTTCTTCGTTTTCTTTTCTTTCTTTTATTTTTGAGACAATGGCATTGGTGTACAAAAGCCGAAACCTTGGTGATTAGCCATTCTCGGGCTTTTTCTATTTTTTCGAGATGCATCCACACCGGGCACACATACCAAAGCTCGTTAGGACTATCGGTTTATTTGACTTTGGCAAGGCACCAACACCCGATTATGTGAAGTGTACCGAGTTACTTGTCATTTAAACTAACGTCCCCAAACCTATGTTTTTGTCTACACTTTCACAACAAATTCAGCATTCTTATTCATGACATTCTTTCATCAACACCTTCACCCCACACTTGCTTTTCACACACATCAACACACTAGCATGCTCCTATTCCCGGATGGGTCAAAAGAGGTCAATTTATATCAATTGAGGTGCTCAAGCAAAATGATCAAGATGAGAAGTAGAGAAAGATGAATTGCCTTATTCATTCCTAAATGATGTGCAAGAACTAGCATGCAATTTCGACTTTCAATACTCAATTCAATCAAGGCAAACATTCATGATCACAAATCATTCATGGGATTCAAGATAAGTACTTCAAGTCCACATATGTATCATCTATTCAACACATAAGGCCATTCATAGCCAATTCACAAGACAATCTCATCATAAGGGTCATTCCCAAGCTTTAGAAGCACTAAATTTTTTTAAAATTTTCTGAATTTTTTGGATTTTTCGAAATATGTATGTACAATGCAAGACATAATGAAACATGTGACAAAATTAAACTATCCTAGATGCTAATCATGCAAGTGATCATCCTCCATTAGAATTCTATGCATGCAGAAAGAAGGCTTAATGCCAATAAGATCATCAATAGTATAACCCAAAGCCTTTTGATGCTTCCTCAGGACATGCATTAGTTTAGATAATTCAGATTCGGAGAGGGAAGCACTAACAATAGTGGGATAAGTAGAATCTGGTCCAAGAAAGATATACCTCAAGTGATTTGGGAGTTGTTTAAGCTCCAAAACTGGGGGTGCTTTCTGAGGGGGATCCTTGCTTCCTCCTTCCAGTGGAGTAGATTGAAGAACTAGACTTTCAAAAGTCTCAGTTGACATCATCTCGCTTTCGACCTCGGTCGAGGTCCAGAGAGGTTGACCGAGATGTTCTTCAGTCACCTCGCTTGATCTAGGAAGTGCCTCGGTCGAGGTACTACAACTGGAACCGAAACTGGAGATCTTCTTCTCTTGAATTAGCCTTTCAGTTTTAGCTCCTGGATCTTCTTCCAGTGCCTTTAAGCTCCGTATATCTGCATCACAAGAAGCATCTATACCTTCCTCCATTAAGCTAAAACTACTAACCTTTTCAAGTGGATCTTTAATAAGGATAGAGCTCACCAATTCTCTTGATTCTTCTTCATCATAGATGTTGAAGATATCATCTCCTAGCTGCTCTCCCTTCATAGCCGCAAGTAATGCGAATTCCACTTCATCTCCGCCAATGTTGAACTTTAACTTGGAGTTCTTACAATCCACATTGCAACCCGAGGTTGCTAGAATGGTCTCCCGAGAATGATAGGAACGGGATAATCTGCGGGAATGTCAAGTACAACAAAGTCTATAGGTAAGTAGAAGTTACCTAACTTGACCGGAACGTCTTCCAAAATGCCCACAGGATGGGTAATGGAGCGATCCGCCATGTATAACCGTATCTTCACCGGATTGGGCTCTCCAAGTCCGATCTTAACACATAGCTCCAGCGGGATGATGCTCACGCTGGCTCCTAGATCACATAGGGCTTCACAAGTAACATCTCCAACTTGAATGGGTATGCAACATGAGCCGGGATCTCTCAATTTTGGTGGCATCTTCTCCTTCATGATTTGAATGAGCTCCGAGGATTTAGATGTCATCCTTACTTCACCAAAGTCTTCCAACTTCCTCTTTCTTGACAGAATATCTTTCAAGAACTTTGTTACGCTAAGATCGTGATGCGCAAATGGGTTTTAAATTTATATTCTCGTTATAATTATCCTAACTCTTAGCGAAACCCGCAGTGTACGGGACGTTTGTAGTAGGGATAGTATTCCGAGGTCGAACACAAAGACTAAGGTGAAATTGATTCGATTTATTGATTGAGTTTAGTAAAGACCTAGGTTGAAAGAAAAGAAAGAAATAAAGAAATGAAAAATCTCAAATGTTTTTGGTTGGTTTTTGGTGATCAATCAAAGATCACAATTCATGTAAAGTAAACAATCAACTAAATTATGAATCAACACAAATAAACAAGCTAAACAAGATATAGATCAAAGAAAGAAAAGACGGATTCTAGGGGTTGGAAGTTCCGGTTATGGCATAGGACTCAAGCTATCTATTCATTCTTTGGATTAACTATGTTGGGGTTAAGTGTTTCTAGATTGGTATCAATCACCGGGTAAGTCTCATGATCCACTAGTCCATTCCCTAGGTCTCATCACCGGGTAAGTCTCTAAGAACCTAAGGGACGGAATTCTACACAAACCGGATTGTTACCTAGAGATCTTAACCTATCCTTACCGGGTAAGTCTTGGAAAGGGAAGTCCTAAACAACTATCCTAGCACACTTAATCCAATGGCGGCTTATTAGGCTCACCACTACCTAAGGGTTGTTATCTTTGGAATCTAAGAGTAAGGATTACCGGGTAAGTCTCTCCTAACACTTAGTTGCTAACGCTAGGTCACCCTAGGATAGATTTAACTCAACAAACACTTAGGATTTCAACATTCTAATGATCTGAGACAAGATCCATCGAACCAGGGAAAATCACGGGTTGTTCTACCTAAACCACGGTCGTGGTTTGTCAAGAACCGACCGTGATTCCTAACAGAGGCTACGTTTGTGCACACAAGTCATCCAAAGATAAATCTAAGTCCGTCCTATCATAGCCCTAGCCATAACCATCCTTTCCTTACCCTAGAACCACATCTATTTAGCCTACAACATTCATAATAGAAATTGAAACGATCAAACACAAAATCATGACATCCATTAAAAAGATAATGAAGAGAAAGAGATGAATAAGTGAAGTAAACAAAACCAAACTGAAAATGAGATTAGAATGACTCACAACCCTTCCAAAAGAAGGTTCAAATGGTTCATACAACTCTAGAATTAGAATCCGGAATTCTTCAATACAAAAACTATCAAGGTGTGGTAATGGTGTGTATTCTTCTTCTTCTCTTCAATGGAGCTCTTCTTCTTCCTCTTTGACACTTTCCTTCCTAGAAAGACTTCTTGTTGAGAGAATATTTTTGTTAGAGGATAATGGATAATGGAGAGCTGCTCCAAGATGCCTTTCTCAGCCCATGAAGGACCACTTTTATAACAAATTTTGCATGAGCTGGCCATGAGAGTCGTGGCACAGCTGTCACAAGAATCTGGCAAAAACCACGGGTAGAATCACGGCCGTGGAATGTGCTAGTGAACCGTGATTTGCTCCAGAAACTTCGCCTTGGGTCATTAAGCTGTGATTTGGTGCATGGCTTGTGTTGGCAAGGCTCCATGAGTCTTCTTTAGCCTCTAGTTTGCATCCTAATGAGCCCGGAGGTGTGTCATCTCGAGGATTGATTCTCGAATGCATCAATTAAGCTCCTAAATCTCCCAAAATACCTATAAAACCCGCACAAGTCCGTGTAGACGTCTATCTCGACAAAATACGTGAATTGAGTGCAAAACGTCGTGAACTAATGCTAAACCATGCATGAATGAGTGAGAAATCTATCTAAATGACTGCTTAAACCTAGTTCAGAAATCGTGTTATCAAAATACCCCATACTTAAGGTTTGCTTGTCCCCGAGCAAATTGCTCAACTATAGACTACGAGATAACATGATTTATGTATGCAAAATGGCAAAATCTTTTTGGGTTTGTGCTTCTACTATTGGATCACCTTCATAGTCATGCTTAATGGTAATGGACAAGCAATCATGCATCAAACAAGTGAAAGCATGGAAAGACAATTGCACTTAACTTGAAAGTATGCATGAAATGTAAAGATGAAGAGGTCAAGAAGATCAAGAGTATATCCAATCTAAACTACTAAGTCTTACAAACATGCAAGTAGGTCATAAAGTCTTATGAACTCGAAGGCCAAGAAACGTTGTGACTAGGCGGGGGTTTTTCTAGTCTATGTTGTGCTAATCCGGGAATGGGAGTAACTCCACTTCCTTGTCCTCGATCAACTTCCCTCAAGTGTATATTTTTCTCTATCTTTTCTTTCTTTCCTTTTTCTTATTTTTGAGATAATGGCATTGGTGTACAAAAGCCGAAACCTTGGTGATTAGCCATCCTCGGGCTTTTTCTATTTTTCGAGGTGCATCCACACCGGGCACACATAACAAAGCTCGTTAGGACTATTGTTTATTTGACTTTGGCAAGGCACAAACACCCGATTATGTGAATGGTGCCGAGTTACTCGTCATTTAAACCAACGTCCCCAAACCTATATTTTTGTCTACACTTTCACAATAATTTCGGCATTTTATTCATGACATTCTTTCATCAACATCTTCACCCCACACTTGCTTTTCACACACATCAACACACTAACATGCTCCTATTCCCGGATGGGTCAAAAGAGGTCAAATTTATATCAATTGAGGTGCTCAAACATCATGATCAAGATGAGAAGTAGAGAAAGATGAATTGCCTCATTCATTCCTAGATGGTGTGCAAGAACTAGTATGTAATTTCGACTTCTAATACTCAATCCATTCTAGGCAAACATCATGATCACAAATCATTCATGGGATTCAAGATAAGTACTTCAAGTCCACATATGCATTCATCAATTTAACACATAAGGCCATCCATAGCCAATTCACAAGACAAGATTCATCATTAGGGTCATATTCCAGCCTAGAAAGCACAAAATTTTTAAATTTTCTGATTTTTTTGGATTTTTCGAAATGAGTATATACAATGCAAGACATGTGATAATATTAAACTACCCTAGATGCTAATCATGAAAAAGATCAAGCAAACCCCACCCCATACTTAGAAACACATTGTCCCTAATGTGTAAATGAAGTAAAGAAGAGTGAAAGAAGGTTCTCACAATGTAAAAATGGTTTGCCATGGTATTTGGGATTACTCAAGTGGAATTGATGTTGGATGATCCTATCAACAATGGTAGAGAGCTCTTAGTATTCATCAAAGCGTCGGGACCCGCGCTAGGCACCGCTAGCCGTCCAAGTTCCGCGTCCGCTCCACCCATAATTGATGAGGGGTTCATCATCATCATTCACATGCCATGCAAGGCTTCCAATGCTACCAAGATTCTAGCACACACACAAAGCACACCAAACACACAAAAACAGAAAAATCAAAAACAAAAACAAAACGAAAAAGGGAAAACGTTACCAATGGGTTGCCTCCCATCAAGCGCTTCTTTAAGGTCATTAGCTTGACCAAACTCGGGGGCGTCTTATTCTAGGTGAAGTGGGGCAATCATATCCACCGGAGCTCCCGGGATATACTTCTTCAACCGGTGTCTGTTACGCTCTAGGAATAGATGTGATGTGCACGCAATAAGTCTTAAATTTATACTCGTTATATTTATCCTAACTCCTAGCGAACCTGCAGTGTACGGGACGTTTGTAGAAAGGTAAGTATTCCGAGGTCGACACAAAGACTAAGGTGAAATCGAGTCAAGCAATGATCAAAGATAGTGTGAATCTAGGCTAAGATAAGATGAGGAACAAAGAAAATGGAAAACGCAATGTTTTTGTTGGGTTTTGTGGTGATCAAGCAAAGATCACAAGTCAAGCAAGATAATAAAACAACTAACAACTCAAGCTAACAAAGGAACAAGTAACACAAAGCACAAGGTATATGATCAAGAGAGAAAAGTAGATTCTAGAGGTCAAGATTTCCGGTTATGGCATAGGACTCAAGGTTCTAAGGATTCTAAGGACAAACTGCGGTGTGTGGGAAAGAATGTTCACTAATGGAAGCGATTACCGGGTAAGTCTCTCACTTCACTAATCCCGCATCAAACTCCTATTACCGGGTTGGTCTCAAGGGGTTAGAGTAAGGAATTCCGCACAAACTAGATGCTACTTAAGGGTAACCCTCTCCTTACCGGGTAAGTCTCGGAATAGGGAAATCTCAAGTACTAATCCTAGCACACTCGATCCAATAGCGGCTTATGAGGCTCACTACTACCTAGCATTCATCATCTTAGGTATCTAAGATCGGAAATCATCGGGTAGATCTCTTCCCTCACTTAGGTTGATAGCATTAGGTGATCCTAAGCTAAATTAGGCTTAATAAACACTAGGATTTAAACAACCAAGGACCCCAGCATGCAGATTTATCATTTAAAGAGCAACAGGAGAATAAATCGGGCTGTTCTACAGATAAATCGGCCGATTTATCTGATGAACAGGTCGATTTTTCTTCCTAGGATGGGTTTCGTGCATACAAATCATCCTAAACTAACATATAAGTTCATCCTATCATCACCCAAGCCATAACCATCAATCCATCACTCTAGAATCACAATAAACTAGCCAATAATATGCATATCAAGATCCAAAATCATCAAACAAGCATACATGGTGTTCATAGATGAATAATGAAAGATGAGAAACAAAATCAATAAATCTCAGCAAAATCCAAGTTGAAGCAAGACTTACAAACTCTTAAATGAAGATCCAAAACGTTCCTAACAATACTTGCAAAAGTTCTTCAATCCAAGACTACAAAATCACTCAAAAATCCCTCTAAACTCTTAGAATGGTGTTCTTCTTCTTCCTTGAATCTTTTAGAGCTTTTCTTCTCCTCCAATCTTTCTACCAAATTGATGAGCTATGAATGAGAGTGTGGGAGAGGAGAGATGCTCAGCAACAACCTGCAGGACCACTTATATTCTCCACCAAGAGCAAGGACGGACAAGAGATCGTGGGACACGTGGCTTAAGCTGTCAAAGCCCCAAAAATCGACCCAGTGGACAAAAATCGTCCGATTTAGCTGCTTGTTGGTCCGATTTTCTTCAACAGAAACATGCTATGATCGTCTAGCCATGAGGTGCTCCATTGCTTGCACCAATAGTGGTCTTTGTGTCCCTTGTTGCTCCAATTATGCTCCTCCAAAGCCTTGGATATGTACCATCATGAGGCTTGGCCCTCTAATGTATCGATTAATGTCCAATAGATCCCCGAATTACCTACAAAACCGATAAAAGGTAGTGTAGACGTCTTTTCTAGAAATATGCTTGAATTGAGCGAAGACGTCATGAACCAATGCCAAAACGTGCATGAATGAGTGAGAATTCAATCTAAATGATTACCTAATCCTAAGTCATAAATCTTGTTATCAAAAATACCCCATACTTAAGGTTTGCTCGTCCCCGAGCAAATTCCCAACTATAGACTACAAGATAACATGATTTATGTATGCAAAAAAAGGGCAAAATCTTTTTTGGTTTTGTGCTTCTAATTTTGGATCACCTTCACAGTCATGCTTCATGGCAATGGACAAGCAATCATGTATCAAATGAATGAAAACATGGAAAGACAATTACACTTAACTTGATAGCATGCAAGGAAGTGTAAAGATGAAGAAGTCAAGATGATCATGAGCATATCCAATCTAAATCACTTAGTCTTACACACATGCAAGTAGGTCATAAGGACTTGTGAAATAGAAGGCCAAGAAACGTTGTGATTAGGCGGGAATTTTCTAGGCTATGTGATGCTAATCCGGGAAAGGAACTAAACAACCACAACTTCACATTTCTTTTCCACTTCCCTCAAGTGTATATTTTTCTTCGTTTTCTTTTCTTTCTTTTATTTTTGAGACAATGGCATTGGTGTACAAAAGCCGAAACCTTGGTGATTAGCCATTCTCGGGCTTTTTCTATTTTTTCGAGATGCATCCACACCGGGCACACATACCAAAGCTCGTTAGGACTATCGGTTTATTTGACTTTGGCAAGGCACCAACACCCGATTATGTGAAGTGTACCGAGTTACTTGTCATTTAAACTAACGTCCCCAAACCTATGTTTTTGTCTACACTTTCACAACAAATTCAGCATTCTTATTCATGACATTCTTTCATCAACACCTTCACCCCACACTTGCTTTTCACACACATCAACACACTAGCATGCTCCTATTCCCGGATGGGTCAAAAGAGGTCAATTTATATCAATTGAGGTGCTCAAGCAAAATGATCAAGATGAGAAGTAGAGAAAGATGAATTGCCTTATTCATTCCTAAATGATGTGCAAGAACTAGCATGCAATTTCGACTTTCAATACTCAATTCAATCAAGGCAAACATTCATGATCACAAATCATTCATGGGATTCAAGATAAGTACTTCAAGTCCACATATGTATCATCTATTCAACACATAAGGCCATTCATAGCCAATTCACAAGACAATCTCATCATAAGGGTCATTCCCAAGCTTTAGAAGCACTAAATTTTTTTAAAATTTTCTGAATTTTTTGGATTTTTCGAAATATGTATGTACAATGCAAGACATAATGAAACATGTGACAAAATTAAACTATCCTAGATGCTAATCATGCAAGTGATCATCCTCCATTAGAATTCTATGCATGCAGAAAGAAGGCTTAATGCCAATAAGATCATCAATAGTATAACCCAAAGCCTTTTGATGCTTCCTCAGGACATGCATTAGTTTAGATAATTCAGATTCGGAGAGGGAAGCACTAACAATAGTGGGATAAGTAGAATCTGGTCCAAGAAAGATATACCTCAAGTGATTTGGGAGTTGTTTAAGCTCCAAAACTGGGGGTGCTTTCTGAGGGGGATCCTTGCTTCCTCCTTCCAGTGGAGTAGATTGAAGAACTAGACTTTCAAAAGTCTCAGTTGACATCATCTCGCTTTCGACCTCGGTCGAGGTCCAGAGAGGTTGACCGAGATGTTCTTCAGTCACCTCGCTTGATCTAGGAAGTGCCTCGGTCGAGGTACTACAACTGGAACCGAAACTGGAGATCTTCTTCTCTTGAATTAGCCTTTCAGTTTTAGCTCCTGGATCTTCTTCCAGTGCCTTTAAGCTCCGTATATCTGCATCACAAGAAGCATCTATACCTTCCTCCATTAAGCTAAAACTAATAACCTTTTCAAGTGGATCTTTAATAAGGATAGAGCTCACCAATTCTCTTGATTCTTCTTCATCATAGATGTTGAAGATATCATCTCCTAGCTGCTCTCCCTTCATAGCCGCAAGTAATGCGAATTCCACTTCATCTCCGCCAATGTTGAACTTTAACTTGGAGTTCTTACAATCCACATTGCAACCCGAGGTTGCTAGAATGGTCTCCCGAGAATGATAGGAACGGGATAATCTGCGGGAATGTCAAGTACAACAAAGTCTATAGGTAAGTAGAAGTTACCTAACTTGACCGGAACGTCTTCCAAAATGCCCACAGGATGGGTAATGGAGCGATCCGCCATGTATAACCGTATCTTCACCGGATTGGGCTCTCCAAGTCCGATCTTAACACATAGCTCCAGCGGGATGATGCTCACGCTGGCTCCTAGATCACATAGGGCTTCACAAGTAACATCTCCAACTTGAATGGGTATGCAACATGAGCCGGGATCTCTCAATTTTGGTGGCATCTTCTCCTTCATGATTTGAATGAGCTCCGAGGATTTAGATGTCATCCTTACTTCACCAAAGTCTTCCAACTTCCTCTTTCTTGACAGAATATCTTTCAAGAACTTTGTTACGCTAAGATCGTGATGCGCAAATGGGTTTTAAATTTATATTCTCGTTATAATTATCCTAACTCTTAGCGAAACCCGCAGTGTACGGGACGTTTGTAGTAGGGATAGTATTCCGAGGTCGAACACAAAGACTAAGGTGAAATTGATTCGATTTATTGATTGAGTTTAGTAAAGACCTAGGTTGAAAGAAAAGAAAGAAATAAAGAAATGAAAAATCTCAAATGTTTTTGGTTGGTTTTTGGTGATCAATCAAAGATCACAATTCATGTAAAGTAAACAATCAACTAAATTATGAATCAACACAAATAAACAAGCTAAACAAGATATAGATCAAAGAAAGAAAAGACGGATTCTAGGGGTTGGAAGTTCCGGTTATGGCATAGGACTCAAGCTATCTATTCATTCTTTGGA
>BSUD01000004.1:58803489-58827292 GCA_033239045.1 Fagopyrum esculentum | reverse complement strand
ATGATCAAGATGAGAAGTAGAGAAAGATGAATTGCCTTATTCATTCCTAAATGATGTGCAAGAACTAGCATGCAATTTCGACTTTCAATACTCAATTCAATCAAGGCAAACATTCATGATCACAAATCATTCATGGGATTCAAGATAAGTACTTCAAGTCCACATATGTATCATCTATTCAACACATAAGGCCATTCATAGCCAATTCACAAGACAATCTCATCATAAGGGTCATTCCCAAGCTTTAGAAGCACTAAATTTTTTTAAAATTTTCTGAATTTTTTGGATTTTTCGAAATATGTATGTACAATGCAAGACATAATGAAACATGTGACAAAATTAAACTATCCTAGATGCTAATCATGCAAGTGATCATGAAAACCCCACCCCATACTTAGAAACACATTGTCCCTAATGTGTAAACTAAATAAAGAAGTGAAAGAGAGTTCTCACAATGTAAAATTGGTGATGCTTTGGTATTTCGGGTCACATTGAATGATGATGGTGGAGGATCGATCAAGGATGGTAGAGAGCTCTTGATGTTCATTATGATGTCGGAACCCGCGCTTGGCGCCGCAAGCCGTCCAAGTTCCTCGTCCGCTCCACCCATGCTTGATTGGAGATCATCACTTTCCTTTATGCAGAGGAAAATCGCTCCATAGCCCAGGAAAATCAGCCGATTTTGTGCATGAACAGTCCGATTTCCTGGGTGCTTTCTTCCTTGTCCATGTGCTCGGATCTTGCACCTTCAACCATTCCATGAGGTTCTCACATGACCTCCAACATCTCGTCACACACGACAATCAACAAGATCTAGCACCCAAAAACACAAAAGAAAAACAAAGCACACCAAGAGTGAGATTAAACAAAAGCAAGAAAAACAAAAGGGAAAAATATGTACCAATGGGTTGCCTCCCATTAAGCGCTTCTTTAAGGTCATTAGCTTGACCAAATTCAGGAGCGTTTCAATCAAGGTGAAGCGGGGCAATCACTTCCACCGGGGCTTCCGGGATGTACTTCTTCAAACGATGCCCATTCACCTTGAAGTTACCACAATGATCTCCTCCTATCTCCACCGCTCCATGAGGAAAAACTTTCTTCACCACATATGGCCCGGTCCATCTTGATTTGAGCTTTCCGGGGAATAGCCGCAGCCTTAAGTTGAAGAGAAGGACAAGGTCTCCTTCACTCAACTCTTTCGGGATGATCCTCTCATCATGCCATCGCTTGGTTCTTTCCTTGTAGATCCGAGCATTCTCATATGCATCCAACCGGATCTCCTCAAGGGCGTTCATGTCTAGCAAACGCTTCTCACCGGCCTCCTTGAGATCAAAATTTAGCCACTTAATGGCCCAATATGCTCTATGCTCCATCTCTACCGGAAGGTGGCAAGATTTTCCATAGACCAACTTGTAAGGAGTGGTGCCAATTGGTGTCTTGAAAGAGGTCCTATATGCCCACAAGGCATCATTGAGCTTCATAGCCCAATCTTTTCTCGTCCTTGATACCGTCTTCTCAAGAATGGACTTGATCTCCCAGTTGGAGATCTCCACTTGGCCACTTGTTTGGGGGTGGTAAGGTGTTGCCACCTTATGAGTCACCCCATACTTAGCCAAAAGTGCCCCAAAGTTCCTATTGGTGAAGTGCTTCCCTCCATCACTTATGATCACCCTTGGTGTTCCAAACCTAGGAAAGATCACTCGGTTGAAGAACCGCACTACCACCTTGGCGTCATTTGTAGGAGAGGCGATTGCCTCCACCCATCTTGAAACATAGTCAACCGCCAATAGGATGTAGAGGTTGCCACATGAAGAAGGGAATGGTCCCATGAAGTCCACAGCCCATACATCAAATATCTCTACCTCTTGTATGTTGTTCAAGGGCATCTCATTCCTCCTTGAGATGTTGCCCGTCCTTTGGCAAGCATCACAAGCTACCACAAAGCCTTGCACATCCTTGAACAAGCTAGGCCAAAAGAAGCCCGATTGCAACACTTTAGCACATGTCTTGTGTGAGCTAGCATGCCCTCCACATGGCAAGGAATGACAATGGCAGATCACACTCTCCACCTCATCCTCCGGTATGCATCTTCTAAACATTCCATCCGGCCCTCTTTTGAACAAAAGTGGCTCACTCCAATAGTAGTGCCTCACATCCTTGAAGAACTTCTTCCTTTGGGCATATGTTAATCCGGGAGGCACTTCCTCACACACCAAGTAGTTCACTATGTCGGCATACCATGACTCGCTTCCTCTAGACACTTGGAACAAGCACTCCTCCACCATTTGCAATTGCTCATCCCGGAATGAGTCATCAATCGGGATGTCCTCTCTTTCAAGCTCCAATGGTGGGAGTCTACTAAGGTGATCCGCCATGGAGTTCTCGGATCCCTTCTTGTCCCGGATTTCCAAGTCAAACTCTTGAAGAAGAAGGATCCACCGAATCAACCTAGGCTTGGCATCCTTCTTGGTAAGTAGATAACGGATCGCAGCATGATCCGTATAGACTATGACCTTTGCTCCAACAAGGTATGACCGAAACTTCTCAAAGGCATACACTACCGCTAGCAACTCTTTCTCGGTTGTGGCATAGTTAAGTTGGGCATCATCTAGCGTCTTGCTAGCATAATAAATGGCATGAGTGCGCCCATCTTTCCTTTGCCCCAAGACAGCCCCAACGGCTACATCACTCGCATCACACATGATCTCAAATGGTAGACTCCAATCCGGAGGTTGCATGATAGGTGCGGAGATCAAGGCGTTCTTCAACCTATAAAAAGCTTCAAGACAATCTTTGGAAAAGACAAAATCAACATCCTTCATTAGTAGGTTAGTGAGAGGCTTAGAAATTTTAGAGAAGTCTTGAATAAACCTCCGGTAAAAACCGGCATGCCCTAAGAAACTCCTTACCCCTTTCACCGAGGTAGGTGGTGGCAACTTCTCTATCGTTTCAATCTTGGCCCTATCAACCTCAATGCCACGGTTAGACACCAAGTGCCCTAACACAATACCTTCACTTACCATGAAGTGGCATTTTTCCCAATTTAAGACAAGATTTGTCTCCTCACATCTTTGCAATACTAAGGACAAGTTAGCCAAGCAATCATCGAATGAAGAACCATAAACAGCGAAATCATCCATAAACACTTCCATGATATTTTCTATGTATTCCGAAAAGATAGCCATCATACACCTTTGGAAGGTGGCGGGTGCATTACACAACCCAAATGGCATCCTCATATATGCAAAAGTACCCCATGGACATGTAAAAGTTGTTTTCTCTTGGTCATCGGGGTGGATAGGGATTTGGAAGAATCCACTATAGCCATCTAGGTAACAAAAATGGGAATGTTGAGCTAACCTCTCTAGCATTTGGTCAATGAAGGGGAGAGGGAAGTGATCTTTCCTAGAGGCCATGTTAAGCTTTCTATAATCAATACACATCCTCCATCCCGTAACCGTTCTAGTGGGGATTAGTTCATTGTTCTCATTAGTCACTACGGTCATCCCACCCTTCTTAGGTACTACATGAACGGGACTAACCCACTTACTATCCGAGATAGGGTAGATAATTCCCGCATCTAGCAACTTTATGATCTCCTTCTTAACTACCTCTTTCATTATAGGATTTAGTCTTCTTTGATGTTCAATAGAGGGTTTATGATTATCTTCCATCATTATCCTATGCATGCACAAAGAGGGCTTAATGCCAACAAGATCATCAATGGTGTATCCTATAGCCTTTCTATGCAGTTTCAATTCATTCAACAATCTATCAAGCTCATCATCATTCAAAGATGCATTCACAATCACCGGATAAGTAGAATTTGAACCAAGGAAAGCATACTTTAAATGAGAAGGAAGAGGTTTAAGATCAAGTTGAGGAGGACCTTTTTCGGTTGGAGACGATCCATACAATGTAGGTTGAGATGATTGCAAAGCTATGGAAGCCTCCTTGAAGTCCCTTGATGATTGCTCACACTCAAGTGGTTGATGCTGAAAAGACTCAGGAAAATCGGTCCAAAGAGAAAAATCGGACGATTTATCTGAGGGTGGGTCGATCTGAGTTTTTGTTTTGGCAAAACTGGCTGAAATTTCAGCACAAGTACAAAAATCAGCCGATTTTTGCCCATCAGTCCGATTTTTCTGGCAGTTTTCCTCTTCTTCTAGCACTTCAAATCCAACACTTGGTAGCTCGTCCTATGCATTCAAAGCCTCGATTACTTCATTGCTACTCTCCTCAACTCCTTCCTCCATCAAGCTCGAGCTAAGAACTCTCTCAAGCGGATCCTTGAGCAAGATGGAGCTCACAATCTCTCTAGACTCTTCCTCTTCAACTATGTTGAATACATCCTCATCAAGAGTTGGCCCTTTCATCATTGTTGATAGCTTGAACTTGATGTTCTCTTCTCCAATGTTGAAGGAGAGAGTCCCATTCTTGCAATCTACTAGACATCCGGAAGTAGCTAGGAAAGGTCTCCCCAAGATGATAGGAACCGGATAGTCCGCCGGGATGTCCAAAACAACGAAGTCTATGGGCACATAGAACTTCCCTAGTTGCACCGGAATGTCTTCCAAGATTCCAACCGGATGATTGATTGAGCGGTCCGCCATGTAAAGGGTCATCTTGACCGGCTTTGGCTCTCCTAGCCCAACCTTGTTGCAAAGTGCAAGCGGAATGATGCTCACACTTGCCCCAAGATCACATAGGGCGTCATACTTCACTTCTCCTACTCCGATTGGCACACAAAAGGATCCCGGATCCCTTAGCTTAGGAGGCATCTCCTCCTTCATTATTTGAATCAACTCCGATGATCTCTTAGTCATCCTTATCTCCCCATACTCCTCCAACTTCCTTTTGTTGGAGAGTATTTCCTTCAAGAATTTGCCATATGCCGGCATACCTAAGATGGCATCCATGAACGGAATGTTAATATGCAATTTAGACATTAGTTCAAGGAACTTACCAAAGTGATTGTCCAAGCGAGCTCTTGCTCGTGATTGAGGGAACGGTAGTGGTGGCTTGTATGGAGGTGGTGCCACATAGGTTGGCTCTACATCCTTGGTCTTGCCTCCATCTCCTTGCAAAGTCTCTTCTTCATTCACCACTTGCTTCCCTTTAGCATTCTCCTTGGGCAAAGGATCCTTCATGCTTAACCCACTTCTTGTTGTAATTGCCAACACTTGGCCTCTTGGGTTTTCTTCGGTTCTTCCGGGAAGCTTCCCCGGATCTCTATGTGCTTCACCCGCTTTTTGGAACACTTGTGCTTCCAAAACCTTTTGAGCCTTAGAAATTGAAGTGACCGTGCTCTCAAGACCACTCAACCTTCCTAGCAATTGCTCAAACATCATTTCGGTTCTATCCTTTGGAGGTTGAGTGAATCCGGGTGGAGGTTCTTGTGAAGCTCTTGGTGGTGGAGTTGTGCTTGTAGAAGTGGGAGGGTTCAAGGCTCCATCCGGGTTAGAGTAGGAGAACCCCGGATGGTTGTGGTTGGGCCGGTAATTGTTGAATTGCCGGTTGTTGTTGAAGTTCCTTGGGCCTTGGTAGTTGTTGTAGTTGCCCCTTCCCATATAGTTCACATCCTCCTCCTTGGAAGGCAAGTTAGCTTGTGGAAGCACTTGAGGGGTTGCTTGGTTCTTCAAAGTTGTAGCACACAACTCCCTCAAGGACTTTAGCTCGTTGTTGATGGCGTCGAGCTTGAAGTTGCTCATGGTGACCTCACTCACCTCATATGCTCCCGCCTTTCTCCCCTCACTCTTCCTATGAGAGTACTTCTCAATTACTAGAGCTTGCTTCTCTACAAACTCCCAAGCATCATCCACATGCTTCTCCATGAAAGTCCCACCGGAAAGAGATTGGAGCTTGAATTGGCTATCTTCATCAAGTCCCTTGAAGTAGATCTCCAATAGCTCAATTTTCGGTATGCCATGGTGTGGGCAATCTAGGAGAAGGTCTTTGAATCTCTCCCAAGACTTGAACAAACTCTCTCTATCCTTCATCACGAAGGCATTGATCTTCCCTCTTAATTCGGTAGTCTTGGAAGGTGGGAAGAACTTAGTCAAAAACTCGGTTGTCATCTCCTCCCAAGTACCAACTCGCCCTTGTGGAATAGATTGATACCAAGTCAAGGCTTTGTCCTTAAGAGAGAAGGAGAAAGCCCTTAGCTTATGGTTGTTGCTCTCCAATCTTGGCGGTCTAAGAGTCTCCATCAAAATCTCGTAGTTCATCAAATGTTGGTGAGGAGACTCTCCTTCCATCCCTCCAAATTGATTATGCCGGATCATTTGTAGAACTTGAGGGCGGATCTCATAGTTGTGGGCTGCGGGATCTCCTAAGTTCACACCCGGACGGTGTGCTCTTTGTGCCGGATCCATACGTCTCCCTAGGGTTTGTGGCTCTTCAATGGCAATAGGCACAACCCTATCATTAACCGCCGGCTGCGGTTGTACCACCGGTGGTGGAGGAGGTGGAGGTTGTCGGCGATTGAGCTCTCCTTGAACAAGGGCTTGTCTAATCTCCTCAATCTCCCTCCTAGTTTCCTCTTGCCTCTCATTGGCAAGTCTCCTTTCTTCCTCCAAGAGCTCATCTCTTAGCCTTATTTGCTCTAAGGCTTCATCCAACTCAGCTTGGAGGTTTCTTCCGGCCATCTCTTTCTCTTTTCGGATGTTCTTGGATCTAGATCGAAGGGTTTTCTCCGGTTCGGGATCGAATGGAGCTAAATCCTTGCCACGAGATCTTCGCATACACCCAAAGAGAGAGATGATGTCCTGAAAAGCAAAGACACACACCAAAGAGAGATCAAAAGCAACAAGAAAGATCTACACTATAAACAATCACGAAATGACTCAATCTAGACCTAATCCCCGGCAACGGTGCCAAAAACTTGTTACGCTCTAGGAATAGATGTGATGTGCACGCAATAAGTCTTAAATTTATACTCGTTATATTTATCCTAACTCCTAGCGAACCCGCAGTGTACGGGACGTTTGTAGAAAGGTAAGTATTCCGAGGTCGACACAAAGACTAAGGTGAAATCGAGTCAAGCAATGATCAAAGATAGTGTGAATCTAGGCTAAGATAAGATGAGGAACAAAGAAAATGGAAAATGCAATGTTTTTGTTGGGTTTTGTGGTGATCAAGCAAAGATCACAAGTCAAGCAAGATAATAAAACAACTAACAACACAAGCTAACAAAGGAACAAGTAACACAAAGCACAAGGTATATGATCAAGAGAGAAAAGTAGATTCTAGAGGTCAAGATTTCCGGTTATGGCATAGGACTCAAGGTTCTAAGGATTCTAAGGACAAACTGCGGTGTGTGGGAAAGAATGTTCACTAATGGAAGCGATTACCGGGTAA
Source organism: Fagopyrum esculentum (assembly GCA_033239045.1). NCBI lineage: Eukaryota > Viridiplantae > Streptophyta > Magnoliopsida > Caryophyllales > Polygonaceae > Fagopyrum > Fagopyrum esculentum. The sequence goes on along the minus strand of BSUD01000004.1, from coordinate 58,819,933 downwards.
GTCTCTCACTTCACTAATCCCGCATCAAACTCCTATTACCGGGTTGGTCTCAAGGGGTTAGAGTAAGGAATTCCGCACAAACTAGATGCTACTTAAGGGTAACCCTCTCCTTACCGGGTAAGTCTCGGAATAGGGAAATCTCAAGTACTAATCCTAGCACACTCGATCCAATAGCGGCTTATGAGGCTCACTACTACCTAGCATTCATCATCTTAGGTATCTAAGATCGGAAATCATCGGGTAGATCTCTTCCCTCACTTAGGTTGATAGCATTAGGTGATCCTAAGCTAAATTAGGCTTAATAAACACTAGGATTTAAACAACCAAGGACCCCAGCATGCAGATTTATCATTTAAAGAGCAACAAGAGAATAAATCGGGCTGTTCTACAGATAAATCGGCCGATTTATCTGATGAACAGGTCGATTTTTCTTCCTGGGATGGGTTTCGTGCATACAAATCATCCTAAACTAACATATAAGTTCATCCTATCATCACCCAAGCCATAACCATCAATCCATCACTCTAGAATCACAATAAACTAGCCAATAATATGCATATCAAGATCCAAAATCATCAAACAAGCATACATGGTGTTCATAGATGAATAATGAAAGATGAGAAACAAAATCAATAAATCTCAGCAAAATCCAAGTTGAAGCAAGACTTACAAACTCTTAAATGAAGATCCAAAACGTTCCTAACAATACTTGCAAAAGTTCTTCAATCCAAGACTACAAAATCACTCAAAAATCCCTCTAAACTCTTAGAATGGTGTTCTTCTTCTTCCTTGAATCTTTTAGAGCTTTTCTTCTCCTCCAATCTTTCTACCAAATTGATGAGCTGTGAATGAGAGTGTGGGAGAGGAGAGATGCTCAGCAACAACCTGCAGGACCACTTATATTCTCCACCAAGAGCAAGGACGGACAAGAGATCGTGGGACACGTGGCTTAAGCTGTCAAAGCCCCAAAAATCGACCCAGTGGACAAAAATCGTCCGATTTAGCTGCTTGTTGGTCCGATTTTCTTCAACAGAAACATGCTATGATCGTCTAGCCATGAGTTGCTCCATTGCTTGCACCAATAGTGGTCTTTGTGTCCCTTGTTGCTCCAATTATGCTCCTCCAAAGCCTTGGATATGTACCATCATGAGGCTTGGCCCTCTAATGTATCGATTAATGTCCAATAGATCCCCGAATTACCTACAAAACCGATAAAAGGTAGTGTAGACGTCTTTTCTAGAAATATGCTTGAATTGAGCGAAGACGTCATGAACCAATGCCAAAACGTGCATGAATGAGTGAGAATTCAATCTAAATGATTACCTAATCCTAAGTCATAAATCTTGTTATCAGTGTCCATTCACCTTGAAATCTCCACAATGCTCCCCTCCTATCTCAATAGCTCCATGGGGGAAGATCTTCTTTACCACATATGGCCCGGTCCATCTCGATTTTAGCTTTCCAGGGAAGAGCTGCAGCCTTGAGTTGAAGAGAAGGACAAGGTCGCCTTCACTCAACCTCTTTTGGGATGAGGCGCTTATCATGCCACCGTTTGGTCCTCTCTTATAGATCCGGGAATTCTCATAGGCATCCAACCGGATCTCCTCAAGAGCGTTCATATCAAGCAACCTCTTCTCTCCCGCCTCCTTGAGGTCAAAATTTAGCCACTTAATGGCCCAATAAGCTCTATGCTCCATCTCTATCGGAAGGTGGCAAGACTTGCCAATTGGTGAATTTGAAAGCGGTTCTATATGACCACAAAGCATCATCGAGCTTCATAGCCCAATCCTTTCTCGTCCTAGAGACCGTCTTCTCAAGAATTCCTTTTATCTCCCGGTTAGAGATCTCCACTTGGCCACTAGTTTGGGGATGGTAAGGTGTTGCCACCTTATGAGTTACCCCATACTTAGCCAAAAGTGCCCCAAAGTTCCTATTAGTAAAGTGCTTCCCTCCATCACTTATGATCACCCTTGGTGTTCCAAACCTAGGGAAGATCACTCGGTTGAAGAACCGCACCACAACCTTGGCATCATTTGTAGGAGAGGCGATTGCCTCCACCCATCTCGAAACATAATCAACCGCCAATAGGATGTAGAGGTTACCACAAGAAGATGGGAATGGTCCCATGAAGTCCACACCCCACACATCAAATATATCCACTTCTTGTATGTTGTTCAAGGGCATCTCATTCCTCCTTGAGATGTTGCCCGTCCTTTGGCAAGCATCACAAGCTACCACAAAGCCTTACACATCCTTGAACAAACTTGGCCAAAAGAAGCCCGATTGCAACACTTTCGCACATGTCTTGTGTGAGCTAGCATGCCCCCACATGGCAAGGAGTGACAATGGCGGATCACACTCTCTACCTCATCCTCCGGTATGCATCTTCTAAAGACTCCATCCGGCCCTCTCTTGAACAAAAGCGGTTCACTCCAATAGTAGTGCCTCACATCCTTGAAGAACTTCTTCCTTTGGGCGTATGACAAACCGGGAGGCACTTCTTCACACACTAAATAGTTCACAATGTCGGCATACCATGGTTCACTTCCTCTAGACACTTGGAACAAGCACTCCTCCACCATTTGCAATTGCTCATCCCGGAATGAGTCATCAATCGGGATGTCATCTCTTTCAAGCTCCAATGGTAGGAGTCTACTAAGGTGATCCGCCACGGATTTCTCGGATCCCTTCTTGTCCCGGATTTCCAAATCAAACTCTTGAAGAAGAAGGATCCACCGAATCAACCTAGGCTTGGCATCCTTCTTGGTAAGGAGATAACGGATCGCAGCATGATCCGTATACACTATGACCTTCGCTCCAACAAGATATGAGCGGAACTTCTCAAATGCATACACAACCGCTAGCAACTCCTTCTCGGTGGTAGCATAATTGAGTTGGGCATCATCTAGCGTCTTGCTAGCATAATAAATGGCATGTGTGCGCCCATCTTTCCTTTGCCCCAAAACAGCCCCAACGGCTACATCACTTGAATCACACATGATCTCAAACGGTAGACTCCAATCCGGAGGTTGCATGATAGGTGCGGAGATTAAAGCGTTCTTCAACCTACAAAAAGCCTCAAGGCAATCCTTGGAGAAAACAAACTCAACATCCTTCATTAGTAGGTTATTAAGAGGCTTAGAAATTTTAGAGAAGTCTTTAATAAACCTCCGGTAGAAACCGGCATGCCCTAAGAAACTCCTTACCCCCTTCACCGAGGTAGGTGGTGGCAACTTCTCTATTGTTTCAATCTTGGCCCTATCAACCTCAATGCCACGGTTAGACACCAAGTGTCCTAACACAATACCTTCACTTACCATGAAGTGGCATTTTTCCCAATTCAAGACAAGGCTTGTCTCCTCACATCTCTTAAGTACTAATGACAAGTTAGCCAAGCAATTATCAAAGGAAGAACCATAGACAGAAAAATCATCCATAAACACTTCCATGATGTTTTCAATGTATTCCGAAAAGATAGCCATCATACACCTTTGGAAGGTGGCGGGTGCATTACACAACCCAAATGGCATTCTCCTATATGCAAAAGTTCCCCATGGACATGTAAAAGTGGTTTTCTCTTGGTCATCGGGATGGATAGGGATTTGGAAGAATCCACTATAGCCATCTAAGTAGCAAAAATGAGAATGTTGAGCTAACCTCTCTAGCATTTGGTCAATGAAAGGGAGAGAGAAGTGATCTTTCCTAGAGGCCATGTTCAATTTCCTATAGTCAATACACATCCTCCATCCCATAACCGTCCTGGTTGGGATTAGTTCATTGTTCTCATTAGTCACTACAATCATCCCACCCTTCTTAGGAACTACATGAACGGGACTAACCCACTTACTATCCGAAATAGGGTAGATAATTCCCGCATCTAGCAACTTAATGATCTCTTTCTTGACTACCTCTTTCATTATAGGATTCAATCTTCTTTGATGTTCAATAGAGGGTTTATGGTTATCTTCCATCAATATCTTATGCATGCACATAGAGGGCTTAATGCCAACCAAATCATCAATAGTATAGCCAATGGCTTTCCTATGCAATCTTAGCTCATGCAACAACTTAGCAAGTTCATCATCATTCAAGCATGCATTCACAATCACCGGATATGTAGAATTGTAACCAAGAAAAGCATACTTTAAATGAGAGGGGAGGGGTTTGAGTTCAAGTTTAGGAGGACCTTTATCGAGTGGAGACGATCCAAATAACGTTGGTTGAGATGAATCCAAAGCAAATGAAGACACTCCAAGGTTCCTTGAAGCTTGATCATCAATGAGGGCTGCTTCTGGGGAACCATGGTTGGTTCCACGGATCCTGGCACATCCACGGCCGTGGAAGTTGCCAAGCTTGCTCGTTGGAGCTTTCTAGAGAGTTCTACGGCCATGGAACACACTCCACGCCCGTGGTTCCTACAGGTGCTCAGCATGCTTTCGTGAACCTCAAATTCAGCTCTTGTCTCCTTTTCTAGTGCTTCCAAGGCCTTGATTTCTTCATTGCAAGCCTCCTCAACACCTTCCTCCATCAAATTTAAGGTAAGAACCTTCTACAAGGGGTCCTTGATCAAGATCGAGCTCACAACTTCTCTAGACTCCTCTTGCTCGACTATGTTGAATACATCCTCATCAAGGGTTGGCCCTTTCATCATTGTGGACAGCTTGAACTTGATGTTCTCTTCTCCAATGTTGAAGGAGAGGATCCCATTCTTGCAATCCACTAGGCATCCGGAAGTGACTAGGAAAGGTCTTCCTAAGATGATGGGAACCGGATAGTCCGCCGGAATATCCAAGACTACAAAATCAATCGGCACATAGAATTTCCCTAGTTGCACCGGAATGTCTTCTAAGATCCCAACCGGGTGAGTGATAGAACGATCCGCCATATAGAGGGTCATCTTGACCGGTTTTGGCTCTCCTAGCCCAACCTTGTTGCATAGTGCAAGCGGTATGATGCTTACACTTGCCCCAAGATCACAAAGGGCTTCATACTTCACTTCTCCCACACCAATTGGGACACAAAAGGAACCCGGATCTCTTAGCTTAGGAGGTATCTCCTCCTTCATTGTTTGGATCAATTCCGAGGACCTCTTTGTCATTCTTATTTCCCCATACTCCTCCAACTTCCTTTTGTTGGAGAGTATCTCCTTCAAGAACTTGCCATATGCCGGCATTCCTAAAATAGCATCCATGAACGGAATATTAATATGCAATTTGGACATAAGTTCAAGGAATTTACCAAAGTGCTTGTCCAAGCGAGCTCTTGCTTGTGATTGTGGGAACGGTAGTGGTGGTTTGTATGGAGGCGGTGCCACATATGTTGGCTCAACATCCTTGCTCTTGCCTCCATCTTCTTGCAATATCTCTTCTTCTACCACTACTTGCTTTCCCTTAGCATTTTCCTTGGGCAAAGGATCCTTCATGCTCAACCCACTCCTTGTAGTGATGGCTAACACTTGGCCTCTTGGGTTGTCTTCGGTCCTTCCGGGAAGCTTTCCCGGATCTCTATGAGTTTCACCCGCCTTTTGGAACACTTGTGCTTCCAACACTTTTTGAGCCTTAGAAATGGAAGTCACCGTGCTCTCAAGACCACTCAACCTTCCAAGCAATTGCTCAAACATCATTTCGGTTCTATCCTTTGGAGGTTGAGTAAATCCGGGTGGAGGTTCTTGTGAAGCTTTTGGTGTTGGAGCTGCGCTTGTGGAAGCGGGAGGGTTCAAGGCTCCATCCGGGTTAGAATAGGAAAACCCGGGATGATTGTGGTTGGGCCGGTAATTGTTGAATTGCCGGTTGTCGTTGAAGTTCCTTGGGCCTTGATAGTTGTTATAATTGCCCCTTCCCATGTAGTTCACATCTTCCTCCTTGGAAGACAAGTTTGCTTGCACTTGCACTTGAGGAGTTGCTTGGCTCTTCAAAGTTGTAGTACACAACTCCCTCAAAGACTTTAGCTCGTCGTTGATGGCGTCAAGCTTGAAATTGCTCATGGTGACTTCACTCACCTCATATGCCCCCGCCTTTCTCCCTTCACTCTTCCTAGGGGAGTACTTCTCAATCACTAGAGCTTGTTTCTCTACAAACTCCCAAGCTTCATCCACATGCTTTTCCATGAAAGTCCCACCGGAAAGAGATTGGAGCTTGAATTGGCTATCTTCATCAAGTCCTTTGAAGTAGATCTCCAATAGCTCAATTTTTGGTATACCATGGTGTGGACAATCTAGGAGAAGGTCTTTGAACCTCTCCCAAGACTTGAACAAACTCTCTCTATCCTTCATCACGAAGGCATTGATCTTCCCTCTTAATTCGGTAGTCTTGGAAGGTGGGAAGAACTTAGTCAAGAACTCGGTTGTCATCTCCTCCCAAGTATTCACTCGCCCTTATGGAATAGATTGATACCAAGCTAAAGCCTTGTCCTTAAGAGAGAAGGAGAAAGCCCTAAGCTTATGGTTATTGCTCTCCAATCTAGGCGGTCTAAGAGTCTCCATCAAGATCTCGTAGTTCCTCAAGTGTTGATGAGGAGACTCTCCTTCCATCCCTCCAAATTGATTATGCCGGATCATTTGTAGGACTTGAGGGCGGAGCTCGTAGTTGTGGGTTGCGGGATCTCCTAAGTTCACACCCGGACGGTGTGCTCTTTGTGCCGGATCCATACGTCTCCCTAATGTTTGTGGCTCTTCAAATAGCAATGGGCACAACCCGAATATTCACCGCCGGTTGCGGTTGTGGTGGAGGAGGAGGTGGAGGTTGTTGACGATTAAGCTCTCCTTGCACAAGGGCTTGCCTAATCTCATCAATCTCCCTCCTAGTTGCTTCTTGCCTCTCATTGGCAAGTCTCCTTTCTTCCTCCAAGAGCTCATCTCTTAGCCTAATTTGCTCTAAAGCCTCATCCAACTCAGCTTGAAGGTCTCTTCCGGCTATCTCTTTTCCTTTTCGAATGCTCTTGGATCTAGATCTAAGGGTTTTCTCCGGTTCGGGATCGAATGGAGCTAAATCCTTGCCACGAGATCTTCGCATACACCTAAAGAGTAAGAGATGTCCTGAAAAGCAAAGACACAAACCAAAAAGAGATCAAAAGTAACAAGAAAGATCTACACTATAAACAATCACAAAATAGACTCAATCTAGACCTAGTCCCCGGCAATGGCGCCAAAAACTTGTTACGCTAAGATTGTGTAGCACAAAAAGCTTTACAATTTATAAACTCGATATATTTCTCCTAACTCCTAGCGAACCCGCAGTGTACGGGACGTTTGTAGTAGGGATAGTATTCCGAGTTCGAACACAAAGACTAAGGTGAGATTGATTCGATTAGTGATTTAGTTTAGTGAAGATCTAGGTTAAGAAAAGGGAAAGAAATAAAGAAATGAAAATCTCAATGTTTTTGGTGGGTTTTTAGGTGATCAATCAAGGATCACTAATCATGCAAAATGAACAATCAACTATGCTAACAAATCAACACAAACAAACAAGCTAAACACGAGATATAGATCAAAGAGAGAAAAGCGGATTCTAGGGGTTGGAAGTTCCGGTTATGGAATAGGACTCAAGCTATCTAATCATTCCTTGGATTAACTATGACATGTTGGGAGTGAGTGTTTCTAGATTGGGATCAATCACCGGGTAGGTCTCATGGTCCACTAGTCCGCTCCTAAGGTCTCATTACCGGGTAAGTCTCAAAGAGCCTAAGGGATGGAATTCTACACGAACCGGATTGTCACCTAGGGATCTAACCTATCCTCACCGGGTAAGTCTCGAAAGGGTTAGTCCTAAACCACTATCCTAGCACACTTAGTCCAATGGCGGCTTATGAAGCTCACCACTACCTAGAGTTTGTCATCTTTGAAATCTAAGAGTAAGAATCACCGGGTAGGTCTCTTCTAACACTTAGTTGCTAACACTAGGTCACCCTAGGATAGATTTAACTCAACAAACACTAGGATTTCAACATTCTAACAATCTAGAACTTAGATCCATCGAACCAGGGAAACCACGGGCTGTTCTACCACTTCCACGGCCGTGGAAGGGCAAGAACTAACCGTGGACTATAGCAGTGACATCGTTCAAGCAAATGAATCATCCAAGGGCAAATCTAAGTCCATCCTATCATAGTCCTAGCCATAACCATCCTTTCCTTACCCTAGAATCGCATCTACTTAGCCTACAACATTCATCATAACAATCGAAATCATCAAACATAAAATCATGGCTTCCATTTGCAAGATAATGAAGAGAAAGAGATGAACAAGTGAAGCAAACAAACCAAGCTAAAAGTAAGATTAGAAAGACTCACAACCCTTCCAAAAGAAGGTTAAACGATTCTTACAACTCTAGAAATTGATTCCGAAAGTCTTCTCTACAAAACTTATCAAAGTCTAGCTATGGTGTGTTCTTCTCTTCTTCTCCAATGGAGCTCTTCTCCTCCTTCAATGGTAGCTCTCCTCCTTAGAGAATCTTCTTGTTTTTGAGAGTGTTTTTGATTGGATGATAGGGGATTGAAAAGATTCGATCTCTCAGCCTTGCAGGACAACTTTTATACTACAACCTTTCTAAGGAAGACCATGAGATCGTGGCACAGCTGTCACAACCGTCTGGCAAAAACCACGGTTGGTTCCACGGCCGTGGAAGTGCCAACAACCGTGGTTTGGTGCTTCAACTTCGCCTTGGATCATTAAGCTATGATTTGGTGCATGGCTTGTGTTGACAAGGTTCCATGAGTCCTCCCTAGCCTCTAGCTTGCATCCTAATGAGTCCGAGGGTGTGTCATCTTGATGAACGATCCTCGAATGTATCGATTAAGCTCCTAAATCTCCCAAAATACCTACAAAGCAATGCAAAAGTCCGTGTAGACGTCTATCTCGACAAAATACGTGAATTGAGTGCAAACGTCGTGAACTAGTGCTAAACCATGCATGAATGAGTGAGAAATCTAAATGACTACCTAAACCTAAGTCATAAATCGTGTTATCAAGTTCTTATACCACCACCGTTGTTATGCATCTATAGGGATGGCCCCTATGAGGCGTTGTGTAGACATAGGTGTCATACACCTTTATGCTGGGAGGAGCCTAGCAGTACCAGTGGGATAGCGCTAGAACAGATTCAGGATGATATGGCTTGAGTAACGCTGATCAGAGAGAGGATGTTGGCTGCACAGAGTCACCAGAAGCGTCAAACTCTAGAGTGCAAGGTAGGAGCTCATGTCTGGTTGAGAGTAACTTTGACGCGAGGCGTCAGACGTTATAGCATAAAGGGGAAGCTGAGTCTCCGATATGTCAGTCCTTTCGAGATACTAGATAGAGTTGGGAGAGCAGTGCACAAATTGACTTTGCCACCGAAGTTAGAGGGTGTTCACCCTATGTTTCATGTGTCTCAGTTGAGGGAGTACATACCAGACCTGAGGCACATTCTGAGTTGTGATGATCTAGTGGTTGAGTCGGACCACACTTTTGCAGAACAACCTTTTGCAGTTCTAGAAGGAGAGGTGTGAGACGCCTGCATTCGAAGGATATTCCTATGATGAGGATACAGTAGTCGAGACGAGCACCGGATGAGGCAACCTGGGAGACAGAGGATAGTATCCAGAGGAACTATCTAGAGTTCTATGCGGAGTTAGAGGCACCCGTAGGATCCACGAGTAGATCTTAGTGCCTTTTTGGTGAGTGCTTATATGCTATGTGCTTATGTGATATGATGTGTTTTCGTGCTAGCTTTGATATGTGCATATGATCTGTTAGATCTTGTTTGCTAGCACGATATAGGTATAGCTGGAGATGGTTCTTTCCTCCATGCTATTGTAATATGTTTGGGATTAGCTGGAGATGGTTCTTTCCTCCATGCTATTATTGATGGACATAGTGTGAGTGGAGACGGTTTTCCTCCACATAGTGGTGTTACGAGTACGATTGGCTGGAGACGGCTTTCCTCCATGCCTTGTGACGTGGTTACTAGTTGGCTAGAGATGATTTTTCCTCTATGCCTTTAGATAGCGTTATGATCTTGTTGCTGGAGTTGGTGATTCCTCCATGCTGTGTTTTGAGGTTATAGAGTGTTATAGGTTGATACGTTTAAACGGAGATGTGATACCTCCAATTGATAGAGTGTCTATACCTTGGCGTATGGGTCCCAGAGGATTTGAGAATTGTTCAAGTTTCGGGACGAAACTTTTTCTTAAGGGGTTTGTGATGTAATAGCTAGGATTTCCGAATTCTAATTAATGTTGATTAACTTAAATCAGTGATAGTAATTGACATATAACTCGCGAAGATTGCGTAAGTGTTGAGTATAAGTCCCACCGTTATGTTCCTGGCGTAATTTTGGGCTTATGGTGAAATTTTCACTTTTTCCCCCGGGTAATTATTTTTAGCCTCCGGTATTATTTGGAGCATTTGGGAGCTCCAATTAATAAAAATGCAGTTGAGAGAAATGATCAGGACATCGGACATGTCCTAGATATGAAATAACATGGAAAGGCAAAACGGCCAAAAGAGTCGCTATTTTGTTTCTTAACGGCTAAGAAAGACGGCTTAGGAATACACGCTTTCCGAGGCAATTGTGGAGTATTTATCCCCACAATATTCAAGATTTATTGTTCCAATTTCGAGAAGTTTGGAGAAGGGGGTTCAACCCGCCTTTGGATCGGTTAAAGGATAATTATCGACTTCGCTAAAGGATAATTATCGTCTTCACTATAAATAGCGGAAAATCGTTTATTAATTCATTTCCTTTCACGTTTCCTCGTAAAAGCTCTGATTTCTCTCAAACTTCAAACTCAGATCTACTCTCCGTTTCTAATCCGATTTCAATTCCGTTTGAGTTTTTAGATTTCTCTCAGATTCCGGTGTCACCAGGACGGTTCCGTCGCTCAGATTCTGGTGAATTTGATGTTGTACATGCGTAGCCTGCGTCGTTGTGATTCCGAATCTTCTTTCAGATCGTCAATCGGGTTAGTAACGAATACGTTATAAATTTATTCGTTTTCCGTACTGCGATTTGACCTAAATTGACCTTAGGCTTTTTAAAATGGATAATTATAAATTCCATTATGATCATTATATTATTCGGGTGTTATGGGTTGTTTGTTTGATGAAATCTGATGACACGTTGGTTTAAAAATTGCCTGCGGGCAAAATGTTATTCTGGCGAAATTTAATTAATTAATTAAAGGTTAATTAATTAAATTAGGGTTAAATTTGAGATTGAGGAATAGTGATTAGATGGATGCTAGGTGTCAGAATGAGTTGAGGATCATGATGATGTTATGGATATCGGTTATGGCTTTAAGGTTTAGTGTGTGTCCGAGTATTATGAGATGTTATGTTGAGGATATGCCTTAGGCATTTATGAATGTGTTGAGGATCTGAGGTTTAGATTTGAGATATAGGTTGGTTGTGGTTAGTGAGACGAGTCTCCTAACCTTTGCAGTATGTGATTGTGTGTGCCTTGCTATTGTAGGCGTTGATTACTTCCTCAAGGGGAAGCTGTTATGTGGTACAGATTACGAGTATATCAGGTAAGTCCATAGGAATTACTTAGCATACGGTTGTGGATTGTATGATTGTGATGGTTGTGTGTGCTCATATGATTGTGCATTTATAACCTTAAACCGGACTAGGATGACCATTTATTACAGTTAAATGACCCAAGTGTATTATAACGGGCGGTAACCACCGGTCTCCGCCTGCGGTTAGGAGGAGGTGCTTGGAAGCCAGTAGCACAGGGTGGGACGAGTGATGATCACCCCCATGCAAACCTCTGTGTTAAACGGGAAAGGGACGAGGTTCTTTAGGTTCCTCGTGTTACAAAAGAAGTTGAATTAGTAATGGAATAACGTAATGAAAGATAATAAATGAATGTGTGTGGCATTGCATGTATGAGATGTTGATGTGTGGTTGTGCTATTACCTTCATGCTTTTCATTACTGTAGCTAACGGTGTATCCCGTGTTGTTGTTGATCTGCAAGTTAGGAAGACTGCAGGGAGAGCCAGATGGTGTGACCATCCGAGGACTTCTGTACATTAGGATGCGTGGGATGGGGTATCTTTTGTGGTTATGGTTTATGATGTTGTTTTGTACTCGGCTTGGAGTTTGTAAACTCTTTTGATGTATCATATACAGCTTTTATGTATTTGGTTTTAATCTACCCGTGCCTTGTTATAAGATCCAATGAACTTGTTGTCAGGCTAGGGTCAGGATCCATTGTGAGATCCTAGCTCAATGTGGCACTCTAAGTCCCGTGGATTTGGGGTGTTACATAAGTCTCATACTCCACTAGTCTCGAACCTAAGGTCCTATTACCATGTAAGTCTCAAGGAACCTAAGGACGGGAATTCTTCACAAATCAGCCACTACCTAAGGGTGAAACCCCTTCTTACCGGGTAAGTCTCGGAAAAGGTAAGTCTTAGGCAACGATCCTAGCACACTCAATCCAATAGCGGCTGCTGAGGCCACTACTACCTAATGTTCATCATCTTATATATCTAAGAGCGGAAATCCCCGGGTAAGTCTCATTCCTCAATTAGGTTGCTATCAAATGTCACCCTAGGCTAGATTAGGCACAACAAACACTAGGATTTCAACACATCTATATCCTAACATGAAGATACATCAACAATAGAACAACAACTCATGCATCTCGGGTGGATCATAGTCAACTCGGCCGAAATGGTACAAAGAATAGGCCGAGATCATGGACTGAGTTAGGTTTTCGAACACAAATCCATCCTAAGCTAACATGCAAGTCCATACAATCATAGTCCAAGGTACAACAATCATTCCTTCACCCTAGAATCACATCTACTCAGCCAACAACATACAAATTTAGACCAAACTTCATAAATAAAGCATGCTTGCAAGTCATAGTTAGAAAATGAAGATAATATCAAGGAACAAGAAGTTACTTAGCTAGATAGATGCTTCAACAGTCTTACAAAGGTTCCAATGGTAGCTCCAAGGTCCAAACATACAAGCTTCCAAGGAAACACACTCAAAATCCACTCTAAAACTAAAATCTACACTAATATCTTCCAAGAACACCCACAAGGGTGCTTGGAAGAGAGATAAAATCCAAAGTGTGTTGGAGAATAGCTAGAGGAAAGGGGAAAAAGGGAGGAAGAAGCTCCAAAAACAGCCCATAACATTGCTAAAGTACTCCACCAAAAGCAAGGGTCGGACCAAGAGAGGTGGTGCCAAGTGTCATGGTGGTCCAAAAGAATATCTCGGTTGCCCAAGGTCCCATCTCGGTCGAGATGCTTCAACCTTGGACCGAGAAGCACTTTAACATGAGTTTGTCCAAGCCTTGCACCAACTAGGGTCCTTGCCTTCTTTATTCCTCCAAGCATGAGTAATTTGGAACCATGAATCCGGACCATCATGAGGCATGAACCTCGGATATGATCAATAATGTCTCAAAGGTCCCCAAAACACCTACAAAACCGACAAAAACTCGTGTAGATGTCTATTTCGACAATATGCATGAATTAAACGTAAACGTCACGAACTAATGCAGAAACATGCATGAATGGAACGGAAAACTATCTAAACGAGTGCCTAAATTAGTGTCATAAATCGTATTATCAATACTTCTTCCTCTTCAATGCTCATCTACTTCTTATTGCTAAGGAATTCTCTCTTGCTATCTTGATCAAAACGTTACCAACCTTCCTTGATAGTCCACCATGGCGTATTCCTATATTGGAGCCTCCGTCGGTTTATGGAATCTTCCTATATTTGAGCCATTTTCACTAAACCACGGTCAAGCCTGTTACAAATCTCGATCGAGATTTTTCTTAGTAACCCGAGATTTCTACTCTACAGCGTGTTATCCTCTTAGCTCTTCCTTCTATCTTCTTTTATGATATATTTTCCTTCCTTTTGTGCTCCAGAATGCTTCCCATGTGATCCACCTTGATGTCTTATCCATGAATGTTCCATTTCCGCTCCAAATTGTGCCAATACACCTACAATTGCAAATAAAACTTTGTGTAGATCTCTATTCTAACCATATAGGTAAAGATAAGATCAATTGCTATGAATGTATGTCTATGCATGCAAAAGAAAGGGAAAAACAACCTATATGAGTGTCTATAATTAGGTCATAATTCATGTCACCAACATTGCTTGAGTAGCTTTGATTCGGGAGCGTATGTTAGCAACAAAATTCGGTAGAAATCATATGCCGAGAAGAGACGTGTGACATTTCAGCATTAAGGGGAAGTTGAGTCCCCCGATATGTCGGACCTTTTGAGATTTTAGAGTGGGTCGGAGCGGTTGCGTACCGACTAGCGCTTCCACCAACACTAGAGGGTGACCACCTAGTCTTTCACGTGTCTCAGTTAAGAGAGTACATGCCAAACTCGAGACATGTCATCAACTACGAGGATCTTACCTTTTAGCTGGATGATACCTTTGTGGAGTATCTAGTAGCGTTCCTAGAGAGGCATACTAGACGCTTATGGTCTAAGGACATACCCATGCTACGGATTTAGTGGTCCAAACGGGGAGCCGACGAGGCTACATGGAAGACCGAGGATAGTATAAGGAGTAATTATCCCGAGCTTTATGTAGAGCTAGCTGTAACCTCAATATTGACGGGTTAGTTCTAGGAATTGTATCTGTGTAATTTTACGTGACTGTTTGCATGTCTTCATGCTTGGGTGTTATATGATTGTTTAGATATCGATGATTATGTATATTGTTTTGTGTAGAATTAGAAAAGGTGGCGTCATCAAGGATAACGGTCGGTATACCTCGATTTTTAAAACCGAGAGGACCTATTGATTAGTCTGAATTTCGGGACGAAACTTATGTTTAGGGAGAACTGATTTAACAATCAGAAAAATTCATTCCAGAGATCCGACCTGAGTTGCGATTCTCGGATCTCTAAGTAGTTCTTGGTCCATGAGAGCACCGCGCTCGCGCATGTTTTCCCCCCACGGTTGCGCGAAACCCCCAAATCTTGCCATACCTTTTGTAACTGTTTGATTCTTCCCTTTCTTATCTGCTACTATATTTTCTTTTTCCTTAGCCGCTTGACTGCCTTTTCTTTTTGATTCCACGTGAAACTCTAACCTATCATTTATCCATTCAAGCAACCATTCTCTTTTTCCCTTTCTCTCTTTATCTCTTTCACGTACACCTCTCCTCCAACCCCTTCTCAGCGTCTTCTTCAATTGACACGAACAACAGACTCTAATCATTCTATGTGTACTCCAACAACACATCAAAACAAGGGTCGGTTCTTCGGATGTCTCCTCCAAGCACATCAAGTAAGCATATCTTCCTCTCTTTCTTGTGTAACGTACTCATCACCTAGGAGCAAACCGTTATTCCAATTCATCTTCTCCAGGCGCAAAAACAGGAGAAAAATCCCCATCTTGTCCAAAAACCGTCACTTGTGTCTTTTGCACGAAGAAAGCATCAATGCGGTAGCACCAGTCTTTAGTCGTGGTCACGTCTATTTTCCTCCCGCGGTCGCGCCCTCCAATTCCGCGTCCGTGCACGTTTTCGTCCCGAGGCCCGCTAATCATCTTCCTCGATCGCACCCAACCTTTGTCGCGGTCGTGTCCTTCTTGTAGTGGTTGCAAGTAGAGCTGTCAAAAGTTGACCCGACTCGTGAAACCGACCCGATGAACCCATATCCGAAACCGATATGGCCCTGAAAATTTTGAAAAAAGCATGCTCGGAAGCGATCTGTTTGAAACCGATTTGACCCGAAGTAATAAATGACCCGAAGTAACTTGACCAAAATGACCCGATTGGCCAAATAACCTGACCCGAAGTAACCTGATAGCCCGAAGTGGCCTAACCTGAGTGACCCGATAGCCAGAAATAAATCGACATGAAGTAACCCGGCCCAAAGTAATCCTACCCGAAGTGACCCGAAAGCTCAAAGTAACCCGATAGCCCGAAGTGACCCGGCCCGAAATAATCTGGCCCAAAGTAACCCGACCCATGGTAACCCGATAAGTCTATAATGGCATAATCCATACTATAAGTTTATGTTAGAAGTCTATAATGACATATTAAATACATATTGCATAATCCATTATACAAGTCGATATCCAAATTTGGTTAAAGATCATTTCGATCAACAAATCACCCAAATATTTGTATTATTCAAACCGACTAAAATTGTTTTTCACATAAATACGCAATCCATCCTATAATTTTTAAGAATCGAAATTTTAAAGATAATTTCTTTATTTATTATATTGTCTATATATGCATAAACACATTACATATTTCATACTATAACTATAAGCCTATAATGACATTCTATAACTCCGACATGATAAATGTAAGGTAACAATGCTTTTAAATCATTAAAATAAATTTTGATTTTAAATTATGGCTTAGTAATTACTTATTAGAAATATTTTTGAACTTTAATTTTCGATTTCCTATACAAGTATTAATATATATATATATATATATATATATATATATTATAT
>BSUD01000004.1:58749448-58803473 GCA_033239045.1 Fagopyrum esculentum | reverse complement strand
ATTAAAATAAATTTTGATTTTAAATTATGGCTTAGTAATTACTTATTAGAAATATTTTTGAACTTTAATTTTCGATTTCCTATACAAGTATTAATATATATATATATATATATATATATATATATTACATAATACGTAGTATAATTGTATAAGTATATATGATGACATTTTTTAAGTATTAACTTTTTTTACCTTGCTGAAGAAAAGATGTTTTAAAGGGTTAAAAATAAGTTTCTTTAAAAAAACATTGTATCAATTATACGGTTTTCACTTTTATTTGATTTAAGTTATGTGACTAATTGACTATGATATATTTTATTGTACACTTTATAACAAACAAAATAAGAAAAAAACATATATGGATCAAATGGATAAGTCACGTTAGGTATATGGATCAAATGGATCAGTCACATTAGATATATGAATCAAATTGATCAATCGGATATTCAGATTCGGTTAAAGTCATTTTCAATCAAACGGATCATGCTAAAATCATTCCGATCAAACAAATCACCCAAGTATTGACGGATAATTATCCGATCTGACTAGAATCGTTTTCAAATACAATATTTTATAATTTGGATAAAACAGATTAACCAAATATCCACGGATTATTATCCGATTCGGTTAAAAGTGATAAATATATACATTCGAATAAAATGTTACTTTCAAATAAAGTATCAAATAATTTATATCGTGTTTCCCACTAGTTTAAGAAACTAATAGTTGATCAATATAAAATTATATTAACGATATGCCGGTTATTGATCATAATCAAATTAATTGATACACGATCAAAACTGGTATTAACCTGAATTGATACCCGATCTAAATCGACTTGACCCGAAACAAACCGTTAAAAAGAGAGATTGTTTTGACCCGTTCCATTTGAACCCGAACAATTGATACCCGATCCAAACCGACCCGACCCAAAACAAACCCTCTAAAAAGAGTTATTGTTTTGACACGACCCGTTTGAACCCGAGCTTATTGTAACCGACCCGAACTGACCCGTTAGCCCTGTTTGACACCGCTATCAAGAACCGAGCTAAACCGAACCATTATGACCCGAGAACCGAGGCTACCCAATAACCCGTTATAACCCGAACAATCGATACCTGACCCAACCCAAACCGACCCGACCCAAAGCAATCTGGTTATTAACCAAGCCTTTTTTTGACCCGACCCATTTCAACTCGAGCTTGTTGTGACCCGATCCAAACCCGACCCGTTGGCCCCGTTTGACACCTCTAGTCTCTAGTTGCAAGTAATGAGCATCTTACTTCGGAGTTAGGTCTAGGTATAAAAGATTCTTCCTTTCTGGTTGCATTTTTGATAAGTTATAGTCTGCATGGTATAGTTCACCGTGGCATATTTTGGGATCGATCCAACGGTTAGATTTCGACTTGTGATAGTCGTTGTTAACCTAGAAGTTGGAAACTTCTAGATGTTGGATTGGTTATTGATCCAAGTTTCCTTTTAATACTAGGAAGTTGAGATTATACTCATACAGGATCAAGTGTTATTGTTAGCGGGAATTTGATCTGATTTAGGTAAGTCCTTTGGTCTTAGCTAGATTTTTGGGTATTGGTGTGAATTATGATAGTGGTATTGCATTGTATGTTTCCTAATCATCACTTGAGTAGGACGACATTGTTGTTATTTGAGACCCGAGTGTATGTATGACGGGTCGTGGCATCACTGCCTTACTTTAACATGAGATTGTGAGGTTTTATGCGACTAACCCATACAAGTACACAGCGAGGTGCATCATATCCATTCCTTTTGGTATACAGGGAAAGAGACGGGGGTCGGGAGACCCTCTTGCCACACCATAAGTTGAATAAGAAGTGAATAACTTAATACAAGATAATAATTGGACTTCTATGCAAGCATGTTGTGTGTTTAATTTCCGTAATGATGTGTGCGTGTGTGTGTAATTGTAATTCTTCTGATATTTAGTCTGTTACTAACGGTTTTATCCGATGTTGTAGATGTATTGCAGGATCGGGTATCGTAGAGTTATCCGGATAAGAGTGGTCAGCTGGGTTCCCCTTATGTTATAGGACAAGTTTTGGGTTTTCTATTATTTCAGACTTCTTCTTTTGCTTTGGTTG
Organism: Fagopyrum esculentum; assembly: GCA_033239045.1. Classification (NCBI taxonomy): domain Eukaryota; kingdom Viridiplantae; phylum Streptophyta; class Magnoliopsida; order Caryophyllales; family Polygonaceae; genus Fagopyrum; species Fagopyrum esculentum. Next base: position 58,801,356 of record BSUD01000004.1, on the reverse strand, counting down.
TCTTTGGATTATTTTACGGATGTAGTACTTGGATGAAAATTTGTCTTTCAATTCATGACATTATTGCATTTTATTTCTATTCGGTTTCTCTTTATTTGTGCCTTGTGTGAGATCCGATGAAACTATTGTCAGTCCAGGGTCTGGACCCATTGTGAGGTCCTAACCCATAGGTCCCCTAGTTTTGAGAATTTGAGGTGTTATAATTTTGTTTGGTTTGTGTAATATAGAGCATATATCCTTCCTATAGCATATTGTGGTATATACTTTGGTGTATTTCGTATTTTAGGCGTTTATGGCCAAAAAGGTGGAGAAGGATGAAAGAACGTATGGATTCGGATTTCAATCCTCCTTTGGATCAAGGACATCATAGAAGACACATATTTTGATTGAGAATCTAAGTTTCATGTTAGATTTATGTTAAAGAAAGAATAATCGAAGAAACTTGTGTAGATCATTGACGTTGGGTACTATTTTATGATGACCTTGAGAGATTCTCATTATCGACCATCTTCCCTTTGAATTTGGACAATTATGTCAACTAAAATTTTGTAGATCTTTGCAAGAACTTTGATAGTAGTACTAATGGGTCTCGTGGTATGATGTAGAAGTTTTAACCAAATAGTTAACAACAACCTCACCTGCAAGTATTACGGGACTAGATGTTGGAATAGAGATCTACACAAGCTTTATGATGATTGTAGGTGAATTGCTGCTGATTTGGAGTGGAAATGGAGCATTCATGAGATGTTGATCAGGGTGCACCTCAATGGAAGCATTGGAGAGCTTAAGAAGAAGTATAAAGTCAGGTTTTAGAAGATACAAAGGAGAACAAAGAGAAAACACGCCTCAGAGAAAAAATCTCGGACAAGGACAATATTCCACGGCCGAGATTTTCTTCGGGTTTGACCGTAGTTTCCACGTCATCAGCCCCAAACGAGATCTTTTTAACCCTAATTTTATCCTATAAGAAGAGGGCGGCAACACGATTTAGAGGACGACACATACGGCTAGAGAGAGAAAATCCCACCTTTCGGAATACGGCATTGAAGAGCATTGCATTCTTACTCGGAAACGGATTGACAACCCGTACTTGGATTACATTGGAGATTTAGAGATTTTTGTGAGATTTTCTAGTTTTTGATTTTCTTTTCTTTGGAACACAAGAACAAAGATTTTTTTGGATTGATTTAGTTTATGTTATTTGAGAATTCATTGTTTAGAAATTCTTGTGTTTTATTGGGTTCTATTGGTTTCATCCCATTCTTAATTTCATATAAGATTATTGATATGAATATGATGATTGTTGGCTAAAACCCTTGTGATTCTAGGGTGATTGATTGAATGTTGTGGTTTAGATGATGATACATTGACCTTACAAAAAGATTGGACCCTGAGAGTTGAGATTTAACCGTCACAAGAGACGAATCTCGGGGTGTTCTTGAGAATTTTGGCCGAGATTTCCCAAGATCCAGCCGTGGTTTCTTCAGTTGTGCATACTTTGTTATACCTTTGAACTTTGGTTAAAGATGTAACACCCCGAATCTGCGGGACTCGGGATGCCACATTGGGCTAGGATCTCACAATGGATCCTGACCCTAGCCTGACAACAAGTTCACTAGATCTTACAACAAGGCACAAGTAGATTAAAACCAAATACATAAAGTTGTATAAGATACATCAAAAGGGTTTTACAATAACAAAGCCGAGTACAAAACAACAACCATAAACAACAGATACAAAAGACATCCCATATCCCACGCAACCCTAATGTACAGAAATCCTCGGCTGGTCACCCCATCTGGCTCACTCTGTAGTCTTCTTAACCTGCAGAGCATCTACAACACGGTATACGTTAGCTACAGTAATGAATAAGTATGAAGGTAATAGCACAAACACACAACAACATCTCATACATGCAATGCCGCACACATTCATTTATTATCTTTCAATTTCGTTATTCCGTTACTAATTCAACTTATTTTGCAACACGAGGAGCCTCAAGAACCTCGTCCCTTCCCCCGTTAACACAGGGGTTTTGCATGGGGGTGATCATCACTTGTCCCCCCTGTGTTACTGGCTTCCGGACACCCTCTCCTACCCAGCGGACGGAGGCATATGTGGTCACGACCCGTTATAATACACTTGGGCTATTTAATGTAATAAATGGTCATCCTACTCCGGTTTATGTTATAAATGCACAATTATATGAACACACACAACCATCACAATCACACAAACCCACAACTGAACGCTAAGTAAGTCCTATGAACTTACCTGTAACACTCGTAACCTGTACCACGTCACAACTTCCTCTTGGGGAAGTAATCAATGCCTGCAATAGCAAGGCACACATCATCACATACTGTAAGGGTTAGGAGACTCATCTCCATAACCATAACCAACCTACAACCTCAATGTAAACCTCAAGACCATAACATGCTCACAAATGCCTAAGGCATATCCTCAACATAAACACAAGTGCCTAAGGAACATATCTATCATGCAACTCATCATACTCATCCTAACAAAGCTAGCCTAGCCAACATCTAAGCCAAGGCCAAAGGAAAGGAAAGAAGGAATCATACCAACAAGGTAAGCCCTGAACGCACTAGCGGAAACAAAGGACGTAGGGGCTGAACCAGTGAGGTGCAGGGGCGGCTCACAACAGGCGCAGGGACAGCTCACAGCAGGCGCAGGGACGGTTCACAGCAAGGTACAGGTGTGGCCTAGTGCAGGCGCAGGGGCGGCCATCTGTGCAGAGGATTGGCCCCGACTTCTCTTCGATCCCTTTCTCGACTCTCTTCACATCTTCATCACACAACAGCATATCACATACATATATACACATGTATGAGCATCAAAACAACTAGGAAAGGATCCAACACAAGTCTAAACTTGTGAATCTTAAACTAAGGAGAAAGATGAGAAGCAAAGAGGAGAGGATGAAGAGAAAGAGGAAAGACTCATCACAAAACCTAAGTAGTAGAGAAGATCACCACAACCCCAACACAATTGGCTATCTACAGCACAACAACAACATCCACCATCATCAACATCCAAAGCCAAGCTCAACACTCTCACAAACTCACACAAGATCAAATGAGGATCAAAGAAGAGGAAAGGAAAAAGAAGAGTGCACAAAGGACGATAAAGCTGAAGAAGATGAGGGAAACCCTAATACAAAAGCAAAGGATGGCTTAGAAAGGAAGCCAACCATAAAGCACAAGTTAAAGGGTCAACGAAGGCGGCTGCAACCACACAGAGCCGCAGGGGCGGACACTGTTAGGCGCAGGGGCGCCTAGCCGTAGGGGCGCCTAGCCGCAGGGGCGCCTAGCCGCAGGGGCGCCTAGCCGCAGGGGCGCCTAGCCGCAGGTGCGGCCATCTGGGTCCGTAGGGGCGGCTGCTAGGGTCAGCTAGAGGCTCAGCAAGGACTCATGGTACATCTTACTCGTATTTGGATGTACTGAGTAAGGTGCACAGGGAGCCTCCTGTAAGATCCGCTATCTCAGCTCCGCATCAGCGGGGACACATATATGATCATGACGCCTCATAACTCCATTCACTCCTATGGAGAACTGTGGTGCCTCTCCACGAGACATCCTCTCTCTGATCCTCGTCAAGGTCGGGCAGCTCCCCTGCTTCTGTTGGATCTCATCCAACAGACCAGGTAGAACCTCTAAAGCACACAAATGGGCATCCTCATCAGGAAACTGGATGTCCATCCCTTGCCAAGATAAAACCCTCTGAAGTTGAGGCTGAATTGTCAATCTGGCAATCGCCTTCTCTCGAGGCGTCTTCCTGCTCAAGGCGTCAACTACAACATTCACCTTTCCAGGATGATACAAAATCTCAAGGTCAAAGTCCTTGATCAACACAAGCCATCGACGTTGGCGGTTATTCAATTCCCGCTGTGTGTAAATATACTTTAGACTCTTATGGTATGTGAAGATGTGACAGGTGGCACCATACGTCTTCAAAGCATGAACTACCGCTGCCAACTCAAGATCATGAGTTGGGTAGTTCTCCTCATACGTCTTCAGCTGTCGAGACGCATATGCAATCACTCTGCCTCTCTGCATCAACATGCATCCCAAGCCTAGCTTGGATGCATCACTGTAGACCACAAAATCATCAGAATCCTTTGGTTGTGCCAAGACAGGAGTAAAAGTCAAACACCTCTTCAACTCCTCAAAACTCTAGGTACACTGTCGGTCCATACAAATATGTGTAGTCTTCCTCAGAAGACTTGTCAGGGGACGGGCTCACAGAAAATCCCTCCACAAAGCGTCTATAATTACCGGCTAGGCCAAGAAAGCTACGCACTTCCTTGACGTTCGTCGGTGTCGTCCATGCAGCAACAAACTCAATCTTTGCCGGGTCAACCATAATCCCGTCGGCGAAGACGATATATCCAAGGAAAGTGTAATAACCGGAAAATTTTAGTTCCGATTATTTCCGAGTCAAATCGGACTTTGACCGGATGAGACCTTTCTCCGTCGATTAAAAACTTTTATGATACTTGGAGTTCAAGTTTTGTTTTCTTTGACCTTTCCATCATTTTATGTTAAGAACTCTAATTATATAAAAGGGCACAAATCGATCTATCTTTCGTAACCCATTAGAATAGTTTTACGTGTCAAAATAGGTTGTCCGGGCCCATCAAGACCCGACATTCGGATTCGTCATGGGCAAGCCGGATGGGCCCATTAAAGAGTTGAGTGAAACCTGTTGCTACCCCTCCTCAACCTCACGTCTTTTGTTCTTTTTTTACCCTAACCCTAATTTTCTACCTTCACGTGAAGACCCAGCCGCTACCCTCCTCCCTGAACAACAACCGGCGCTCCACCCCTTACCACCATCAACAGCACCGACCGGTGCCGGCCCTTCCTCGTTGTCGTCAGCTTCGAACCCAATGACTCCTTCCCTACCTATTGCTCGTGCCAACCGAAACCAACAACCCTAGTGCCTCTATCGTCAACCTATCGCAACAAGGGGTCCAACCGTCTCGACCTTCTTGCCGTCCGACTCGCGCCCACAACAGGAGACCGTCCGCCTGTAGTAGAGTCATCAACCAAAGTCTTCGGCCGCTTCTGTTCCTCGTCCTCCTAGTCGCGCAGCAATCGATCGCAGGGGTGCGCTCTTCTCCAGACTCGCAGCAACGCACCAGACAGCAGATCGTAGGAACGACGTACACAACCCTCGGGTGCGGCCATTCCCTAGGCCGCCGGTGCTACTGGACTAGGCCGCGGGTGTGCCTCCTGGGATCTTGTTGAGCCTCCAACCTACTGCAGTAGCGGACTCCAGTGACAGCAACCGGTGTTGTTCCCTTCGGCCTTCGAGACACGGAATCGAGTAAGATCCTTACCCGTCCTTCCTTGTCCTTCGCTTTGCTTTACCCTTAATATATATATGCTGATGTGAGCACCCATTATGTCTCCAATCCATCCCTAACAGCCCCGGAAGATTAGCTTGTACAGCTGAGGCGTTTTCTGAGTTTTCGGAAATGAGGAACATCCAACTTCGGGTCCAAATTTAGGTATGAAAGACTGATCCATTTTGACTGAAATTTTTATATGTTATAGATGAGATATTGTGGTAGATCATATTAAAATTTTAGAGGAATCTAGTGAGTGGTTTAGGATTTATGATTTTTCAAAGATTGGGTCGTAAGCAGTTTTTCCTTTTGTTGTGCTGAAAATTCTAAGTGTTGGAAAACTGCATGTTGATACAGTTTTATGATCCATTTTTGGGTAAGCTAGACTCTTCCTTTTTGGCTAGTTTTCAGATATATCATAGACGGTATTGCATAGTAAATCATATTAAAATTGTGGAGGAATCCATGTTATAGTTTGAGAGTTACGGTGTTTCAAAGTTGACTCCTCCCACAGTTTTTATAACTGTGCTGAGTGTTGGGAAAAACAGCATGTGATGCTATTTTGTGAGATAGTTTTGAATAGGCTTTTGATCTCTGATGGACTTGAATTTCGGATATGTCATAGTTAGGATTACATAGTATAATATATGAAAATTTTAGAGGATTTAATCGAGAGATTTAGGAGTTATGATTTTTCAAAGTTAAGACAGTGTGCTGTTTTGTTAAGTGTTTGCTGAATTTCCAGAAACTGTGTTGATCAGTCAAGTTTGAGCATATGTTTTGATGTCTTAGAGATAAGAACCACCGTTCCGTTTTTGAGATGTTGTTTAGTGTCATGCATAGGTTAATATATCAAACGTTGGAATGAATCCAACGGTGGGATTTAGAATTATAGAGGCTCAAAGTGGACTTGTTGTACAGTTAGAAAACATACTCAGATTTTGGCTAAGTATAGAAAATTTCAAGTGTTGTAACCCACTTTGGAAATTTTTGTAGAAGTGATGGTTGAACAGTTTTAAGAAATTCTTGCTCATAGGAGTAGATGACATATCATAGATGATCTAGATAATTATTTCGGAATTTTTATAAGTTTATTCGAATTTCATATTTGAAGCCAAAGTTGGACCCTAGTGACCTTTTTAGAAGGTTAAAGAAAACATGTAATGTTCTAGTCTTGACCTAAACTCAACTTTAAGAGTTAGAATATGATAGTTAGTCTCAAGTAAGAATTTATGTACATATTACGAGATTTTTAGAAGATTCAGGACCAAGGGTAAAATGGTCATTTTACCTTAGACGTGTATTTTAATATATTTCTCTTTCGATAGGATCTTATATCTTAGAAGTCTTAGACTTCTAAGTATATTGGATATGTGTTGATCCACTTGTCTCCTTTGACAGGCAACCGAGTTATACAGTTACAAATTGAGTTGTGATTAAGAGAGTCGAGATCTGATTCAGGTAAGTCCACGGACTTACTTAGCTGGCTTCTTTTATGAGTGGTGTTTGTTAGTTATAATAAATAACGAAACCGGATTAGGCCAACTTTATTATTTACGTAATTGACCCAAGTGTGTGATAACGGGTCGTGACATCATTTGCCTAGCTCTTGCGAGAGTCTAGAAGGTTCCCAGCGACCAACCCAGTCAGGTAGACGGTCAGATGCATTAGTACCATTCCGCGTTGGTAAACGGGGACAGGGCGAGGTTTGGGAATCCCTCGTGTCACAAAATAAGTATCATTAGTAATGACATATCACCTAATTAAAGATAATAAAAGGATTGATTGTTGCATGTTGATTGTGTATGTTGTGTGTTTGTGCTTTTACCTTTATACTTATGAATAGAATGTTAGCTAACGGTTTTATACCGCTTGTAGATGCCTTGCAGGTTAAGACAGTTATAGAGAGATCCGGAGGAAATGGTCAGCCGGGTCCACGTACTCATTTAGTTGGGGACGGGGATGTCTTCCGTTCTTCACATGCGTCGTTTTAGTATCTTTTCTTGTAAGCGTGATACATATTCTCCATGTATATATTGTTTACAGTTTTCGAATGTTTTAAATACTTTTGTGCCTTGTTGTAAGATCCAAGTAAAATTGTTGCCAAACTATGGTCGGGACCCATTGTGAGGTCCTAACCAGTAGCTCCCCGAGTTCTCAGAATTTGGGGTGTTACAGAAAGCAACCTCATACATCCAAAACTTGCACTTAGAGAGCTTGTCATACAGTTCTCTATCCCTCAGAATCTGCAAAACCGTCCTCAGATGACCGTCATGCTCCTCTCTGCTATGAGAGTATACCAAAATGTCGTCAATAAAGACCACCACAAACTGATCCAGGAAGTCGATGAAGATATTGTTCATCAACTCCATGAAAACTGTTGGGGCATTCGTCAGCCCAAATGGCATCACTCAAACTCATAGTGTCCATAACGGGTACGAAATGCCGTCCTATGCACGTCTGCTCTCTCACCCGCAGCTGGTGATATCCTGAACGCAAGTCAATCCAGGAGAAAATTGTCGCTCCCTGAAGCTGATCAAGTAGATCATCAATACGAGGCAGTAGATACTTGTTCTTGATGGTCACCTTGTTCAACTCACTGTAATCTATACACAATTGCAACAATTCATCATTCTTCCGCACGAAGAGGACAGGTGCACCCCATGGTGATACGCTAGGGCGAATGAAGCCCTTCTCAACCAACTCCTTGAGCTACTTCTTCAGCTCCAACATCTCGACAGGTTCCATACAATATGGGGCCTTCGATATGGGTCTCGTACTAGGCTCTAACTCGATGCCAAAGTCTACGCTCCTCTGAGGCGGCAAGCTAGATGGCTCTTCAAACACGTCTATAAACTCGCAGACCACTAATATGTCCTCCAAAATTGGACTCCCTCCATCCTTCATGGCATAGCACCAAAAGACATCACATCCCTGTGCAATTAATCTAGCTGCTCGTACGACACTAATAACAGATCCCGTCTTCCCAAGGTCCCAACCTCGGAAGACCTCTATCGGACCTATGTCGGTAGAGACTATAATAGTTCTCTTACCCACATCTAACACCGCACGGTGCCTACGCATCCAACCCATACCTAAGATGACTTCTTCATGCATCAAGGGCATGACTAAGAAGTCAACAAGCAACACACGAGTACCTAAGCGAAGGGGACAACTACGTATCTCACGGGTACCTCGGACCCGACTACCATCAGGTAACCTATGGTAAAGGGGGTCCCCTCTATGGTAGGTAAACTCAAACACTCAACACATGCAACATAAATAAAGGAATGCGTAGCACCCGTGTCAAATAAATATCGAACATGTAAACCATGTAACAGAATGGTACCTGTAGCAATTGGTGCTGGCGGCTCCTCGGCACTCCTTAGCTCAAAAACTCGGCCTCGAGCTCCTCGGGCATCACTAGTACCAGCATCTCTACCCATACATGCGTAGCACCCGCAGTAGGTGTGTCTAGGACTCTCTGTTGTCCCTGTGCCTGATGTTAAGGCGGTCTTTGCCCGCCTCCTACTGCACCTGCAAGGGAAGAACCCTGCTATGATAACGTCTTGTCTTGACGGCAAAACGTAGCTCTGTCCTGGCTTCCCACACGAGAAGCAAGTCAGTGGTGCTCTCGGGCACTCAGTCCTCAAATGTCCATAGGTCCCGTAGTTGTAACACTGCCGACCTCTCTCAGCCATCTATGTAGACACTAGACCACTCGAGCGGCCCTGAGACTGGCCTCACCCGTATCCAGATGCTCCTGCACCAGTCTGTCCTGTGCGCTGTCTCTTCTCAGACCGTCCCGTCTAAGAAGTCCTCATTTGCTTGGCCCTCTCTCGCTCATAAGCAGAGGCCCGATCCTCGTAGTCTGCTAAGGACTCACAGTGGAATCCCGCCATGTATGAACGGGTGCTCTTGTTACGCTAAGATTGTGATGCGCAAATGGGTTTTAAATTTATAACTCGAACTAAATCCTAACTACTTAGCGAAACCCGCAGTGTACGGGACGTTCGTAGAAAGATAAGTATTCCGAGGTCGAACTCGAAGACTAAGGTGAAATTGATTCAAATCGTGATTGAGTTTAGTAAGGATCTAAGTTGAAGGAAAAGAAAGAAATAAAGAAACAAAAATCTCAAATGTTTTGGTTGGTTTTTGGTGATCTCAGTTCATGCAAGATAAACAATCAAACTAAACTAAGAATCAACACAAATGGACAAGTTAAACAAGATAATGATCAAAGAAAGAAAGAACGGGTTCTAGGGGTTGGAAGTTCCGGTTATGGCATAGGACTCAAGTTATCTATTCATTCTTTGGATTAACTATGATATGTTGGGATTAGGTGTATCAAATTTGGGATCAATTACCGGGTAAGTCTCATGATCCAACTAGTCCACTCCTAAGGTCTCATTACCGGGTAAGTCTCTAAGAGCCTAAGGATGGGAATTCTACACAAACCGAATTGTTACCTAGGGGTCTAACCTATCCTTACCGGGTAAGTCTTGGAGAGGGAAATCCTAAACAACTATCCTAGCACATCTAATCCAATGGCGGCTTACTAGGCTCACCACTACCTAAGGTTTGTTATCTTTAAATTCTAAGAGCAAAGATTACCGGGTAAGTCTCTCTCTATACTTAGTCACTACACTAGGTTACCCTAGGGTAGGTTAAACTCGACAAAGACTTAGGGTTTCAACATTCTATAGATCTAAGGCAAGATCCTTCGAACCAGGGAAAATCACGGTTTGTTCTTCCTAAACCACGACCGTGGTTCTTCAAGAACTGCCCGTGATTTCTAACAGTAGCTGCGTTCATAAACAAAAGTCATCCAAAGGTAAATCTAAATCCGACCTATCACAGCCCTAGCCATAACCATCCTTTCCTTACCCTAGAACCACATCAATTTAGCCTACAACATTCATAATGGAAATCAAAGCAAATAAACATAAAATCATAACATCCATTGCAAGATAATGAAAGAAAAGAGATGAACAAGTGAACTTCAAAAACAAACAAATCTGAAAATGGAATTAGAACAACTTACAACCCTTCCAAAAGAAGGTTCAAGGGTTCACAAAACTCTAGAAATAGAATCCGAAATACAAGAAGCTATGGTGTGTGTTCTTCTCTCCTCTTCAATGGAACCTTTCTTCTTCTCTTTGGCACTTTCCTTCCTAGAAAAAATCTTCTTCTTGAGAGAATATATTTGTTAGAGAGAAATGGATAATGGATGAGCTGCTCCCAAACTACCCAGCTGCCTCTCACAATCCATGAAGGACCACTTTTATAACAAACTTGCATGAGCTGTCCATGAGAGTCGTGGCACAGCTGTCACAAGAATCTGGCAAAATCCACGGTTGATTCCACGGCCGTGGTTTGTCAGAGAACCGTGATTCTATGCAGAAACTTCGCCTTTGATTATTAAGCTGTGATTTGGTGCATGGCTAGTGTAGGAAAGGTTTCATGAGTCCTCCTTAGCCCTTGATATGTGCCCTAATGAGTCCGAGGGTGTGTCATCTAGATGAACGATCCTCAAACGCATCGTTTTAGCTCTAAACTTCCCGAAATACCTACAAAACGCACACAAGTCCGTGTAGACGTCTATCTCGACAAAATACATGATTTGAGTGCAAAACGTCTTGAACTAATGCTAAACCGTGCATGAATGAGTGAGAAATCTACCTAAATGACTACTTAAATCTAGATCATAAATCGTGTTATCAAAATACCCCATACTTAAGGTTTGCTCGTCCCCGAGCAGATGCTCAACTATAAAATACAAGATAGCATAATTTATGCATGCAGAAAAACGGCAAAATCTTTTTGGGTTTGTGCTTCTACTATTGGATCACCTTCATAGTCATGTTTCATGGCAATTGGACAAGCAATTATGTATCAAACAAATGAAAGCATGGAAAGACAATTGTACTTAACTCAAAGACATGCATGAGATGTAAAGATAAGGAAGTCAAGAAGATCAAGAGTATATCCAATCTAAATTACTAAGTCTTACAAACATGCAAGTAGGTCATAAGGTCTTGTGACATAAAAGGCCAAGAAACGTTGTGATTGGGTGGGGGATTTTCTAGGTTATGTGATGCTAATCCGGGAATGGGACTAACTTCACTTCCTTGTCCTCGATCAACTTCCCCCAAGTGTATATTTTTCCTTATCTTGCTTTCATTTCTTTTTCCTGACTTGTTTTTGAGACAATGGCATTGGTGTACAATAGCCGAAACCTCGGTGATTAGCCATCCTCGGGCTTTTTCTATTTTTTTCGAGGTGCATCCACACCGGGCACACATACCAAAGCTCGTTAGGGCTATTGATTCATTTGACTTTGGCAAGGCACCAACACCCGATTATGTGAAGTGTACCGAGTTATTTGTCATTTGAACCAACGCCCCCCAAACCTATATTGTTGGCTACACTTCCACAATAATTTCAGCATTTTTATTCATGACATTCCTTTCATCAATTTCTTTACCCCACACTTGCTTTTCACACACTTCAACACACTAGCATGCTCCTATTCCCGGATGGGTTAAAAGAGGTCAATTTTATATCAATTGAGGTGCTTAAGCAATCATGATCAAGATGAGAAGTAGAGAAAGATGAAATGCCTCATTCATTCCTAGATGGTATGCAAGAACTATCATGTAATTTCGATTTTCAATACTCCATCCGTTCTAGGCAAACATCATAGTCACAATCATTCATAGAATTCAAGAGAAGTAGTTCAAGTCCACATATGCATTTATCAATTCAACACATAAGGCCATTCATAGCCAATTCACAAGACAAGATTTCATCATTAGGATCATATCCAAGCCTAGAAAGCACAAAATTTTTTTAAATTTCTGATTTTTATGGGATTTTCGATTTAAGTATGTACAATGCAAGACATGTGCAAATTTTAAGCTATCCTAGATGCTCATCATGCAAGGGATCATGCGAACCCCACCCCATACTTAGAAACACATTGTCCTCAATGTGGTATACAAGTAAAGAGAGTGAAAGAAGGTTCTCACAATGTAAAAGTGTTCGCTATGGTATTCGGGATTGTTCAAGTGAATTGATGTTGGATGATCCTATCAACCATGGTAGAGAGCTCTAAGCATCCATCAAAGCTTCGAAACCCACGCTAGGCACCGCTAGCCGTCCAAGTTCCGCGTCCGCTCCACCCATAATTGGTGAGGGTTTCATCATCATCATTCATATGTCAAGAAAGTCTTCCAAAGCCACTAATGCTTCTAGCACACACACGAAACATAAAACACGCAAAGCACACAAAAACAGAAAAATCTAAGCAAAAATGAAAAATGAAAAGGGAAAAATGTCACCAATGGGTTGCCTCCCACCAAGCGCTTCTTTAAGGTCATTAGCTTGACCAAAACTCGGGAGCGTCTATTCAAGGTGAAGCGGGGCAATCATGTCTATCGGGGCTCCCGGAATATACTTCTTCAAGCGATGCCCATTCACTTTGAAATTTCCACAATGCTCCCCTCCTATCTCAATAGCTCCATGGGGAAAGATCTTCTTCACCACATATGGCCCGGTCCATCTTGATTTGAGCTTGCCGGGAAAGAGCCTTAGCCTTGAGTTGAAGAGAAGGACAAGATCTCCTTCACTCAACTCCTTGGGGATAATCCTCTTGTCATGCCATCTTTTGGTTCTCTCCTTGTAGATCCGGGCATTCTCATAGGCTTCCAACCGGAGTTCCTCAAGGGCGTTTATATCAAGCAACCTCTTCTCTCCCGCCTCCTTGAGGTCAAAATTTAGCCACTTAATGGCCCAATAAGCTCTATGCTCCATTTCCACCGGAAGATGGCAAGACTTGCCATAGACTAACTTGTAAGGAGTGGTGCCGATTGGTGTCTTGAAGGCGGTTCTATATGCCCACAATGCGTCATTGAGCTTCATAGCCCAATCCTTTATAGTTCTAGACACCGTCTTCTCAAGAATGGCCTTTATCTCTCGGTTGGAGATCTCCACTTGGCCACTAGTTTGGGGATGGTAAGGTGTTGCCACCTTGTGAGTCACCCCATACTTAGCCAAAAGTGCCCCAAAATTCCTATTTGTGAAGTGCTTCCCTCCATCACTAATGATCACCCTTGGTGTTCCAAACCTAGGGAAGATCACTCGGTTGAAGAACCGCACCACCACCTTGGCGTCATTTGTAGGAGAGGCGATTGCCTCCACCCATCTTGCCACATAGTCCACCGCCAATAGGATGTAGAGATTTCCACATGAAGAAGGGAATGGTCCCATGAAGTCCACACCCCACACATCAAATATTTCAACTTCTTGGATGTTGTTCAAGGGCATTTCATTCCTCCTTGAGATGTTGCCCGTCCTTTGGCAAGCATCACATGCCGCTACAAAACCTTGCACATCTCTAAACAAGTTAGGCCAATAAAAACCGGATTGCAATACCTTTGCACACGTTTTGTGTGAGCTAGCATGGCCTCCACATGGTAAGGAGTGACAATGCCGGATCACACTCTCCACTTCATCTTCCGGTATGCATCTTCTAAGCACCCCATCCGGGCCTCTCTTGAATAAAAGTGGCTCACTCCAATAGTAATGCCTCACATCGTTAAATAACTTCTTCCTTTGTGCATATGTTAATCCGGGAGGCACTTCCTCACACACTAAGTAGTTCACGATGTCGGCGTACCATGGCTCATTTCCTCTAGCCACTTGGAACAAGCATTCCTCCACCATTTGCAATTGTTCATCCTGGAATGAGTCATCTATCGGGATGTTGTCTTTCCCAAGCTCCAATGGTGGGAGTCTACTAAGGTGATCCGCCACGGAGTTCTCGGACCCCTTCTTATCTCGTATCTCCAAATCAAACTCTTGAAGAAGAAGGATCCACCGAATCAACCTTGGTTTGGCATCCTTCTTTGTAAGTAGATAACGGATCGCCGCATGATCCGTATAAACTATGACCTTCGCTCCAACAATGTACGAGCGGAACTTCTCAAATGCATACACCACCGCCAGCAATTCCTTCTCGGTGGTAGCATAATTGAGTTGGGCATCATCTAGCGTCTTGCTAGCATAGTAAATAGCATGAGTACGCCCTTCTTTTCTTTGCCCTAAAACAGCCCCAACGGCTACATCGCTCGCATCACACATGATCTCAAATGGTAGACTCCAATCCGGAGGTTGCATGATAGGTGCGGAGATCAAGGCGTTCTTCAACCTACAAAACGCTTCAAGACAATCTTTGGAAAAGACAAAATCAACATCTTTCATTAGTAGGTTAGTGAGAGGCTTAGAAATTTTAGAGAAATCTTGAATGAACCTCCGGTAAAAACCGGCATGCCCTAAGAAACTCCTTACCCCTTTCACCGAGGTAGGTGGTGGCAACTTCTCTATTGTTTCAATCTTAGCCCTATCGACCTCAATGCCACGGTTAGACACCAAGTGCCCTAACACAATCCCTTCACTTACCATGAAGTGGCATTTTTCCTAATTTAAGACAAGATTTGTCTCCTCACATCTTTGCAACACTAATGACAAGTTAGCCAAGCAATCATCGAAAGAAGAACCATAAACAGAGAAATCATCCATGAACACTTCCATGATATTTTCTATGTATTCCGAAAAGATAGCCATCATGCACCTTTGGAAGGTGGCGGGTGCATTACACAACCCAAATGGCATTCTCCTATATGCAAAGGTACCCCATGGACATGTAAAAGTTGTTTTCTCTTGGTCATCGGGGTGGATAGGGATTTGGAAGAATCCACTATAGCCATCTAGATAGCAAAAATGAGAGTGTTGAGCTAACCTTTCTAGCATTTGGTCAATGAAGGGGAGAGGGAAGTGATCTTTCCTAGAGGCCATGTTCAACTTCCTATAATCGATGCACATTCTCCACCCCGTAACCGTCCTAGTCGGTATTAGTTCATTGTTCTCATTAGTTACTACCGTCATTCCACCCTTCTTAGGCACTACATGAACGGGGCTAACCCACTTACTATCCGAGATAGGGTAGATAATTCCCGCATCTAGCAACTTAATGATTTCCTTTTTGACCACCTCTTTCATTATAGGATTCAATCTCCTTTGATGTTCAATAGAGGGTTTGTGGTTATCTTCCATCATTATCTTATGCATGCACAAAGATGGCTTAATGCCAACCAAATCATCAATAGTATAACCAATGGCTTTCCTATGCAATCTTAGTTCATGCAGCAATTTAGCAAGTTCATCATCACTCAAGCATGCATTAACAATCACAGGGTATGTAGAATTATCACCAAGAAATGCATACTTTAAATGAGAGGGGAGGGGTTTAAGTTCAAGTGAGGGAGGACCTTTATCGGTTGAAGACGATCCAAATAAGGTTGGATGAGATGAATCCAAAGCAAATGAAGACTCCCCATGGCTCCTAGAAGCTTGATCATCATCAAGAGCTGATTCAGGGAAAACCACGGTTGGAAACACGGATTGCTCATTTTCCACGACCGTGGTTTTTGCCAAGTTTGCTTCTCGGAGTTGTCCAGAAAGTTTGACGGCCGTGGTTTGTAAATCTCGACCGTGGAACTTGCAACTGTTCAACACTTCTTCGTGGCTTTCAAATCCGACTCTTGGGTCCTCTTCCAATGCATCCAAGGCTTTGATCTCTTCATTGCAAGCCTCCTCATCATCTTCCTTCATCATGCTTAAGGTAAGAACCTTTTCCAAAGGATCCTTGATCAAGATCGAGCTCACAACTTCTCTAGATTCTTCTTGCTCGATTATGTTGAAGACATCTTCATCAAGGGTTGGCCCCTTCATCATGGTGGACAACTTGAACTTGATGTTCTCTTCTCCAATGTTGAAGGAGAGAGTCCCATTCTTGCAATCCACTAAGCATCCGGAAGTGGCTAGGAAAGGTCTTCCTAAGATGATGGGAACCGGATAATCCGCCGGAATGTCCAACACTACAAAATCGATAGGCACGTAGAATCCTCCTAGCTGCACCGGAATATCCTCTAGAATCCCAACCGGATGAGTGATAGAGCGGTCCGCCATATAGAGGGTCATCTTGACCGGCTTTGGCTCTCCTAGCCCGACCTTGTTGCAAAGTGCAAGCGGTATGATGCTTACACTCGCCCCAAGATCACAAAGGGCCTCGTACTTCACGTCTCCTACTCCAATTGGAACGCAAAAAGAGCCCAGATCTCTTAGCTTGGGAGGCATTTCCTCCTTCATCGTTTGGATCAACTCCGAGGATCTCTTGGTCATCCTTATCTCCCCATACTCCTCCAACTTCCTTTTGTTGGAGAGTATTTCTTTCAAAAACTTGCCATACGCCGGCATTCCTAAGATGGCATCCATGAACGGAATGTTAATATGTAATTTGGACATTAGTTCAAGGAACTTACCAAAGTGATTGTCTAAACGAGCTCTCGCTCTTGATTGTGGGAATGGTAGTGGTGGCTTGTATGGAGGCGGTGCCACATAGGTTGGCTCTACATCCTTGCCCTTGCCTCCATCTTCTTGCTTTCTTCCCTCTTCTACCACTACTTGCTTTCCCTTAGCTTGGTCCTTGGGCAAAGGATCCTTCATACTCAACCCACTCCTCGTTGTGATAGCCAACACTTGGCCTCTTGGGTTGTCTTCGCTTCTTCCGGGAAGCTTTCCCGGATCTCTATGGGCTTCACCCGCTTTTTGGAACACTTGAGGTTCCAAGACTTTTTGAGCCTTAGAGATTGAGGTCACGGTGCTCTCAAGACCACTCAACCTTCCTAGCAATTGCTCAAACATCATTTCGGTTCTATCCTTGGGAGGTTGAGTAAATCCGGGTGGAGGTTCTTGTGAAGCTTTTGGTGGTAGAGTTGAGCTTGTGGAAGCGGGAGGGTTCAAAGCTCCATCCGGATTAGAGTAAGAAAATCCGGGGTGGTTGTGGTTTGGCCGGTAATTGTTGAATTGCCGGTTGTTGTTGAAACTCCTCGGGCCTTGGTAATTGTTGAAGTTGCCCCTTCCCATATAATTCACATCCTCCTCCTTGGAAGACAAGTTGGCTTGTGGAAGCACTTGAGGGGTTGCTTGGTTCTTCAAAGTTGTAGCACACAACTCCCTCAAGGATTTCAACTCATTGTTGATGGTGTCAAGCTTGAAATTGCTCATGGTGACTTCACTCACCTCATATGCTCCCGCCTTTCTTCCTTCACTCTTTCTATGAGAGTACTTCTCAATCACTAGAGCTTGCTTCTCCACAAACTCCCAAGCATCATCTACATGTTTCTCCATAAATGTCCCACCGGAAAGAGATTGAAGCTTGAATTGGCTATCTTCATCAAGTCCCTTGAAATAGATCTCCAATAGCTCCATTTTTGGTATGCCATGGTGTGGACAATCTTGGAGAAGGTCTTTGAATCTCTCCCAAGACTTGAACAAACTTTCTCTATCCCTCATCACGAAGGCATTGATCTTCCCTCTTAATTCGGTGGTCTTGGAAGGTGGGAAGAACTTGGTCAAGAACTCGGTTGTCATCTCCTCCCAAGTACCAACTCGCCCTTGTGGAATAGATTGATACCAAGCCAAGGCCTTGTCCTTAAGAGAGAAGGAAAAGGCTCTTAGCTTATGGTTGTTGCTCTCCAATCTTGGCGGCCTAAGAGTCTCCATCAAAATCTCGTAGTTCATCAAATGTTGGTGAGGAGACTCTCCTTCCATCCCTCCAAATTGATTATGCCGGATCATTTGTAGAACTTGAGGGCGGAGCTCATAGTTGTGGGTTGCGGGATCTCCTAGATTCACACCCGGTCGGTGTGCTCTTTGTGCCGGATCCATACGTTCTCCCTAGGGTTTGTGGCTCCTCGATAGCAATGGGAACAACCCTAACATTGGCCGCCGGCTGCGGTTGTGGTGGAGGAGGTGGAGGTTGTCGGCGATTAAGCTCTCCTTGAACAAGGGCTTGCCTAATCTCTTCAATCTCCCTCCTAGTTTCCTCTTGCCTCTCATTGGCAAGTCTCCTTTCTTCCTCCAAGAGCTCATCTCTTAGCCTTATTTGTTCTAAGGCTTCATCCAACTCAGCTTGAAGATTTCTACCGGCCATCTCTTTCTCTTTTCGGATGTTCTTGGATCTAGATCGAAGGGTTTTCTCCGGTTCGGGATCGAATGGAGCTAAATCCTTGCCACGAGATCTTCGCATACACCTAAAGAGTAATAGATGTCCTGAAAAGCAAAAACACAAACCAAAAGAGATCAAAAGCAACAAGAAAGATCTACACTAGAATCAATCACAAAATAGCCTCAATCTAGACCTAGTCCCCGGCAACGGCGCCAAAAACTTGTTACGCTAAGATTGTGATGCGCAAATGGGTTTTAAATTTATAACTCGAACTAAATCCTAACTACTTAGCGAAACCCGCAGTGTACGGGACGTTCGTAGAAAGATAAGTATTCCGAGGTCGAACTCGAAGACTAAGGTGAAATTGATTCAAATCGTGATTGAGTTTAGTAAGGATCTAAGTTGAAGGAAAAGAAAGAAATAAAGAAACAAAAATCTCAAATGTTTTGGTTGGTTTTTGGTGATCTCAATTCATGCAAGATAAACAATCAAACTAAACTAAGAATCAACACAAATGGACAAGTTAAACAAGATAATGATCAAAGAAAGAAAGAACGGGTTCTAGGGGTTGGAAGTTCCGGTTATGGCATAGGACTCAAGTTATCTATTCATTCTTTGGATTAACTATGATATGTTGGGATTAGGTGTATCAAATTTGGGATCAATTACCGGGTAAGTCTCATGATCCAACTAGTCCACTCCTAAGGTCTCATTACCGGGTAAGTCTCTAAGAGCCTAAGGATGGGAATTCTACACAAACCGAATTGTTACCTAGGGGTCTAACCTATCCTTACCGGGTAAGTCTTGGAGAGGGAAATCCTAAACAACTATCCTAGCACATCTAATCCAATGGCGGCTTACTAGGCTCACCACTACCTAAGGTTTGTTATCTTTAAATTCTAAGAGCAAAGATTACCGGGTAAGTCTCTCTCTACACTTAGTCACTACACTAGGTTACCCTAGGGTAGGTTAAACTCAACAAAGACTTAGGGTTTCAACATTCTATAGATCTAAGGCAAGATCCTTCGAACCAGGGAAAATCACGGTTTGTTCTTCCTAAACCACGACCGTGGTTCTTCAAGAACTGCCCGTGATTTCTAACAGTAGTTGCGTTCATAAACAAAAGTCATCCAAAGGTAAATCTAAATCCGACCTATCACAACCCTATCCATAACCATCCTTTCCTTACCCTAGAACCACATCAATTTAGCCTACAACATTCATAATGGAAATCAAAGCAAATAAACATAAAATCATAACATCCATTGCAAGATAATGAAAGAAAAGAGATGAACAAGTGAACTTCAAAAACAAACAAATCTGAAAATGGAATTAGAACAACTTACAACCCTTCCAAAAGAAGGTTCAAGGGTTCACAAAACTCTAGAAATAGAATCCGAAATACAAGAAGCTATGGTGTGTGTTCTTCTCTCCTCTTCAATGGAACCTTTCTTCTTCTCTTTGGCACTTTCCTTCCTAGAAAAAATCTTCTTCTTGAGAGAATATATTTGTTAGAGAGAAATGGATAATGGATGAGCTGCTCCCAAACTACCCAGCTGCCTCTCACAATCCATGAAGGACCACTTTTATAACAAACTTGCATGAGCTGTCCATGAGAGTCGTGGCACAGCTGTCACAAGAATCTGGCAAAATCCACGGTTGATTCCACGGCCGTGGTTTGTCAGAGAACCGTGATTCTATGCAGAAACTTCGCCTTTGATTATTAAGCTGTGATTTGGTGCATGGCTAGTGTAGGAAAGGTTTCATGAGTCCTCCTTAGCCCTTGATTTGTGCCCTAATGAGTCCGAGGGTGTGTCATCTAGATTAACGATCCTCAAACGCATCGTTTTAGCTCTAAACTTCCCAAAATACCTACAAAACGCACACAAGTCCGTGTAGACGTCTATCTCGACAAAATACATGATTTGAGTGCAAAACGTCTTGAACTAATGCTAAACCGTGCATGAATGAGTGAGAAATCTACCTAAATGACTACTTAAATCTAGATCATAAATCGTGTTATCAGCTCTCCCTCAGACGACGGGAGAACAGATACACATACTGGTCCTCAGATGGTGAAGCTGGACCCAACAACGCTAACTCAGTTTGGAAGCGGCGGATAGCATCTATAATAGGTACATCCTCAAAACCCGCCTCCAAGAAGTCTTGCAGCTTCTCCCTCCTCAGTGAGGCAAGGTAGAACTGCTCTCTCAGCAAAGTCCTCATCTGGTCATAACTCATAACTCGTGCTCGAATTGTCCTCCACCACTGGTGTGCCAGGTCACGGAATAGATACTGAACTAGCTCTATCCGTGTGTCCTCAGGACACGTAATAGACTCTAAGGCTGAGTCTACATGTCCTATCCATACCTCAGTCTGTAAACCGATCACTCCTAAGAAGGGTGGTACTCCCTGCTGACGAAATGCCTTCAACCAGGTATCTGGTCGAGGCCTTATAGTCTCCTCTACAGCTCGAGCAATCTCAACAGCACGTGCCGGCATAGCTGGCACCTGTGTGGCTCCATGAGATCTCTCAAATGATCCCTCATGCCCTGGTAGATCTGGAGGTCGTCTGCCTGCTCTGATAGTCTCCTCAAAATGTCTGAGGCACTCTCTAAACTCTGGTCCTCCCATGGAGACACGATCTGAGTCATCTGATTGGACTCGATGTGCCTGCTGTCTCCTGGACCCACCACTCCTCGTATCTGGGACGACACTCTCAGCAACCTCCTTATGAGCCTCCTCCACCACTGGTGGATCAACAGTGGGAGCTGGTCCTTGTCCTATCCCTCTTGGAGGAAGAGGTGGTCTACCTGTACATCGACCTACAACAGCAGTAGCTTTAGTCCGAGCCATATGTGGGGTATGCACACCTAACTTATAAGGCTCTATATAGGCCATATGTATAGATATATATAATACTTAATAGTACATGCCTACACATCAACACATAGAATATATATATATATATATTGTGGAGATCCTCAGAAGGGTGACAACTTCTTTACATACTATCCCAAAACATCTGTACTCGCTTTAAAACCAAAACCTTTTCAAAAGTCAGACCCCTTTCGGGTTCTGTTTATTTATCCACTCTACCTTTATTGCAGATAACAAGTGTCATTGTTGTCAACCTAAGGCTCTGATACCAACTCTGTAACACCCCGAATCCGCGGGACTCGGGATGCCACATTGGGCTACGATCTCGCAATGGATCCTGACCCTAGCCTGACAACAAGTTTACTAGATCTTACAACAAGGCACAGGTAGATTAAAACCAAATGCATAAAGTTGTATAAGATACATCAAAAGGGTTTTAAAACAACAAAGCCGAGTATAAAACAACATCCATAAACAACAGATATAAAATATATCCCATATCCCACGCAACCCTAATGTACAGAAGTCCTCGGTTGGTCACCCCATTTGGCTCACTCTATAGTCTTCCTAACCTGCAGATCATCTACAACACGGTATACACCGTTAGCTACAGTAATTAATAAGTATGAAGGTAATAGCACAAACACACATCAACATCTCATACATGCAATGCCACACACATTCATTTATTATCTTTCAATTTCGTTATTCCATTACTAATTTAACTTATTTTGCAAGACGAGGAGTCTCAAGAACCTCGTCCCTTCCCCGTTACTACAGGGGTTTTGCATGAAGGTGATCATCACTCGTCCCCCCATGTGCTACTGGCTTCCGGGCACCCCCTCCTACCCAGTGGACGGAGGCATATGTGGTCACGACCCGTTATAATACACTTGGGCCATTTAATGTAATAAATGGTCATCCTAGTCCGGTTTAGGTTATAAATGCTCAATCATATGAACACACACAACCATCACAATCACACAAACCCACAACTTAACGCTAAGTAATTCCTATGGACTTACATGTAACACTCATAACTTGTACCACGTCACAACTTCCCCTTGGGGAAGTAATCAACGCCTGCAATAGCAAGGCACACATCATCACATACTGTAAGGGTTAGGAGACTCGTCTCCATAACCATAACTAACCTGGAACCTCAATCTAAACCTCGAGACAATAACATGCTCACAGATGTTTAAGGTATATCCTCAACATAAACACAAGTGCCTAAGACACATCTCAATCATGAAACTCATCATACTCATCCTAACCAAGCTAGCCTAACCAACATCTAAGCCAAGACCAAAGGAAAGGAAAGAAGGAATCATACTAACAAGGTATTCCCTGAACGCACCAGCGGAAACAAAGGACGCAGGGGCAGCTCACAGCAGGCGCAGGAGAGGTTCACAGCAAGGCGTAGGGGCGGCCTAGTGCAAGCACAGGGGCAGCCTAGTGCAAGCGCAGGGGCGGCCATCTGTGCAGAGGATTGACCCCGACTTCTCTTCGATCCCTTTCTCGACTCTCTTCATGTCTTCATCACACAGCAGCATATCACATACATATATACACAAGTTTAAACTTGTGAATCTTAAACTAAGGAGAAAGATGAGAAGCAAAGAGGAGAGGATGAAGAGAAAGAGGAAAGACATCACAAAACCTAAGCAGCAGAGAAGACCACCACAACCCCACCACAATTGGCTATCTACAACACATCAACAACATCCACCATCATCAACATCCAAAGCCAAGCTTAACACTCTCACAAACTCACACAAGATCAAAGGAGGATCAAAGAAGAGGAGAGGAAAAAGAAGAGCATACAGAGGGAGATGAAGCTGAAGAAGATGAGGGAAACCCTCATACAGAAGCAAAGGATGGCTTATAAAGGAAGCCAGCCGCAAAGCACAAGTCAAAGGGTGAACGAAGGCGGTTGCAACCACACAGAGCCGCAGGGGCGGACACTGTGAGGCGCAGAGGCGCCTAGCCGCAGGTGCGGCCATCTGGGTCCGTAGGGGCGGCTGCCAGGGTCAGCTAGAAGCTCAGCAAGGACTCAAGGCTCCCAAGACTAAGGCTCTTACAAAAGATTGCCATAACCCTAGCCTTGTTGAAACTTCCTCACCTATATCCAACCTTGGAAGAGAGTTACCCGGTGATTCCCTTTTTTGGTTACCAATGATGATGAGTTCTAGGTAATAAGGGTTTATCCTTTATTAGGTTTGAGTGTGCCTTCCTCTTGCCTTTGTGAGTTAACTTGAGACTTATCCGGTGATGGTTAATTCTATTCGCTTAGGTCGAGTGGTTGGTTTGAGACTATCATTCCTTTCCTTTGAAGCTTTGAGACTTACCCGGTGATAAGTTTCTTTGGTTTGGAATAACGGATAGTGAAACCTCCACCGTGATCTATCCTACCTTTGAAACACCTTACCTTTGCATTCCCAACTCTTTCCTATACATCTTTAAGACATCTTGAATCAAAAACCACAATTGGATACTTTGATATCTAGAATCTGTGTTTTCCAATTAAATTACATATTCTTGTCATTGCTTTTGCATGCTTTCAAAGTTAGATTGCTTTAATGAATTTGCTTTCACTAAATCATTGTGATCAACTTCGGGATATTATTAGTTACTACGATTGATCCGTACACTGTGGGTTCACACATCGTTCAAGCCTATATTTCAGGATATAAATTGAAGAATTTTTGCACACACATTCTAAAGAGAACAAGTTTTTGGCGCCGTTGTGGGGGATTTGGTGTAGACCAAATTCGGTGTTTGGTTGTCTAGCTTGGAAGCTTTTTGCTTTTTCTATTGATATTCTTGCTTTAGTGTTTTTGCTTTCAGGAAATTCTTTTTAGGTTTATACAAAACACTCGCAATAGTAGAGAACTCGTTCCTTCGACCCGGAACCGGACAAAACTAATAAAAGAAGGCTAAGAGAAGCAAATAAGAGAAGGAAGGATGAAGTAGATCCTCAAGTAGCTTATGAGCGAGCCCTGGGATAACTAAGGGCCGCTAATCAACGTGCACATGATGCGGAACATGAAGCAAATCACATAATAGAAGAAGCGCAACGGAATAGAGAAGTTGCTCGTGAAAGGAAGAAGAATTGTGGGCGCAATTAGATGAGCAAAACAACAACAACAACCCGAGGAATCAGCTCCTCCAAAGCGGAGGAAATGTTCATGTTGAGATCCCTCCACCACCACCACCAGTTGTGGCATACCGTCCTCCGGTGAGGGAGGTTAGAGTGGATCAGTTTGTATTAGAGCCACAAACATTAGGGCAAATGATGAACCCGACTCAGCGCACCCGCGAAATTGCCATAGATTTCGGGGATCCAGCTGAGCATGTGTATGAATTCCGTGCCAATGACATTAATATAATCCGCCAAAATTTATTTGGTGGAACTTCAGGGGAGTCTCCTCATTTTCATTTTCAAAATTATAAAAATCTTATGGAAACATTGATACCCGCTAGGTTAGAGTCTAACAATCATAAACTGTGAGGTTTCTCTCTTTCTTAAAAAACAGGGCACAAGGTTGGCTTCAATCTTTACCAAGAGGGAGAATAAGAACATGGGAGGACATGACCTCCGAATTTCTTACGAAATTCTTTCCACCTGCTAAAACTACCGAACTTAGACATAAAAAAATGCTTTTGTTATGAAAGACAAGGAAAGCTTGTTTGAGTCTTGTGGGAGATTCAAGGACCTTCTACTAGATTGTCCTCATCATGGAATCCCAAGAATAGAGCTTCACGAGATTTACTACAAGGGACTGGATGACGAAACACAATTTTGTCTTCAATCACTTTCAGCGGGAACTTTCATGGATGTAACACCCCGAATCCGCGGCACTCGGGATGCTACGGGCGGAGACCTCATAATGGGTCCGAACCCTTAACCTGACAACAATTTCACCGGATCTTGCAACAAGGTACAAATAAAGGCCAAAACCGAAATACATTTTTATGCAATGTAATGAAACCCGAAAGCATACAAACAAAAGACTTTAGCCGAGATACAACTCCAAAGACCAAAAGGCAAACATGCGGCATACAAAAAAAAAATACAAAACTCCAAACATGACTCCAACCCAAAACCCCTCCTAAAATGTACGGAACCCCGGCTGCCCACTCTTCCGGATCTCTCAGCCGCATTCCTAACTTGCAATGCAACTACAACGTCGATATAAAACCGTTAGCTAATATTCAAAACATTAGGTACAAGGTGTTGACACACACACACAAATAGACATAAACACACAACATGCTCAAAAACACACAAGTCCAGTTCATTATCTTTTTATTATTATGAAGTCATATACCGTTGTAATTCAACTTTCGTTTGTGACACGAGAATCACCGCATAATATCGCCTCGATCCCTACTCACCGTCAAGGAATGGTGCTGATGCATCTGATAGTCTACCTACCTAGTCTAGGCGCCGAGAACCCCCTAGCTCTCCGCAAGAGCTAGACAGTGTTGTCACCGCCCGCTATCATACACTTTGGCCAATATAAAAATATAAAGTCGTCCTATGTCCGGTTTCGTTGTTATAACATAAACAATAAACACACACATAAACAATAAACATAAACCATCAAACACGCATCGAAACTAATACGGAGAATACGAGCTAAGTAAGTCCGGAGACTTACCTCGTCCCAAACGCTAACTCACAAAATACTCTCGTTTCCCTCGGGAAGAAGCCCACAACCTGCTCACAACAAGATATCTATCAAAATCCGCTCAACTCAAGAAGTCTAGGACTTCTACACAAATGATCTACACAAGATCATTTGACTCTCATTCTAGGACTGCATCCTAGAATCTATCATACTCACATCTCACTCAACGCATGAGGAGATCTCACAACAGCCTACTAACTCTCATATGATCATACTCAACAACCAAGAACAACGTAAAAGCTTATGAGGTCTAACATGCTCATCACACTCGCCTAAGGTCTCACAAGCCACTACATGGCATTCACTCTAAGTTATGCTAGATCCAACCTAGCATGATACTACTAAACATAACTAGATCGAGGAAGGAGGTACTCACACGAGGTCAAAGGCAGAAGACGATCTACGGATGTCGAGAATGGACTCGTTGGGCCTTTATCGGGGCGCTTCTGAACCTAAAACCACAACTAAGCAAATTTAGCTTGTGTGCTAAATTTGATCGTAATATATAATAAGAATAAACCCCGTACTAAAAAAATCCAAGTTAAAATCTTAAAAACACTTTCCGGACAAAATATACAATTTTAGAAACTTGGCCGTAAACCGTAATTAAGTCTTTGGGCTCTAATCCGAAATTTATCCAACAAAGGGTTCAATTGACAATCTGTAAAAACTGGGTCACAAACTGTAATGATAAGTATGGCCAATATATGTAATTAATTTATTGCAGAGGGCATAAATGCAACTTCCAAAAATGTGGGTCCAAAACTAAAATAATAAAAATATGGGTACATTCTGTAATTATACCAAAATCAGGGGGTCACGATTGTAATTAGGGAAGAAGGGTTTCTTCAATCCCTGTGTTTCCATGGCAGCATGGAGCGACAAGGACGGTGAGGCTGCAAGGCAGCTGGAAGGGGTTGCGACACTGCTACGGGCAACGTTGGGTTCCTTCTCCGGCGTAAGAGCTTTTTGCAGCGACAAATCTCGAGCCGGCGGCGCTGGTTCCTTCCCGATTGGAGTTCGATTCGGCGGCTGATCCCTTTCGTTCTTGGCTCTAAGTTCGGATGGCGAGGGAGGCTTTGGCTCGACTGCAACGGCGTTAGCTGCTTCTTGCATTCCGATTCGATAGAGGAGGGGAAACAGAGCTCGTCCTGTAGATTGATAGGGTTCCGATTGATGGCTGTTGCAAGTGGCCGGTGTCCCTGGCGAATTCGATGGCGGTAACAAGGGTGCTTCTGGTCTCTTGGTGGCATAGCAGTTTGGAGATCCTGAGGATGTGCTGTGGGTAAGAGCGAGAGGGGCTAAGTGCTGAGTGAAGAGTGATAGGGAAGAGAGGAGAAGATAGATGGAGTGTAGGGAGAGACTTGCTTGTAGAGGGAGGATTGCACAGAGGGGAAAGCTACGGTCAAGTCTGCAGAGGTCGGGGAGGGAGCGAGGAGTCGGGGATCAGACACTCACCAGTGGCAAGAAAATATGGAAAGAAGAGAAAGAAAGAAAACCACGAATTTTTCCCGTCCCGGATGTAGAACGGCGAAGCCAATCGAACCGGGAGTTACTTACCAACCTTTCAAAAAAAAAAGAAAGAAAGAAAATAAAAGAAAAAGAAAAAATAAATAACAAAGTAAATTAATAAAAGGAAAAGAGTAAAGAGCGAACTTGATCCAAAGGCGTTCAGAACGGAATTCCGAATCGGAAAACTTTCCCGACTTTTTCCAAAAATAAAAATACGGATCTACGTGAACGAATCCAAAATATCAACATACCCGGGAAAGATATTTTTCGTCGTAAAAATACTTTTAATAAAATATTTAAGCTAATAATAAAAAAAATCGATTGAAGTAGGAAAATAAATATCTTAAGCGCACCCAAAATTTGGGGCGTTACAATGGATAAAAGAGCTGATAATGCATGGAAATTCATTGAAAAACAAGCATTGACGCAAGAGAAATACTCCCAAAGGAGGAATGATGATCGATTCCAGCGACCCGGAGTCCATGAGGTAAGTCTTACTACCAATTTATTTGCTGAAGTTGATTCTCTTAAAGTTTAAATGAAAGAAGTGCAAAAAAATCAAACTCCGGCGCAAGCTAATTTACCACATAGAGAGCGTGATGTGAATTTCGCGGGGCGAGGAAATCATCAAGGAAATCATGGAGGAAATTACCAAGGGAATGATTATAGAGGTACCGGAACAATAATTACAACAACAGGAATTCCGGGAGAGGAGAAGGATGGTGTTCCGATCACAATCATCCCGAATTTTCATGGTCAAATCCGGATGACGCAACAAATCTGCCCGCATCCTCTAGCAACGCTCCTCCCGAAAGGACTGAAAACCCCCACCAGGATTCAATCAACCTCCAAAGGATCCAACGGCTGCGGTTGGAGAAAGTGCTAGAGTAGTTGACATTAATATAGAAAGGTATGACTTCTATGTTTGAGGCTCAAAAGGCCTTAGAAAATCAAGTTTTTAATAATGCAGGAGAGGTTCCAAGAGATCAAGGGAGACTTCCCGGAATAACAGAAAACAACCCAAGGGGGAAATTAAACGCTATCACCATAAGAAGTGGATAAAATATAAACGATCCATTGCCAAAAAGCGTTGACAAAGGGAAGCAACCCATGATTGAAGAAGAGCCAGAACCGAGTAACAAGGAGAAGGAGAAAGAAAAAGCACCGGTTTATGTACCTCATCCCGCATACAAACCAAAACTTCCCTTCCCACAATCTCGCGCTATATAGCACCTTGATAAACACTTTAGTAAGTTCCTTGACCTTATGAGCAAGTTGCATATTAATATTCCTTTTATGGATGCTATTCTAGGTATGCCAGCATATGGGAAATTCTTGAAGGAAATCCTCTCCAACAAAAGAAAATTAGAAGATGATGGAGAAGTTAGGATGACCAAGAGGTCATCCGAAT
This sequence comes from Fagopyrum esculentum, assembly GCA_033239045.1. Classification (NCBI taxonomy): domain Eukaryota; kingdom Viridiplantae; phylum Streptophyta; class Magnoliopsida; order Caryophyllales; family Polygonaceae; genus Fagopyrum; species Fagopyrum esculentum. The sequence continues at coordinate 58,772,410 of BSUD01000004.1, read as the reverse complement.
CAATCCAAACAATGAGGGAAGAAATGCCACCAAAACTAAAGGATCCCGGATCCTTTAGCGTTCCTATAGGAATGCGAGAGCAAATTATGAAGCTTTGTGCGATCTTGGAGCAAGTGTTAGCATTATACCACTTGAATTATGTGAGAAGGTGGGACTTGGAATTTCAAAACCCGTCAAGATGACACTCAATATGGCGGATAGATCAATAATGCATCCGGTGGGTATCCTTGAAGACATTCGGGTGGGAATCCTATTTCAATCATACTTGGAAGACCTTTTCTTACAAATTCAGGTTGCATGGTCGATTGCAAGAATGGAACACTCTCCTTCAACATGGGAGAAGAGCATGTAAAATTTCAGCTGACTTCAATGATCAAACAACCAGCCATAGGAGAAGATATCTTCAACATCTATGATGAAGAAGAATCGAGGGAGATAGTGAGTTCTATTTTGCTCAAGTATCCACTTCAAAAGGTCATAAATATGAGCATCATGAAGGAGGGAGTAGAGAAGGATTGTGATTTCGAAGTTCGAGATTTGGAAGAGGTGGATGAAGAGCCAAAAGAAGAACTTGAAGAGTTAAAAAGGCGGCACATAAACTACCTAAAATCTCGGTCAAGGACATATTTCCACGGGGGAGATTTTAAATAATTCACCCGTGGAAAAACTTGTCGAGAGCCACCTCGACACAAATCTCGGCCCAGATTTTCCAGCCAAGGTTGTGGAATCTGAAAATTCTGAGACTCCTCCAAAACTCCATAGAAGCATTCCCGGACATCTACCAACCCCTTCTACAGCCTTGGAAGCATCGGAGACGCTTCGAAAGGTCTCAACACCTCAACAAAGGCACCTTCAACCTTGGAGTTGAAACCACTTCCCAATAACTTAAGGTACGCTTTCCTAGGACAAAACTCTACATATCCGGTCATAGTTAGTGCTAACTTAACTGATGATGAGCATGATAGGCTTATGAATGAATTGAGATTACATAAGAAAGCCTTAGGATATACCATTGATGATCTAGTAGGTATCAAACCTTCTTTGTGCACGCATAAGATATTAATGGAGGATGTAACACCCCGAATCCGCGGGATATCGGAATGCTACGGGCGAGACCTCACAATGGGTCCCAACCCTTAGCCTGGCAACAATCTCACCGGACCTTTCCAACATGGCACAAATAAACGCGTAAAACTAAAAACATTTGTAATGTATGCGAGAAATGAAAGTAAAGGGTACAATGTGGAAACTCAGCGGAGTCCTCAAAACGACACAAAACTCCAAAACATAAATCCGAAAACCGTACATCGAAACATAATCCAATCATAACAAACTCAATCCAAAAACGTCCCCGTCCTATAATGTATGGCGACCCTCGGTTGTCCACTCCCCCACCTCACTCGGCGGAGTCCCTAACCTGTGGGGCATCTACACAAGCGGTTTAAAACCGTTAGCTCAATTTGAAGCATTAGAGACATGGTGAAGGCACATACATACTCATACATCATAACATCACATAATCATGCTAAACAAACAAGTCCGGTTTATTATCTTTATTTATTAGGTCATATCCCGTTCTAATTCAACTTCTTTTGTGACACGAGAATCTCCCGAAACTCGCCTCGGTCCCCACTTACCGCATGGAACGGTACGGATGCATCCGACCGTCTAACCACACGGGCTAGTCGCCAAGAACCTCCTAGCTCTACGCAAGAGGTAGACAAGTTGTCACCGCCCGTTATCATACACTTGGGCCAAATAATATATAAAGTCCGGTAATCCTATTTCCGGTTTTATAAGTTATAATAAAAGCAATAAAACACACACCACCAAATCGAGTCTAATACGTAGAATACGAGCTAAGTAAGTCCGGAGACTTACCTCATCACCACACTCAACTCACACACTCTTGCTTCCTTAAAGAGGAAGTCCACAACCTGCTCACAAGGGAATATACGATCATCAACACAAGCCCAAGCTCAACGAAGTCTAAGACTTCAATCTAGGGATCTACGCAAGATCACCTAGCTCTCAACCTAGAAACGCATCCTAGAACTCATAATCCTCACAACACTCTCAGCATAAGGAACCCTCTGACAATAACCTATACATCACATGGTCATGAACAACAGCCTAGGAGAATCGATCTAGCTTATAAAGATCCAAAATGCTCAAACCACTCAAGATCAATAATCACATCAAGCCATAAGGGCTTCAAGGATTGCAACCACTAGATGGCATTCTCATAAGTCCTAGGTCCACCCTAAGCATGCTTCTAACAAGGTATAACCACAAGGCTAGGAAAGGAACGAAGAGGAAGGGAGGAAGAAGCCTACTAGTGAAGAAAACGCAGCCGCGGAAGCAAACTGGCGTCCCCTGCGTAGAGCTGTCACCGCCCCTGCGGAAGTATGGCGCCGCCCCTGCGGTGGCCCTGGTCCACCCTTGCGGTGGCCCTGGTCCGCCCCTGCGCCTCTGGTGATCCGCCCCCGCGCCTCTGGTGATCCACCCCACGGTCGAACAGCAGAAGCCTCGTCTTCTTTGTTTCTTCGACTGTGTCTTTGCTCCAAATGCCTCCTTCCTTGGCTGAGCCTTCTCCAAACACTCTCCACAGGTCTTAGCTTTCTCACCACGACCGTAACGAGCTAGAAGGATGGACATGCAAAGGGTTTATAAAAACTCTCTTCAAAGCTTCCTCCATAGCCAAGGAGGTGAAGAGAAGAGGAATGAGGGAAGAACTAACAACAAGAGGAAGAGGGAAAGAGATAGCTCACCACAACAGATCCGGAACTTCAAGGCTGAAGCTTCCTACCAAATCTTCCAAGGAGAATGAAGAAGAGAGCAAACAAGGAAGAGGAGAGTGAAGAGAGGAAATGAGCGTAAGAATGGAAAAGAGGGAAATGAGGAGAGAGGGGGAGTAATGAAGGCTGCACAAAGGTGGAGAGTCCCAAGGTCAGCTGTCCCCCTTGTCCCTTCACTCCATAGTCCGAGGCCGGAAAGCAAAAGAGGGAACTCAAAGGTTTGCGCGAGATTTTGGGGTTTAATCCCGGCACTCAGCAAACGTGCCTGCGGGAAAACTAAGCCGTTGACGCGGGAAGCTCGGAAAACATCTCAACACTCGGAATACAAATTCCGGATGTTACAATTAACCCCCTAAATACAAGTTTCGTCCCGAAACTTGCTAAAGATACTCGCCAACCACACAACTTGAGAGACGCATGGAACATGTAATACTAACCATCAACCCTCAACCCAACGCCACTCACATAACCATAACAATACCTCGTGAGGTAATCACATATACACATAAGTATCACGCAAGGCGTATTACATCACAAAGCACATAGGTATAACCAAGAGAAAAGCTCGGGAATAACCCGGATGTCCTATCGTTGTCTCTAAACCTGCATAATACTCGGGATAGTTCCTTCGGATACTATCCTCCGTCTCCCATGTAACCTCGTCGGCTCCTCGCTTCGACCACAACACTCTCGGCATCGGTATCTCCTTCGATCGAAGGCGTCTCGTACTCCGCTCCAAAACCGCTATCGGGTACTCCGAAAAGTATGGTCCGGCTCGACCACAAGGTCCTCGTGGCTAATGATGTGTCTCGGGTCATGGATGTACTCCCTCAATTGCGACACATGGAATACCGGATATATCCCGTCCGACCGTGGTGGCAACGCTAGTCGGTATGCCACCTCACCAACTCTCTCCACTATCTCGAATGGTCCGACATATCGGGGGCTTAACTTCCCCTTAATGCCGAATCGTCTGACGCCCCGAGTCGGTGATACCCTCAGCCGCACCTGAGCAACTACCCTAAACTCGAGAGGTCTACGCCTCCTATTTGCATACGATCTCTGGCGACTCTGTGCGGTCAACATCCTCTCTTGTATCAAAGCAACCCTAGCCATGTCATCCTGTACCTGATCTGGAGCAATCACGCTAGAACTCCCCGGCTCGTCCCAACATAAGGGAGTGCGGCATCTCCGTCCATACAATGCCTCAAAAGGTTCCATCCCAATCGATGTGTGCCAACTGTCATTATACGAAAACTCCACCAATGGAAGGTGGTCTGGCCATACCTGCCCCCAGTCTAGTACACATGCCCTCAACATGTCCTCCAAGGTCTGAATAGTCCACTCTAACTAGTCGTCGGTCTGTGGAATATATGCGGTGGTGAAGTGTAGACTCGAGCCTAGGGCGGCGTGTACCTGCTGCCAGAACCTCGAGGTAAAACGCCCGTCCCTATCCGAGATGATAGTCCTCGGTACTCCATGTAACCTCACAATCTGACGAGTAAACTCCTCGGCTAGACGAATCACCGGCCACATCTCCCGAATGGGGATGAAAGGTGCGGTCTTCGTCAACCGATCTACTACTACCCATATCGCGTCAAAGCTCCTACTTAGCCTCAAACCGGTAAAGAAGTCGAGGGATATATCCTCCTACTTCCACTACGGCACGGGCAGTGGATGAAGCTCTCCTGCGTGTCTTTGGTGCTTGATCTTGACCTGCTAGCAGGTCGCGCATAGGGCCATATATCTAGCTACATCAGGCTTGAGCCCGCCCCACTAATAAGATCTCCTAAGGTCCTGGTACATCTTACTCGTGCCTGGATGAACAGAGTAAGGTGCAGAATGTGCCTCATGCAAAATCCGCTCTCTCAACTCCGGGTCTGACGGTACACAAATACATCCCTGGCGTCTCAATAACCCATCTGCTCCCGTGATAAACTGCGGTGCCTCTCCTCGGGCCATCCTGTCCCGAAACCTCGTCAACACGGGACATCCCTCCTACTTCTGCCGGATCTCTCCGGACAGGTCAAGTAATACCTCTAACTAAGACAAATGGCCAACCGTATCCGGAAACCGGATATCCAACTCCAACTCCGCCAAATCCCTCTGCAACAGTGGTTGAACCGTAAGTCGAGCTATAGCCACCTCTCGAGGAGTCCTCCTACTCAAAGCGTCGGCGACTACGTTCGCCTTCCCTGGATGGTACAAAATCTCTAAATCAAAGTCCTTAATCATCTTTAACCATCTCCTCTGGCGGTTAGTCAACTCCCGCTAAGTGAATATATACTTCAGACTCTTATGGTCTGTGAAGATCTGGCACGTAGCCCCATACAAGTAGTGTCGCTAGATCTTCATGGCATGAATCACTACCGCTAGCTCAAGATCATGGGTGGGATAATTCTCCTCGTACGGCTTCAGCTACCGAGAAGCGTACGCAATAACCCTTCCCCTCTGCATCAAAACACACCCCAAGCCTAGCTTGGAGGCATCACTATATACAACAAAATCTTACGCCCTCAGGCTGGGCTAACAGAGGAGTGGAGGTCAACCTCCTCTTCAGCTCCTCAAAGCTGCGCTAACAAGGCTCGGACCACGCGAACCTGGTAGACTTCCTCAGTAAGGAAGTAAGTGGTCATGCAATCACGGAGAAACCCTCAACAAATCTCGTACTTAGAGAGCTTTGCATAAAGCTCTCTATCCTAAAGGACTCGAAGGACCGTCCTCAGGTGTCCCGCATGCTCCTCCCTACTCCGGGAGTATACTAAGATGTCATCTATAAATAATACCACAAATTGGTCCAAGAAGTAGATGAAGATTCCATTCATCAACTCCATGAAGACGGTGGGTGCATTCGCGAGCCCGAAAGGCATAACGACAAACTCATAATGGCCATATCTCATCCTGAATGCCGTCTTCGACACATCCTCCTCTCTCACCCTCAGCTGGTGGTATCCAGACCTCAAGTCGATACGCGAAAACACAAAGGCTCCCTGCAACTGGTCTAACAAATCATCAATGCGCAGTAGGGGGTACTTGTTCTTCATGGTGACTTTGTTCAACTCCCGTTAATCAATACAGAGCCTCAAAGATCCGTCTTCTTCCTGAAGAAGAGGACCGGTACACCCCAAGGGGAAACACTCGGGCGTAAGAAACCCCTCTCGGCTAACTCCTCGAGCTGCTTCTTCAACTCCAGCATCTCGATCGGCGCCATGTGGTACGGAGCCTTGGAGATCGGCCTTGTGCCGGGCTCCAACTCAATAGCAAAATCAACGCTCCGCTGCGGTGGTAACCTTGGTGGCTCCCCGAATACGTCCTCAAACTTACATGCCACGAGAATATCCTCCAACAATGGGCCCGTCTCCTCCTTTATGGCATAGCACCAGAAGGCCTCGCATCCCTGCCCGATAAGTCCCGCGGCTCGGACCACACTAATGATTGTACCGGACTTCCTGAGGTCCCAACCTCGGAAAATCACCTCATGACCCGTCTTCGTGATAACCGTCACTATCCTCCGTCTGATGTCTAACACGGCTCGATGTCGGTCCTTCCAATCCATCCCAAGGATGACTTCTTCATGCACCAAGTGCATGACATAGAAGTCGGCTAACCAATCACGGTTTCCCAAATGTATGGGACAACCGTGTACCTCTCGGGTACCACTAACCCTATCCCCATCAGGTAACCCCATAACGAAGGGTCTCCCCTCTACCGTAACTAAGGACAACCTATCTACATAACCATCGGATATAAAAGAGTGTGTAGCACCCGTATCAAATAAAACTCGGACCGGAAGGCCATGAATCTGAATAGTACCTACAGCTACCGGGTCTACTGGATCAACAACACTCCTTAACTCAAACATCTTGGCCTGTGTGCCTCTCGTCTCCTGGGTACCCCACCACGGCCTCTACCTCGGCCCTGCCCCTGGGCTGATCCCTGTGTACGAGTCTTACCCTGACCCCTCTATTGAGAGCCTTATGGTTGGAACTATGACGACCTCTGACTACTTTTTGCTACTCCTACAGGCGAAGAACCCTGCTGTGACTATGACCTTCCCTGATGGCATAAAGCGGCTCGGTGACCCACTTGGCCACAAGTAAAACATGTCACCGGAGGCCTCTTACATGCCGTCTGAATGTTCCCAAACTCTCCAAAACTGTGGCATTGTCGACCCCGGTCTGGTGTCTGAATCGACTGCTGGGGATCGGGACGTCCTTGTGTCTGGCTACGTCCTTGTCCTGAGGTTCCTTCACTTGTACTAGTTGGCCATGTCCTCTACCTCTTGTTCGGACCTCGGACGGTGCTGCTCTCCGGGACCTTGGGTGGTCCCTCTCATAAGCTGAAGCTCGATCCTGGTACTCCACCAATGAATCACAATGAAATCCCGCTAAGTAGGAACGGGTGGACTCCTTTAGTCTTCTAGAAAAGAGATATACACGCTGGTCTGCTAGAAGTGCAGCGGGTCCCATCATTGCTAACTCCACCCGAAAATGTCTGATCGCCTCAATGACTGGGACATCCTCAAAACCTGCCTCTAAGAAATCCTCAATTCTGTCTCTCCGCAGTGAATCCGGGCAAAATGTCTCTCTCACGAGACCCGGTAGCTGGTTCATCCTAGTCACACCTCCTCTGTAACACCCCAAATTCTGAGAACTCGGGGAGCTACTGGTTTGGACCTCACAATGGGTCCCGACCTTAGTTTGACAACAATTTAACTTGGATCTTACAACAAGGCACAAAAGTATTTAAAACATTTGAAAACTTTAAACAATATATACATGAAGAATATGTATCAGCCTTACAAAGCAAAGGTACCAAAACGACATATATGAAGAACATAAGACATTCCCGTCCCCAACTAAATGAGTACGTGGACCCGGCTGACCATTCCCTCCGGATCTCTCTACAACTGTCTTAACCTGCAAGGCATCTACAAGCGGTATAAAACCGTTGGCTAACATTCTATGTATAAGTATAAAGGTAAAAGCACAAACACACAATATACACAATCAACATGCAACACTCAATCCTTTTATTATCTTTAATTAGGTGATAGGTTATTACTAATGATACTTATTTTGTGACACGAGGGATTCCCAAACCGCGCCCCTGTCCCCGTTTACCAACGCGGAATGGTACTAATGCATTTGACCGTCTACCGGACTGGGTTGATCGCAGGGAACCTCCTAGACTCTCGCAAGAGCCAGGTAGATGATGTCACGACCCGTTATCATACACTTGGGTCAATTACGTAAATAATAAAGTCGGCCTAATCCGGTTTCGTTGTTTATCATAACTAACAAACACCACTCATACACATTACACTCATACAAGAAGCCAGCTAAGTAAGTCCGTGGACTTACCTGAATCAGATCTCGACTCTCTTAATCACAACTCAATCTGTAACTGTATAACTCGGTTCCCTGTCAAAGGAGGCAAGTGTGTCAGCACACTTTCTTGGTAATTAGAAGTCTAAGACTTCTAAGGTAGTAGGTCCTATTAGAACAGAATTTAATACAGTACCAATTTATGGTAAAATGACTATTTTACCCTTGGTCCCGGATTTTCCAAAAACTCGGAATATGTACTTAAATTATAATTTGAGGCTAACTAACCATATTCTACTATCTAGGATGATTTTAGGTAACAACTAGAAAAACTACTCATTTTCTATTTCCCGAAAAGTCACTAAAGTCCAACTACAACTTCAAATATAAAATTCGAATAATCTTATAAAAATTCCGAAATAATTCCCTAGGTCATCTATGATATCCTATCTACTCGTAGGAGAAAGAATTTCTTAAAACTGTTAACGCATCGCTTCTACAAAAATTTCTAAAGTTGGGTACAACACTTAACAAGTAGCACATTGTCTTAACTTTGAAAAATCATAACTCCTAAACTACTCGCTGGATTTATCCCAAATTTTGATATGTTCTACCGTAAAATCTTATCTATAATATATCCAAAATTTAGCCGCAAAGGAGATCAAAATCCTATTTAAACTATCTCACAAAACCGAATTTCAGCACAACAGAAAAACTGCTTACGACTCAATCTTGGAAAAATCATAAATCCCAAACCACTCGCTGGATGCCTCTCAAATTTTAATATGTTCTACAACAATATGTCAACTATATCATATCCAAAATTCAAGCCCAACGGAGATCAAGAGCTTATTCAAAACCATCTCACAAAACAGCAACACTTGCTGTTTTCCCCAACACTCAACACATATATAAAAAACACTATAACTCTCAAACCGTAACTCCGATTCCTCTAAAATTTTAGTATGCTTTACTCTGCAATACCGTCTATGACATATCCGAAAACCAGCCAAAAATAATGAGTTTAGCATACCTAAATCTGGTCATCAAGCTGGCTGTTTTTCGTGACAATGTGCTTGCTGTTGCTGTTGCTGTGGTGCAGTTCGTGACAGGAGCATAAGCAGTGAAGGCTGGGCTGCTTTGGCTCAACAGTAGTGGCTTAGGGACAGCGGGGTGTGGATCACGTGGTGCAGTCGAGTTAAGTATCCATTCGGCATAGAGAAGAAGGAGTATGTGAGTTCCGGTGATTAGTATAAACGCAGATGGAGGGAGGGAGAGAGCGGAAAGGTATGAACGTATAGGGAAAAGAGAGAGCGAGAGAGATCCAGCAATCAACTTATTCAGGAGTCTGTGTGCAGAAAGTTGAAGGCTGTTCGTCCCTGGAGTGGTGGCTGTGAGTCTCCGGTTTGTAGCTGGCAACTTGGTCCGGAAGCAGTTTGGGTCGATCTTCTGTACGCAGCAGTGAAGAAGGCAAGAGGGAGGATTCTTCAGACGTTAAATGGTAAGCGGTTTCTCCTACTCCCTTAGCTGTTACGTGAGTGAAGGCCATCAAGGGAGGGCATTGATTTCAGCCGTTACATTCAGCATTCACAAGGGCAAAAGAGTGGCTGCATCATGCGTTTGTACTCCTAGGTTGCGAGAATCGCTGTGCATACTGGGCTGGAGAGGAGCTGTGCATACTGGGCTGGAGTGCAAAGGATGTTGGGGCTGATGTGGGCTACGCAGAAGCTGGGCTGAGAAGGAGTTGTGTGGTCCGCCTGAAGGAGCTGTTAATGGGCTCGTAACCAGCCTCTTCTGGGTTACAGCTGGCCTGACTCGAAGTCACACTGCTGGGCTGTTGTGGGTAAGCGAACTGGGCTGCTTAAGGTAGGAACAGTGGGCTGAAACAAGCAAGAAAGATGGGCTGAATTGCTTGTCAAAAATCTGTCAAAACTCGTCATGGCCTTGTCAGGCCCATGAATGAGTTTGTCACAGATTTGTCGGGCTTTGTCATGGCCTCGTCTCAGCTTAGTCATGGTCTCGTCACAACTTGTCATGATCTCGTCACAGCTTGTCATCGATAAGAATGAATTATAATAACTAGGGTTTGATATAAATCTATCATTTCATGTGAATTAAATTCTACATAAAATAATAGATAATTATAAGGATTAGAGTTTGATATAATTTTATCATTTTATGTGAATTAAATTCTACATAAAATAATGGATATTTCTAAGGATTAGAGTTTGATATAATTTTATCATTTTATGTGAATTAGCTTCTACATAAAATAATGAAATTTGTGATGGAAGTGATACTAGATAGAATGGGAAACCGTCAACGGCGGAATTAGACGGAATAAAAATTCCGGATATTACATCCTCTAACCGTCCTCCACCAATACTGGGCCTGCTCCCTGAAAAAGGTCTGGACTATCTCCATCTGCCTCTTCGTGGGGCAACACATCACCTCTAAAGCCGACTCCACGTGCCCAATCCAATGCTCCACCTCTAACCCTACCTTCTCGTCGAAGTAGGGTACATGCTGCTGGTTGAAATCCTTCAACCATGAATCAGGTCTAGGAGACCTCAACTCGTCTCTAGCCCTAGCAATCTCCACAACCGGCTCGGGTGCAACTACCGCTGGTGCAACTATCTATGGTGCGGCTCTAATCTGATTAACCCTCTACAAGACCTCAGCTGATCTCGCCGGTGCAGGTGCAAGAGCAGGTGCAGGTATAGGTACCGGTGGTGCGGGAGGTGGTGCTCCCGGCCTAAACGCCTCCTCAACTCGACGTACATAATCCTCAAACACGGTAGCCCCAATCGATGCCCCCGGTCCTATCAGATGGGGAACTATGCGCCCTGGACTTCACAACTGTCCTATCCCTAGCCTCGGGAATGATGTTCTCCGCTACATCCTCAACGGGATCCTCAGCTGCTGGTGGATCCACAACTAGTGGGTCCGTAATGGGGATACTCCCCGACCTCTCGTGCCTGGAGGTCTCCCTAATCGTCCACGTCTTGGGACGGTAGAAGGTAGAGGTGGTCTACCCATGGCGGGTCCTACATATGCGGTAGCCCTCGTACGTGCCATTTGATATCGTTTCACATTTGTTTATATATATTTAAACCGGTATATACGTAATACTTGTAAAATTAATATGAAAGGAAGTTATAAAGCATAAAAAAAACCGAGATCCAAGGTACAACCAAGGCATAAAAGCCCAATCATCCTAAGGTCACATGCATAGCTAGGTACATACAAGTCCAAAAACAATCCTAAGGCCATATACATATATAGATAACTATGTAAATATATATACTTACATACATCAAATCCAGAAATCTATGTCGCCGAGGTTTGCGTGAGGAGTGGTGGTCCCGTACATTCTAACCAAATCCCGACTCATGCATATGAATTTTGAAAATGAAAAAGTCAAAACCCGTGGGGTTCTGTTTATTCCTCATTCAGCCTTTGTGAGTGCCATTGTTGTCAACCTAGGGCTTTGATACTACTTTGTAACACCCAGAATCCGCGGGATATCGGAATGCTACGGGCGGGACCTCACAATGGGTCCCGAGTCCCGACCCTTAGCTTGACAACAATCTCACCAAACCTTTCCAACACGGCACAAATGAAGGCTTAAAACTAAAAACGTTTGTAATGTATGCAAGAACTGAAAGTAAAGGGTACAATGTGGAAAACTCGGCTGAGTCCTAAAAACGACACAAAACGTAAAACATAAATCCGAAAACCGTACATCGAAACGTAATCCAATCATAACAAAAACAATCCAAAAACGTCCCCATCCTATAATGTACAGCGACCCTCGGCCGTCCACTCCTCCACCTCACTCGGCGACGTCCCTAACCTGCGGGGCATCTACACAAGCGGTTTAGAACCGTTATCTCAATTTGAAGCATTAGAGAAATGGTGAAGGCACATACACACTCATACATCATAACATCACATAATCATGCTCAACAAACAAATCCGATTTATTATCTTTATTTATTAGGTCATATCCCGTTCTAATTCAACTTCTTTTGTGACACGAGAATGTCCCAAAACTCGCCTCGGTGCCCACTTACCGCATGGAACGGTACGGATGCATCCGACCATCTAACCACACGGGCTAGTCGCCAAGAATCTCTTAGCTCTACGCAAGAGCTAGACAAGTTGTCACCACCCGCTATCATACACTTGGGCCTAATAATATATAAAGGTCGGTAATCCTATATCCGGTTTTATAAGTTATAATAAAAGCAATAAAACATACACCATCCAACACACATCGAGTCTAATATGTAGAATACGAGCTAAGTAAGTCCGGAGACTTACCTCGTCACCACACTCAACTCACACACTCTTGCTTTCTTAAAGAGGAAGTCCACAACCTGCTCTCAAGGAAATATACGATCATCAACACAAGCCCAAGCTCAACGACGTCTAAGACTTCACTCTAGGGATCTACGCAAGATCATCTAGCTCTCAACCTAGGAACGCATCCTAGAACTCACAATCCTCACAACACTCTCTGTACAAGGAAACCTCTCACAACAGCCTATACATCACATGGTCATGAACAACAGCCTAGAAGAGCCGATCTAGCCTAGAAATATCCAACATGCTCAAACCACTCAAGATCAATAATCACATCAAGACATAAGGGCTTCAAGGATAGCAACCACTAGATGGCATTCTCATGAGTCCTAGGTCCACCCTAAGCATGCTTCTAACAAGTTATAACCACAAGGCTAGGAAAAGAACGAAGAGAAAGGGAGCAGGAAGCCTACTGGTGAAGAAAACGCAGCCGCGGAAGCTAGCTGGCCCCCCTGCTAGAGTTGTCACCGCCCTTGCGGAAGTCTGGCGCCGCCCTTGCGCGGGCTCTGGCCGCCCATGCGATGGCCCTGGTGTAAGCAAACTAGAGTGGCATCATGACAGGGTTTTATTTCTACTAGTGTGACGGGAGATGGTCAGAAGATACCTCAGCAGCAGACGCGGGGGCAGCAGAGAATCCCAGATCATTCGCCTACTCAGGAATCCGTTCCCAGGCTGAGTAGAGGTAAGGGTCGTGGTAGGAGTACTGTAACGCCCAAAATTTTGGCGCATGTTAGATATTTATTTGTCCGGTTTTTATCGAGTTTATTAGCCTAAATATTTTATTAAAAGTACTTTAAGGCGTAAAACATTATTCCCGAGTGTATTTTTTATTTTGAATACGTCCCGTATTACTATTTCGGAAAATTCCGGGAAGTTTTCCGTTCCGGAAACCCCGTTCCGGGGATTTGTTTATCGATATTATTTTTTTTTATTTCCCTTATTGTTTTTTTTTCTTTTCCGTACCAGCCGCTGAATTTGGCCTTTGGCCTTCTCCCGCCCAGCTAGGGCCTGCAATGAGCAGCCCTCTGTCCTTGTCCTTCTCCCTCCCTCACGCTACCCCTATTCACTCAAAAGCCTCATCCCTCAGATTCCCACCTTTCCAACTCTCTCAGTACTCTCTTATCAATGAGTCTCACACATGAGCCTTCACCCACTCTTCACCAAATGAGCTTGTGCTCCCCTGCGACTCAACCATCGAACATCACCCAAGCTGCAACCTTGAGCCGTCGGATGAGCAGCTTAGATGCCGGAGGAGAGCCAGCGAGATCCCCACCGTCGACCTACCGGAATAGAGCCCTGCAGCCCGGCCTCGATCTCTCCGTCGCGCTTCTACTTAGCCAGCTGCCCTGTGCCACGCCGGAAACAGATTCGTCTTGCCAGAGAAGTGGCCTTGCCGCCTCGCTCTCGGTTCGCCGTCTCTGCTGGAGGGGCCTCGACTCGCCTTCGCACCTTGCCGGAACCCACCGAAGGCCGGCTGCCTAGCCTCTGTAAATGTCACGGTCCTGTTTCCCTCCACAACACCCGCCTCGAACCGCCGGAGAGCCACACCGCCGAAGCCGCCTCTGCCTTCCCTGGAGCCCTTGCCGGAGTCCTGGCCGCCGCTAGTGCCACCGCCCTCCTCTGTTGTATGTGCCCTAGCCGCCGCCTCACAATCTCCCTCTGCGTATTATTGAAGGTTGAAGAAAGACTTTTGGATAATTACAAAAGAGAACCCATTTTTATACTTTGCATTTCTGGCCCATAGTTTTGATAATTTAATGTTATGCCCCAACATGCTTAATTACAGATTAGGGCCATTATTTATATTTTCAGAATATGACCCAAGTTTATGATATTGCTCATCTTTGTTCTAAAAATGTATTTGTCGATTTTAAACTCGGATTTGAATTGCGGGGATATTCTTATCTTTATTTATACTATATATTATGTCCTTGTGGATTCCGTTCGGTTTATGACTCAACGTTTTAATTGCGGTTTATGACCAAGTTTCTAGAAATTTTATAAATTGCCGGACAATGTTTTTGTTGTTTTATCCTTGGAATTTAATTACGGGATATCCTTATAATTATATACGCTATACGATACGCACTTTGTCGGATTAATTTCGGGTTAAGGATCAAAGTTTAATCATGGGTTTTAACTTTGGATTTTGGAAATCGAGTTTGCCTTAGTTTTATATATATATTATATATTCCGTTCAAATTTAGCATATAAGCTATATTTGATTAGTTTTGTTTTAGGTTCAGAAGCACCCCATAGAAGGCCAACACAAATCCATTCTCGACATCTATAAACCGTCCTTCGTCTTTTACGTCGTGTGAGTTGCCTTTTCCTCGATCTTGTTATATTTAGTATTAGTATCATGCTAGGATGGATCTAGCATAACTTAGTGGAAATGCCAAGTAATGGCCTTAAACCGTATATGGTTATTGGATGGTTTATGAGTATTGTGATGTTTGCGGTACGATCATAGGATGATCTTTGAGATTAGGAGTTGGACCAAGCATGCTAGGGTTGTGACCTTGTATAGGTTTTGGGAGAATAGAAGCTCGAGGGCTTTTAGCTTGTTGGTTAGTTATTGATTGTGTGCCTTGTGTGATCAGGCGTTGACTTACCTTCCTGCGGGAAACTAAGGACGGGATTTAGCGGGTTTAGCTTTGGGACAGGTAAGTCTTCGGACTTACTTAGCTCGTATTCTCTGTATTAGTTTCAATGCGTGTTTGGTGGTGTGTGTTTATTGTTTATGTGTGTGTTTATTGCTTATGTTATAACATCTAAACTGGTAATAGGACCACCGACTTTATATGTTTATATTTGGCCCAAGTGTATGATAACGGGCGGTGACCACTATGTCCGGCCCAAAATGGGGATGGTCGGGAGGTGCCTTGCGACCAGTCCAACAGGTGATGCTGATTCGCATCTGGCCCAAACCTGTTTGGTGAAAGGGGACAAGGGCGGGATCCTTGTGATTTCCGTGCCACAACTAAATGGAAATTAGTAATGGAATAACTTAAATTAAAGATAATAAACCGGATTGTGTGTTTTGGAACATGTTGTGTGTTTATGATGCCTTACGTGTGTGTGTGTGCCAATACCATGATTCTAATGCCTTGAATGCTAGCTAACGGTTTTATACCGATATTGTTGTAGATTGCCTTGCAGGTTAGGGCGCGGCTGAGAGATCCGGAAGAGTGGACAGCCGGGGTCCGTACATTTTAGGAGTGGGTGTTGGTTGGAGTCGGGTTGTGTTTTATTCTTCGTTTATTATGTTGGTATGCCGTGTGTATGGCGTTTTGATCTTTGGTGTTGATTATCGGCTGAAGTCCTTCGTTAGTTTTTCTTTGGGGTTCATAACATTGCATTAAAATGAATTTCGGTTTTGCCTTTATTTGTGTCTTGTTGTAAGATCCGGTGAAATTGTTGTCAGGCTAAGGGTCGGGACCCATTGTGAGGTCCCAACCCGTAGCATCCCGAGTCCCGCGGATTTGGGGTGCTACAAAAGTGGTTGTGCTATTGGGCTTGTTACTGGGCCCAAGTGCACGGAAAAGTCCCCCTTCACTTAGATCAAAGGACCAAAGTGGATAAACATAAGAATCGGCTGGGAACTCTCGGGACGGAACGCCTATAAGTTTGAGGCACAAACCAAGTCCCACGGCTGCAGTTGCAAAAATGCACAAACCTAATAGTAGTTCCTCCGGCCCTCTGGGCGGGTTTGGGCCTCAACTTTGAGGCGACCATTCCGTTCCGAGAGATCATAGCCGACTCTTACAGCTATCAACTTGGGTCCTTGAACTAACTGAACGGGGCTTACGATCACACAACCAATTTTTTAATCCGTGGAGCCGATCCAAATAAACTCGATATTCTAGTACCCGTTTTGATCCGGATCCGATCGAAAATATTTTACCGAATCACGACATCTAATAAGGATCGAGATTTTGGCATCCGGATATTCGCGGATAGTCGAATAGTACCGAATCACTATATATTCCCGGTTATTCGGCTATTAAAAAAACTTTTATTATAAATATATTTGTTTACGAAAGGATAAATCAAGATTTTATATTACAATTTTGTACTAATAATTATATTTAAAAATATATTATATTTAAAAATATTTGAGTTAGGCAAAATAATGAATTAATAATGTTAATTTGTTTCATATTTATACCCTTTCTTAATACATTTTGTTAAAGTTTCAATTATAAATTCTTTAAAAAAATTCAAAACTAATTTTAGATAAAAAGAAATAAAATTACTTTTGATTTCTATTTTTTCAATATAGAATAATTTTTAAAAAAAAACTGATTATGATCATGTTCAATTTTTAGTAAATATGATACTACAATAAAAATCACTAGCAAAACATTGTATAGAAATTAAATTACAATGTAAGTTGGGTACATATAGGACATTGGTAAGAATAAATATTGATAAAATTTTATTAGATCCCGCTTGATTTTCAATGAAGATTGATCCATTTGGTAATTTAATATGGCAAGGAGAAACCAAATGAATATGAGATAAAAAAAATCTTGGATCCCGTCATATAGAACGAGGCTCCACTATCGAGAATCCAAGGGGAAGAAATTTTACCTAAACTCGTTTCAGCTGAAGAAGTGTTGAGATAGATCCATTTGATGTAAATTTGAGAGATAATAAAGAGTCCCACATCGAGAGTTTACAACCTTCTATAACCCCTTATAACCATGTATCTTATCATACTAGATTGGTTGTGTGGTCAAAGTTGTAACACCCCATTTTATTAGATGCGTTTTCGATCATTATTTTCCTACTTTTATCGATATTTTAATCTCTTAAATAATTTTTACAAGTGTTTTCAAATTATAAATTAAATTATTATAAGTTTATATATATATAAACTATAAGAACCGATGTAATACCCGGAATAATCCCCCAATAAATTCCGAATCAACCGACCCGACCGATTTGGGCTTGTATTGAGTTTATATGTTTACATTATATTGCCAACCGGGCCCGTCCGCTGGGCCCATTATGGCTGATGTGTAGGTTATACTAATTCAGAACCCTAGTTGTTCTCTTATGTTTGTTTCTCCTCTCAGCCGCCACACCTTTGTTCTGCTTCTCCTTCACAAGACTCACTTGCTTCCTCTTTCTTCTTCTCACCGAACCCCGTCGGCCCTTCATCCACCGGATCTGCTTCCTCGTCCTCCATCGTAGTCGCCGGAATCAGTCAGCCAACTGTGTACCTCTCTTGCTACCTCCTCTCTCGCACCAACCCTCTCGCATCAGCCCCTCTCGCACTAGCCTCCCTCACACACCCTCCTTCACGCAGATTCACCGCCCTTTGGGTTTGAAACCGCCGCCTTCTGGAACTCGCAACCGACGCCAGAGGAGCGCAACCGACGCCGGACGACCTTCCTCCTCCGTCTTCGTTGTGGACCAGCCACCGGAGAAGAGAGCCGCACTGTCTGGGAACCGCCGGAACGAAGAGCGCCTCCATGTTGCGGCCTTGACCGATCGGAGCCACCAGCAGGTTGTGCACGCCGACGTTCTTCTCCCTCTTCTTCACTGTCCTCTCCGGTCGCCTGGAGGCCGCCACTGTGGAGAGCTGGACCACCTCTGTGTTGCCGCTCCTCCCTCCGCCTGCAACGGCACCGTCCGCATCTTCTTCCTCCTCCTGCACAGCCGCCGGAGCTGTTTCCCTTTCCTCTGTGCGTGTTCTTCTCCAGCCAGCAGTAAAGGGCTTCAAAACCCTAATTATTAAATTATAATCGCCCCCCCCCCCTTATTTTATGTAACTACAAAATTTACCCACTGTTTTGCATTTACATATTTGGCCCTAATTTTGGAATCTTGCAATATTACCCCTGCTGGAATAAATTACAGGAAATAGCCCAAAGTTTTATTTACAATTTATGAAACAAGTTTCTACCATTTCATAAATTGGCTTGAAAATGTTTCTATGAGTTTTAAAATTGGGATTTACTTGAATTATATTCTTATTTATATAGACCATATATATTATGTTCATGTTGGATTAATTCCGGTTTATGACTTAAAGATTAAATTACGGGATTTTAACGTTGTCTTTGAAAACAAGTTTTACCTTGAATTTATGATGCTATACAATTTGTCCGGAATATATATTAACGGTTTTAACTTGGGTTTTAAAAGTGGAGTTTTCTTTAGATTTATATATGTTAATTATTCCGTTCAAATTTAGCGTATAAGCTAAATTTGTATAGTTTGGTTTTAGGTTCGGAAGCGTCCCGATAAAGACCTAACAAGTCCAAGTCGACATCCGTTGATCGATTTCCGTCTTTTGACGTCATGTGAGTACTCTCTCCCCCGAGCTTATGATCTTACCCGATCTAGTTATGTTTAGTATTAGTAGTAGTATCATGTTAGGTTGGATATAACATAACTTAGAGTGAATATCAAGTAGTGGTTGAGGATTGTGAAATGTTGTAAGGCTTGAGGAGTTGATATTATCTTGTGAGGTCGTTTATGGCTTTAAGTTGTATGTTGAGCTTGTGAGAATTTAGGGGTTGAATTTGTATGATTGTTGAGGTTGTGGACTAGAACGAGAGTATCATATCATGGTTTGGTTTATGATCTTGCGAGATCATTGGGACTAGAAGTCTAAGGACTTTTAGCATGTGAGAGAGATGTTGATTGTGTGCCTTGTCCTGACCAGGCGTTGTGTGCCTTCCTACGGGAAGTTGAGAGCGATGGTTAGCGGGATTATCTTTGGGACAGGTAAGTCTTCGGACTTACTTAGCTCGTATTCTCTGTATTAGTTTCAATGCGTGTTTGGTGGTGTGTGTTTATTGTTTATGTGTGTGTTTATTGCTTATGTTATAACATCTAAACTGGTAATAGGACCACCGACTTTATATGTTTATATTTGGCCCAAGTGTATGATAACGGGCGGTGACCACTATGTCCGGCCCAAAATGGGGATGGTCGGGAGGTGCCTTGCGACCAGTCCAACAGGTGATGCTGATTCGCATCTGGCCCAAACCTGTTTGGTGAAAGGGGACAAGGGCGGGATCCTTGTGATTTCCGTGCCACAACTAAATGGAAATTAGTAATGGAATAACTTAAATTAAAGATAATAAACCGGATTGTGTGTTTTGGAACATGTTGTGTGTTTATGATGCCTTACGTGTGTGTGTGTGCCAATACCATGATTCTAATGCCTTGAATGCTAGCTAACGGTTTTATACCGATATTGTTGTAGATTGCCTTGCAGGTTAGGGCGCGGCTGAGAGATCCGGAAGAGTGGACAGCCGGGGTCCGTACATTTTAGGATGAGTTTTGGGGGTTGTATTTATGTATTGTTTATGGTTATGTATGTCGCTTGTATGGCGTTTGCCTTTGGAGTTGTATCTCGGCTGGAGTCCTTCGTTATTTTTTCTTTGGGGTTCATAACATTGCATTAAAATGAATTTCGGTTTTGCCTTTATTTGTGTCTTGTTGTAAGATCCGGTGAAATTGTTGTCAGGCTAAGGGTCGGGACCCATTGTGAGGTCCCAACCCGTAGCATCCCGAGTCCCGCGGATTTGGGGTGCTACAAAAGTGGTATCAGAGCCCTAGGTTGACAACAATTGCACTCGCAATCTTCTAAAGGCCGAATAAGGAATAAACAGAACCCCGTGGGTTCTGAGTTTTCGTTTTCAAAATCACATGCATGAGTCGGGGTAGAATGTACGGACCACCACTCCTTCCGTGGATCTCGGCAGCATAGTTTATTGGATTTTTAGTGTATATATATATATATGTAGATATGTGTAGTTATGTAGATATTTATCGTGGGCCTAGGATGTTGTTGGAATATTATTATATGTGGATTATAGTTATGCATGATGGACTTGTTATGTGAAAATGAAGGCATGATTTTTATATTGATATTTGTACATGTGGCATGATGATATCATATAAGTGTTAGGACCTTGTTTTGTTGTAATAGTTTTGCTTGGATGTGATATGTTGGTTATAGCAATGTGGACATAGGACTTATATAGTCATATACATGTACTAGGATATATAGTAGCATATGGTTTTTGGACCTTATAGTTAGGATGATAGAAAGCTATCATCGCACATTGAACAATGCCTTTTGGCTTAGGATAGTGTCACCACGAAGACGAAAATGCTCAAGTATCGAGTTGAACATCACGTTTTAGTGAGCACCCCGATGATTCCTCAGACTACTTAGAGAGCATCTAAGCAGCCATATGAAGACTAGAGATGATGTTAATCACAAGGACAAACAAAAAGAAGAGAACCTCGAGTCAACATAAGCAAAACTGAGATGGAAGATATACAAATAAGGAAGCAATCTGAAGTTGTGGGAGTGGTTCCGAGAAAGCGATGATGAGTAACAATGAAGTGAAGTCGAGACACGAAATTATGATTCTTCAAGACGACACATGGATAACTAAAAACGTGGAGCGGGAAGGAAAGGAGTGCATATTAGCAAGGGTAGAAGTGGTATTTCCTTGAGACGTGAAGTTTTTCCTAGATGATCCTAAGCATGGGGGTCAGAGTGTGAAGTGTGGTCGAACTAATACGAAGATTCATGAGATGCATAAGTTAAGCTTACAGAAAAACTAGAAAGTGAAGTGACGGTTTTTGTGAGAGCTTAAGCGGGAGACTTCTTCAGAAATACGAGAGTTATGAGGAGGATTACATGGCGAAAGTTCACATAGTAGAATTACCTTGCGGAGTCAATCGTTTTCCGTCGTGGTGATGAGACTGAGAAATGTTAAGAAGGAGAAAGTGTGTGTGGGTGATGATCTTCAAAAGATGAAAGATGAAACAAGGGGCGAGGATCGAAAGACTTAAGTTACCAACCAAGAGAAGAGAATGGTTATAAACGATAGAGATGTGGGGAAATTACACTTACAACACATTATGAAGGACGGCTAAGCCTATGAAGTTGGGTCATTTGACACAAAAGAGCCGAGAAGGTGTAGTTTTCTTACAGAAGTGGAAGGAGGAGGGGAGCGTAATAGGAGCTAACGGAGTTGAAAGTAGAGTTAAATGATCTAGTGAAGTTAAGGCGGAATACCCCGAGAAGGTATCCTTCAAGAGTATGGTAACATGGACGTGAGGTAGGAGGGTAAGTCGTTGATCTTGGAGAGGGTCATCCATGAGTTAATCGGTGACCACCAAAAATGTACAAGTGTGGGTTGTATACTGGTGGATGTAAGTTGGGAGAGTAACCCAGGAGATGGGATCATGAAGAGGGGTAACAAGAACGTGGAATATTAGTGGTGGTTGAATGTCGGCAATAAATAGGTATATCAAGGGAAGTGAAAATATCTTAATCAGGTCATGGGTTTGTCATACGGAGGAACGACACGGATCAGGGTAAAGGGGGATTGGAAGGACGAAGAGGAAGGCGAGTCTTCTATGGTTATTGTGCGTAAAGGGAGAATATATAAGGGGAGGTATGATATGTTCTTCTAAGGTTATGAATATCATGTTTTTGCGAGCAAAATCTAAGTCAAGGTTTCTGGGACTCGCATGGTGAAACCATAGTGGCTATGACGTGAAACGAGAAATCTGGGTTAGGGCAACGCGACAAGCTTAGAGTTATGGTGTTAGTGCTTGGTGGAGTTATGAGTGGACCTTTCAGTGATGGTGGTTGGGAAATTTTGCCTAAAGGCATACTGGTACGGTTGTGAAGTTGTTCATGGATACCAAGAGATATAGCAGTATTCAACAAGAGTAAGAGAAGACTGAGGTTTTGAATTTTGATGTCGATATGAGACGTACAAGAAGTACATGAAAGATCGAGGTTAGAGCCTCTACGGTCGGTTTGACGTTACATAAGGAGCTGAAGTATAAATTTCTACGCCTACTTGAAGAAATGATGTCTATGGTGAAAGCTTATCTAGGATACAAAGAGCTCGTCCCATATGTTGGGATGTCGCGGAAAGTGAAGAAGATAAGGTCAATTGTTTTGAAGCACGGTTAAGTCCTGTAGATTGGACCCTTATGGTTGCACATAAGTGAGAAATCTTAGAAGATTTTTTATAATCATGTCATCAAAAGGGAAAACGGGATTAAGTTAAAAGAATACTTTAATCAGTCCACAAGAGTCAGAAGACATAAGCAAATCTTTCCAATTCAAGAAAAGACGAATATTTGGAAGGATACAGTCAACATAGTAGCTATAGAAGAAAAATATACACGTGTTAAAGGACATCACCCCAACCAGTCGGGCTGGACCACTTGTCAAGCGTTAGGACTAGGTGGTTCCGGTTAATACGATATATGATGTGTAGAGAAAAGATAGAACCCGAGATAGAACGGATTCTAATGCATCGGAATGTGAATTTTATCGTTAAGATTGATATGGGCTCAACTCCCATTTCTAAGGCGCCGTATGGAATAACACTTGTGCAAGGACATGAGTTGTGGAAGCAAGTGAAGGAGCAATACCAAGAACTTATTGAAAAAAAAAAAAATAA
>BSUD01000004.1:58612303-58749182 GCA_033239045.1 Fagopyrum esculentum | reverse complement strand
GAAAAAAAAAAAAAAAAAAAAAAAAAATAAAATAAAAAAAATAAAATAAAAAAATAAAAAAAATAAAAAAAATAAAAAAATTCATTATAATTAGTGAAATGCTATGGAGACCTCCGAATGTTATCTTGAACTCTTGATTTGAAGTTCATATTGGAATATATCTTAAACTCCTGATTTGAGGTTGTCATGGAGAACATCAATTTGCAAAAATAGTGACGGTTATCTCCATTTGTACATCGATTACCATGAGTCGAACAAGATAACAATGAAGAACAAGTATCCCTCACCACGGATAGATGATCTACTCGATCGGTTGCAAGGGTCGGTAGTCTCTTCTAAAATGAATTTAAGGTCTGATTGTCACCAATTGAGATTTGAGACAAGGATATTGCAAATACGGCATTCCGGGACAAACCATGTTCACTACGAGTTGTAGTGATTCTTTATAGGCTTACTATTACCCTGGATAAGATATTTTGGTCAACTCTCGAAGAAGAGAGAAGTTGTATGACAAGTTGTCTCGGGATGACAAACCCCGATAGATGTGAAAGAAGTTACAAGTTTCTTAGATGTGTTGAGCATTACCAGATCTGTGAACAGAGAAGTTGTATAACACCAATTATGGTATCCTCCGGATGACAACGAATTATTGAATGGGACGAAGAATTGACAATAGAGTTATTGAGAGTTAAGAGGAGATTCATCAGCGCAACTATTTTTACATTGCCTCGAGGTATGATGGATTTGACTTGTACGAGTTATTCTTCAAGACAAGGTCTTGATCGAGTTTTGAGGAATGATGTAAAATTAGTAGTATACGTGTCTTGATTAGTAGAACTAATGTGAAGTAAAGTATTTCCTTCATTACTTAGAACTTACAACTATATTGGGAAGGTGTAACAACGAAGTTGGGTTTAGCAGGACCAATAAAGAAGTTTGACATCTGTGTTAGAGGCAATCAAAGAGAATCATCATGGAAATGCTGCATTAAGAAAGACCCGAGAAGGAAGTCCAGTTTCCGATATAGCGGACCTCTTTGAGATCTCAACACGAATTAGGAAAGTGGTTTACGGTTGGTATGGCCGCCGAGAGTAAAAGGTGATCACCCGGTGTTTCATGTGTATCAGTCAACAAAGTACATACATGACTTGAGACATGTGGTCGTCATGACGATCTAGTGGTAGATGAGGGACCAATGAGGCTAACTTGAAGACGTAGGATAGTATCTTTGGTTGAGTTACACTGAGCTAGTAGCATCGGTAGAATCGACGGGTTACACCTAATTCTTTCCTTGGTTGAGTTATATGCATGTGTGATTATATGTGTAGCTGTGTCGTGTGCGGGAGTGTGTAATCTGATATATCTCGCGGTGGTAGTTTGAGTGGATTGTGTGTATAGATTAGAAAGTTTAAGCCTTCTTAGTTTGAGAGTTCCTACATTGGCCCTAGGGATCGAGAAGTTCGACGTATAGCAAGTTTCGGGACGAAACTTGTTTTTAGGGGGATCTGATGTAACGCCCAAAATTTTGGCGCATGTTAGATATTTATTTGTCCGGTTTTTATCGAGTTTATTAGCCTAAATATTTTATTAAAAGTACTTTAAGGCGTAAAACATTATTCCCGAGTGTATTTTTTATTTTGAATACGTCCCGTATTCCCGTATTACTATTTCGGAAAATTCCGGGAAGTTTTCCGTTCCGGAAACCCCGTTCCGGGGATTTGTTTATCGATATTATTTTTTTTTATTTCCCTTATTGTTTTTTTTTCTTTTCCGTACCAGCCGCTGAATTTGGCCTTTGGCCTTCTCCCGCCCAGCTAGGGCCTGCAATGAGCAGCCCTCTGTCCTTGTCCTTCTCCCTCCCTCACGCTACCCCTATTCACTCAAAAGCCTCATCCCTCAGATTCCCACCTTTCCAACTCTCTCAGTACTCTCTTATCAATGAGTCTCACACATGAGCCTTCACCCTCTCTTCACCTAATGAGCTTGTGCTCCCCTGCGACTCAACCATCGAACATCACCCAAGATGCAACCTTGAGCCGTCGGATGAGCAGCTTAGATGCCGGAGGAGAGCCAGCGAGATCCCCACCGTCGACCTACCGGAATAGAGCCCTGCAGCCCGGCCTCGATCTCTCTGTCGCGCTTCTACTTAGCCAGCTGCCCTGTGCCACGCCGGAAACAGATTCGTCTCGCCAGAGAAGTGGCCTTGCCGCCTCGCTCTCGGTTCGCCGTCTCCGCTGGAGGGGCCTCGACTCGCCTTCGCACCTTGCCGGAACCCACCGAAGGCCGGCTGCCCAGCCTCTGTAAATGTCACGGTCCTGTTTCCCTCCACAACACCCGCCTCGAACCGCCGGAGAGCCACACCGCCGAAGCCGCCTCTGCCTTCCCTGGAGCCCTTGCCGGAGTCCTGGCCGCCGCTAGTGCCACCGCCCTCCTCTGTTGTCTGTGCCCTAGCCGCCGCCTCACAATCTCCCTCTGCGTATTATTGAAGGTTGAAGAAAGACTTTTGGATAATTACAAAAGAGAACCCATTTTTATACTTTGCATTTCTGGCCCATAGTTTTGATAATTTAATGTTATGCCCCAGCATGCTTAATTACAGATTAGGGCCATTATTATATTTTCAGAATATGACCCAAGTTTATGATATTGCTCATCTTTGCTCTAAAAATGTATTTGTCGATTTTAAACTCGGATTTGAATTGCGGGGATATTCTTATCTTTATTTATACTATATATTATGTCCTTGTGGATTCCGTTCGGTTTATGACTCAACGTTTTAATTGCGGTTTATGACCAAGTTTCTAGAAATTTTATAAATTGCCGGACAATGTTTTTGTTGTTTTATCCTTGGAATTTAATTACGGGATATCCTTATAAGTATATACGCTATACGATACGCACTTTGTCGGATTAATTTCGGGTTAAGGATCAAAGTTTAATCACGGGTTTTAACTTTGGATTTTGGAAATCGAGTTTTCCTTAGTTTTATATATATATTATATATTCCGTTCAAATTTAGCATATAAGCTATATTTGATTAGTTTTGTTTTAGGTTCAGAAGCACCCCATAGAAGGCCAACACAAATCCATTCTCGACATCTATAAACCGTCCTCCGTCTTTTACGTCGTGTGAGTTGCCTTTTCCTCGATCTTGTTATATTTAGTATTAGTATCATGCTAGGATGGATCTAGCATAACTTAGTGGAAATGCCAAGTAATGGCCTTAAACCGTATATGGTTATTGGATGGTTTATGAGTATTGTGATGTTTGCGGTACGATCATAGGATGATCTTTGAGATTAGGAGTTGGACCAAGCATGCTAGGGTTGTGACCTTGTATAGGTTTTGGGAGAATAGAAGCTCGAGGGCTTTTAGCTTGTTGGTTAGTTATTGATTGTGTGCCTTGTGTGATCAGGCGTTGACTTACCTTCCTGCGGGAAACTAAGGACGGGATTTAGCGGGTTTAGCTTTGGGACAGGTAAGTCTTCGGACTTACTTAGCTCGTATTCTCTGTATTAGTTTCAATGCGTGTTTGGTGGTGTGTGTTTATTGTTTATGTGTGTGTTTATTGCTTATGTTATAACATCTAAACTGGTAATAGGACCACCGACTTTATATGTTTATATTTGGCCCAAGTGTATGATAACGGGCGGTGACCACTATGTCCGGCCCAAAATGGGGATGGTCGGGAGGTGCCTTGTGACCAGTCCAACAGGTGATGCTGATTCGCATCTGGCCCAAACCTGTTTGGTGAAAGGGGACAAGGGCGGGATCCTTGTGATTTCCGTGCCACAACTAAATGGAAATTAGTAATGGAATAACTTAAATTAAAGATAATAAACCGGATTGTGTGTTTTGGAACATGTTGTGTGTTTATGATGCCTTACGTGTGTGTGTGTGCCAATACCATGATTCTAATGCCTTGAATGCTAGCTAACGGTTTTATACCGATATTGTTGTAGATTGCCTTGCAGGTTAGGGCGCGGCTGAGAGATCCGGAAGAGTGGACAGCCGGGGTCCGTACATTTTAGGATGAGTTTTGGGGGTTGTATTTATGTATTGTTTATGGTTATGTATGTCGCTTGTATGGCGTTTTCCTTTGGAGTTGTATCTCGGCTGGAGTCCTTCGTTATTTTTTCTTTGGGGTTCATAACATTGCATTAAAATGAATTTCGGTTTTGCCTTTATTTGTGTCTTGTTGTAAGATCCGGTGAAATTGTTGTCAGGCTAAGGGTCGGGACCCATTGTGAGTCCCGTAGCATCCCGAGTCCCGCGGATTTGGGGTGTTACAAGTACCACAGATACTAGAAGAGCTCAAGGTAGAGCCTTTGAGCTGGGCAGTGTAGAGGAGCCACCTGTACTAGTGGCAGGGATGAGACGTATATGTCTCAATTGTGGTTATCCAGATCATTTGCGCTCTGAGTGCCCCATGGCACCAATAGCTTGCTTCACCTGTGGTGAACTAGGCCATCTGGCCCCTTTCTGTCAGCAAGGTAGTGTTTATTCTTATCAAGACCTTCCTCTTTCCGATGCAGAAAGAGTGGAAGTGGAGGTTGTGGCGATGACCTCAGTGATACCTAAAGAGCATAAGTTTGAGATTGAGTAATGATATGCAGTAGAGCTTCGGGCGTTAGCTGTTACAGGTACCATTCTTGTAAATGGTTTACCTAGTGGAGTTTTGTTTTTTATGAGTGCTATGCACCTCTTGTCTTCGATGCATGTGTTAATAGTTAACTGTAGATACAGTAGAAGATAGATCTTCCTTTATAGGATTACGAGTTACGGGTCTTAGGTACCCGTGAGATATGTGGCTGTTCCCTTTGTTCAGGGAGTTGTGTATGGCTTGAAGACTTCTTTGTCATGCCTTAGGTGCATGAGAAGGTCTTTATGTGTGTGGTGGACGAATAGATATCATGTTGGTTTAGATAGCAGTAGGAGGACTATTATAGTCTCTACTGAGATCGACTAAGTAGAGGTTTTCCGAGGTTATGACCTTTGAGGAGGTGAGTTATCTTTAGTGTCGTATGAGCAGCGAGGTTGATAACACCAGAGGGTGATGTTTTTTTTAATTTTGTGCCATGAAGGAAAGAGATAGTTCCACACTGAAGAGTATTCCAATGGTATATGATCTTATAGACGTGTTACTGAACCGTCTAATCTATTGCCTCAGCGGAATGAGGACTTTAATATTGCGTTAAAGTATGGTACAAGACTGGTTGGGAGAAGGCCTATGAGGTATATGGCTTGTTGAGTTGTTAGAAATTGAAGAAGCAATTTGAAGAGTGGTTTGAGACGGGCTCCGTTCGCCCTAGCACATTCATTGCTACATATGGACGACTTGTTGGATCAACTAAGAGAAGCAATTGTGTTTTAAAGATTTCCGTATGCTTAGGATATCATCAGCTAAGGATGAGAGAGCAGCGTGGGCATATGACAACATTCCATACCCGTTATGGACACTACGAGTTGTAGTGTTGTCATCTGAGTTGAGGAACGTCCTAGCAGTCGTTATAGGAGTTGATGAACAGTGTCTTCATCTACGTCCTTAATCAGTTGGTGGTAGACCTTATTGATGACGGTTAATGTACTCTCATAACGGAGAGGAACGTACCGGTTATTTGAGGACGGTTTTTGCAGAATCCGAGGGATAAAAGCCAATGTGCTATGCTCCCTAAATGCGAATTGAGTTGCACGAAGCAGCCTTCAAGATCATGTTGTTTCGCCTGTAGGATTATGGTTGATGTGGAATGAGTATGAAGTCTTATTGATGATACTGATGAATGTTAAGGGAATGCGTGGTTTTCTCGGCCCAGCCGATTGTTACCGACGCTTTGATGGAAAGATTTTATGTGATTGCGTATATAATTACGAGTCTTCAAAGGAAGACCACCATAACTGCGTGGTTGAAGTAGTATGTCGAGGTTCTGAAAAGTAGAAGAAGCACTTGACCTCTGCTTCTATCCGGTGATAATCAAAAGATTCTGGGAATTATGGGATTACAGTGGTACATTCTAGTTAAGTTTAAGACGTGTATATATATAGTGGAGTAGATAATATGTGTGTTATAGCTGAGAACGTATGAAGAGAACTGGCCGACTCATAATTTTGAGTTAGTGGTGGTAGTTCAAGTTTCAAGACTAGAAGACAATACCTGTGTGACATTTCATGTCAGATTTCCACCAATCATAGAGGTTGAAGCATATTTTTATACAATAGAAATTGAATAATCTCCAATGTCGATGGTTTGAGTTAATCAAGGATGCTGACCTTGAGAATTTGTACCATTATGGCAAGGAGAATGTGGTCACTGATGCCTTGAACAAGAAGACGCCTCAAGAGAAGGCGATTGTTGGAATTGCTGTACAGTCTCGGTTTCAAAATGATCTAGCTTGGTTAGAGTTGGACCTACAACTGCTGATAAGGACGTTAGTTTCATGTCTAGGGATTTTACCTGGTTTGTTGGATGAGGTCCAATAAAAATAGGGGACTTGCCTGA
The DNA here is from genome assembly GCA_033239045.1 of Fagopyrum esculentum. Lineage (NCBI taxonomy): Eukaryota > Viridiplantae > Streptophyta > Magnoliopsida > Caryophyllales > Polygonaceae > Fagopyrum > Fagopyrum esculentum. The sequence goes on along the minus strand of BSUD01000004.1, from coordinate 58,742,686 downwards.
CCCTGAGGGAACTTGATGAAAGGATGCCTCATGGGGAGGCACCACAGTTATTTAATAGAACAGAAGGAGTATGAGGTGCCACAACTACGTCAGTATAACTGCTTATGCGGAGTCGAGTGGAGAAGATTACAGTACACTCATAGTACACCTTCTTTAGTACATCCATGTATGAATAAGAGGTACCACGAAGTAGTAAATCAGGTTAAAGTGTTACTGACCTGGAGATGAGTTCATCCACTACTAGTGTTGTAGTGGAAGTGAGAGGACTTTTTTTTGGACTTGTGATGGGATTGAGACCCAGTAAGAGTTTTGGTTTTAATCTACATGTGCCTTGTTGTAAGATCCAGTGAATTTGTTGTCAGGCTAGGGTCAGGATCCATTGTGAGATCCTAACCAAATGTAGCACCCCAAGTCCCGCGGATTTGGGGTGTTACACCTGGTCCACCCTTGCGCCTCTGGTGATCCGCCCCGCGATTGAACAGTAGAAGCTTCATCTTCTTTGTTTCTTCGAATGTATCTTTACTCCAAATGCCTCCTTCCTTGGCCGAGCCTTCTCCAAACAATTTCCACAGGCCTTAGCTTCCTCACCACAACCTAAATGAGTTAGAAGGATGGACATGCAAAGGGTTTAGAAAAATTCTCTTCAAAGCTTCCTCCATAGCCATGGAGGTGAAGAGAAGAGGAAAGAGGGAAGAACTAACATCAAGAGGAAGAGGGAAAAAGATAGCTCTCCACAACAGATCCGGAACTCCAAGGCTGCAGCTTCCTACCCAACTCTTCCAAGGAGAATGAAGAAGAGAGCGAACAAAGAAGAGGAGAGTGAAGTGATAAAATGAGCATAAGAATGGAAAGGAGGGAAATGACGAGAGAGGGGGAGTAATGAAGGATGCACAAAGGGGTGGGGATTTCCAAGGTCAGCTGTCCCCCTTGTCCCTTCACTCCATAGCCCGAGGCCGGAAAGCAAAAGAGGGAACTCAAAGGTTTGAGCGGGATTTTGGGGATAAATCTCGGCACTCAACAAACGTGCCTCCGGGAAAACTAAGTCGCTGACGCGGGAAGCTCGGAAAACATTTCAACCCCCGGAATAAAAATTCCGGATGTTACAGAGGATGACCATAAGCCTTCACGGGAACCTCAAAGATGGTTAAATCTGATCTTGAAAGAGGTTGTAAAGAATGAAATCCTCAAATTGCTTGATGTAGATATCATCTTTCCAATTTTGACAGCAAGTGGGTGAGCCCCGTCCATGTGGTACCAAAGAAAGGGGGAATGACCGTTGTAACCAACAAAAATAACGAGTTATTTCCTACAAGAACAGTGACAAGATGGAGAATGTGCATCGACTACAGGAAACTGAACGTTGCAACGAGGAAGGATCACTTCCCTCTTCCTTTCATCGATCAGATGTTAGAGCGATTGGCACAACATTCACTTTTTTGCTATCTAGATGGATATAACGGAGTCTTCCAAATCCCCATCCATCGAGATGGTCAAGAGAAGACCACCTTTACGTGCCCTTGGGATACGTTTGCTTATAGGAGAATGCCGTTCGGATTATGCAGCGCACCATCCAACTTTCAAAGGTGCATGATGGCAATATTTTCTGAATATATCAAAAACATAATGGAGGTTTTTATGGATGACTTATCTGTTTATGGTTCTTCTTTTGATGAATGTCTTGCTAACCTTTCCTTAGTTCTTCAAAGATGTGAAGACACTGACCTTGTGTTAAATTGGGAAAAGTGTCATTTTATAGTTAAAGAAGGAATTGTTCTAGGACACTTGGTCTCAAAACGCAACCTCGAAGTTGATAGGGCGAAAAAAAGAGACCATAGAGATTCTACCTCCACCATCATCGGTAAAAGGGGTAAGGAGTTTTCTTGGTCATTCCGGATTCTATAGAAGGTTTACTAAAGACTTTTCTAAAATTGCTAAACCATTGACTAACCTAGTAATGAAGGATGTAGTCTTTGAGCTTTCGAAGGAATCTTTAGATGCCTTTTTCAGGATCAAAGAAGCTCTAATTTCAGCCCCCATCATTCAACCACTGGATTGGAATCACCCGTTCGAGATCATGTGCGGTGCAAGTAACGTAGCTGTAGTTGCGGTACTGGGACATAAAAAGGATGGGCGCAATCATGCCATCTACTATGCTACAAGAAGCTAGACCAGGCTCAACTCAACTACACTACAACGGAGAAGGAACATCTTGCGGTGGTATATGCTTTTGAGAAATTTTGTTCCTACCTTGTAGGGGAGAAAGTGATAGTCTACACCGACCGCACAACAATACGTTGGTTGCTCACCAAGAAGGATGCAAAGCCGAGGCTTATTTGATTGATTCTCCTCCTTCAAGAGTTTGATCTAGAGATCCGGGACATGAAAGGATCCGAGAACTCCTTGGCGGACCATCTAAACCGCCTTCCCCAAGTCACAAGCACAAAAGATGATCTACCTATAGACGATTCCTTCCTCGATGAGCAGCTACGCGAGATTGAGGAGTGCCTTCATCAGATTTCTAGAGGTGACGAACGTTGGTTTGCTAATGTTGTAAATTATTTGGTTTGTCAGAAATACCTCCTGGACTATCCTACGCTCAAAGGAATAAATTCTTCAAGGATGTCCGGCATTATTATTGGAACGAACCTCTACTCTTCAAGAGGTCCAAATGGAATAATCAGAAGGTGCATCCCGGAAGACGAAGTGGAAAGCGTCATCCGCCATTGCCATTCACTACCTTGTGGAAGACATGCTAGTTCCCACAAGACATGCGCTAAGGTACTTCAATCCGGTTTCATTTGGCCAACTTTATTCCAACATGTGCAAAACTTTGTTGTTTATTGCGACGCTTGCCAAAGAACAGGAAATATATCGAGGAGGAACGAGATATATCTAAACAACATTCAAGAGGTGGAAATCTTCGATGTATGGGGTGTAGACTTCATGGGACCGTTCCCATCCTCTTGTAGTAACCAATACATACCTCTAGCTATAGATTATGTTTCAAGATGGATTGAAGCGATTACTTCTCCCACTAATGATGCTATCGTGGTAGTGAAGTTCTTTAATAGAATGCTCTTCCCAAGGTTTAGGACACCCCGAACCATCATTAGTGACGGAGGGACGCATTTCACGGCTTGTAAATTTGAAACTCTATAAGTATGGGCTAACCCACAAGATTGCTACTCCCTACCATCCTCAAACAAGCGGGCAAGTGTAAATCTCGAATAGAGAAATTAAAGGCATTTTAGAGAAACCCGTCTCTAGAACAAGGAAGGATTGGTCACGAAAGCTTGATGATGCGCTTTGGGTGTACATGACCGCTTTCAAGACTCCCATAGGCACTACACCATATAATCTTGTATATTAGAAGTCTTGTCATCTTCCGATGGAGTTGGAGCACTTATTGGGCAATCAAATGGCTTAACTTTGACATCAAGGAAGTTGGAGAAAAACGTCTCCTAGGCGTTAATGAGCTGGAGCATATCCGTTTGAACGCATATGAGAATGCACGAATTTACAAGGAAAGGACAAAGAGGTGGCATGATAAGCACATAATCCCCAATGATTTGAAAGAAGGAGATCTTGTCCTTCTCTTCAATTCCCGACTCCGGCTGTTTCCGGGTAAGTTAAAATCTTGTTGGACATGACCTTATGTAATTAAACACGTTTTTCCCCATGGTACAGTTGAAGTATGGGGTGAACATTGCGGAAACTTCAAGGTCAATGGCCATCGTCTTAAGAAATATACACCGGAGATTCCGGTTGAGAGTATTGCACCTCTCCACCTCACGTGAGCATTCAAACGGAGATAGGTCTAGCTACGGATCTTAAACAAAGCGGTACTTGGGAGGCAAACCAAGGTATTGTTTTCTTTTCCCTTTTTCATAGAATAGAGTAGAGTAGTTTTCTTTGTTTTTTTCTTTTTCGTTGGTTCTTTCACGGTTTTCTTGTGTCATTGGATGGCAGGAACTAGATAATCTCCAAAAGGCCTCAAAACACTAAAGCAAGTCAAGTTGTAAATTTATGACGAAAGAAGGGAAATCTCGGTCAAGTACAGTTTTCCACGGGCGAGATTTCTAATTTCTACCCCTGGAAAACTATGTCGAGAGCAACTTTTATTAAATCTCGGTGAGGCCACTTCCACAGTCAAAATCTCGGCCGAGATTTCTGAAAATTTTGCGTGAGTATACAATGAACACTTCACCAATTGCTGAACATTTTTAGCCCCAAATCCACGTCCTAGCCTGACGAAACAACCAACGACTTCCCTCGGCCCTCAAATCCTCGTTTCTCGATCATTTTGATAGATTCTTCCTCCAAATCTCAACCATTCTTCGTCCCATTGAAGTTTCTGAGCACACAAAATTTTCATAAATTCAGCAAATCTAACCGCATTTGGATTTTTCAATCCAGAACCTAGGTTTTCTTCTCTACCTTAGATCTTGGCTTGTTATGTGCTGCTTTGTTTGGGAATTGCTGTAGAATTGAAGGAATAGGGAGATATTAGGAAGGTTATTTGAGTAGAAACTTTTCAGAATCATTTAAAAATATGTGCAAAAACGTAGAAAATCTCGGGTTCTCCCAAGAATCTTGGCCAAGATTTTCCAAGAACAGCCCGAGATTTTGCTCTGAGATGGATGGTCGTCGTAGATCAGGAATACAAGTGGTTCCATTTGGGAATTTATCCTCCTCACAACAAGATTCACCACCTCCCCATACTCCTACACTCCCTCGCATACTTGAGGGAAAAAAAGAAAGGTACAATCAAATCCAACGTTGTAATATAGTTGTTCCTAGCTATCTTGTGCTAGAAGAACTGCAATGTATGAATTTGGTTACTGATTTGACTTGGATGATTGAGAGGGCTAGTCTAGTAGGATTTGTTGGCATTCGTGAGAATGCATATGAGGAATTGACTATGGAGTTCTTGAGTTTATTTTACCATGATGCGAGAGAGAGGACCGTTAAGTTTAGAATGATGAACCCGAACTTTTCTATGTCGATTGTGCAATTTGGGAGGATGTTTCTATTTGGAGAGACTCTGAACGGGACTTTTCCTAGGCAAACTCGCCCTAGTGCTTTTTGGGATAACATAACTATGCTAGTTGGTGAGAATGATAGATGGTAACCCGGGGATTCGAAGGACAAGTTGATCTACAACTTGTCTTTCAAGATCGCCCATAGGATCTTGTCAGAGAACTTATTTCCTAGGATAAAGATGCCTCAGAAAGTGAAGGCGGATGAGCTGTATATTTTGTGGTGCATGGTATCCGGGACGACTCCGGATTGTGCTACCATGCTTTCTGACTTCTTGAGGAAGATATGGAACAAGTCTAGGGGAGACATCTGTGTTGGTGGCATTGTGACTCACGTTACCAAGTTTGTGGGAGTTGATTTTTCTACATGCACTCTAGTAGCTGAGGCTAGACCCTTAGGACTGCAGCGTTTTATTACTAGGGGTATCCTTGTTCCCTAGAGTCGTGGCCCACCCTACGTGGCCATGCATTGGTAGGACAAGGCTGCTAGAGGGATTCCGTGGAGTGTTGAGTATACTCTTAGGGATCCCCAGTATTGGAAGTTCGCGTTTGTTCCGATACATGCTCATAGGGTAGGTCCAGAGGATTATGATGAGGTTCTCGATGCTACTGCGGATGATGGTATGAAGGACATGGACACCGGGACAGATGCAGGTCCTAGCGGTGTAGATGTTGAGGGGGATTTTTTTGTAGTTTTCCGGATCCACCTGCTAGTTTGCTCCTATGGGATAGTTCCCGAACCCGTCGAGGAGATCGAGCTCCAACCCTCCCCAGAGTAGCTCCCAACGCCGAGCTAGCACTTCCGAGCGTCCAACTTGGCTGAACGAGCGGCCTAGTTGGCTTGGAGGACTTGAGACAGAGATGGGGCATTCGCACCGACATTCAGTGTATTGATCGACGCCTTGACGTTCAAGAGCATGCATGCCTCCGGGATGCCCGAATGATGGAGGATTTCTACCGAAAGTAGTTCGGGAGAGCTTATGATCCATCCTTTTTCCCGTTTCCACCGCCGCCACCGCCGGTGTGATGCAGTTCCACTTCTAGCATCGTTGGCTTTATTTTCTTCATAAGACATTGTGAGTTTCTTTTCTTTCTTTCTTTCTTTTATTGCACATTAGGGACAATGTGTAATTCAAGTATGAGGTGGATTAAACTTGATCTGTAATAACTGCTATCACACTTTGCTTCGATGTATGTCTATCGTACCTTACACTTTTATTTTTTTGTCAAACGTTTCTTTATTGTCTTGCATTTTATGCCTTTGAAAAATCCTAAAATTTTGAAAAATCTAATTTCTTTGTTTTTTGTGCTTCTATGAACGGAAAAGACCTCGATGATGATATTACTTGTGGAATGGTTTTTGATTACTTTTATGTGTTTAAATTGAATTATGGAATGTGAAGGATTTGAATGTTTTGTTGGAATTTCTTGCAAGTTTGATAATTTGGATTTTTGTCTAAATCATGTTGAGAATTAAAGGTTGAAACCTCTTTATAAGTTCTTGCACCTCTTATTGATATGATTAAGGCCTTTCAATTTTATTTCTTCTTCTTCTTGATCACGCTTTTAGCACCTCATATAAAACTTTGCCTCCTTTTACCTATCCCGGAATTAGGATGCGCTTTAGTCAAAGTTGTGAAGTTGAAGTCGAAAGTGATGAAGTGTGTTAGAAAAGAGGTTTGAGGACGTCAATCATGATGATGAGTAACTCGGCACCATTCACATATCCGGGTGTTTCTGTCTTGCCAAAATCAAATTGAGCGATAGTCCCAACGAGTCATGTACGTGTATTACAGTTTGAAGCACCTCGAGAAAGTGAGGTTTGCTGATTTCCTAGGCTTCTGTTATTGTGCACCTCTGTCCATGTTCTCAAGTGAAAGTATAAAAAGAAAAATTTTGAGAAAAAAGGAAGAGCCTATTGGTGGATGTTGAGATTTCTTTGCAGTTGTGATGTTTTTTTTTTTCCTTTTCCCGGATTTGCACCACATATCCTATACACATCTTACTATAACGCGTTTCTTGACCTTCTTTGAAAGAACTTAAGATCTTTGAGTATGGTGTTTGGATTTGTGGTTTAAATCATAATTTCCATAATTGATTTTGATATGCTTCAAGTTATGATGCTTGTTTTGAAGTTTTTGCAAGGTATGATACTTCTTTTCATGACACAATTTCTTTTGCTCACATAATAGTTTTCACAAACTATGAAACAAGTTTAGAGAGTGATCCTTGAATAGAAGTACGAAACCAAAAATATTGTGTTTTTCTTGTCTTTGCATTCATATTTCATACATCTTAGTATTCTAGATTTCAACCTTGCTTGGGGACAAGCAAGAGGCAAGTATGGGGTATTTTGATAGGATGAAATATGACGTTTGTATAGATGTGCATATAGGTAGTTTTCCCACTTCTTTTGTGTACATAGACATATATTTGTGGCATTTATGGTCATATTCACTTATTATGTTGGAATCGAGATCTACACAAGCTTTATGTTGATTGTAGGTGAATTGCCATTAATTTGGAGTGAAAACGGAGCATTCATGAGATGTTGATCAGGGTGCACCTCAATGGAAGCATTGGAGAGCTTAAGAAGTATAAAGTTAGGTTTTAGAAGATACAAAGGAGAACAAAGAGAAAACACGCCTCAGAGAAGAAATCTCGGACAAAGACAATATTCCACGGCGGATATTTTCTTTGGGTTTGACCGTGGTTTCCATGTCATCAGCCCAAAACGAGATCATTTTGACCCTAATTTTATCCTATAAGAAGAGGGCGGCAACACGGTTTAGAGGACGACACATACGGCTAGAGAGAGAAGATCCCACCTTCCGGAATACGACATTGAAGAGCATTGGATTCATACTCGGAAACAGATTGACAACCCGCACTTGGATTACATAGGAGATTTAGAGATTTTTGTGAGATTTTCTAGTTTTTAATTTTCTTTTCTTTGGAACACAAGAATAGAGATTGTTTTTGGATTGATTCAGTTTATGATATTTTAGGATTCATTGTATAGAAATTCTTGTGTTTTATTGGGTTGTATTGGTTTCATTCCATTCTTGATTTCATATAAGATTGTTGATATGAATATGATGATTGTTGGCTAAAACTCTAGCGATTCTAGGGTGATTAGTTGAAGGTTCTGGTTTAGATGATGATACATTGACCTTACAAACAGATTGGACCCTGAGAGTTGAGATTTAACCGTCGCAGGAGACGAATCTCGGGGTGTTCTTGAGAATATCGGCCAAGATTTCCCAAGATTCACCCGTGGTTTCTTCAGTCGTGCATACTTTGTTATACCTTTGAACTTTTGTTAAAGATTACCTAAACCCTAGCCTTGTTGAACCTTCCTCACCTATATCCAAGCTTGGGAAGAGACTTACTCGGTGATTCCCGTGTTTGGTTACCAATGGTGATGAGTTCTAGGTAATAAGCGTTTATCCTTTATTAGGTTTAAGTGTGCCTTCCTCTTGCCTTTGTGAGTTAACTTGAGACTTACCCGGTGATGGTTAATTTTATTCGCTTAGGTTGAGTGGTTGGTTTGAGACTATCTTTCCTTTCCCTTGAAGCTTTGAGAGTTACGCGGTGATAAGTTTCTTTTGGTTTGGAATAGCAAATAGTGAGACCTCTACCGTGATCTATCCTACCTTTGAAACACCTTACCTTTGCAATCACAACTCTGTCCTATACATCTTTAAGACATCTTTAATCGAAAACCACAATTAGATACTATGATCTTTAGAATCTGCGTTTTCCAATTAAATTACATATTCTTGTCATTGCTTTTGTTCATTGCTTTTGCATGCTTTCAAAGTTAGATTGCTTTACTGAATTTGCTTTCACTAAATCCCTGTGATCGACTCCGGAATATTAGCTGTTACTACGATTGATCCGTACATTATGGATTCGCACACTGTTCAAGCCTATATTTCAGGATATAAATTTAGGACTCTTTGCACACACATTTTGAAGCAAACAATACACATAGGATAAAATAGGAGAAATAATGATTTCAGCGTTTAAGGAGAGGAATATGGTCTTTAAGGGACAAATCCAGTCTGTGTAAATAATATACATGTAGGCCGTATAATAATAAGACATAAAACCTTATATGTTTTGAACATAGACCGTATGTGTTGTCATAAAATGTTATCTTACGTCAATGATTTTCACAAGGTTTGAAAATCCGAACTTAGGCGTTCTTTCATTGATTCTACTCATTTATGGATTCAAATGCTTGAAATACAAAACAAACCAAAGTAGCCACCATAATATGCAATCGAAAGGATTTATGCTCTATATGAACACAATACATATGAACTGAGAAATGAAATGCATGAATATGATGACTAAAAAGACGTATGTTTTGGAACTTTGATCCTCAACCAATATAAGAGTCTTGCATGATGTCTTTGACCTCATGGAGGACTAAAATCCGAACTCAGGCGTTCTTTCATCATTTTTACTCATTGATGGCTTCCAATGCCTAAAATACAAGATAAACAAAAGTAGACACCACAATATGCAATATGAAGAATTTATGTTATATATGAACACAATCCAAACTAAATGAGGTATGAAATGCATGAATATGATGACTAAAAGAAATATATTTTTGAACTTTGATCCTCAATCAATATAAGTGTATTTCATGATGTTTTTGACCTTAGGGACAACTGAAATCTAAACTCAAGCGTTCTTTCATTGTTTATGCTCATTTATTGCTTCGAACGCTTGAAATACAAAATAAACCAAAGTAGACACTACAATATTCCATAGGAAATATCTATGCTATATATGAACACAATCCAAACCAAATGATGTATGAAATGAATGAATATGATGATTAAAAAGACGTATGTTTTGGACTTTTTATGGTTCCAACAAGAGCAACGGAAAGTCAGTTTTACTAAACTGTTGAAAAGCTGCAAAAGAAAAATACGACCTATTACAAATACATATACAGTTGATGTGTTATTATTTTACGGCCTAAAAGCCGTATATTATTTACACATAGACTGTATTTCTACCATGAAAACCGTATTTCTCTTCTAAGAGACCGAAACTATTTTTCTCCTATTTCTTCTTATGTTTATGGGCTAGGCTTCTTGTGTCCTCCATAGGTTTTGTTGTAAACATTATATATATACCTTAGGTTAAATTATAGTTATCACGTTGTAGAGTGGTCGATCCAGGTTTCTAGAGTTCCAAGTATGCGCCATGGCATAATAGAGTAAGATTTCGCATTCCTTTGTATAGTAAGTATTTTTCAGTTTTGATATTTATGAAAATCTTTTCTTTGATAATGTATGTCTGATTCTTCTTGATCTAAGGATTGGATGATCCCTATAGTTGTTTGAATTATTATTGCATATATGTTTGTGAAATTGATATTGCGATATTGCTTCGTTTTAAAGTACTTCATTCCTACCTTTTATTTACATTCAAAAGAAGTGGTGTTTGTAACTAGTTTAAATAAAACAACCGATGATCCACAAGTGAAGGGCATTATTGGATTTGTTGAAAATAACATGGTTTTGAGAGTACCGGTGTATCATTGCTTCGAGGATTTCTAAATATCGTAGAATGTTTCGGTCTTTGTAACTTTTTCTAACTGAAGTGCCAAAAGCGAAGGTTGTTGTTGGTCTTTTCCAGATTTCTAAGTTTTTAATGTGTTTTCCTATACATGTTGAATCGCTGGATTGAGAGTTATGCGAGTTGGAAAGCGCGGTCTTCGTTTGTCTATGTCAAATGTTATTTTATACGGTTACATGCAATGTTCATATATCAATGCTCATGAGTTTCATATATGTAATCTTACTTTGATTCATTATAGTGCAGACTGGTGTTTCCTTAGAACATCTATGTCCTTATTTTTTATCAACACCAATCATTGCTTTTCTTGTTTTCTCAAACCTTTACAATGACATATTTTTCCTATCCCTTTCTCTTCCACTTCTCCCTTTTACTTAGCATTGTCATCATCTACATCCAACAGACGCGGTCCCCGTGATTCAATACCCGATATACTACATTCGATCCCGTAATACTTGTGGGTGAGGTTGTTTTAAAGTTTTGGTTAAAACTTCCACGATCAAGTTTTTGGCGCCGTTGTCGGGGACTACATATAATTTGGTTGTGTTTGATAGTTATTATATTAAGTTTCTTGTAACATTTGATCTTTTTTCCGTTTGTCTTTATCTCACAAGTTGAGATCTTGAAAGAAAAAGGAGATGCATTATTATTACAATCACTGCAAGCAACACCTGAACATATCGAATCCCCCATGGATCAATTATTGAGGAAGCTCTTAATTGTCAAGTCTCAATGATTTTCGAGATTTCTGAAATTGGAAAATTTCTTGTTGTGTTGGAAGATAAGCTTATCAACATCAATACCAAGGTTGAAGTTATTGCCTAGAATAAGGTTGCATTGAGGGATAAGGTTGATCAATGTACTCTATAACTAGAGGAAGTTGAAGAAGACGAAGATTTTGAGCCTTATGAGAGAAATATGGTCTATGTGTTAAACAAATATACGGTTAATGAACAAAATTTATACACCATGCATACTGTATTTCATTTACACTTAAATCGTATTCCTCTACAACTTAAGCCATATTCTTCAACATTCAACAAAATATGATTAAAGCACAAAAATTATACACCCTACAGACCGTATTTTTTTTTCCTAAGACCGTATTTCTCTAAGCTTTAAGTCGTATTTCCTACCCAAAAGGTGTATCCAAAGGAGAAGTTCGTCTTGATGAAGCTAAAGACCCCTCGATTTTCATGTATAAGTATGGGGTATGTTGTGAATAGCTAAGAACACGACGGTACAAGCCTCAACATTGGAAGTATCATATTGCAGAACATCCATATTGAGCGGAATTAGATCAAGCAATAGGCCTTAAACATGATTTTCATGGGAGGCCACCCTTGGGTTTGATCGTTCTTTCCCTTTATCATTTTTTTTTTTTTTTTTTTTGTTTTGCTCATAACTTTGGATTGATAACTGTAAATTCGTCCACTCGTTTTTTACATTCCTTATCTTTTGTCTACTTTGCAACCATGTCCCTTCTTTCTACTATTAACATTTTTTGATAATGAGTGATTAGTACTCTTGCTAGGTTTTGGGGTGAAAATTTTTAAATCATGTTGGACTATTATTATTCTTATGTTATGTTTATGATTTGAAAGGGAGACTAAATCATGTTAGTATCATATATGAGGAACCAAATCTACTTGTCATTCATTCAATATTGGATTTATTCAGAATTATAGATGCTAGACTATCACTACCTTAGACTATTCTCATATCATATTTGAAGAACCGAATAGGTGAATAATATAGATATAAATACTCTAGAAGGGGGTTGAATAGAGTATGAGAACTTTTCGCAAAATCGTATATCAAGGCTTTGAAACTAATCTCAAGGCCTTGAAGTCGATTTGTGCGCTTAGTGACAAAACTATTTCTCAAGGCTTTGATGTGAATTTTAAGGCCTTGAAGTCGATCTAGGAACTTTTCATTTTCTCTAGATTAATATAATCTTAATGTAGAGAAGAGAGATTGTCCTTAAGAATCGCATTATTCGATTCCAAGGCATTGATATTGTCATCCAGGTCTAACTCTTTAGTGTTGAGATTTTCAACTTCCAAGACAATTCACTTACTCATTTCTCTTGTTTGAATTATCTTCTTGATCGGCCATTAAACATAAGTGACCGCCGTTGAAGAAGCCAAGTATGCTTGAGTGAAGTCATCTTCTTTCTTTTCGACTTGGACTCCTTCAACCATGGTAGTTGGGATTTTTAGGTCAGTTTGAATGATGCTCCATAGTTCCATGTTCTGATCAATAATAAACATTTACATTAATTCTCTCCAATGGGCAAAGTTGTTACCGCAAAAGTGGGGTGGTTGAGATGTGGATCTTTTGTAACGCCCCGTTTATTGGGTGCGTTTTCTATATTTATTTTCCTATTTATATTGATAATTAATTAGCTTAAATATTTTTAAATTTTATTTAGAAGTATTTTACGACGTAAAATAGCTTTCCTGGGTATATTTATATTTTTGGTTTATTTTTGAATAAGTTCGGAAAGTTGTTCCGATTCAGAAATCCCGTTCCAAATGTTTTGAAATCGAGTCTATCCTTTTATTATTTCTTTTTTTTCTTCAATTTCCTTTCCCCCTTTTTTTTTATCTTCTTTTCTCTCTGCTGGCTGGTGAGCCATTGCACCCTCCCCCGAAGCCTCTCCATCCGACCCCTCGTCATCACACCCCGACTCCTCGCTCCCCTGCCGCCCTGTGACCTTCCTTTCCCCCTTATGTGCCCTATGACACATCCCAACCTTTCCCCATGTCTCTTCCCCTGTGACGATCGATCGAACAGAGCAGCCCTCCCTTGGTTTTTTTCTTCCTCTTCCCATCTCAGTGCAACTGCCGGAAAAGCCGCACCACAAGAGACGCCGCCGCTTCGGCGTGCCGGAGGACGGATCTGCAGCCCTGCATCCTCCCGTTTTCCCCATTTCTCCTATACGGTCTTCCTTGGAGCTGGAGGTTCCCTGCTAGTGTCGCAGCCGACAAATCCCCACCGGAGGGCCACCCTCGCCACCGCCAGGAAGGAAGCCTTCCTCTTCCTCTGCCTTCGCCGCCGGAGCTTGTGCAGTGTTGCAAGGTTGAAGAAGAACTTTCTGTATAGTTGTTAATTGACCCCTATAATTTAGTATCATTACAATCTAGACCCCCTCCTTTATGTATTGTAGTTTTGACCCACTCTTTTGGAGATTTCAGTTTATACCTTGCTGAATTGTGTTTTTGCAGTCTTGGCCCTATAATCTTGAAATGTGCAGTTTTTTCCCTTGTGTAATTTGCCCTGGAAAAATGTTTTAAGGAGTTTTAACCTTGGTTTTGAAAGCGGGGTTTTTATTAGGATTTTTATATGTTAAATATTTCTTTCAAATTTAGCGTTTAAGCTAAATTTGTTTAGTTTTGGTGTTATGTGCGGAAACGCCCCGATAAAGGCCCAACGAATCCATTCTCGACGTCCGTAGATCGTCTTCCGCCTTGGACGATGTATGAGTACCTTCTTCCTCGATCTAATTATGTTTAGTAGTATCGTGCTAGGTTGGATCTAGCATAACTTAGATTAAATGCCATGTAGTGGCTTTTGGGACTTTAGGCGAGTGTGATGAGCATGTTGGACCTCATAGGCTTTTACGTTGTTCTTGGCCGTTGAGTATGATCATATGAGAGTTAGTAAGTTGTTGAGAGATCTTCTTATGCATCGAGTGAGACATGAAAATGATAGATTCTAGGATGCGGTCCTAGAATGAGAGTCAAATGATCTTGCGTAGATCATTTGTGCAGAAGTCCTAAACCACTTGAGTTGAGAGTGTTTGACAGATATATTGGTGTGAGCAGGTTGTATGCTTCTTCCCAAGGGAAGAGAGAGCGTTTTTGTGAGTTAGCGTTTGAGGCGAGGTAAGGCTCCGGACTTACTTAGCTCGTATTCTTTATATTAGCTTCAATGCGTGATTGGTGGTGTTTGTTTTAGTATTGTTTATGTTATAATAACCAAACTGGACATAGGACGGCTTTATATATTGATATTTGGCCGAAGTGTATGATAACGATTAGTGACAAAACTACCTAGCTCTTGCAGAGATCTAGGGGGTTCTCGGCGACTAGCCCGGGCAGGTAGACGGTCAGATGCATTAGTACCAGTCTTTGACGGTGAGTAGGGACCGAGGCGAGATCATGCGGTAATTCTCGTGTCGCAAACAAAAGCTGAATTAGAACGGGATATGACTTAATAATAATAAAAAGATAATGAATCGGAATTGTGTGTTTAGATCATGTTGTGTGTTATGATGATTTATGTGTGTTTGTGCTATCACCTTGTTTCTAATGCCTTGATTATTAGCTAACGGTTTTATACCGATGTTGTAGTTGCCTTGTAGGTTAGGTATGCGGCCGAGAGATCCGGAAGAGTGGGTAGCCGGGGTTCCGTACATTTTAGGACGGGTTATAGGTTGTAGTCATGTTTGGAGTTTTGTATATTGTATCATTGTATGCCGCGTGTATGGCATTTGGCCTTTGGAATTGTTTTTCGGCTGAAGTCCGTTGTTTGTATTCTTTCGGGTTTCCTTTATTTGCTTAATAATGTATTACGGTTTTGACCTTTATTTGTGCCTTGTTGCAAGATCCGGTGAAATTGTTGTCAAGCTAAGGGTCGAGAGCCATTGTGAGGTCTCCGCTCGTGGCGCCCCGAGTCCCGCGGAATCTAGGTGTTACAATATGGTATCAGAGCCCTAGGTTGAAAACACTGAAACTCGCAATCGTCTAAAGGCCGAATAGAGGGAAACAAAACCCTCTAGGGTTCTAAGTTTTAAAATTAATTTCGTTTTCAAAATCATGAGCATAGTCACTCGGGGTAGAATGTACGGGCGACCACTCCTTCCGCAGATCTCGACAGCTTTGTTTATTGGATTTTGATATATATATATATATAGGACAATGTTTATGTACGGTTCATAATTTCGGGGAGGGGCGTGCGGTTGAACGTAGAGCTGACACGTGTCCCAAAATTTTTTTTTTAGAAACGAATGAAAATTTTTTTGAACTACCATGTTATAAATTCTGCACTATTCTCTTATAAACTTTGAACTATTCCCATATAATTCATGAACTATTACTTTTTAATATATTATATCAAATTATTTATAAATTAATCGTTTATATGTTATGAACTATTCAATTGTAATTAATGAACTATCATTTTATAAGTTATGCACTATCCTTTATAAATTTTGCACTATGAACTATTCTATTATAATTCATGAACTATCCTTTTATAAGTTATGAACTATCCCTTAATAAGTTTTGAATTATTATTTTCACTCCTTTATAAATTTTGCACTATGAACTATTCTATTATAATTTATGAACTATCCTTTTATAAGTTATGAACTATTTCTTATTAATTTTTGAACTATTACTTTCACTCGTTTCTGGAAAAAAAATTTTGGGACACGTGTCAGCTCTACGTTCAACCACACGGCCCTACCGATATAATGTGCCTTATCTGAACAGCACCCTATATATATATATATGTAGATATGTATATGTTGATTGTAGTTGCATGATGGACTTGATGTATATGTATAGTTATATATGTGGACTATTATACGTGTAAGACCTTGTTTTGTTGTAATGGATTTCCGGATGTGTTATATTAGTAGTAATGTGGACATAGGACATATATAGTCTTATATACGGACTCTTATATATAGTAGCATAGGGAGATGCGGACCTACTAGAAAGAGGATGGTACGATATCTTCATCTTTAAGACGACGTCGTGGCGTGGGATAGCGTTCATACGCGGAGAAATATGCTCAAGTATCGAGTTGAGATTTTCGTGCTAATGAACACCATGACGTTTCTCGGATTCCTGTAAAAGGATGTCAAAGAGGAGGAGTAGAGATGACGTAAACGAAGGACAACCAAGTAAAAGAAAACTCGAGACAACTTAAGAGGAATCAAGATGGAAGCAATACAAGTAAAGGGAGCAACATTAAAGTGTAGAAGTGGTTCTAAAGAAGCCATAATTGAATGACAACGAGACCAATAGAGACAATGAACTTAAGTTCTTCAAGAAGACGTGTGGACAACTAAAGATGCAAATCGAGGAGGAGATAGGTGCATTCTTACAAGGTTAAAGGCGGTGTTCCATTACGAGAAGTGAAGCTTTCCTTAGACGCTCCTAGGCATGGGAGTCGAGATGAGAGGTGTGGATGAACCAATCACAAAAGATTTAAGAGACCCGTAAGTTAAGCTTACGGAGGTATCATAAGGTGAAGCGTCGATTTTACGAGATCCCAATTGGGTGACTTTCTTCGGACATATGAGGCTACGAGAAGAATCATGTTGTGAAGGTTCACATAATAGAATGCCTTTAAGAGGGTCAACCAATTTTTATTATGGTGAGAAGGCAAAGCAATATCAAGAAGAAGGAAGTGCATATAGATGATGGTTTAAGAAGGTGAGAGACGCAACAAGGAGCTTTTATCGAAAGACGTAAGACATCAACCGAGAGAAACACGAGTGGATGCTAACTAACATTAGAGATTTTAAGAAGACGCACTTACAAGATATCATGAAGCGCGGTTAAGCCTATGAAGGTGAGTCATGTGACACAACAACACCGAGAAGGGTATAGTTATCTTGCAGAAGGAAAAGGAAGCGTGGAATGAAGAATGAGCTAACGGAGTTTAAGTTAGAGTAACCCGATTGGGTAGCCTTCATGAGAATGGTAACATTGAAGCATAGAATAATGGTAAGTCATTGACATTAGAGAAGGTCAATTATGAGCTAATTGGTGACAACCGAGAGCGTGCATGTACGGGTGGTGTATGGATGAGTGTGGGGGGAAGATTAACCAGCATGTGGGATCATAAAGGAACGGTAACAAGAACTTGGAATATATCTTAAACTGTTGATTTGAAGTTCATATTGGAATGTATCTTAAACTCTTGATTTGATGTTGTTATGGAGAACACTAGTTCGCAAAAAGAGAGACGGTTATCTCCGTTTGTACATCGATTACAATGAGCCGAAGAAGATAACAATGAAGAACAAGTATCCCTTACCACGTATAGATGATCTACTCGACCGGTTTCAAGGGTCGGTGGTCTCTTCTTAAATTGATTTAAGGTTTGATTGTCACCAATTGAGAAGTCAAGACTGGGATATTACAAACACAACAGTCCGGACAAACCATGGTCACTACGAGTTGTAGTGATTCCATATGGGCTTACTAATGCCCCGAATAAGACATTTCGGTGCACTCTCGAAGAAAAGAGAAGTTGTATGACAAGTTATCTCGGGATGACAACCCCCGAAGGATGTGAAAGAAGCTACAAGTTTTCTCGGATGTGCTGGTCATTACCGGATTTGTGGAGAGATTCTCCAAAGTAACACCATCTATGGATAACCTACTCCGGATGACAATGAAGTATTGAGTGGGATGAAAATTGACAATGGAGTTGTTGAGAGTTAACTGGAGATTCATTGGTGAAACTGTTTTGAGATTGCATCGAGGTATGATGAGCTTGAAGTGTACAAGTGATTCTCTAAGACAATGCCTTGATTGGGTGTTGAGGAACGATGTAAAAGTAATAGCATACGTGTCTCGTTAGTAGAAGCGGTGTGAAGTAAAGTACTTTCTTCATTACTTAGAACTTGCGACAAGAATTTAGGAAACGTAACATCAAAGTTTGGTTTGACTATAACAAAAAGCCCAAGGTGTTAATGGGAAGATTCGATCTTCTTTGATAGAGACACGCAAAGAAGAAACATAATGGAAATGCTGCATTGAGAAAGACCCGAGAAAAAAGTTGAGTTTCCGATATATCGGGCCTTTTTGAGATCTTATTGGAGAAGTGACTTACAAGTGGGTGTTACCACCAAGAGTAGAGGGTGTTCACCCGGTGTTTCATGCGTATCAGTCGAGGGAGTACATACAAGACTCGAGACATGTCATCAGTCATGATGATCAAGTTGCAGACGAGGGGCCGATGAGGCTAAATAGAAGACGGAGGATAGTAAATTTGGTTGAGTTTACGCTGAGCTATTAGCATCGATAGAATCGACGGGTTAGACCTACTTCTTCCCTTGGTTGAGTTATGTGCATGTGTAATGTTATGTGTAGTTTGTGCCCCGTGCAGGAATGTGTTATATAACCTTGTATATCTTGCAGTGGTAGTTTGAGTAGATTGTGTGTATAGACTAGAAGGTTTAAACCTTCTTTGTTTGAGATTTCATACCTCGGCCTTAGGGACCGAGAAGTTTGACATATACCAAGTTTCGGGACAAAACTTCTTTTTAAGGGATCTGATGTAACTACCCGTTTATTGGGTGCGTTTTCTATATATATATATATATTCCTATTTCTATCGATATAATTTTAGCTTAAATATTTTAATATTTATTTTAAAATTATTTTACGACGTAAAATAGCTTTCTTGGGTATATTTATATTTTTTGTTTATTTTAGAAAAAGGTCGGAAAGTTGTTCCGATTCGAAAATCCCGTTCCGAATGTTTTGAAATCGATTCTATCCTTTTATTATTTCATTTTCTTTTTCAATTTCCTTCCCTTTTTTCTTTTATCTTCTTTTCTCTCTCTTGGCTGGTGAGCCATTGCACTCTCCCCCGACCCCTCGCCATCCGACTCCTCTCTCCCCTGCTGCCCTATGACCTTCATTTCACCCTTCTGTCCCCTATGACACAGCCCAACCTTTCTTCACGCTAGGCTTTCCCCATCTCTCTTCCCCTGTGACGATCGATCGAACAGAGCAGCCCTCCCTTGGTTTTGTTCTTCCTCTTCCCATCTCAGTGCAGCTGCCGGAAAAGCCGCACCACAAGAGACGCCGCCGCTTCGGCATGCCGGAGGACGGATCTGCAGCCCTGCACCCTCCAGTTTTCCCCGTTTCTCCTATACGGTCTTCCTTGGAGCTGGAGGTCCCTAGCTAGTATCGCAGCCGACAAATCCCCACCGGAGGGCCACCCTCGCCACCGCCAGGAAGGAAGCCTTCCTCTTCCTCTGCCTTCGCTGCCGGAGCCTGTGAAGTGTCCTCCTGTAGCGCGCCGCCCTCCTCCCCTTTGTAGCGTGTTGCAAGGTTGAAGAAGAACTTTCTGTACAGTTGTTAATTGACCCCTATAATTTAGTATCATTACAATCTGGACCCCCTCCTTTATGTATTGTAGTTTTGACCCACTCTTTTGGAGATTTTAGTTTATACCCTGTTGAATTGTGTTTTTGCAGTCTTGGCCCTATTGAAATGTGCAGTTTTTGCCCTTGTGTAATTTTCGCTGGAATAATGTTTTAACGAGTTTTAACCTTGGTTTTGAATGCAGGGTTTTCATTAGGATTTTTATATGTTAAATCTTTCTTTCAAATTTAGTGTTTAAGCTAAATTTGTTTAGTTTTGGTGTTAGGTTCGGAAGCGCCCCGATAAAGGCCCAACGAATCCGTTCTCGACAACCGTAGATTGTCTTCCGCCTTGGACCATGTGTGAGTACCTCCTTCCTCGATCTAGTTATGTTTAGTAGTATCATGCTAGGTTTGATCTAGCATAACTTAGAGTGAATGCCTTGTAGTGGCTTTTGGGACCTTAGGCGAGTGTGATGAGCATGTCGGACCTGATAGGCTTTTACATCGTTCTTGGTTGTTGAGTATGATCATATGAGAGTTAGTAGGTTGTTGAGAGATCTCCCCATACGCCAAGTTAGACGTGAGTATGATAGATTCTAGGATGCGGTCCTAGAATGAGAGTCAAATGATCTTGCATAGATCATTTGTGTAGAAGTCCTAGACCTTTTGAGTTGAGCGGGTTTTGATAGATATCTTATTGTGAGCAGGTTGTATGCTTCTTCCCAAGTGAAGCGAGAGCGTTTTTGTGAGTTAGCGTTTGGGACGAGGTAAGTCTCTAGACTTACTTATCTCGTATTCTTTGTATTAGCTTCGATGCGTGTTTGGTGGTGTGTGTTATAGTATTGTTTATGTAATAATAACAAAAACGGACATAGGACGACTTTATATATTGATATTTAGCCGAAGTGTATGATAACGATCGGTGACAACACTGCCTAGCTCTTGCGGAGATCTAGGTGGTTCTCGGCGACTAGCCCGGATAGGTAGACGGTTAGATGAATTAGTACCATTTTTTGACGGCGAGTAGGGACCGATGCGAGATCATGCGGTGATTCTCGTGTCACAAACGAAAGTTGAATTAGATCGGGATATGACTTATTAATAATAAAAAGATAATGAACCGGACTTGTGTGTTTAGGTCGTGTTGTGTGTTATGATGATTTATGTGTGTTTGTGGCATCACCTTGTTTCTAGTGCCTTTAATATTAGCTAACGGTTTTATACCGACGTTGTAGTGTCCTTGCAGGTTAGGAATGCGGCCGAGAGATCCGGAAGAGTGGGCATCCGGGGTTCCGTACATTTTAGGATGGTTTTGGGTTGTAGTCATGTTTGGAGTTTTATATTTTGTATCATTGTATGCCGCGTGTATGGCGTTTCGCCTTTGGAATTGTTTTTTGGTTGAAGTCTGTTGTTTGTATTCTTTCGGGTTTCCTTTCGGTTTTGGCCTTTATTTGGGCCTTGTTGCAAGATCCGGTGAAATTGTTGTCAGGCTAAGGCTCGGGAACCATTTTGAGGTCTCCGCCCGCGGCTCCCTGAGTACCCTGGATTTCGGGTGTTACATCTTCCTTGAGTGAATCCTCCATCACCTACAGAGTTCATGGTTAGTCTCACTAATGGTTAAATCAATAAATGTGAGTCTAGCTATGATACCAATTGAATAACCGAATAGGTAATAATGAGGATATAAAAATACTCTAGAAGGGTGGTTGAATAGAGTATGAGAATTTTTCGCAATATTCGTACATCAAGGCTTTCAAACTATTCTCAAGGCCTTGAAGTCGATTTGTGAAAATAGTGACAAAACTATTTCTCAAGGCTTTGAAGTGGATTTCAAGGCCATGACTTTGAAACCCGCAGAAAGATGTTAGTCACAATAAAACGCGATAATAAGTGCGGAAGGAAAAAGATCGACGCGGCGATATGTTTACGAAATTTGGCCCTAACAACCTACTCTCTGCTTAGGGTTTCCGACCCTAGGATTCTAACTATCTATTATATGCTTTTTGTGAGTCCTAGATACAACCAAGAAGAATTTCCCTTCTTCTCTCAATGCTACGATCTAGTCAACTCTATTCTAGCAATAATAGCCTAGTTACTTCGCAGAGTAACACATTCGAGTATAACACTATATCGATATGCCAATGGAGCTCTTGTGTTTATCCCACTCTAAGGAAGTAAACTACTTTAAGCATAAGTGGAAGATAAACTTTTGGATCGATGACTATGTTCTTGTATGATTGCTTGAAGACTTGGTTTCTTTCACTTGTAAGCACTTGTTCTTTTTCATCTTCAATCGGCATCTTCATATATAGTCTTCTATGGAGATCTTCTTTTAGCCGTTGCGCCATAGCCGTTGTAACGTCTTTATTTTCCATAGGAATCGCTGCTTGGTTGAGCGAAATCTTCTCACGTTATTTGAGAAGTAGCCGTTGCAAGATCTTCATCTTCAAAGTTGTTGCAAGTTGTTGAAGATCTTCAAGCCCTAGATCTTCTCTTGAAAGCCGTTGTAGATCTTCTTCAATGTGATCTTCTTTTCAAGCCATTGAAGATCTTCGCTTATCTTCAAACTCATTCAGCCGAGATCTTCTCGTTGGTTGGATCGAATCTTTGAAAGATGTTGTCCGCGATCTTCTTTCCTAGATCGTTTGTTAAGATCTTATCTTTAAATGCCTTTAGCCGAGTTCTTCCAAGATCTTCTTGTTTAGTTCGTTAGCCTTTGAAGATCTTCTCCTAGATTCTCTCTCTTGGTCATTGTAGGTGTCGGCATCTTGATCTTCTCTTGTAATGCTTTTCAAGACTTACACACACTTTAACACACAAATCAAGACATGCAATCTAGACATATAATCGATATTTGTTAGTTTATAAAACAACATTTATATATCAAGTCTTCCATCATTTAAATAAAACAATTCATAACCAAGGTGGAGTTATCAATCACCCCCTTGATGGAAGACAAAACAAATATCGTACCTGCATTCAATGTTTGATATATGCATGCAAATAAATATTTCGAAAATGTAGAATGCAGTAATGTCGGATCACATCATATAATTTCTCCCCCTTTGTCTTTCAACAATGGAGAAAAAATAATAAAGTACGGGAGTTAATATTACATACCCAAAAAGTATCTCAAAACAAAGTTTTAAAAGTAGCCCACAAACATAGTTCAAGGCCTTGAAATAAAAAACGAAGAAAATTTGAAGCGCATGTCAAGGCCTTGACATTCAGTTTCTAGGCCTTGAAATCGAATCCAAGGCTTTGAAATCTATTCGAGGTACCACTTTGAATTGCGATGCCCTCTTCCTTGGATATCATCATAACACTTCTTACTACATCTAGTATGGGCTTCATCCAAGTTTCTCATCTTTTTGTACTCATCCATCCTGCGTTCGTCCACAAAATTCCTATATTTCTTCACCACGCTAAACTGCTCAACAATCAAAACGTCGGGCTCCTCAGAAGGTGGTTGATGAATAGGTCGATTTTTGGCAGTTTTGTAAAGCTAAAGCAACACGTATGAAGCTTTTTTCCCTCGTTTACTTTACATCATCGTCATTCAATGGCATGATGCTCCCTGCTGCTGTGTACGTAAGAGCATTCAAATGAAACATCTGATTTACCTTTCAGTGCATAGTCGTCAAGAGGTCTTGAGAAGCATCCAGTCGGTCAGTCATCTCAGACCTAAAATCAACCATATCCCGTCGCTACGTTTCAAAACCTAATTCTACAACATCCAATCTTTGAGACACAAAAGATGAGCCGATATCCCTATCCTTCAGAGTCCATTCTCCTGTCAAAGTCATTTCAATACCTAGACTTTCAAAACAATCTTCATCTATCTTTCTAGAGACCACCTGTGTGTCCTCATTCAAAGTGTCGATTGAGAAATACTTGAAGGTTTTTGGAAGGAGATTGTCATAAGGAAAGGGATTTTTGCTGGTGGAGTTAATGGTGTGAAGCATATGGTTTAGAATAAGGTTCGAGAGATCAACATCTAAGCCATTTAACACCTGATACAAGAACTCAAAAGCTTTGGCAGTCAACAGATCTCTACAGATGGATCTGGGTATAACACATCTCACAAGCACATTAAAAACAATTTTTGCTTTTAGGGTGAGAGACGAATGGGATGGCTGTCGGGATGAGGAATTTGGAAGATGAAAATTTTCTTTTGCCAAATGAACACTTTCGGATCTAGGAGGGTGATGATAGAAGGTAGAGGTGGGAAGCCCAAAAATGTGAGCAATAGTTGAAGAGGTAAGTGTAATCAATTTACCTTTGACAATGGATTCTAGGGTTAACTCTCCCCTCTTTCTTCTGACTGTAAAATTCACAAAGAATAACCTTGTGAACCCTATCTCCCGTGGATTCTGAATCTTCCAGATTGAGCAACCTTTGAGTAGTGTAATGAATGGCAAGTGGAGAGATTGTAGAAACTCCAAATCAACTGACTCACACATGCAGAGTGGACGGTTGTGAAATCCATCGAGCCAAGTTCCCGTAGCTTTGTGATTTTTGAACTAGTTTGTAGGCATTCCAGTTTGAGCACAAATTTCAATGTTCGCCGGAATAGATGGTGTAGCTGAGTCTGAATATATCAAAACCACCGTGTCCTTAGATGGTCCTTGTGAGAGGGTTCTGAACTTCTTTGATTTTGGTGAAGAGGCATCACGGTTTAATGAGCGTTTAGGAGCAACAGATGCGCATTTGTGTGTGTGAGAGAGAGTTTTGAAATCGAAAGAGAAAGAAAAAAATGGGTTCTATAGAGTTTTTAACGAAGGAAAGAGATAAGTGGTAAAGGAGAATTGCTCTTAAAAGGGCATGTCA
This sequence comes from Fagopyrum esculentum, assembly GCA_033239045.1. NCBI lineage: Eukaryota > Viridiplantae > Streptophyta > Magnoliopsida > Caryophyllales > Polygonaceae > Fagopyrum > Fagopyrum esculentum. Next base: position 58,718,089 of record BSUD01000004.1, on the reverse strand, counting down.
AACCAATTTAAGGCATATCAAGATCTTGATAACTGAATTTTTATTTGGATGCTTTCCTAATAAATCACAACCAATTTTCAAAATAAAGATTTGAGTTTTGAAAACAAAATCCTGGTGAAAATTTTTGAATTCCATTTTAAAAATTCTTCTTTAAAATGATTTAATGATCAATCATCTAAAACGATGAAAATCATAAATCTAATCCGAGGTTGTCACTTTAGTCCTTGAAATCCGTTTCAAGACCGTGTATTGTATTTCAAGGACTTGAAATGGAAAAGTGTACAACATTATAAGGAGAAAATAAAACTATTTCCTCCCTGTAAGATAATGCTTCCTTGTTCAACATGCCAAGCTCCAATCTAATAAAATTGAATCCATCTTCAGGTAGATGCTTAGTGAATATATATGCAAGATGCAAGTTAGTGGAAATAAAAGATATCGATACGTCACCTTTTTCAACATGATCACGCATGAAGTGATTTCTTACATCGATATGCTTTGTTCTTGAATGATGCACAAGAATTTTACTTATCGAAATAGCACTAGTATTAACACATTTAATATGTATACCTTTGAGATCAAAACCAAGATCACGAAGTTGTTGAGCTATCCATAGAATTTGTGAACAAAAAGCTCCATCAACTATGTATTCGGCGTCAATTGTGGATAGAGCGACCGAATTTTGTATTTTGGAGTGCCAACTGATTAGGGATGACCCTAAGAATTGACAACATCCATAAGTGCTCTTTTTATCGACCTTATAGCCTGCAAAGTCTTCATTTGAATAGCCAACGAGGTAAAACGAGTTTTGATGTGGCTACCATAACCCTAAATCCTTAGTGTCATTGAGATATCGAAATATCCTTTTCACATCTATCAAGTGTGACTCTTTGGGATCAGTTTGAAGTCTTGCACACACATGCACACACTAACCATAATGTCAGGTCGACTAGTGGTTAAATATAACCAAAGTACCGATCATACCTCGATACTCCTTTTGTACGACACTTTTACCATTCTTGTCTTGATCTAATGAAATAGTAGAACTCATAGGAGTTTTTCCTACCTGAGAATAATCCATCTTATTTTCTTGAGCAAATTCTTGGTATACTTGTTTTGGTTATGAAAGATTCCTTTCTTAGCTTGAGTAACTTGAAGACCAAGAAAAAAATTCAGCTCTCCCATCAAGCTCCTTTTTAAACCTCTACACATAATATATGTAAATTCCTTGCATAGAGAATCGTTAGTAGCATTATATAATACATCATCAACATAGATTTGTACTACTAATAAATTGTTGCCTCTAGTTTTAACAAACAAAATCTATCAATGAAACCTATTTTGAAGGAGATATTTGGACAATCTTTCAAACCTATTTTGAAGAATGATCCATTTTATATTTTGAAGGATATACTTGGACAATCAAACCTATTTTGTTCCTATGACGGATTTTTGCTTAGTTCTAGACGTACGGGTCCAGACTTTGTTTCTCTCGAATTCATTTAGTTGTTTTTTCATGGCAATAATACAATCTGGTTCTTTAAGTGCTTGAACGTGTTTTTGAGATCTACAAGAGACACAAATGCAGAAAAATGTAACACCCAAAATCCGCGGGACTCGGGGCGCTACTAGGCTAGGATCTCACAATGGATCCTAGCCCAGTAGCGCCCCGAGTCCCGTGGATTTGGGGTGTTACAAAGTTGGTATCAGAGATTTTACGAGGAAAGGTGAAAGGAAATGAATTAATAAACGATTTTCCGCTATTTATAGTGAAGACGATAATTATCCTTTAGCGAAGTCGATAATTATCCTTTAACCATTCCAAAGGCGGGTTGAACCCCCTTCTCCAAGCTTCTCGTAATTGGAATAATAAATCTAGAATATTGTAGGGATAATTATTCCACAACTGCCTCGGAAAACGTGTATTCCTAATCCGTCTTTCTTAACCATTAAAAAACGAAATAGCGACTATTTTGGCCGTTTTGTCTTTCCATATTATTTCATATCTAGGACATGTCCGCTGTCTTGATCATTTCTCTCAACTGCATTTTTATTAATTGGAGCTCCTAAATGCTCCAAATAACACCGAATGATAAAAATATTTATCCAGGGGAAAAAGTGAAAATTTCCCCATAAGTCCAAAATTATGTGAGGAATATAACGGTGGGACTCATACTCATCACTTACGCAATCTTCATGAGTTATGGGTCAATTACTATCAATGATTAAGTTAATCAACTTTAATTAGAATTCCAAAATCCTAGCTATCACATCACACGCCCCTTAAGAAAAAGTTTCGTCCAAAAACTCTAACAATTCCCAAATCCTCTCGGACTCATACGCCGAGGTATAAACACTCCCTCTATCGGAGGTATCACATCTCCGTTCAAAGGTATCAACCTATAACACTCTAGAACCTCAAAACAGACCATGGAGGAATCATCAACTCCAGCAACAAGATCATAATGCGATAAAAAGGCATAGAGGAAAATGATCTCTAGCCAACCTATAACCACATCACAAGGTATGGAGGAAAACCATCTCTAGCCAAACCGTGCATATAACGCAGGGCGTGGAGGAAAACCATCTCCACTTAAACTATGTCCATAAACAATAGCATGGAGGAATAACCATCTCCAACTAAACCCTAATCATAACTCAATATCATTGAGGAAAAACCATCTCCAACTATAAACACAGCTCGCGCTAGCAAACAAGATCTAATTAGATCGTGTCCATACATCACAGCTAGCATGAAAACACATCAAAGCACATAAGCATATAATCATAAGACTTACCAAAATAGCACTAATATCTACACATCGATCCTACATGTGCATCTATCTCGGCATAGAACTCTGGATAATTCATCTGGATACTATCTGTAAAATCCGGAATTTTTATTCCGTCTAATTCCGTTATAAAATAGATCTCGATCCATCGATTCATGTCCGTCTACTTAGTTAGACATATTAAGATGAAATTTATCATTTTATGTAGACCTCCTTCACATAAAATGATAGAACCTTTTATAAGTTTATCATTTTATGTAACTTACCTTCACATAAAATGATAGGATCTTTATAAAATGTATCATTTTAGGTAGCTTACCTTCACATAAAATAATAAGTTTAGCCCTAATTTAGAATATGACAAGGCCCGGACAAGTCTGTGACGAAGCTGTGACAAGGTCCAGACAAGTCTGTGACGAAGCTGTGACAAGGCCAGACAAGGCTGTGACGAAGCTGTGACAAGGCTAGACAAGGCTGTGACGAGTCTGTGACAAGGCCAGACAAGGCTGTGACAAGTCTGTGACAAGCCGAGACAGGCTGTTGACAGCCCAGCGCCAGCAACGCCCAGCAGCACGTTCAGCCAGCGCATCTTCAGCTTCTGCAGCCCAGTGAGCAGCCTGCTGTCTACCTCTCACCAGCCCAGCGTACAGCCCAGCTCTCGCAGCCCAGGAAGATCTTAGAAATTGCAGATTTCGTGGGCCTGCTGGACGTTACAGAAGATAGAAAACAGCCGGTTGATTTCCTTCCTTCTTCAGCAGATCGTATTGTCCAGATTCACGCAAATTACTCCTCTCTCTTCCTTCTGTAACCGTTGCCTTTCCTATAGCCTCCCCGAATCTCGTCTATCCCGATCTGCAGTACGTTTCCCTCTCCCTCCCTGTGACTGCTTCCTTCGATCTCCATCTGGACGCCTCAACTCGCTGCAATCACTGGACAAGCCGGCTGTGACAAGAACCTGCAGAAGCAATAACGTGAGAAGAAGAAGCAGCAGCGACGAATCCAAGCCAGCCATTGTACCAACAGTTGGCGCCGTCCTGCACACCTGTTGAAGCCGAAGCCAGAAGCGGGATCTATTGCCCTCCTTCGCCTCCTCAGCGACGTTGCAGCAACTGGACCCTCATCATCTCCGTCGCGAGCCAAGCCCTCCCACCAGCCTATCTCTTTGTCAAGTGTGCAGCAAGTTGTCAATCGAGTTCTCCCTAATCTGTGAGTCTTCTGATCGAAATTCCTGTCCTTCCTCTGTTTAGTGTAGTACCTTAGGTTGATCTATGTTTACACCAAGGGCGAGTGCTTGAGCATGTCAGTAGTAGAGTAATACGTCTCTCCTGATTAGTGGTATAAAAGTATACATTTTTTTTTTGTGAGTTTAGCATATGAGTACAGTAAGTCGAACGCATAACCTATACACCAATTTATTAGTGGTTGCTGCTGACAGAGGGAATTGAAATGGTAGAAACAAGGGCCTGCTGTAATTATGAACAATAGATAAGGGGCTGCTGTAAATTCATTTTATGCCTTCAGCTTTTAAGTTAGAAACTGCTCACCTTGTCAACCAATGTTTGAGCGTTTGGATAAAGATCCACCGTTGAATTTGGGATATGTTGTAGATGGATATATGTAGTTTAGCACATTATAATTTGAGAAGAAATGAACGGTCGGATTGAAAGTTATGAGCTCCCGAAGTTAGGTAGTTGAGCAGTTTTGGTAAACTTAAGTTTTCGGCTAAGTATAGGAATTTTGAGAAGTAGCCAACTTTGTGAATTATTATAAAATTAATGGCTGAACAGTTTAGAGAAATTTTTCCTCCTAAGGTTAGATAGAACCTCATAGATGATCTAGAGATTTAATTCGGAATTATTATAAGCTGTTAAGAATTTTATATTTAGAACCGAAGTTAGACCTTTACAATTCTTCCGGAAAATAGAAACATAGGAAAAATGTCAGTTTGGAACCAAATAAAATTTTAGGAGTTAGAATATGATTTTAGAACCTCAAATAGAAGATTAGACATGAATTCTAGATTTTTCGGGAATTTCGGGACCAAGGGTAAAATGGTCATTTTACCCTAAATTAACACTGTAACTAGTTATGTCTTAATACATCATTCGATCTTAGAAGTTTTAGACTTCTAACGACGTGAGAGTGTGCTAATACACTTATCGCCTTTGACAGGCAACTGAGTTGCTACAGTTTACTGGATGAGTGGTTTACAAAGAGTCGAGCTGTATATCAGGTAAGTCCTTTGGGCTTACTTAGCTGACCTCTAAATATGAGTATAAATGATGATGGTGGTGTGTGATTGAAATGTTTAGAGAGATAGGTTGTGATATATAATTACCGACCTATATTTTGGCCTAAGAGTAACGGGCGGTGGCATTCTGCTCAGTAGCTCGCGGGGCGCTGGGGGTTTCTTTCGGGACTAGTCCATACATGGTTTGTAGTGATGCTACCAATGGAAGTCAGCTAGACCTACACCAGTTGGATAAGAAACGGAGGCGGAAACTAATAATAATTCTCGTGCCACAACTTAAATTGAATAATGTGAATCACTTAAATAATAGATAATAATTGGTTGAGTGCCAGCATGATGTTTGTTTATTTTTGTTTCTGCGTGTGTGTGTGCTGTTATCATTTTGCTTATATTTGGATAGTTAGCTAACTGTTGATATGTTGTTTAGACTTGACACAGGTTAGAGCAGATGCCGAGTGATCCAGATGGTAGTGGTCAGCCGGGGTGTCGTACTTTAGGATGTTTTACAGTTTCTGCATTTGTGGGTTTTACAATTGAACCTTGTTTCCTTTCGTACTCTGTTATATTACGTTTTCCGGCTGTAGTTGATCTAGTCACATTCATGCATTATTAAAAACTATTTTATGATTTCTGGTTTTTCCTTATCTGTGCCTTGTTGTAAGATCTTGTTAAGTTGTTGTCAAACTAAGGTCGGGACCCACTGTGCGGTCCTAACCAGTAACTCCCTAAGTTGTAAAATTTGGGGTGTTACAACATGGTATCAGAGCCAGGTTGGCAACAATGGCACTTGAAATCTTCTAAAAAGGTCATATAAGTAAATAAACAGAACCCGAAAGGAGTCTGAGTTTTCCAAAGAAGATTTTGGTTTTTAAATGCATACATAGTCGGGTTGGGATAGAAAGTACGGACGACCACCACTACCTCCGCGGATCTCGGCAGCTTAGTACATTTAGAAATGTTATATTGATGTAGTAGCTGCTTATAAAGATATGTACAATAGATAACTTATGTCGAAGGTTAGTATCATAATAATATATTATGTCCTTAATAGAGATTAATGAGTTTCTCACTCCGTTGGCACATCTAAGTAGATTTTGAAGGGTGTCAACGTGAGGATTAGTATGCACATCTTATGTGCATTAGGGTAGACGAATGGCAGACAACTCCTCCGATTGGTTGAGGAACGTCGAGATGGAAAAGTGAAGGCTGAAGGACAACACCAACGACCATGGCATGAAGGGGATCCCGAGTTAACTTAACAGGATCAAATGAAGATTATACATGAGAGTAGTTCCGGAAAAGCATTGGATGGTCGACAATGATGCAGATTTGGAGCGACATCACAGAGGTTCTTTCAAGTGTGGTGTAAAATGACGATACGAACCACGTAGATACCGTCAAAAACAGTCATAGTAATGAAAGTCAAAGTAAGGTTTAGAACCAATCCAAACAAGAAATATTAAATTTAAGCTTACCGACAGACCAAAATATGAAGGTTGTTGTTAGAAGCAGGGCGGAATATGACCACTATTGGCAAGGTAAGTCGGCATCCTAATCAAGAGGGTCCCACCTAGACACTGATAACCTAAGAGTTAAGAAGAGAGATGTTGTCAAACCAACTATGAGGACTTAAAGAGCCGCACAACTGAAGCTTATGGAATTGCTAGAAAGTGGAGGGTAGAATTCATAAGTATGGAGGCAGAGTGACTTTCTATATGACAAGTGAGTTACAAGAAAGATGGTGTTACAAATATCCAAATGATAGAATCTTGAAAGCGGAGTCAAAGGATCACTATAAAGGCAACATTATAATCTAACACCAACTCAGAAACAAGAGTGTGTGAAAATGATCGTGGCATACCCAAGGGCCGTAATAACTTCCCTCTCACAATGGGACTTAAGTTACCAACACCAACGATTCACACAGGAGCACCACAAGCAGTTGATGACTGAGGTAAAAGAAGTCATGAAGATGTATTTACGAGCTATCGTGGGAAATCTGATGAGTCCATTGATGGCAGATGAATGATGCAGCAAAAATAGGAAAGAGTATCGTGGGCTTATAGTGAGAAAGAGAAGTGTGAATTATAGAAGAAGCGAAAGGAGTATAAACAGAGAAGCTGGAGGAGATAGATTTCCACCAAGTAAATAAAACTTCAAAGAGATAGAAGAAAGGTTAGTCTATGATCTTGTAGAAGGTCAACAATAGACTAAATGGTAACTATCGGAGCCTTTACATGTGAGGGTTAACTAGTAGTGACTGGTTGACATATAAGAAGAATAAACACACGGTTACGAATGAATTCTATCGACATGTGGAGAAGTCCTTAAAGAGATCAAATACGACAATTGTAAAGTCAAATCGATACGAGTGCAAGTAATACCGAATAATTCAAGTCAGTAAATCTAATTAAAATTGTAAAGGAAGAGTTGACGGTCAGAAAGGACCCCTTATATAATTAATGATATAAAGAGAATGGTTGTGAGAAGTTGTTTACTTGCGGGCTAAGAAAAAGGTACAAATCATAGTAAGTACAAATGAAGTCGTATTAGAAGAACTAGAGGAGTAAGAAGAATTGATTAGATGCTACGTCAGTCCAGATAGAGGTTACTTAGCATTCCCCACAAATGAGACGGATGGTGCTCTTTCGAGCAAAAGTTGTGGCCAATTTCTAGATTTACAAAGGAGAGTTGACTTTAACTTTAAGTTAAAGCCGGGCACGAGACTGATCTCGAAGGCCCCGTGACGCATGGCACCGATAGAGCTGCTTGAGCTGAAGAATCACTTAGAGGAGTTAGCAGAGAAGGGCTTCATACGCCCTAGTGTTTCTCCCTGGGGCGCACCAGTATTGTTTGTGAGGAAGAAAGATGGATCGATGAGACTGTGTATCGACTACAGGGAGTTGAACAGGGTCACCATCAAGAATAAGTATCCACCGTCTCGCATAGATGATCTGCTGGATCAGCTACATGGAGCGTCAGTGTTCTCGAGGATAGATTTGAGGTCGGGTTATCACCAGTTGAGGGTGAGAGATCAGGGCATACCTAAGACAGCATTCCAGACTAGGTATGGTCACTATGAGTTTGTAGTGATGCCATTCGGGCTCACTAATGCGCCAGCAGTATTTATGGAGTTGATGAATGGGATTTTCATCGACTTCTTAGACCAGTTTGTAGTGGTCTTCATTGACGACATTCTAGTCTACTCTAGAAGTCGAGAGGAGCATGCCGGACACTTGAGGACATTGTTACAGATTCTACAGGATAGCCAGCTATATGCTAAGCTATCCAAGTGTGAGTTCTGGATGTCAGAAGTGGCTTTCCTCGGCCATGTAGTGACTGTTGAGGGGATTAAGGTCGACCCGGCGAAGATTGAGTCAGTGTCCTCTTGGCAACATCCGAAGAATGTTAAGGAGGTTCGTAGCTTCCTTGGATTGGCAGGTTATTACCGTCGGTTTGTGGAAGGGTTTTCCCTGATCGCCCGACCACTTACTTCTCTCCTAAGGAAGACTACTCGTTTCGTCTGGTCTGAGCCGTGTCAGCAGAGTTTTGAGGAGCTGAAGAGGAGATTGACGTCTGCTCCGATCTTAGCACAGCCTGAGGGTACAGAGGACTTTGTAGTGTACAGTGACGCATCCAAGCTGAGCTTGGGGTGTGTCTTGATGCAGAGGGGTAAGGTTATAGCATATGCGTCTCGACAGCTGAAGACGTATGAAGAGAACTACCCCACTCACGATCTGGAGTTAGCAGCAGTAGTGCACGCTCTTAAGATCTGGCGTCATTATCTCTATGGAGCGACCTGTCAGATCTTCACAGACCATAAGAGTCTGAAGTACATATTCACTCAGCGGGAGTTGAATAACCACCAGAGGCGGTGGCTAGAGTTGATCAAGGATTTTGACCTTGAGATTCTCTACCACCCTGGAAAGGCGAATATAGTTGCTGACGCTTTGAGTCGGAAGACGCCTCGAGAGAAGGCGATAGCTTGGTTGGGGGTAGAGATCCAGTTCCCCGATACAGCTCATCAGTTAGCCACCTTAGAGTTACTTCCTGACCTGTTGGGTGAGATCCGACAGAAGCAGGAGACCTGTCTGATGTTGACCCGGATCCGAGACCGGATGTCACGAGATGAGGCACCTCAGTTCACTATTGGTGCCGATGGAGTGATGAAACGGCAGGATCGTATCTGTGTGTCATCAGACATTGAGTTGAGACAGAGGATACTAGGTGAGGCTCACGTTACCCCTTATTCCGTACATCCAGGAGCGAGTAAGATGTTTAAGGACGTGAGACGTTCCTTCTGGTGGGGTGGTTTGAAGCCCGATGTGGCCCGTTATGTAGCCTAGTGTGCGACCTGTCAGCAGGTCAAGATTGAGCATCGTAGATCCGGAGGAGAACTCCACCCACTTCCAGTACCACATTGGAAGTGGGAAGATATTTCTATGGATTTTGTTACCGGATTGAGGCTCAGCAGAGGTTTTGATGCCATTTGGGTAGTGGTAGACCGTCTGACGAAGACCGCACGTTTCATTCCGATTAAGGAAACGTGGCCGGTAAGTCGTCTAGCAGAGGAGTTCACCAGACACATCGTGAGACTCCATGGAGTACCGAGGACTATCGTCTCCGACAGGGATGGACGTTTTACCTCGAGGTTTTGGCAGCAGGTACATACTGCTTTGGGGACGAGTCTTCACTTTACCACTACCTACCACTCACAGATAGACGGTCAGTCCGAGAGGACCATCCAGACCCTAGAGGACATGTTGCGGGCATGTGTGCTAGATTGGGGACAGGTATGGCCAGATCACCTCCCACTAGTAGAGTTTTCATATAATAACAGTTGGCACCCGTCTATTGGGATGGCACCTTATGAGGCTTTGTACGGGCGGAGATGTCGTACACCGCTATGTTGGGATGAGCCTAGCAAGGCTGATGGAGTAGTACCAGATCAGATACAGGACGACATCGCCCGGATTGCCTTAGTCCGGGAGAGGATGTTAGCAGCTCAGAGTCGTCAGAAGTCCTACGCCGACAAAAGGCGTCGACCTTTGGAATTCAGAGTAGGTGCACAGGTGTGGTTGAGAGTGTCACCTACGAGAGGAGTTAGACGTTTCGGCATTAAGGGGAAGCTGAGTCCCCGGTATGTCGGTCCATTTGAGATCGTAGAGAGAGTCGGAGAGGTTGCCTACCGACTAGCACTGCCACCGAGATTGGAGGGAGTACACCCAGTTTTTCATGTATCTCAGCTGCGAGAGTACATACCGGACCCTAGACACACAATCAGTCATGAGGATCTGATAGTCGAGCCAGACCACACTTTTGTGGAGTATCTAGTAGCCGTCCTAGAGCGTAGCATTAGGCGCTTGCGTTCTAAGGAGATACCGATGCTGAGGATTCAGTGGTCCAGACGAGGAGTTGAGGAGGCTACCTGGGAGACAGAGGAGAGTATTAGACGAAATTACCCTGAGTTCTTTGCGGAGTTAGCCGCTACCTCAGTACCGACGGGTTAGTACCGAGACGAGACCTTATATGACTTCTGTGATTATATGTTTACATAATTGTTTATGTCTATGTGCTTGATGACGTGAGTAGTTGCTTGCTAGAATATATTTCTCGAAGGGAATGTATGGGGTAGGTACCTTATTCTAAAGTTTCGGGACGAAACTTATTTTAAGGGGGTACTGATGTAAAATCCGGAATTTTTATTCCGTCTAATTCCGTTATAAAATAGATCTCGATCCATCGATTCATGTCCGTCTACTTAGTTAGACATATTAAGATGAAATTTATCATTTTATGTAGACCTCCTTCACATAAAATGATAGAACCTTTTATAAGTTTATCATTTTATGTAACTTACCTTCACATAAAATGATAGGATCTTTATAAAATGTATCATTTTAGGTAGCTTACCTTCACATAAAATAATAAGTTTAGCCCTAATTTAGAATATGACAAGGTCCGGACAAGTCTGTGACGAAGCTGTGACAAGGTCCAGACAAGTCTGTGACGAAGCTGTGACAAGGCCAGACAAGGCTGTGACGAAGCTGTGACAAGGCTAGACAAGGCTGTGACGAGTCTGTGACAAGGCCAGACAAGGCTGTGACAAGTCTGTGACAAGCCGAGACAGGCTGTTGACAGCCCAGCGCCAGCAACGCCCAACAACACGTTCAGCCAGCGCATCTTCAGCTTCTGCAGCCCAGCGAGCAGCCTGCTGTCTACCTCTCACCAGCCCAGCGTACAGCCCAGCTCTCGCAGCCCAGGAAGATCTTAGAAATTGCAGATTTCGTGGGCCTGCTGGACGTTACAGAAGATAGAAAACAGCCGGTTGATTTCCTTCCTTCTTCAGCAGATCGTATTGTCCAGATTCACGCAAATTACTCCTCTCTCTTCCTTCTATAACCGTTGCCTTTCCTATAGCCTCCCCGAATCTCGTCTATCCCGATCTGCAGTACGTTTCCCTCTCCCTCCCTGTGACTGCTTCCTTCGATCTCCATCTGGACGCCTCAACTCGCTGCAATCACTGGACAAGCCGGCTGTGACAAGAACCTGCAGAAGCAATAACGTGAGAAGAAGAAGCAGCAGCGACGAATCCAAGCCAGCCATTGTACCAACAGTTGGCGCCGTCCTGCACACCTGTTGAAGCCGAAGCCAGAAGCGGGATCTATTGCCCTCCTTCGCCTCCTCAGCGACGTTGCAGCAACTGGACCCTCATCATCTCCGTCGCGAGCCAAGCCCTCCCACCAGCCTATCTCTCTGTCAAGTGTGCAGCAAGTTGTCAATCGAGTTCTCCCTAATCTGTGAGTCTTCTGATCGAAATTCCTGTCCTTCCTCTGTTTAGTGTAGTACCTTAGGTTGATCTATGTTTACACCAAGGGCGAGTGCTTGAGCATGTCAGTAGTAGAGTAATACGTCTCTCCTGATTAGTGGTATAAAAGTATACATTTTTTTTTGTGAGTTTAGCATATGAGTACAGTAAGTCGAACGCATAACCTATACACCAATTTATTAGTGGTTGCTGCTGACAGAGGGAATTGAAATGGTAGAAACAAGGGCCTGCTGTAATTATGAACAATAGATAAGGGGCTGCTGTAAATTCATTTTATGCCTTCAGCTTTTAAGTTAGAAACTGCTCACATTGTCAACCAATGTTTGAGCGTTTGGATAAAGATCCACCGTTGAATTTTGGATATGTTGTAGATGGATATATGTAGTTTAGCATATTAAAATTTGAGAAGAAATGAACGGTCGGATTGAAAGTTATGAGCTCCCGAAGTTAGGTAGTTGAGCAGTTTTGGTAAACTTAAGTTTTCGGCTAAGTATAGGAATTTTGAGAAGTAGCCAACTTTGTGAATTATTATAAAATTAATGGCTGAACAGTTTAGAGAAATTTTTCCTCCTAAGGTTAGATAGAACCTCATAGATGATCTAGAGATTTAATTCGGAATTATTATAAGCTGTTAAGAATTTTATATTTAGAACCGAAGTTAGACCTTTACAATTCTTCCGGAAAATAGAAACATAGGAAAAATGTCAGTTTGGAACCAAACTGACAGGCAACTGAGTTGCTACAGTTTACTGGACGAGTGGTTTACCAAGAGTCGAGCTGTATATCAGGTAAGTCCTTTGGGCTTACTTAGCTGACCTCTAAATATGAGTATAAATGATGATGGTGGTGTGTGATTGAAATGTTTAGAGAGATAGGTTGTGATATATAATTACCGACCTATATTTTGGCCTAAGAGTAACGGGCGGTGGCATTCTGCTCAGTAGCTCGCGGGGCGCTGGGGGTTTCTTTCGGGACTAGCCCATACATGGTTTGTAGTGATGCTACCAATGGAAGTCAGCTAGACCTACACCAGTTGGATAAGAAACGGAGGCGAGAACTAATAATAATTCTCGTGCCACAACTTAAATTGAATAATGTGAATCACTTAAATAATAGATAATAATTGGTTGAGTGCCAGCATGATGTTTGTTTATTTTTGTTTCTACGTGTGTGTGTGCTGTTATCATTTTGCTTATATTTGGATAGTTAGCTAACTGTTGATATGTTGTTTAGACTTGATACAGGTTAGAGCAGATGCCGAGTGATCCAGATGGTAGTGGTCAGCCGGGGTGTCGTACTTTAGGACGTTTTACAGTTTCTGCATTTGTGGGTTTTACAGTTGAACCTTGTTTCCTTTCGTACTCTGTTATATTACGTTTTCCGGCTGTAGTTGATCTGGTCACATTCATGCATTATTAAAAACTATTTTATGATTTCTGGTTTTTCCTTATCTGTGCCTTTTTGTAAGATCTTGTTAAGTTGTTGTCAAACTAAGGTCGGGACCCACTGTGCGGTCCTAACCAGTAACTCCCTAAGTTGTAAAATTTGGGGTGTTACACTATCCTCAATCTCCCATGTAGCCTCATCAAGTTCTCGTCTACACCACTGTATCCTCAGCATAAGAATGTCCTTCGAATGCATGTGTCTCACACCTCGTTCTAGGACTGCAATCGGGTGCGCAACAAAAGTGTGGTCCGGCTCAACCACTAATTCATCATAGATGACGATGTGTCTCGGATTTGGTATGTACTCTCTCAGTTGAGACACATGAAACAAAGGTTGAAACCCTCTAATTTCGGTGGTAAAGCCAATTTGTGTGCTTCTCTCCCAACTCTGTCCAGTATCTAAAAAGGACTAACATATCGGGGACTCAGCTTCCCCTTTATGCCAAAATGTCCGACGCCTTGCGTCGGAGATACTCTCAGCCAGACATGAGTTTCCACCCTGAACTCTAGAGGTCGACGCCTCTTGTCTGTATACGAATTCTAGCGATTCTATGCAGTCAGCATCCTCTCTCTTATCAGTGCTACTCGAGTCATGTCATCGTGAATATGCTCTAGAGCTATACCACTGACACTGCCAGGCTCATTTCAACATAACGGTGTACGACATCTACGCCCACACAGTGCCTCATATGGATTCATCCCAATCGATGCATGTCAGCTGTTGTTGTATGAGAACTCAACCAATTGCAGGTAATATGACCATCCTTGTCCCCAATCCAACACACAAGCTCCCAACATGTCCTCTAGTGTCTGAATGGCCCTCTATGACTGACCATCTGTCTAAGGATGAAACGCAATCGTGAAGTGCAAACTCGACCCCAAAGCAGTCTGAATCTGCTGCCAAAACCTCGAGGTGAATCGTCCATCTCGGTCTGAGACGATCGTCCTCAGTACAACATGGAGTCTCACTATCTGCCTAGTGAACTCCTTAGCTAGTCTGCTCACTGGCCACGTTTCCCTGATAGCGATGAAACGTACAGTCTTTGTCAGTTTGTCAACCATAACCCAAATGACATCAAAGCTCCTGCTCGGTCTCAATCCTGTCACAAAGTCCATGGAGATGTCCTCCCACCTCCGCTACGGTACTGATAGTGGATGGAGTTCTCCTCCTGGTCTACAATGCTTTATCTTTACTTGTTGACAAGTCGCACACTGAGCCACAGTCTGGTTACATCGGGCTTCAACCCTCCCCACTAGTATTAACGTCTCACATCCTGATACATCTTTCTCGCACCTGAGTGTATTGAGTAATTTGTGGAGTGAGCCTCCTGCAAAATCCTCTATCTCTGATCCGCATCGGCGGATACACAGAGGCGGTTGTGGCGTCTCATCTCTCCATCTTCTCCTATGGAGAATTGTGGTGCCTCACCATGAGACATCCTATCTCGTATCCTTGTCAGTGTTTGGTAGGTCCCCTGCTTTTGTTGGATCTCTCCCAACAGATCAGGTAGAACCTCTAAGGTACTCAACTGGGCATCCTTATCAGGAAACTGGATGTCCATCTCTATCCACGCTAGATCTCTCTACAATTGAGGCTGAACTTTCAGTCTCGCAATCACCTTCTCTTGAGGCGTCTTTCTGCTCGGGGTGTCGGCGACAACGTTCGCCTTCCTTGGATGGTACAAAATCTCAAGGTCAAAATCTTTGATCAACTTAAACACCTCTGTTGGCGGTTAATTAATTATCGCTGCGTGAAAATAGACTTCAGACTCTTATGGTCTATGAAGATCTGACATGTAGCGCCATACAAGTAATGTTTCCAGATCTTCAAAGCATGAACTATCGCTGCCAATTACAGATCATGAGTCGGGTAGTTCTCCTCATATGTCTTCAACTGTCTAGACGCATATGCAATCACTCTACCACGCTGCTTCAAAACACACCCTAAGCTTAGCTTGGATGCGTCATTGTAGACTACAAAGTCATTTGTGCCCTCCGGTTGCGCTAAGATGGGAGCGGAAGTCAGACGTCTCTTCAGCTCCTCAAAACTCTAAGTATACGGCTCGGACCATACAAACCGGGTAGTGTTCCTCAATAGGCTGGTGAGTAGACGGGCAATCACAGAGAATCCCTCCACAAACCGTCGGTAGTAACCGGCTAGGCCAAGGAAACTGCACACTTCCTTGACCTTCGTCATTGTCGTCCACACTGCTACAGACTCGATCTTCGCCGGATCAACCTTGATCTCATCGGCGGAGACAACATGTCCCAGAAATGCTACCTCTTGCATCCAGAACTCGCACTTAGAGAACTTGGCATACATTTCATTATCCCTCAAAACTCAAAACACTGTCCTCAGATGTCCTACATATTCCTTTGTGCTACGAGAGTACACCAGGATATCATCTATGAAGACAACCACAAACGGATCCAGAAAGTCGATGAATATGCCATATATCAACTCTGACTGAGGGTAATTCTATGGTCGTCTATACCCTATCAAAATATAATCCCGACTTAGCACTAAAACAAGTATAGTGGTTAAGTAGGGGTCGAACCCAAGAGAATTAAGGTGTTTTTATTAAATGCGATTATTGATTATAAGAACAAGTAACAAGGGGGGCGGTTGGTTGAATTGGTGTACACAAAAACTTATGAAAACGAATAACGCAACAAGTAAGACAATAATGGATGAATCTACACTAGGTTGATTCTTAGCATGCAATTGCTACTTTGGTGAGTTTCTTTTACAAGTTTTCAAGTAATCTCCCGTCTCGATCATATATATGTGTTGAGCCAACCGGTATCAACATAACTTAACAGTTTAATGTTCCATAAACCTACAAGAACAATTAACAAGTTAGCTTTCAAATAAAGACTAAGGGATATAAAGAATAGATTAAAACCGTTAACCCTATCTTTATATTTGTGTTCCTTTTCTTTTAGTAATTACAACCCTTTATTACTTAAAGTTTACTACTAGATTAAAGACCCGAACCCGGAACCTATTAATCCTAGTGCTTTGCATGCACTTTAGAAACTAAGGTGATCAATCTCAAGTAATAGTAAAACATGCAATTAGACAATTGAGATCAAGGAAACACAAAGCATTACTGAATGAAAACTTATATTAAAGAAAACTTACAACCAAAGTAACAACGCAGCTTCAAACCAACCCAATGTAGCAAGGGAGTTAGCAACTCATTACAATGGAAATGATGAGAAAATTGGATTCTAAGTGGAAGATGATAGATAATAAGTTTTATGATTCTAGCAATCAACTAAGGACTATTTATACTACCAAAGACACTAAATAGGAGTAAATGGCCTGCCCAAAACAACCACCTTTAATGCCATAAAGGTGGTGTAAACAGCCGGAGTAAAGCTTCTGTCGTTGATCCACAAGGGCGGCCTTCAGCTCCGCAGGGGCGGTGAAGGCAAAAACGCTTGATCTTCTTCATGGCCGCAGAGGCGGCTGGGCAATTCCGTAGGGGCGGATCTTTAATGCTCTTCCAACGTCGGACTCTTCAACTTCCTACCGTTTCTGATTCCAAGCCGCCGGGGCGTCCCAGTGTCAACGCAGGGGCGGTGACACAAACTCTTCATCTTCAAACTCCCAAGTTGAGGCGCATGCAGAGGCGCAGGGGCGCTGGTCTTCGCTTCTTCAGGGCAAGTCACCGCAGGGGCGCCAGGGGTTGACGCAGGTGCGGTGACCGTCTTCGTGGCTAGCGCTAGCGAAGGCGCAGGGAGCGCTCCAGAGTAAGGTGTCACCCGCAGGGGCGGTGACAAGGCTCCGCGGGGGCGGTGAAGCAACAGAAGCTTTGCTTCGTGAACGAACATCACTCCTAAGTGCTTATAACTCCTTCCTTAACTTCTTTTAATCTTCTTCTTCTGGACTAAGGAGTTAGTAGCATAAACTGACACAAATGCAATAAAAAGACTCTAAAGACTATCCTAAATGATAGTGATTCCATCACCTATCAAACTCCCCCATACTTAGACCTTTTTACTCGTCCCGAGTTAAGCAAATGACAGCAAACTAGACTCAAAGGCCTCAAGAAGCATGGGCAAGCAGAAAAGACAATGAAAGTAAAAGAAAAACCAAGAAAGAAAGAAGAAAAAGAGATAAAATGTGAGAAAAAGGTGAGAAACTACCATCCTTATTTCTCCAAGAGTGACCTACCCGGACAACCTCCTTATGACTCCCCTTCTTATGTCGCCAAACGCTGGAAAGGGATCCTACACTCGGTGTCGCTCATTTTTCCAAGGTGCCCTTTCGGGTTTTCACCTTGCCACTCTTCTTCTTTTTCTTTGATGATCTCACTTTAGTCTCACATCCCTCAAGCCCAATTTTGCACCAACCTAAAGTTTGTCGGACTACCTTCTTTTTGCCTAAACCGCCCTTTCGGGTTTCGGTTTATCCAAGGATTTTCATGCCTTTTTTCATTTTATTTGGCTTTTTCTTCTCTTCATTTTTTTAATATGAAATTCAAACTTCATAAGATTCAATGCAAAATAATTCAAAACAACTCAAAAGAAACTGTACATGCAAAGATATGTCCCTCCCCCATACTTGAAGTACACTTTGCCCTCAAAGTGGAAATGAAGCAAAGATAAATGTGGGAAAGGGAAGAGAAAAGATACCACAAGTGGGATGGTCCGGATGGACCACCCGGACCCTCCTCCGGTGGGTATGGAAAGTGGCTGAAGAAGTGCTCCTGCCGGCGGTCGAGAGTGTCGATGCGGTCCTCCTGAGCATCCAACCTCTCTCTAGATGAAGTCTCATAGCTAGCTTGCCAAGCCAGCTGCTGAGTCTCTAATTTCTGCTGATGCGCCGCCATCAAAGCATCCTGCCGGCGGTCAAAACGAGTGGTCATGGATGAGGTGAAGCTGGACTGCCACACCTGCCGGCGGTAAAAATGAGTGGTCATGGATGAATCCCGACTTAGCACTAAAAACAAGTATAGTGATTAAGTAAGGGTCGAACCCAAGAGAGTTAAGGTGTTTTAGATGCGATTATCGATTATAGTGAAAAGTAACAAAGGGGGGGGGGGTTGGTTGAATTGATGCACACAAAAACTTATGAAAAAACGATTAATGCGACAAGTAAGACAATAATGGATGAATCTACACTAGGTTGATTCTAAGCATACCATTGCTACTTTGGTGAGTTCCTTTTACAAGTTTTCAAGTAATCTCCCGTCTCGATCATATATATGTGTTGAGCCAACCGGCATCAAAACAACTTAACATGTTAGTGTTCCGTAAACCTACAAGAACAATTAACAAGTTAGCTTTCAAACAAAGACTAAGGGATATAAAGAGAAGATTAAAACCGTTAAACTTATCTTCCTTTTCTTTAAGTAATCACAAATCGTTATTACATAAAGTTGCTACTAGATTAAAGACCCGAACCCGGAACCTATTAATCCTAATTGTTTGCATGCACTTTAGAACCTAAGGTGATCAATCTCAAGCAATATTAAACATGCAATTAGACAATGGAGATCAAGGAAACACAAAGTATTACTGAATGAAAACTTATATTATAAAGAACTTACAACCAAAGTAACAATGCAGCTTCAAACCAACCCAATGTAGCAAGGGAGTTAGCAACTCATTACAAAGGTAGCAAGATAATCTAAGTGGATAATTTGTTGGCTAACAAGATGATAAGATGGATGGTTCTAGCAATCAACCAAGGACTATTTATACTACAAAAGACACTAAATAGGAGTAAATGGCCGGCCCAAAACAACCACCTTTAATGCCATAAAGGTGGTGTAAACAGCCGGATTAAAGCTTTTGACGTTAAGCCGCAGGGGCGGCCTTCAGCTACGCAGGGGCGGTGAAGGCAAAAACGCTTGATCTTCTTCATGGCCGCATTGGCGGCTAGGCAATTCCGCTGGGGCGGATCTTCAATGCTCTTCAAACGTCTGACCCTTCGACTTCCTTACGTTTTTTATGCCAAGCCGCCGGGTCGTCCCTATGTCGACGCAGGGGCGGTGACACAGCATCTTCGCCTTCCAGCTCCCAGGTTGAGGCGCACGCAGGGGCGCAGTGGGAGGCGTAGGGGAGCTGGTCTTCGTCTCTTCAACTACTTTTGAATCATCAGTTTTGGTGGCCTTTTCTTCCACCCACTTGGAAACATAGTCCACCGCAAGCAAAATATATGTGTTCCCGAATGAAGTAGGAAACGGCCCCATGAAATAATTCCCCAAACATCAAATATTTCACAAAATATAAGAGAGGATTGGGGCATTTCATGT
This sequence comes from Fagopyrum esculentum, assembly GCA_033239045.1. NCBI lineage: Eukaryota > Viridiplantae > Streptophyta > Magnoliopsida > Caryophyllales > Polygonaceae > Fagopyrum > Fagopyrum esculentum. The sequence continues at coordinate 58,698,503 of BSUD01000004.1, read as the reverse complement.
CTCCTTGAAAGATTTCCTACCTTTGGCATCTATCACACACTTTGCAAAATGCAAAAGCGTCTCGAAAAATGTGTGACCAAAAGAAACAGGCATCCAAAACTTTTCTTGCAGTTTTGTTTGCCCCAAAGTGCCCCCCACATGCTTCAGAATGACAGAAAGTTAGAACGGATTGTACCTCATTGTCCGGAATGCAACGCCGGATCACTTGGTCACTACAATGCTTCCAAAGGTAAGGATCGTCCCAAACGTAGTGTCGAGCTTCATCCTTTAACTTCTCTCGTTGTGCCTTGGTGAAATCTAGAGGATACTCCTTCCTGACAATGAAGTTCACAATGTCAGCAAACCAAGGCTTAAAAGATTGGAGCTTAAGACAAACCTCTGACGACAATTCCGTAGGGGCGCCTAGACTAAGCCACAGGGGCCGTTGGCCGCAGGGGCGGATGGTGTGAGGCGCGGGGCGGTTACACAACAGAGAGTTGTGTAAAATGTATCGTCTGGAAAACTTCCAGCTATCTCTCTTCCTTTTCCTGGATCTTCCTCCTCTTGCACTAGTCTGCTCAAATGATCGGCCACCAGGTTCTCAGCCTCCTTCTTGTCCCTTATCTCTAGGTTAAACTCACTTAGAAGAAGCACCCATCGGATCAATCGTGGATTTGCCTCCTTTTTTGCCATGAGGTACCTAAGAGTTGCATGGTCAGTGAAGATAATTACCTTTACCCCAAGTAGGTACTGCCGGAATTTCTCAAGGGCAAAAACCACCGCCAACATTTCCTTCTCGGTGGTAGAGTAATTCCTTTGCGCTCCATTGAGTGTCATAGACGCATAATGGGTTACATGGGAGGCCCGTCCGTCTTTTTGTCCTAAGACAGCTTCGACGGCGTAGTCACTGGCGTAACACATGATTTCAAAAGGTTTCTCCCAATCCGGGGAACAGATGATTGGTGCGGTGGTGAGACATGCCTTCAAAGTGTCGAAAGCTTTCTTGCAATCCTCATCCACTATGAAGGTGACATCTTTCTTGAGCAATTCACATAGGGGTGCCGAGATCTTTGAAAAATCTTTGATGAAACGTCCGTAGAAACCTGCATGACCAAGAAAAGATTGGATTTCCCGAACATTAGTAGGATAAGGTAAATTTTGAATAACATCAACCTTTTCCTTATCTACCTCTATCCCTTTTGAAGATATTACATGTCCTAGCACAATTCCTTGTTCGACCATGAAATGACATTTTTCTGAATTAAAAACTAAATTGGTTTCAACACATTTTTCAAGAACAAGTTTCAAATGCCCTAAACATGCGTCAAAACTATCTCCATGGACGGTAAAATCATCCATGAAGACATCAATGAAATTTTCTATGTATTCGGAAAAAATACTTATCATGCACCGTTGGAAAGTGCCTGGTGCGTTGCAAAGTCCAAATGGCATTCTACGATATGCAAAAGTGTCAGGGCAAGTGAACGTCGTCTTCTTATGATCCTCTAGTGCGATGGCTATTTGGAAATAACCCGAATATCCATCCAGGAAACAGTAGTACTGATGACCTGCAAGACGTTCCAACATTTGATAAATAAAAGGTAATGGGAAATGGTCTTTTCGTGTTACCTTATTGAGCTTGCGGTAATCAATGCAAACTCTCCATCCGGTTTGTGTTTTGCTTGGGACCATCTCTCCATGTTGATTTTCCACCATATTAATGCCTCCCTTCTTTGGAACAACTTGGGTTGGGCTAACCCAAGTGCTATCCGAGATAGGAAAGATCATATCCGCTTGGAGGAGCATCAACACTTGCTTTTTGACAACATCCATCATTGGCGGGTTCAACCTCCTTTGAGGTTGCCTAGAGGGCTTGGCTTCGTCCTCAAGTAGAATCCTAAGCATGCAAGTGGAAGGGCTTAACCATTTGATGTCCGCAATAGTCCATCCAAGGGCCGTCTTGTGCTCTTTTAGTACCTTCACCAATTTGTCTTCTTGTCCGGTAGTCAACTTGTTGGAGATGATCACCGGCAAGGTATTGTATTCTCCAAGAAAAACGTACTTGAGGTGTGACGGAAGGTCCTTCAATTCTATTTCAGGTGCCTGCACTATGGACGGAACAAGCTTCTTGCTTGAGGTTAGTAAAGTGGGCCCAATGGCCAAATTGGAGATATGTAGCCTTTTATGCCCATCTAATTGGGTTAGGACATCTTTCATGCTAGATGTTAATACATAATCTGATTTGAAACCATCAATGTCATGCTCAATCACATTTCTCAATTCATCAACGTCAGAGTTATCAAAAACATCTTGCACAAAAGGCTCAACAATGTCAATAGCACACAAAGAATGATCATCACTAGGAAATCTCATTGCATCATAGATGTCAAATTCCACTACTTCTCCATCAAACTCCATGGTCAATTTACCACTAACATAATCAATTTTAGTCTTAGCAGTTTTCAGAAATGGCCTACCTAACAGAATGGGTGCAGCATGTGAATCATTTTCCATATCCATTACAAAGAAATCAGCAAGAAATATTAGGTTGTCTACCATTACTAATACATATTCAATTATCCCTTTAGGGTACACATTAGATCTATCAGCAAGTTGTACTACAATCCTAGTTTCCATTAATGGCCCAAGGCCAAGTGATTTGTAAATCGAATATGGTAAAAACATTGATAGAAGCACCGAGATCAAGCATTGCTTTGTCAAAGCGGGTTTCCCCTATAACACAAGGAATGCTTACCATGCCCGGATCACTGCACTTCTTGGGCATTCTTCGTTGGAAAACTGCCCACACATGCTCACTCACTTGCACTTTCTGTTTCCCCTTTAGCTTCTGATTCCTCTTGATAGTGCAAAGTTCCTTAAAAAAACGAGCATACTTAGGAATACTTTTCACCAACTTAAGGAGGGGAATGTTTACCTCGCATTTGGAGAAAGTCTCAAAGAGGTCCTTGTCCTCAATGATTCTTCTCTCCTTCAAAGCCTCAGGAAAAGGAGCTGGTGGCTTCTTAGAGTACAGTGGCGGAAAGTTAGGCCGGACGTAAGTATCCCTTTCAGCAGGACCTTCTGGTGTGATTTCCGCAGGGGCGTCAGCTTGAAAGCGTTGCGGCGGCTCAGGGATTGTCACCGCAAGGGCGGGGACATCCAGCTGTAGGGGCGTCGTCTATTCTGTGTTGGGCGCAGTTGCAGCCGCATGGGCGGCTGTGGGTGCGGAAAAATCGACATAATGTTTGCTTTGTGATTCTTTTGATGGTTTTTGTTGGATTTGCTTCCCACTCCTTAATGTTAGGGAACCAACATTCTCCTTGAGGTTTATAAATGTCTGGGAAGGCAGTCCTCCGGAAATTCTTGATTGGGTCCTTGAAATAGCTTCCGCCATTTGACTAACCTGTTGTGCAAGGTTCTTGATGCTAGATTCTGTTGTTTGGACATGAGTAGCAAAGTGTTTAGTCAAAACCTGCAACATATCTCATTTGTTTGATACTCACCTTGACGGGGCTTCTGTTGTTGGTTTTGTTGATCCCTCCAACGAAAATTCTGTTGGTCACGCCAGTTTGGCATGAAATTCTGCGCATAGGGATCGTTCCTAGGCCTTTGCTGTTGTGGTTGTCCGTAACCCATTGCGTTTACCTCAACATCGTCATCCTGGACTTGTGGGCACATGTCCGTTGGATGGTATGGGTCAGCACAAACTCCATAAGCTTTGAGCTGCTGTGGCGTTCCCATAAGTGTTAGTCTCTTCACCATTTCCTTCAACTCCGCGAGCTCGGTAGAAATCTTGCTCTTCCCGGAACTCACAGCATGAACTCCTTTCTTAGCCGGGGTCCTTCCAAAGTTTCGAGTACCTTCCGCTAGTTCCTGTATCTTTGCCAAAGCAAGGTCAGGAGTAGAGTTAAGAATATTACCTCCGCAAGCCGCATCGACGATCCTCCTTTCATTGTCTAGCAAGCTATTGTACAAGTACAAGATTAGATCTTGAGTTGAATATCTGTGAAAAGGACAGCTGGATCGGAGGCGTGCAAATCTCTCAAAGTACTCGTAGAGAGTTTCATTCGCTTCTTGCTCGATGTTGCTTATAGCTTTCTTCAAGCTATTGGCCTTCGTAGCTGGAAAGTATTTCTCCAAAAACGCCTTGTAAAGGTTCTCCCAAGTGTCAATACTCCCGGATGGAAGGTGGTAATACCAATCATCCGCGGAATCTTTGAGTGTGAAACCGAATGCCCTCATCTTGATTTGTTCTTCGGTAATGTTGACCAGCTTCATGCTCATACACACGGTATGGAACTTCCCAAGGTGCTTGATGGGGTCTTCACCACTTAGCCCATGGAAGGATGGGAGCAAGTGGATGAGACCCGGCTTGAGCTCAAAGTTTACTCCTTCCCCTAATGCCGGTATAGTGACCGCAAGAGGGTTCCGAGCCAAGGTGGGCTGCGTAAGTTGACGAAGAGTATGGTCAGCCATCTCTTGTCGAAGTTGTTGTTGTCTTCGCTGCCGGATGTGTGTCCTCTCAATTTCTGGATCAAAAGTAGCAAGATCGGGGTTAGTAGCACGGGTTTGAACCATAAAAATGGTTAAAACCAATAAACAATAATAACAATAAAACACTAAAACTCCCCGGCAACGGCGCCAAAATTAGACCGAAGGTATTTCTATGGTCGTCTATACCCAATCAAAAGTATATCCCGAGTTAACACTAAGAACAAGTATAGTGATTAAGTAAGGGTCGAACCCAAGAGAGTTAAGGTGTTTTAGATGCGATTATCGATTATAGTGACAAGTAACAAAGGGGGGGTTTGGTTGATTTGATGCACACAAAAACTTATGAAAAAACGATTAATGCGACAAGTAAGACAATAATGGATGAATCTACACTAGGTTGATTCTAAGCATGCAATTGCTACTTTGGTGAGTTCCTTTTACAAGTTTTCAAGTAATCTCCCGTCTCGATCATATATATGTGTTGAGCCAACCGGCATCAAAACAACTTAACAGGTTAGTATTCCGTAAACCAACAAGAACAATTAACAACTTAGCTTTCAAACAAAGACTAAGGGATATAAAGAGAAGATTAAAACCGTTAAACTTATCTTTATATTTGTGTTCCTTTTCTGTAAGTAATCACAACCCGTTATTACTTAAAGTTGCTACTAGATGAAAGACCCAAACCCGGAACCTATTAATCCTAGTTGTTTACATGCACTTTAGAACCTAAGGTGATCAATCTCAAGCAATAGTAAACATGCAATTAGACAATGGAGATCAAGGAAACACAAATTATTATTGAATGAAAACTTATATTATAAAAAAATTTACTACGAAAGTAACAATGCAGCTTCAAACCAATCCAATGTAGCAAGGGAGTTAGCAACTCATTACAAAGGTAGTAAGACAATCTTAGTGGATAATTTGTTGGCTAACAAGAAGATAAGATGGATGATTCTTGCAATCAACCAAGGACTATTTATACTACAAAAGACACTAAATAAGAGTAAATGGCCAGACCAAAACAACCACCTTTAATGCCATAAAGGTGGTGTAAACAGCCAGAGTAAAGCTTCTGACTTTAAGCAGCAGGGGCGGCCTTCAGCTCCGCAGGGGCGGTGAAGGCAAAAACGCTTCATCTTCTTCATGGCCACAGGGGCGGCTAGGCAATTCCGCTGGGGCGGATCTTCAATGCTCTTCACACGTCTGACCTTTTGACTTCCTGACGTTTCTGATGCCAAGCCGCCGGGGCGTCCCTATGTCGACGCAGGGGCGGTGACACAGCCTCTTCACCTTCCAGCTCCCAAGTTGAGGGGCAGGCATGGGCGTAGTGGGAGGCTCAGGGGAGCTGGCCTTCGTCTCTTCTGGGCAGGTCACCGCAGGGGCGCCAAGGAGTGGTGCAGGGGCGGTGACACACTTCATGTCTGGCGCTGGCGAAGGCACAGGGGCCGCTCCGGTGTAAGGCATCACCCGCAGGGGCGGTGACAAGGCTCCGCTGGGGCGGTGAGGCAACAGAAGCTTTGCTTCGTGAACGATCTTCACTCCTAAGTGCTTATAACTCCTTCCTTAGCTTCTTTTTGTCTTCTTCTTCTGGACCAAGGAGTTAGTAGCATAAACCGACACAAATGCAATAAAAAGACTCTAAAAACTATCCTAAATGATAGTGATTCCATCACCTATTAGTCTGTCATGCCTAATGTTGGGTGGTCAGGGCGGTCATCTAAGCCTCAAGAGCTGGATCCTCCTCCGGTGTTGCAGTAGGCATCTCCTCATCAGTAATAGGAGCCCGGCTGAGACCCGCAGCATATCTCTCAACAATGTCCCCCTGAGGCTTTCTCGGAGCAAAGGGGTCAGCTGGTATGTATAACTCGGAGAGCTCGTCTCCGAGTGGAAGTGGTCGGGGGAGGTATGTGATGTGACTACCATCTACCAACGAGAGCCAAAAGAGGTTCTCCCCATCTCTCCTGAGGAGCCTGCACCTCCTCAGCATCCCCTCCGTGTATAGTGGGGCCTCTAAACCTTCCTCTAAGTCAGGGAGGTCCATCACCTGTGCAACCAACAAGGTGATCACCCCACCTCCCACAATGTCTTGTGCCTCATTCTTCCTAATCCGCTTCAAAGCGGTAAGGAAGATGTATGGCCAATCTTGTACCCAGTCGTTTGTGGGGAGGCAGGCATATAACAGGGGAAGGTCTTTGAGGGCGACCTTGTTCTCCTCCTTGTGTCCACAAAAGACACTCATGAAGATCTTGGAGATGAGCCTCAAACAGGGGTGAGTGAATTTATTGGAATACTCACCCCCTGCATGAAATTTGGATCTGGTGGTGCCCTGCCAAAACTCACATAAGTCAGGTGTCGGGATGGGTTCCCACCAGTCTTCGGAGGCGCCAATAGTCACCCCTAATGCCTCCTGCAGTTGGGTGTAGTCCAATGTATACTTTCTCTTGTTGAACTTGAATGAAAGTCCAACACAACTGTGGTCCACCGTTTCCATGTTGAATGTGGCAATGAATTGGTGGCTGAGCTCAAGGTGTGTTGGAGCATTCATTTCCAGGAAATCGCCGAGCCCAACATTGTTGAGGAATGCCTGCATGCTCTCCAACATGCCCAATTTTTCCAGAGTAGGAACGTGCAAAAATCGAGTTGCATTCACGTCCCGACCTTACACAATCCCATACCGCTCCTTCTCAACTTCCGATAACTTGTATTTCTTTTGTTTTTCCATTTCTTGCAAGTAAACAAGGAAAGGAATTAGAAAGTTCAGAAAATAGAGTAAAGACGAACCCTCTGTTGTGTTTTCCGCAGGGGTGGCTGAAGGTTGCGCAGGGGCGGCAACTTGCAGGCGCAGGGACAGGAGATGAGCAGAGGGCGATTCTAGGAGCCTACGAAGGTGGTGGTGTTGGGGCTGTTCCGGCGACTTCTTTGTTGGTGTAGATGTCGCCGGCGGTGTTGAGTGGTGGAGGGAAGAGTGTGAGGGGCGAGGGTGTTGGAGAGTGAGAGGTTTGAGGGGATGAGGTTTGTGTGTGGTGGTGGCTAGGTTGCCGGAGGTGGCGCGGGGGCGTTTGCACAAGTCGGCGTGTGAGAGCTTCCGGAGGGCGCAGGGGCGTGGGAGGCGAGGCGGTGTAGGGTTCGAAGAGTGAATGGAGAGGGAGGGGAAGTGGCGGTAGTTGTAGGTTATTTTTGGGAAGTGTATTTTTTTCTTTCCTTAATAAGACCACAGGGGCGGCGTTTGTCACCGCGGGTGCGGTGACAAGGAAGAGGCCAAGGTGCAGCCTCAGCGCCGGGAGTGGCGCTGAGGATACATGTCAAGGTTGGCCGCCACAGGGGCGTAAGGGTGTCACCACGGGGGCGGTGGCTTGTGTGTTGCAGACGTAGGCCCAGCGCCGGGGGCGGCGCTGGCCATGGGTGTCACCGCAGGGGCGGGGACACTGAGCCACAGAGGCGGTTTTCTTGACAGAGGCTCCTCTTCTTATTCCTTCGGGTTGCCTCCCGAGCAGCGCCTTTGTTTTATGTTGTTGGCTCAACGCAAGGAGTCTTCCTCTATGATTGAGCCTCCTCTAGCATCACCTTGGGGTTTATAACCGTCTGTGAAGGTAATCCTCCGGAGGACCTAGTTTCAATTTTTGTAATGGCTTTTGCGATTCGACCAACCTGTTTTTCAAGGTTCTTGATGTTGGATTATGTTGTTTGGACATGAGTAGCAAAGTGTTTAGTCAAAACCTGCAACATATCTTCAGTTGTTTGATACTTACCTTGTCGGAACTGCTGTTGTTGCTTTTGTTGATCCCTCCAACGGAAATTCTGTTGGTCACGCTAGTTTGGCATGAAATTCTGCGCATAAGGATCGTTCCTAGGCCTTTGCTGCTGTGGCTGTCCATAGCCCATTGCGTTTACCTCAGCATCATCATCCTGGACTTGTGGGCACATGTCCGTTGGATGATATGGGTCAGCACACACTCCACAAGCTTTGCTGTTGTGGGGTTCCCATAAGTGTTAGTCTCTTCACCATTTCCTTCTGCTCCGCGAGCTCAGTGGAGATCTCATTCTTCCAGGAATTCATAACATGAACACCTCTCTTGGAAGGAGTCCTTCCAATGTTTCGGGTTCCTTCCGCTAGTTCCTGAATTTTTTCAAAAGCAAGGTCAGGGGTAGAGTTAAGAATGTTACCTCCGCAAGCCGCATCGATGATCCTCCTTTCATTATCGAGCAAGCCATTGTACAAGTACAAGACTAGATCTTGAGTCGAATATTCGTGGAAAGGACAGCTGGATCGGAGGCGTGCGAATCATTCGAAGTACTCAAAAAGAGTTCCGTCCGCCTCTTGCTCGATGTTGCTTATAGCTTTCTTCAAGCTATTCGCCTTCTTGGCTGGAAAGTATTTCTCCAGAAAAGCCTTTTGGAGGTTCTTCCATGTATCGATACTCCCGGATGGAAGGTGGTAATACTAATCATCCGCTGAATCTTTGAGTGTGAAGCCGAATGCCTCATCTTGATTTGTTCTTCAGTAATATTGGCCGGCTTCATGCTCATACACATGGTATGGAACTTCCCAAGGTGTTTGATGGGGTCTTCACCACTTAGCCCATGGAAAGATGGAAGCAAGTAGATGAGACCCGGCTTGAGCTCAAAGTTGATTCCTTCCCCTAATGCCGGTATGGTAACCGCAAGAGGGTTTTGAGCCAACGTGGGCTGAGTAAGTTGACGAAGAGTACGATCAGCCATTTCTTGGTGGAGTCGGTGTTGTCTTCGTTGCCGGATGTGCGTCCTCTCAATTTCTGGATCAAAAGAAGCAAAGCCGGAGTTAGTAGCGCGGGTTTGAACCATAAAAATGGTTCAAACCAATAATCAATAATAACAATAGAGTAAAAACACTAAACTTCCCGGCAACGGCGCCAAAATTTGACTGAGGGTTATTCTATGGTCGTCTATACCCTATCAAAATATAATCCCGACTTAGCACTAAAACAAGTATAGTGGTTAAGTAGGGGTCGAACCCAAAAGAGTTAAGGTGTTTTTATTAAATGGGATTATTGATTATAAGAACAAGTAACAAGGGGGGGGGGGTTTGGTTGAATTGATGTACACAAAAACTTATGAAAACGAATAACGCAGCAAGTAAGACAACAATGGATGAATCTACACTAGGTTGATTCTTAGCATGCAATTGCTACTTTGGTGAGTTCCTTTTACAAGTTTTGAAGTAATCTCCCGTCTCAATCATATATGTGTTGAGCCAACCGGCATCAACACAACTTAACAGGTTAATGTTCCGTGAACCTACAAGAACAATTAACAAGTTAGCTTTCAAATAAAGACTAAGAGATATAAAGAATAGAATAAAACCGTTAACCCTATCTTTATATTTGTGGTCCTTTTCTTTAAGTAATTACAACCCGTTATTACTTAAAGTTTACTACTAGATTAAAGACCCGAACCCGGAACCTATTAATCCTAGTTCTTTGCATGCACTTTAGAACCTAAGGTGATCAATCTCAAGTAATAGTAAAACATGCAATTAGACAATGGAGATCAAGGAAACACAAAGCATTACTGAATGAAAACTTATATTAAAGAAAACTTACAACCAAAGTAACAACGCAGCTAAAAACCAACCCAATGTAGCAAGAGAGTTAGCAACTCATTACAATGGAAATGATGAGAAAATTGGATTTTAAGTGGAAGATGATGGATAATAAGTTTTATAATTCTAGCAATCAACCAAGGACTATTTATACTACCAAAGACACTAAATAGGAGTAAATGGCCGGCCCAAAACAGCCACCTTTAATACCATAAAGGTGGTGTAAACAGCCGGAGTAAAGATTCTGTCGTTGATCCGCAGGGGCGGCCTTCAGCTTCGCAGGGGCGGTGAAGGAAAAAACGCTTGATCGTCTTCATGCCCGCAGGGGCGGCTAGACAATTCCGTAGGGGCAGATCATTAATGCTCTTCAAACGTCTGACTCTTCAACTTCCTGCCGTTTTTGATGCCAAGCCGCTGGGGTGTCCCAGTGTCAACGCAGGGGCGGTGACACAGACTCTTCATCTTCCAGCTCCCAGGTTGAGGCACAGACAAAGGCACAGGGGAAGGCACAGGGGCGCTGTTCTTCGCTTCTTCAGGGCAAGTCACCGCAGGGGTGCCAGGAGTTAACGCAAGTGCGGTGAACGTCTTCGTGGCTGGCGCTGGTGAAGGCGCAGGGAGCGCTCCAGAGTAAGGTGTCACCCGCAGGGGCGGTGACAAGGCCCCGCGGGGGCGGTGAAGCAACAGAAGCTTTGCTTCATGAACGAACTTCACTCCTAAGTGCTCATAACTCCTTCCTTAGCTTCTTTTAGTCTTCTTCTTCTGGACCAAGGACTTAGTAGCATAAACTGACACAAATGCAATAAAAAGACTCTAAAGACTATCCTAAATAATAGTAATTCCATCACCTATCAAACTCCATAAAAACGGCGGGCGCATTCGTGAGCATGAATGGCATTACTACGAACTCATAGTGGCCATACCGAGTCCGAATTGCCGTCTTATGCACATCCTGCTCTCTCACCCTCTAATGGTGATATCCCAAGCGCAAGTCGATCTTGGATAACACAGTCGCTCCCTGAAGCTGATATAACAAATCATCGATGCGGGTCAAGAGGATACTTGTTCTTGATGGTCACTCTGTTTAGCTCTTTGTACTCGATACACAACCTCAACGATCCCTCCTTCTTCCGTACGATGAGGACAGGTGCTCCCCATGGGGATACACTAGGGCGAATAAAGCCCTTCTCAGCCAACTCCTCGAGTTGCTTTTTCAGATCTAACAACTCGATAGGCGCTATACGGTATAGGGCCTTTGAGATCGGTCTCGTACCAAGTTCCAACTCGATGCTAAAGTCTACACTCCTCTGAGGCGGCAAAACTGGACGGCTCGGCAAACACATCTGTAAACTCGCAAACCACAAGAATGTCCTCTAACGCTGGACTCTCACTCTCCTTCATGGCATAACACCAGAAGGCTGCACCCTGTGCAATCAACCTCGCTGTTCGGACTGCGCTAATAACCATACCCGTCTTTCCAAGGTCCAAACCTCAGAAAATCTCAATTTGACCTAACTCGGTAGAGACTGTCACGGTCCTACTACCTACATCTAACACAACACGATGTCTATCCATCCAATCCATACCCAGAATGACTTTCTCACGCACTAGCGGCATGACAAAGAAGTCAACAAGCAAATCACAAGTCCCTAATGAATAGGACAAACACGTATCTCGCGGGTACCTCTGACCCTACTATCATCGGGTAACCCTATAATAAAGGGTATCCCTTCTATTGTATCTAACATCAAACGCTCAACACATAAGACAAAAATCATTAAGTGCATAACACTCGTATCACAAAAATCTCTGACACGTAAACCATTAATTTTGAATGGTAGATGTAGTAGCTGGTGATGTTAGCTCTTCAGCTCCCATGCTCACAAGTGAATTTCTTAGGTATTCACGATACTATTCACACGTCTATTATCACGACTTCGTCTCGGTACATGATCCCACGAAAGAAGAAATCATATACTGAAATAACCCATTGTTTCTTTATTGAACCTCATCATTATCATAATTTTCACTCTTAATATTGGTATACTCTAATCTCTTCCACTTCTTTGGCTTGTTGGACCGAACAACACCTCCAATAAGGTTCAGCTCAACTCAATTATACATCTGGCGTTGGTGTTCCTGGCTTATCTTGAGCCTTAACAACCTTATCCATCCTCTTTGGTGTAACTAACACCAAAATCACCTTTACAACACCTCAACGGATCTAGTGATGCCGAAGGATTTGGAAACCGTCTTTCTTTCTTCGCCAGTTCTGTTACACGCTAGATGTCTTCTCAAGCTCGTTGCTTCATCGAGGTGCAACTTGAATCATCCACTTGGGTACTCCACAATCTAAGTAGGGTAACTATCTTGTTCCTTAATGCGATCCACACGTCGCCGACAAACATGGAAATTACATTCTTAATGTCTTTCATAACTTGGTCTTCCGCTCTGGCGACTTCAACAATGGGGACTTAATCCTGACCTCTCGCGACTGGAGATCCACCAACTCGTTAACGACTTACGATTACCGGAGATAGAGGTGGTCTACCTCTTCCCCGTCCTATAGCAGATGTTGCTCTAGTCTAAGCCATTAGCGATAATGTCATAGCTACGTAAAAGGATATATAATGCCATATGTATATATATATATATATATCTATAATGCCGAGATCCTCAGAAGGGTGATGGCTTCCTGTACACACTATCCCAAAACATATGTACTCGTTTAAAAACCAAAATCCTTTTTAAAAGTCAAACCATTTTCGGGTTCTGTTTAATTATCTACTCCACCTTTATTGCAGATTGCAAGTGCCATTGTTGTCAACCTAAGGCTCTGATACCAACTTTGTAACACCCCAAATCCGCGGGACTTGGGGCGCTACTAGGCTAGGATCTCACAATGGATCCTGTCCCTAGCCCAACAACAAGTTCACTGGATCTTACAACAAGGCACACATAGATTATAACCAAATACATAAAACTGTATAAATATATGCATCAAAAGGTAACAAAATCACAAAAGAGTACAAAACAACAACATCATATCCATACAAGGATAAATCACCCCAATACCCTCTCATATCCTACTGTACAAAAGCCCTCGGCTAATCACCCTTTCTGGCTCACTCTACAATCTTCCTAACCTGCAGATCATCTACAACATGATATAAACCGTTAGCTAACAGAAATGAATAAGAATGAAGTAATAGCACATACACACATAACACATCACAATATGCAATGTCACACACACAACTGTTTATTATCTTTGAAAACGTTATTATGGTGAAATTTAATTAACTAATTAACGGTTAATTAATTAAATTAGGATTAGAATTGAGATTGAGGAATGTTGATTAGATACTACCTTGAGATTTGAGGAATTGTGAGTTATGTTGAGCATCTGAGGTTTAGATGTGAGTTATAGTTTGTTATGGTTATGAGGTGTAGGAGATGCGTCTCCTAAACTTTGCAACGTTTAATATTGTGTATGCCTTGCTTATGTAGGCGTTGATCGTTTCCTCGAGGGGAAACTGCGACGTGGTTCAGGTTTACGAGTATTTCAGGTAAGTCCATAGGACTTACTTAGCAAGCAGTTGTGGATTTGAGTGTTTGTGATGGTTGTGTGTGTGTGCACATGATTGTTGCATAACCTAAACTAGACTAGGATGACCACTTAATTACCTTAATTGGCCCAAGTGCATTATAATCGGGCGCTACTGGGCTAGGATCTCACAATGGATCCTAGCAAAGTAGCGCCCCGAGTCCCGCGGATTTGGGGTGTTACAAAGTTGGTATTAGAGCTTTACGAGGATACGTGCAAGGAAATGAATTAATAAACGATTTTCCGCTATTTATAGTACAAACGATAATTATCATTTAGCGCAGTCGATAATTATCCTTTAACCGATCCAAAGGCGGGTTGAACCCCTTCTCCAAACTTCTCAAAATTGAAATATTAAATCTGGAATATTGTAGGGATATTTATTCCACAACTACCTCAGAAAACGTGTATTCCTAAGCCGTCTTTCTGAACCATTAAGAAACGAAATATTGACTCTATTGGCCGATTTGTCTTTCCATGTTATTTCATATCTTGGACATGCCCGATGTCTTGATCATTTCTCTCAACTGCATTGTTATTAATTGGAACTCCCAAATGCTCCAAATAACACCGGAGGGTAAAAATAATTACCTGGGGGAAAAAGTGAAAATTTTCCCATAAGTCCAAAATTACGCCAGGAACATAACGGTGGGACTCATACTCATCACTTACGCAATCTTCGCGAGTTATGGGTCAATTACTATCAGTGATTAAGTTAATCAACATTAATTAGAATTCGAAAATCCTAGCTATTACAAAAAAGCACACAAATTGTTTACCCTAGATCGGGTTTGCGCACTTGCCTTTGGATTGGAGATCACGTTCTCTTGTGGGTGATATGATGAATGTTGAAAATTTCTTCTTTTGAAGAGTGAAATGGATGATGATGATGATTGAGGCTCAGTTACTCGAATTGATTCAGGTACCGCTGGAGTGGTGCCCTTGTCAAGGCCATGAAGTTGGATTTCAAGGCCTTGAAATTGACTTTCAGCAACATCGATGTTTGTCGTTTCAAGGTCTTGAAGATGCGTTTCAAGGTCTTGAGGTTGTTCTCCGGTATCTTGAATTGTTTCTTGCATGTTCTTATCTTGAGCCTTAGGGTCTTCTTCTACATCAAAATTTTGATCTCCATGATTGCTTTCATAAAAAATAACATGTATACTTTTCTCGACAATTTTGGTACGCTTATTGTAAACTCGATAAGCTTTACTATTTGAAGCATATCCTATAAACATACTTCATCACTACGTGAATCAAACTTTCCAAGGTTGTCTTTTCCATTATTATGGATAAAGTACGTACATTGTTCGCTCCAAATGGTGTGTGAAAGCTTTAAATTTATAACCCAAGAAGTATGCTTGAACAAATATGCGAACCCGCGGTGTACGAGTCAATTGTAATAAAAGCAAGAATTCCAAGGGTCGATCACAGGGACTTAGGTGAAACAAAGCACATAATTGATTGTCAAGTATTGCAAATAACCAAAAACAATTAAAGCAATCAAAGATGATATAAAGTCAAGCAAGGGAAAATGCGGAATCTAGGGATTCAAGCATTTAGTTGTGATTCCGACTCAAGATCTCAAAGGATAACGCAGACAAAGCTGAGGTTTGCAAAGGGAAGGTGTTTCTAAAGTGGGAATAGATCACCATGTAAGTCTCACTACTCACTATTCCAAACCAAAGCTCCTATTACCGGGTAAGTCTCAAGGTACTAAGCAAAGGAACTATAATCTCAAATCAACACACCACCCAAGGGACTAGAATCAACCTTTACCGGGTAAGTCTCAGGCTAACTAACAAAGATGGGATGAAGACACACTCAAACCCCAATAAAGGATAAACCTTTATTACCTACACTCATGATCTTAGGTAAACAAACAAAGGAATCACCGGGTAAGTATCATCCTAGGCTTGCACTGAACCAGGAAAGGTGTAATAAGAATAGGATTTGGCAAACTGAAGCTCTTACCTTCAGAATAGGTTTAGAAAAGCTCACCTCGTTCAGTCAGATCTCACCCCGGCCGAGATGTTTATCGCTTGAGCGAGTTGTTCTAGGGTTAAGGTAAAATACTCGAGCTTTCAAGGTCCTGCTGGGATTAAGATCACTCTATCATCGTCTTTCCCACAACTTTCAGCCAATCACCCTAGAATCTCACAAGAAACTTAGCCAACAATCATCATGATAATAATAATCAAATATATGGAAAGGGAATCAATATTCGAACAAGAAAACCTTAAAAAAAAGGTTTTAATAACTGAATCAAATAACAACAAATCAGCGTTCCTCAAATCACAAATCATCTAAGACAACAAATCAAAGGGAATCTAAGAAAGTCTTACAAACTCCTTCAAAAGCTAACTCCAAACTATGAATCCTTCCTTCCTCGATCTTCAATCCTTCCTTCAAAGCTTCCAGAAAATCTCTTAATTGCTGGATGTTCTCAGCCTCCAAGCATGGCTGAACTTCTGAAAAATCCAACCCTTTATATAGAAGAATTATCTTCCAAAGATAATAATATCTTAAAAAGATAATTTCCTAGAAAATATAGTCATATCTCTAAAATAGATCTCCCAAAAATAATATCTTCCTTCCAGAAATTCAGCCCAAAAATATAAGATATCTTCTTTCCAAAATTAAAAGATCTCAGCCAAAAATATATATCTCGCCGGCGGCAGGGTATTCACCTCGGTCGGGATGCTCCTCAAGATCACCTCGGTCGAGGTGACACTGTAGCTGACCGAGGTGAATCTCAACTGAATGTGAAACCTCTCAAATCTGGTCCAAAATCAATCTTCTTCATCATTTTCATGCTTCCTGAGTTCTTTCTTAAGTTCCAAAATGTAGCTCCAATGACTCTTTAGCTCCTTAGCTCCATTTTAGTCCAAAACGTGCCATTTTACCTACAATTACAACGAAACTAGGTGTAGACCTCGATTCCCGTAAAGGTAGATGAAACAACAATATAATCACATAATGTACATCCATACATGCAGATTATTAAAGATAAAACGTCTAAACAAGTCCAAAAATATAGACTATAATACAGGCTATCAAAATACCCCATACTTGTCCCTTGCTTGTCCCCAAGCAAGTTCCAAATCTTAACTACAAGGTAGAATGGATTATAAGTCATAAAGATCAACGAAAATTATTTTAAAACATTTTTGGTGGTGTGCTCCACTCATAGATCACTCTAAGAGAATGCTTCGTGGCAAATAAAATCAATACATGATCAAAACATTTTATAAATATAAGAAAGTTGTTCATCTTTGTATAAAATCATAGAATGCATAATAAATCATATTTATCGAAATTAATCATGTATAATCCAGTTTAAACCACCAAGTCAATCAAGAAGCTCGAGGTCTCAAGGGCTTCCAAAAGAGGTCAAGAAATGTGTGAGGGTGGGATGTATATAGGGAATGTGGTGCTAGAATCCGGAAAAAGGATCTCACTTCACTTTCTTTAAATCACAACATCTTCCACCAATAAGCTTTGCTTATTTACTTTACTTTTTGGGATGCATGGACAGAGGTGCACAATAACCGAAGCCTAGGAAATCAGCAATCATCAATTTCTCGAGATGCCTCAAACCCTTGATGGACATACCATGACCTGTTAGGAATATCGCTCAATCCGACTTTGGCAAGACACAAAAACCCGGCTATGTGAATGGTGCCGAGTTACTCATCATCATGATTGACTTCCCAAACCTATTTGTTTCTTTCTAACACTTTCAGCCAACATCTCAACTTCATTTTCACTTGTTTTTCACTTTATTGCTTCAAAATTCCCGGATAGGTAAAGGGAGGCAAATATGTATGATCAAGAAGAAGAAGAGAAGAGAATGAATTGCCTTAATCATCCCAGGAAGAATATGATAGAACTCATCATGTGGTGTCAACCTTCAAATTCAACATAATTTTGATAAAAACAAAGTAATAAACATGACAAGATTTCAAACAAAGAATTTTGCAACTTAAACATATCATAAA
The DNA here is from genome assembly GCA_033239045.1 of Fagopyrum esculentum. Taxonomy (NCBI): domain Eukaryota; kingdom Viridiplantae; phylum Streptophyta; class Magnoliopsida; order Caryophyllales; family Polygonaceae; genus Fagopyrum; species Fagopyrum esculentum. The sequence continues at coordinate 58,680,844 of BSUD01000004.1, read as the reverse complement.
ACCTTTCGAGCATATAAATATTTCAAAACCAATATGCAAACAGAATCATCACTGAGGTCATATCCAAAGAAGAAGCACAAAATATTTCGAAAAATTCTCAGTTAAGAACTCACCTCGGTCGAGGTGTTCTAAGTCATCCGAGGTGTTCAACCTCGTTTGGCCATAACCATCCCGGTCGAGGTCATAAAATTTTTTTCTTAAACTAGTTTTTGACGTTTTTCTCCAACAAAAACCTTATGTATGCATGAAATGGCAGATAAGCACATAGTGCCAAATAAGATCATAAATATCCATCACGAGTAACACAAACATACACACATAGTCAAATAATCCAAAAATACATCCAAATACCCCATGCTTGGGACACATTGTCCCAATGGGTCAAATAAGAGTCAAGGAAAACAAGAAACTCACCGGACCTAGCCGAACTGCATAATAAATAAAGAAAAGAAATCCGTTCAAGCTCTAATCATGGTCAGCTGGTGGTGGTGGTGGATGTGGGATGTATGGGTGCTGGGATGGATCAAATGGATATCCCATCATTATTAAGGAACTAGATCTCCATCATGCGCTGCTGGTAGTGTTGGCTCTCTCTAATCTGATGCATCCAACCATCAGTGTATCTACGCTCATCCTCAAAGCGCTGGGATGTATCCACTATCATAGCTGCGTAGGAGTCTATCATCTGCTCAGTCACCTCATCAATCCGTCGGTGAGATACTAGATCTCTGAGCCTGCGGACTCTGCGTCGGGGAGATTGCGATGGTGTTGCTACCTCCTCCTCTGTCGCCTCGTCATCTAGATTGACAACTGGCACACTAGGACCGGCGGTATCAGTACTGGTCTCCATGGATGCTCCACCATCATCATACTCCTCCTCATCCTCAGTTGGTGCAGCATCTCTAGCATCTTGTAAGTAGGTAAGCCAAGTAGAAGACCAGTATTGCTGGTCAAAGATTGTGAACTGAGCTGACCAGAGAATGCCTTGAGGAGCAGTCGCCTCCCAAGGCATAGCAACATATGGTGTAGTAAGACCACGAGGAACCAAAATGCGCCTCGTGATCATCTCCTGAAGTCCCAGCACCTTCGCAGCCGCTACCAAAGTACATGCACTCAGATCCAGACCCATAACTGTAGCAATATGGGTCACCAATCCTCCGCAGCAGATGTCTCCCTTGGACTTGACCTTGATCCTATGCAAGTCCTCAGCCAGCATGCCTCCAAAGTCAGGCACTCCCCCGGTCACCATAAAAAATAAGCTCAATAGCTACCCCTGTCAGATCTTCTGGGGCGTCTCAGTACGCGTCAGAAGTGTCTCGCTGAATATACGGTGGGCAAGACAGAAATCTAGATGAAAGATGACGTGCTCTCTGGAGTCCCCATGTCTCCATCTATCGTTGTACTCCACCACGTGGACTATCTGCCCCAAAACTCTCAAGCTATGGCTCGGGAAGGAAAATCAGTCACGGTGGGAGTCGGGAAGCCAAAGACCTCTCTAAATTGATCCATCGGTACTATGTAGTTCCGGTTTAGCAACTGGTACTTGATGTTGTTCCTCTCAGGGACGTGAGTGACGGAACTCACGAACTCCATAGTCGGCTCAAGGTAGGTTGGAGCTCGAATCTCCATGAACTCCTCCAGCCCTACCATCGAAATCATCTTCCTTAAGTCCTCCGCCACGTGGCGGCACTCGAAGGCAGAAATGTCTAAGAAACGCAGGGCAACTATGGGAAGCCCGTAAATATGGTCGAAATCAGCCTGGTGACGCTCATGGATCACCGGTATTGTGGGGTGAGATGTAGAAGAAATGGAAGAACCACTAGGACCATCCCTCAGAACAAGTTGGTGATCGGATCTGTTGATCATAATTGCTGACAGGAAGAACACCTCGGTTGCTCTGACAGCCACCTCGGCCGAGACACAACCGATCCGACCGAGGTGAAGGGCTGTTCGATGTCACTCTCTGATTTTCCAGTTATTTTCCCCCAAAATCACTACCAATTGCTTCCTATGGGGTACTTATATCCTTTTGAGCAATAATAATCGGCAACCAGAGCCGGATCAAACCTAAATTAATGAAAAGAGAGAAGTTAGGGTTTTCGAACAATTTACCCAGATTCCGTAGATTCGGAGCGTTTTTCTCGCGGGTTGGTTCTTGAAATCCGATCCTCTCGCTTCTTTTGGCGAAATCGAATAAAAATATGTGGAAAACGAGCAAGGAACGAGGAAACGAGGAGAATATGCGTCGCGGTCGAGGCTCGGTTGAGAGGAAAAATGGAAGAGAGAGAAATCCGCTTCGCCTTTTATACCCCTCACTGAATTTGATATCACCTCGTTCGAGGTGGTCCCGACCGGACCGAGGGTTCTTACTGGGTTGTCAGACCTAGTCGCCTCGGTTGCCTCAAGAACATCTCGGTTGAGGCGCTGTGACAGCAACCGAGATGTGTCTATGTCAAACTCCGTCTTCTCAATTTTTTCGAACTTCTGTCCTTCCAGTGTAGCTCTTGAGTTGTAATCCTTCTTTATAGAGTACCTGGTTTCTGTCTAGGACGCCAAAAACAAAGCAAAACAAAAGCAAACTATCTAAACTAAGCTAGAAAAGGGAAAAGAAAGCGATGCCTTGGGTTGCCTCCCAAGAAGCGCTTGATTTAAGGTCCCTAGCTGGACTGTACATCATTCTTAAACAAGGTATAGTGGTGCAATCTCCTTGTAGATCTTGGCATTCTCATAAGTGTATAAGCGCAACTCTTCCAACTCATTGATGTCCAATAGTCTCTTCTCTCCGGCTTCCTTGATATCAAAATTCAACCACTTGATTGCCCAATATGCCTTGTGCTCTAACTCAACGGGTAGATGGCAAGACTTCTCATATACCAAATTGTAAGGGGTGGTACCTATGGGAGTCTTAAATGCGATCCTATAAGCCTAAAGAGTGTCGTCGAACTTCATGGACCAATCCTTCCTCGTCCTAGAGACGGTCTTCTCCAAAATTGCCTTGATTTCTCTATTCAAGATTTCGACCTGTCCACTAGTTTGAAGGTGATAAGGGGTTGGTACCTTGTGGGTTACCCCATACTTCGATAGAAGTGCCTTAAACTTCCGGTTGATGAAATGCGCCCCTCCATCACTAATGATAATGCGTGGTGTCCCAAATCTTGGAAAGATAGTTCGATTGAAGAACTTCACAACCACCATGGCGTCATTAGTGGGAGAGGCAATAGATTCCACCCATCTAGAGACGTAGTCAACAGCTAGGAGAATGTAGAGGTTCCCTGCGGATGATGGGAAGGGTCCCATAAAAATCAACTCCCAATACATCAAAGATCTCAACCTCTTGAATATTGTTGAGTGGCATCTCGTTCCTTCTAGACAAGTTCCATGTTCTTTGGCATGCATCACAAGAAATAACAAACGTTTGCACATACTTAAATAATGTAGGAAAAAAGAAACCAGAACGTAATACCTTAGCGCATGTTTTGTGAGCGCTGGCATGTCCTCCACAAGGAAGCGAGTGGCAATGCCGTATAACACTACCAACTTCATCCTCTAGAATGCATCGTCAAAGCATCCCATCCGGATCTCTCTTAAACAGTAGAGGTTCATTCCAGTAGTAGTGGAGTACATCCTTGAAGAATTTATTCCTTTGAGAGTACATCAATCCAGGCGGTATTTCCTGGCAAACAAGATAATTAACAATATCAGCATACCAAGGCTCTTTACTATCAGAGGCTTGGTGGAGTCAATGCTCCACCAACTGTAAATGAGTCTCAGAAAAGGGTTTAGGAAGTTTGTTGTCCTCAGTTGACAACATCTCGCTTGCTATCTCGGCCAGTGTCCGAGGTGGGTTACCGAGATTTCTTCAGATAAAAACACCTCGCTTGGTCCAGAAAGTGCCTCGGACGAGGTACTGGATTTGGGACCGAAACTTGATTTTCTCCTCTCCTGGATTTGTTTCTCAATCTTAGCTCCTGGATCGGCTTCCAGTGCCTTTAAACTCCGTATATCTGCATCACAAGAAACATCTATACCTTCCTCCATTAAACTAAAACTAAGAACTCTTTCAAGACGGTCATTAATAAGGATAGAGCTCACCAATTCTCTTGATTCTTCTTCATCATAGATGTTGAAGATATCATCCTCCAACGGCTCTCTTTTTATTGCATCAAGCAATGCAAATTCCACTTGATCTCCACCAATGTTGAATTTCAACTTGCCATTCTTACAATCCATATTGCAACCCAAAGTTGTTAAAAATGGTCTCCCAAGAATGATAGGAACGGGATAATCTACGGGTATGTCAAGTACAACAAAGTCTATAGGTAAATAGAAAATTCCTAAATTGACGGGAACGTCTTCCAAGATGCCCACGAGATGGGTAATGGAGCGATCCGCCATGTACAATTTTATCTTTACCGGCTTGGGTTCTCCAAGTCCGATCTTCTCACATAGCTTCAGCGGGATGATACTCACGCTAGCTCCTAGATCACACAACCCCTCATAAGTTACATCCCCAACTTCAATGGGAATGCAAAATAAGCCGGGATCTCTCAATTTGGGTGGCATCTTCTCCTTCATGATTTGAATGAGCTCCGAGGCCTTAGATGTCATCCTAACTTCTACAAAGTCTTCCAGCTTCCTCTTCCTTGATAGAATCTCTTTTAAGAACTTCCCATAGGCGGGCAACCCTAGAATAGCATCAAGGAAAGGGATGTGAATGTGTAGTTTATTCATCAAGTCAAGAAACTTACCAAAATGCTTGTCTAGATGTGCTCTGGCCCTCGACTGGGGGAATGGAAGTGGTGGTTTATAAGCAGGAGGTGGGACATAAACTTCATATCTGTCCTTCGCTCTCTGGGACTCCACCTCGGATGGCACCTCGACCGAAGTGTTCCTCGCCTGATCCTCGACCGAGGTGTTCTTCATCTGCATTGGCAATGACCGAGGTACTGGATCTGTAGTTTTTAGTCCACTTCTCGTCGTTATTTACATAATCTGTCCTTTGAGGTTGTTCTCTATCCTTGCTGGGAGCTTCCCTGGATCTCTTGGCGCTTCATTCGCCTTATTAAAGAATTGTTTCTCTAAGGCTTTTTGTGCCTTTGAAAATAAAGTCATCGACGTCTCCATAGCGTTGAGCTTGATCAAAATTGCCTCCAGCACTACATCTTTCTTCTCTGGCTGGGACAAACTTGATCCAGGCTCCTTGCTCTTCAATGGAGTAGAAAAAGAAGAGGAGGGGTTAAAAGCATTATTAGCATGAGAATGAGGGTTACCCGGATTTTGTTGATTAGATCTCCAATTGTTGCTGTTGGAGCCTCTATTGTTGTTGTAATTGTTGTTCCATGACCCTTGGTTGTTGTTTCTTCCTTGATATCCTCCATCTTCCTTCTTTGTGTGAGCTACTAAAAGCTCCTTCAATTGCTTCACATCATTTTTAAGGGAGATGAGGTGATTATCATTTGATGAATTGTCCTAGAAACTAACTCTCATTGCTCCATTTTCGGCTCCTTGATGGGAGTACTTTTCCATATGCAAATCTTGCTTCTCAATGAACTCCCAATCTTCGTCTATCGGCATATCCATGAATGTTCCAGCGGAAAGTAGTTGAAGATTGAATTGAATAGCTCCATCCAATCCCTTGAAGTAAATCTCTAGCAACTCTATCTTTGGAATCCCATGATATGGGCAATCAAATAGAACATCTTTGAATCTCTCCCATGACTTGGACAAACTCTCCTTTTCCTTCATAATGAATGCATTGATCTTCCCTCTCATTTCAGCGGTCTTGGAGGGAGGAAAGAACTTTGTTAGAAACTCCGTCGTCATCTCTTCCCAAGTGTTGATATTTCCGGGTGGAAGAGATTGATACCAAGTAAGCGCCCTGTCTTTCAAAGAAAAGAAGAAAGGCCTTAGCTTGTAGTTGTTGTATTCCAGCCTTAAAGGTCTCAAGGTCTCCATCAGAATCTCGTAGTTTTGCAAATGCTGATGCGTAGACTCCCTCTCTAATCCTCCAAATTGGTATTGGCGGATCATAAATAGAACTTGTGGTCGAAGTTCGTAATCATGCTCAGCCGGATCACCTAGGTTGACTCATGGACGCCTCACTTGCTGATTAGGGTCCATCCTATGTCCTAGGATTTGTGGAACTCCAGCAAAAAGAATATCTCGGACAGGCATTCGAGGTGGATGTATCTCGGCCGGGGAAACATGGACTAGGTCTTGCCTCGGTCGAGGATCTGGGATCGGTCGAGGATCTGGGATCGGTCGAGGAAGAAACTGGGCCCTTAGAGCGGCCATATCTACTTCCATCTCTTCAGTTCTTGCACGAGTCTGCTCTCTCTCTCTCGCTACAGTTCTTCTTGGTTGAGGCGTAGCTGTTCCAGCGCCTCCTTCAATTCGGCCTCAAGATCACGATTGTCTTGATTGGCCATCTTAGCTTCTTTCAATCGTCGCTTGTATGTCTTTTCTGGTTCGGGATCGTAAGGAACGATTTCCTTCCCAGCACGGGTTCTTCGCATAAACCTAAGAAAAAGATCCTGCAAAAACATTCAAGTAGAGTGGTTAATAGTAACAAGGGCAATTTCCCCGAAAGACAACCGCAACTGGCATGGTCTAGACCAAGTCCCTGGCAACGGCGCCAAAAACTTGTTCGCTCCAAACGGTGTGTGAAAGCTTTAAATTTATAACCCAAGAAGTATGCTTGAACAAATATGCGAACCCGCAATGTATGGGTCAATTGTAATAAAAGCAAGAATTCTAGGGGTCGATCACAGGGACTTAGGTGAAACAAAGCACATAATTGATTGTCAAGTATTGCAAATAACCAAAAGCAATTAAAGCAATCAAAGATGATATAAAGTCACGTAAGGGAAAATACGGATTCTAGGGATTCAAGCATCTAGTTGTGGTTCCGACTCAAGATCTCAAAGGATAACGCGGACAAAGCTGAGGTTTGCAAAGGGAAGGTGTTTCTAAAGTGGGAATAGATCACCGGGTAAGTCTCACTACTCACTATCCCAAACCAAAGCTCCTATTACCGGGTAAGTCTCAAGGTACTAAGCAAAGGAACTATAATCTCAAACCAACACACCACCCAAGGGAATAGAATCAACCTTTACCGGGTAAGTCTCAGGCTAACTAACAAAGATGGGATGAAGGCACACTCAAACCCCAATAAAGGATAAACCTTTATTACCTACACTCATGATCTTAGGTAAACAAACAAAGGAATCACCGGGTAAGTATCATCCTAGGCTTGCACTGAACCAGGAATGGTGTAATAAGAATAGGATTTGGCAAACTGAAACTCTTACCTTCAGAATAGGTTTAGAAAAGCTCACCTCGTTCAGTTTGATACCACCCGGCCGAGATGTTCATCGCCTGAGCGAGGTGTTCTAGGGTTAAGGTAAAATACTCGAGCTTTCAGGGTCCTGCTGGGATTAAGATCACTCTATCATCGTCTTTCCCACAACTTTCAGCCAATCACCCTAGAATCTCACAAGAAACTTAGTCAACAATCATCATGATAATAATAATCAAATATATGGAAAGGGAATCAATATTCGAACAAGAAAACCTTAAGAAAAAGGTTTCAATAACTGAATCAAATAACAACAAATCAGCGTTCCTCAAATCACAAATCAGCTAAGACAACAAACCAAAGGGAATCTAAGAAAGTCTTACAAACTCCCTCAAAAGCTAACTCCAAAGTATGAATCCTTCTTTCCTTGATCTTCAATCCTTCCTTTAAAGCTTCCAGAAAATCTCGTAATTGCTGGATGTTCTTAGCCTCCAAGCATGGTTGAACTTGTGGAAAATCCAACCCTTTATATAGGAGAATTATCTTCCATAGATAATAATATCTTAAAAAGATAATTTCCTAGAATATATAGCCATATCTCTAAAATAGATCTCCCAAAAATAATATCTTCCTTCCAGAAATCCAGCCCAAAAATATAAGATATCTTCTTTCCAAAATTAAAAGATCTCAGCCAAAAATATATATCTCGCCGGCGGCAGGGCATTCGCCTCGGTCGGGACGCTCGTCAAGATCACCTCGGTCGAGGTGACACTGTAGCCATATCTCTAAAATAGATCTCCCAAAAATAATATCTTCCTTCCAGAAATCCAGCCCAAAAATATAAGATATCTTCTTTCCAAAATTAAAAGATCTCAGCCAAAAATATATATTTCTCCGGCGGCAGGGCATTCGCCTCGGTCGGGACGCTCGTCAAGATCACCTCGGTCGAGGTGACACTGTAGCTGACCGAGGTGAATCTCAACTGAATGTGAAACCTCTCAAATCTGGTCCAACATCAATCTTCTTCATCATTTCCATGCTTCCTGAGTTCTTTCTTATGTTCCTGAATGTAGCTTCAATGACTCTTTAGCTCCTTAGCTCCATTTTAGTCCAAAACGTGCAATTTTAACTACGATTACAACGAAACTAGGTGTTGACCTCAATTCCCGTAAAGGTAGATGAAACAACAAGATAATCACATAATGTACATCCATACATGCAGATTATTGAAGATAAAACGTCTACACAAATCCCAAAATATAGACTATAATACATGTTATCATACATCCAAAGGGTTTAAAATAGGAAACATTAGGTTTTCGTCCTTTAAAGAGTTCGTAAGGAGTCTTTTTCAAAATAGGGCGGATTAAGCATCTATTTAAGATGTAATTATCCGTGTTAACAACTTCAACCCAAAAGCTTTTTGGCATACTATTTTCCAAAAGCATAATCCTAAACATGTTCTTTAAGATGCGGTTCTTACGTTCCACAACTCCGTTTTAGTGAGTTGTTCAAGGAGCTGAAACGTAGTGTGAAATACCATATTTTGCACAAAAAAAATCAAATTGAAGTGGGTCAAACTCTCTACCTTGATCACTTCTAACAAAAACTATAACACCATGAATTTGCAGGACTCGGGATGCTACAGGCGGAGACCTCACAATGGGTTCTGACCCTTAGCCTGACAAAAATTTCACCATACCTTTAAAACAAGCTACAAATAAAGGGAAAATCAAATCATTTGAATGCAATGTGACTCAAACCGAAATACATTACAATGTGGAAACTCCAGTCAAGTCCTAAAAACAACATCGAAACAACAACTATGGTACAACCGACAACAAAACCTAAAACAAAACCCTCATCCCCATCCTATCATGTACGGAACACCGGTTGTCCACTCCTTTGAGTCACTCGGCGGCGGCCGTAACTTGGAAGGCATCAACAAAGCGGTATAAAACCGTTAGCTAACAATCAAAGCATTAGAAAGATGGTAATGACACACACACACACACGTAATATTGAAAGCACATAACATAGTATCACACAAGCCGGTTATTATCTTTTAACTTACATCATTCCATTACTAATTCAACTTAGGTTTGTAGCACAAGAATCCCCGAAACTCGCCTCTGTCCCTACTTACCAGCAAGGAATGGTATTGATGTATCTGACCGTCTACTTTCTTGGGCTAGTCGTAGAGAACCTCCTAGCTCTCGCAAGAGTTAGGCATCGTTGTCACCGCCCGTTATCATACACTTGGGGCAAATTACCAAATATAAAGGTCGTCCTAGTCCCGGTTATGTTATTATAAACATAACTAAACACAAACACAACCATCACACAATCGATGCTAATACAAGGAAGCTAACTAAATCAGTCCGGTGACTTACCTCGTCTCAAAGCTGAATCAACACAACCGCTCTCTCTTCCTAAGGCACGTAATCAATAACACTCTCACGCTGTAGAAGTCTTTAAACTTTTAACTCTAATGATCTTTACAAGATCATCTAGGATTGCATCCTTAGACTCCAAGATACCTTAATCTCACCTAGAACAAGCTAGGATATCACAACAACCCACTCTCTAACAAGGTTCACTCAACGGCCGTGCTAGAATACATCTTGCCATGAAGACATTGCAAGATCATCACACTCAAGGACATCCTAAAGCAACATCCGAGACTCTAAGGTCTCCTAAGGTTCACAACCACTAGATGGCACTCAAGACTAATCTAGGTCCATCCTAGGCATGATACTAGCATGAACAAACTCTCATACGAAGGAAGGAAAGAAGAAGGCAAGAGAAGGAGGGCCTACTGTTGAAGAAACGCAGCCGCGGACTGTTAGCATGAAATATGACTATATTTTAGGCACTTGTTTTGATTGTTTTTCCCTCTTAGATGTGTACATGGATATGAGTTTGAAGCATTTGTGAGCACTTTCACCTATTTTATTGATATAGAGATCTATACAAGCCTTGTTATGTTTATAGGTGAATAAAGGCTTGAAATGGAGCATAATGTGGAAGGATATGAGTATTTGATCATGCTAAATGGCAAGGAGATACTTTGGAGAAGCTAAAGAAGGAGCATGAGTGAAGAACATCACGAAACAAAGGCTTTCACGAAGGCCAGGGAGTTCCACGACCTAAACCAAGACCGTGGTTATGGATTGAGATCGTGGAGAGTGATTTTTGAGCACAACAGAAAGTCCACGCCCTAAACCACGGCCGTGGAAACTTGTACTAGACCGTGATTTCCATGACGAAGTAACGTGTCATATTTTCCACGTCAACAACGGTTATTGGGATTTTCTCGTAACCCTATTTCGCCCTATAAGAAGGCTCGAGAAGGGAGTTTCGAGGACGGTTGCTTAGGGTTTCATTTTACCTTCACTTGCAATTCTGCGCTGAGGATTGATACGAAGGATTGGAGATTCCGGATCGTGGCTTGAGAAAGACGTAATATTGAAGATTGTTTACTTCTAGATTTTCTTAGGGTTTGCTTTAAAGACGGATTGGCACTCCGTTCTTCGTTGTTCCTTAAGATTGTTGTGAGGATTCCTATTCCATATTCTGAATTTATTGAACATTATACTTTGTTGTTCGGATTTGAGATTGACTTTGAGTATTTATTGAGTTTTCGAGGGTTTATATCTTTCTCTCTTTTTGATTTGATATTTGATTCAATGACTATGATTATTGGCTAAAACCCTTTAGCAATTCTAAGGTGAAGGGTTGATAGTTGTGGCTTAGATGATAATAGATCGATCTTAAACAGATTGGACCCTGAGAGTGTGAGAAACCTCGTCGACAGCCTAAACCACGGCTTGTTCTTGAGTTCCACGGCCTTGGTTCTTCAAGATCTAACCGTGATTTTCTTTGTTTACGACCTTTGCTTTTGCTTTAATCCAAAGTTAAAGATTTTCTTTAACCTAGCCTTGGCTTGCCTTTTCTAGGTAGTAGTGAGACTCAACATCCTCTATTTCGGTTTCGAGTGTCACAACCTTAACCGTTTTAGTTTATCTTTGATTCCTTGGATTTGTGCATAGGTATTTGGGATTAATTCTTGTCCTTAGATCCTTTCTATATTGCAGCCTCTACAAACTTTATAGAGAGATCCTTTGGGTGAGTTATATAGGGTTTTGGAACTTCACCGTACATAACCTTACATTAGTTATACCTTTGCAATCTCGACTCTGTCCTTATATCTTTAGAATATCTTGAATCGATTGCCACAATTGGAACCTGGATCTTTAGGATTGTTTTTTTCCCAAAATATTTGCAAAGCTTATACTTTACTTGCTCGATAATTAGTGAACTAAACTTGATCCCCCTAATCCCAGAGTTCGATACTGTGGAATTCTTGCTTTACTACGCCGATCCGTACACTGCGGGTTCGCTTGCTTTGATTTCAGTTTTATAAATTAAAACTTATTTGCACGCACACTTTGAGTCGAACACGAACTCAGAAGGTGCGATTGCGGAGTTGAAGGTCACCGCGCCTGTGGATCCTGACGCCGCCCCCGCGGCTAGCTGGTGTCGCCGCCCGTACGGTTCTTTGGCTCCACTCATGCGGCTGACTAGGTCCTCCCCCGCGGCACTGTGCAAATGCCCCCACGGTCGAACTCCAGAAACAACTTCTTCTTCGATGTGAAATCTATTCCGGCCACTCAAGGTTGGCTTGCTCCATCCAAAATGATCACCACATGTATCCACACACAACATATCATCCTAATCACGATCCACTAACATGCAAGCAAAAAGAGAGGGAAGAGCTTGAGAATTCATGGCTTCCACCATTAGAGCTAAAGGATGGAAGAAGGAAGAAAATGAAGTAGGGAAAGAAAATACCTACTACAGTCCATATTTGTTGTCTCCAATCCTTGTTCAGGGTGAGCAGTTGACACAAGCAAGAGGGAGATGAAGAAGCATCACCATGGGAGAAGAAGAGAAGGGATAATAGAAGGGGATAAGAAGAGAGTCGCGTAAAATGACAAAAGAGGAAAGGGGGGAGCTGCCCACTTGAAAATCAAAAGGTGAAGGTGATGTGATCCGGGAAACCAATGCGAACGGCTTCACTTCAATTCGACCCTTCAGTATATTGGTCATAACGAATGCTACGTTTATCCAATGAAGGTCCGTAAATACTTGTTGGAAAGCTGATTTAAAGGGCTACAATATTCATGAAGACTTCAAGAGTAGATTCGTCCAAGAAATGGGTTTTAATTTCAGTTCTTCCAATAGTCGGATTTATGGTAAAAATGTGAAGAGTCCAAAACCAATGCCTCATTATGTGGATCTTTAAGGCCTATTATCTAATATTACTTTTGGCCTTGTTTATTTTATCTTTCATCTAGCCTTATTTTCCCTATTTAAAGGCTTGCATGATTCATATAAAAAAGTGAGAGTTAAGAATTTTTGGAAACAACAATTTGGTTCCTTTGTTTTTGGTGAAATGCCTAAACCTCCTCCTTGGTGATATGTCGGGTGGATTGCCTTTGTGAGATGCGAGGGCGAAGACATTAGTTCTTATAGGTGAGATGCTTATGAGAGTTGATGTGAGTATTGTAGAGTGAATGGTGAGATGCTTGAAATTCTAGCAATACATATCCTTTATTTTGTTTTCCATTATCCAAAAATACAATAAAACACATGTGTAAGTTTGTTTTAGTTTGTGTTTGTCTTGCATCGTTGGATCCTTAGGTTGTGCGTATCACAAGGCAACCAAGATAACGAGCGCTCAAAAGCAAAAGCGGGGAAAAGAAGGGTCGGAATGGAATTGAGGTAAAATCCCATCACTCAACACATCGTGCCTGCGGAAAGACTGAGTCGCGCCTGTGGTAAGGACGCTAAACCACTCACTAACCGGAATAAAAATTTTGGGTGTTACAAAAACGATAGGTAGGTTTTTCAAAGTTTTCAACTCCTTACAAAGCTTTGAAAACTCGTAGAAAGCTTCCGATTTTTCTTGTAAGAATGAGATCCAAGTAAAAAGAGAAAAATAACCCACATTGACAAGGATGTATTGTTTTCCCTTGAGAGATTTGACATGCATAGGACCACATAAATTCATATTTAAAAGTTCAATGGGTCGAGAATAACTTACCACCTTTTTGGTTTGAATGAACCTCTTGTTTGTTTACCTTGTGTACAATCCTTACATAGTTCATCAACCTTGAAGTTTAGGTTTGGTAAATCGCGTACCAAATCCTTTGAAAGAAGTTTCTTCATCGTATGCATGCTTACGTGACCAAGTCGTCTATGTCAAAGCCTTGGATCGCCAGTCAAGGCCTTGAGACACGTTAATCTTGTTCCAGAAACTTAGTTAGTGCTCATTGAATATACATTGTTGCATCTAGGAGTTGTAAGCACGACGTCACTAGATAGTTTATCTTCAACTTCACATTTTTTTTGAATCAAAGATCACTTTGTTACCTTTGTCACATACTGGAGAGATGCTAAGCAGATTATATCTTAAGCCGCCAACAAGATAAACATCATCAATAAAGTTAGATAAAATTATAACCGATTTTACCAATGCCAATGATGTCACAATTCCCTTTACCGTCAAGAGTAATGGTTCCAAATGATTGCTTGTTTAAATCTGAAAATAGTTATTTTTTTCCACTCATGTGTCTTGAGCAATAACTATCTAATTGATAGCATGTATTATAGTCTATATTTTGGGACTTTTTTAGACGTTTTATCTTCAATAATCTACATGTATGGATGTATATCATGTGATTATATTGTCGTTTCATCTACCTTTACGGGAATCGAGGTCTACACCAAGTTTCGTTGTAATCGTAGGTAAAATGGCACGTTTTGGATCGAAATGGAGCTAAGGAGCAAAGGAGTCATAGGAGCTACATTCTGGAGCTTAAAAGAGAACTCAGAGAGCAAGGAATTAATGAAGAAGATTTGCATTGGACCAGATTTGAGAGATTTCACACTCAGCCGAGATTCACCTCGGTCAGCTGCAGTATCACCTCGACCGAGATGATCTTGAGGAGCGTCCCGACCAAGGCAAACACCCTGGCACCGGCGAGATATATTTTATTTCGCTGAGATCTTTTATTTTTGGAAGGAAGATATCTTATATTTTTGGGCTGGATTTCTGGAAGGAAGATCATATATTTGGGAGATCTATTTTAGAGATATACTATATTTTTATAGGAAATTATCTTTTTAAGATATTATTATCTTTGGAAGATAATTCTCCTATATAAAGGGTTGGATTTTCCACAATTCAGCCATCCTTTTTACCATCTTTGGATCATTGAAGAAGCTATAGTTAGGAAGAATTTTTGGAAGTTTGAAGGAAGTTTGAAGATTGAAGGAAGGAAGTTGATAGGTTTGAGATAGCCTTTAAGGGATTTGTAAGATTTTCTTAGATTCTCTTTGATTTTATTGTCTTGTTGGATTTGTGATCCAAGGAACGCTGATTTGTTTGATATTTGATTCAATTATTGAAGCCTTTACGGTTTTTGTGTTCAAATATTCATTACCTTCCCATATTTTTTATTATTGCTATCATGATGATGAGTGGCTAATTTCCTTGTGTGATTCTAGGGTGATTGGCTGAAAGGTTGTGGGAAAGACGATGATAGAATAATCTTAATCCTAATAGGACCCTGAAAGCTTGAGTCTTTAATCTTAACCCTAGAACATCTCGTTTAGTCAATGAACATCTCGGCTGGGGTGGAACTTGACTAACCGAGGTGACCTTCCTGATCGACTCTTACGCCGCCTTGTTCTTAGAGATGATGGAGATGAGGGAGAGCCAGCACTACCAGCGCCGGATGATAGAGATACAGTTCCAGCATACCATGGGTTATCCATTTGACCCATCTCAGTATCCCTTCGTCCCGTATCCACCACCACCAGCAGATTAGGATTAGAGCTTGCAGGGATTTCTTTCTTTATTTATTATGCAGCTCAGCTTATGTCCAGTGAGTATTCTGTTTTTAGACTTATTTTGACCCATTGGGACAATGTGTCCCAAGTATGGGGTATTTGGATGTATCTTACTTGACATTATGTGTATGACTTGTATGATTTTTTATTTATGATCTTTCTTATGCTCTATGTGCTTATCTGAGACTACATGCATGCATACAGGTTATTTGATTGAGAAAAACGTCAAAAACTGGTTAAGAAAAAAAAAAATTTGACCTCGACCGGGATGATTCTTGCCAAACGAGGTCAAGTACCTCGGTTGATTTAGAACACCTCGACCGAGGCAGTTTAACTGAAAGAGTTTTCGAAACGATTTTTTTGCTCCTTTTCTGGATATGACCTCACTGATGATTTTGTTTGCAGATTGGTTTTGAAATCTTTATATGTTTGATAGGTTTTATGATATGTTTAAGTTGATAAATGCTTTGTTTGAAATTTTGGCATGTTTAATACTTTGTTTTTATCCAAATTATGTTGAATTTGAAGGTTGACACAACATGATGAGTTCTATCACTTTCTTCTTGGAATGATTAAGGCAATTCATTCTCTTCTCTTCTTCTTCTTGATCATACTTAGCCCCTCATTTATATATTTGCCTCCCTTTACCTATCCGGGAATTTGGAAGCAAGCAAGTGAAAAGCAAGTGAAAGAAAAGTTGAGATGTTGGCTGAAAGTTTAGAAAGAAACAAATAGGTTTGGGGAAGTCAATCATGATGATGAGTAACTCGGCACCATTCACATAGCCGGGTGTTTGTGTCTTGCCAAAGTCGGATTGAGAGATATTCCTAACGGGTCATGGTATGTGCATTAAGGGTTTGAGGCATCTCGAGAAATTTATGATTGCTGATTTCCTAGGCTTCGGTTATTGTGCACCTCTGTCCATGCATACCAAAAAGTAAAAAGTAAATAAGCAAAGCTTATTGGTGGAAGATGTTGAAGTTCAAAGCAAGTGAAGTAAAGTAAGATCCTTTTCCGGGATTCTAGCACCACATTCCTTATATACATCCCACCCTCACACGTTTCTTGACCTTCTCTTGAAAAACCCTTGAGACTTCGTGCTTGTTGATTAACTTGGTGGTTTAAACTGGATTATACATGATTAATTTCGATAATCATGATTTATTATGCATTCTATGATTTTATGCAAAGATGAACAACTTTCTTATATTTATAAAATGTTATGATCATAATTTGATTTTAATTACCATGAAGCATTCTCTTAGAGTGATCTATGAGTGGAGCACACCACCAAAAATGTTTTGAAATACTTTTCATTGATCATTATGACTTATAATCCATTCTATGTTGTACTTAAGATTTGGGACTTGCTTGGGGA
This sequence comes from Fagopyrum esculentum, assembly GCA_033239045.1. Taxonomy (NCBI): domain Eukaryota; kingdom Viridiplantae; phylum Streptophyta; class Magnoliopsida; order Caryophyllales; family Polygonaceae; genus Fagopyrum; species Fagopyrum esculentum. The sequence goes on along the minus strand of BSUD01000004.1, from coordinate 58,664,249 downwards.
CAAGCAAGGGACAAGTATGGGGTATTTTGATAGCATGTATTGTAGTCTATATTTTGGGACTTGTTTAGACGTTTTATCTTCAATAATCTGCATGTATGGATGTATATCATGTGATTATATTGTCGTGTCATCTACCTTTACGGGAATCGAGGTCTATACCAAGTTTCATTGTAATCGTAGGTAAAATGGCACGTTTTGGATCGAAATGGAGCTAAGGAGCAAAGGAGTCATAGGAGCTACATTCTGGAGCTTAAAAGAGAACGCAAGGAGCAAGGAATTAATGAAGAAGATTTGCTTTGGACCAGATTTGAGAGATTTCACACTCAGCTGAGATTCACCTCGGTCAGCTACAGTATCACCTCGACCGAGGTGATCTTGAGGAGCGTCCCGACCGAGGCGAACACCCTGGTGCCGGCGAGATATATTTTATTTGGTTGAGATCTTTTATTTTTTGGAAGGAAGATATCTTATATTTTTGGGCTGGATTTTTGGAAGGAAGATCATATATTTGGGAGATCTATTTTAGAGATATAATATATTTTTATAAGAAATTATCTTTTTAAGATATTATTATCTTTGGAAGATAATTCTCCTATATAAAGGGTTTGATTTTCCACAATTCAGCCATCCTTTTTACCATCTTTGGATCATTGAAGAAGCTACAGTTAGGAAGAATTTTTGGAAGTTTGAAGGAAGTTTGAAGATTGAAGGAAGGAAGTTGATAGCTTTAAGATAGCCTTTGAGGGATTTGTAAGATTTTCTTAGATTCCCTTTGGTTTTATTGTTTTGTTGGATTTGTGATCCAAGGAAAGCTGATTTTTTTTATATTTGATTCAGTTATTGAAGTCTTGTTCTTAAGTTTTTTGTGTTCAAATATTCATTACCTTCCCATATTTTTGATTATTGCTATAATGATGATGAGTGGCTAATTTCCTTGTGCGATTCTAGGGTGATTGGCTGAAAGGTTGTGGGAAAGACGATGATAGAATAATCTTAATCCAAGTAGGACCTTGAAAGCTCGAGTCTTTATTCTTAACCCTAGAACATCTCGTTCAGTCGATGAACATCTCGGCCGGGGTGGAACTTGACTGACCGAGGTGACCTTCCTGATCCGAAACTGAGAGTTAAGTGTTAGAGTTTGCCAAATTCTATTCTTATTACACCTTTTCTGGTTCAATGCAAGTCTAGGATGAGACTTACCTGGTGATTCCTTTGTTTGTTTACCCATGATCATAAGTGTAGGTAATAAAGGTTTATCCTTTATTGGGGTTTGAGTGTGCCTTCATCCCATCTTTGTGAGTTAGCCTGAGACTTACCCGGTAAAGGTTGATTATATTCCCTTAGCTGGTGTGTTGGTTTGAGGTTATAATTCCTTTCCTTAGTACCTTGACAGTTACCCGGTAATAGGAGCTTTGGGTTGGGTTCGCGAGTAGTGAGACTTACCCGGTAATCTATTCCACTTTAGAAACACCTTCCCTTTGCAAAATCTCAGCTTTGTCTGCTTATCTTGAGATCTTGAGTTGGAACCACAACTAGATGCTTTAATCCCTAGAATTTGCATATTCTCCTTATTTGACCTTATTATCATCTTTTGATTGCTTTAATCGCTTTTGTGGTTATTAGTTGCATTGGCAACCAATACTTGCTTTGTTTCACCTAAGTCCTTGAGATCGACACCCCGGAATTCTTGCTTTTTACTATAATGATCCGTAAACTGCGGGTTCGCATCCTTGTTTTAAGCATATTTCTTGGGTTATAAATTTAAAGCTTGCACACAGCATTTAGAGCGAACACTAATCTATATTTATTCTCTTTAAACTTGGTAAAATCTTGTAAAACAGCAAACTTCAACCATTCCGGGTGGACCAAATAGCATATTTTGGTCCATATTAAGGTTCAATCATGTTTGGTGGTCTAGTACCTTTAGAAACCCTGATTTGCTTAACTTGTTTCCTTATATATAGAGGATAATTGTTCATAATGATGTAGGGATCATTTATTCTATATGGGCAAGTTGATTTTACATGTCACTTTTTACAACAATAGAAACATGTGGGCATATGTGAACTTCCTTTAGTTTTAACAAAAATTGGTAGTTGTTTTACTTGGAAAATTCATGTGATAACCAATACCACTCTTGTTAAGAGATGATTGTTGTTCACTCGTCATTCTTTTGAGATTAGCTTTTGAACGAGTGAATTGAATAAGTGCAGCCTTCTGGTCTCTACACGTCATAGTTAGATAAATATTCTCTTCCTCTAGATTAATATAATCTTATTGACGTTGATGTAGAGAAGAGAGATTCACCTTAATAATTGCATTTTTCGATTCCAAGCCCTTGATAATGTCATCAAGGTCTAACTTTTCACTGATGATATTTTCAACTTCCAAAGACAATTCACTTAATCGTTTCTCTTGTTTGATAAGCTTTTCTCTTAAGGCACTTATCTATACCATATGTTCTTTATCACATATGATGATATCTTTCCAGAATTGTGTAAGTTCTAGATGAGATTGTGACACAATGGTACTTACCACGCCATCAACATAGGGGTTTAGGACAAAAGAGAAACCTCAACGCTCTCTTCTCTCTCTTCCATTCTAGAGTAAGCCCAGCTTGCACCACCCCAGTGCAGCCCCAAGGCCGCGCCCCGCCCACTCGCTGCTCCGTCCACCCCATGATTGGATCAAGGAGGTCCCGTCGTCTCATCATCAAACTCTCAAAGTTGCAACGTCCATTCCAAACCCACAACTCCGCACCTAAAAACGTCCCTACCTCACCCTCTCCTACCTCATCAGAAAGCCCAATTGAGCCTATCCCTGACGAGCTAATTCGCTCTGACAACCGAAGGCTAAACCCAAAACCACTTCCTCTACTAGCCTTGTCGTCTGACCCTATTCCCACCACTAAGCCATGCGTCAATGAAACCAACACACTCTTTACCAACCTGCACCTTCACCAGAGAGGTATCCTTGGAGGTTTCTCCCCCACCTATGGATGCTTTGTCGGGTTCGATAAACCAACTTGCCCCTATCGATCCAAGTCTGGAACCTTCCATGCCGATTGGTCCTGCCCCCTCCGACGGTAGCATTATCCAGGTAACGAAAACGGATTCATTGATTCCCCATTATGCCATTAAGACAAACCTTCCATCTCCTCTAGGCAGTGTTTCAACTCCCGAGGTGGATAGCATGGGTGATCCCCTCATGATGCTCATAACTCGCCGGATGATCCACTTGATCTCTGGTCTACTATATCTATGTTAAGGCTGCTCAACCCTAATAACCCTTGGGCCTTGCTTGAAGACTTTAACGTCACTCTCTCCCCTGACGAAAAGACCTCTAATAACCTTCCAAATATCTCACAGACCTCTAACGAAATTGCTACTTGCTTTGAGCAAAATCTGCTCTCGGACCATCCCTATTCTGGTTGCAAATTCACATGGAATAACAAACAAGTTAGTTCACGCATATGGAGTAAACTTGATCGAATTGTCACCAACTCTGCTTGGCACACCTCTTTCCCTCAATCCAAAGCTCACTTTGACCCTGCTGATGTGTCGGATCACTCTCCGGGCCTGCTCTTCACCGAGACGGTTGATACCAAGCACACCGTTCCATTCAGATTTAATAATGCTTGGATCAACCATGAGGATTACCATAAGTGTGTGCAGAGAGCGTGGAAGACTGAGGTCGTTGGTAACTCTATGTACAAGCTAACAAGAAAGCTCAAACACCTAAAGCCGATCCTCAAAAAATTCCCCAGTGTCAAACCTGAAGAGCTTCATTTTAATATCCTAGATCAACGAAGGCTCCTCCATATAATCTAGTGCTAAACTAACAAATGCAGGTACGATAAAACATTTATGTTGTCTTCCATCAAGGGGGAGATTGAAAACTCCACCTTGATTATAATGTTTTACAAGTGTTGATGATGGAAGATTTTAACACAAATGTATTAGTTTGATACACTAACAATGTATTGATTATATTCTCGAGATGCTTGGTTGGTTTGAATTTAGTGCAAGACTTATCGAAGATTTCAAAGGCCTTGATATGGACTTCAAGGGCCTTGAAGTATTATTCAAGGACACAAGGAAGATGGTGTTATACAAAGGGACAGTTTCAAAGGCCTTGAAGAAATATAGTTGCACAAAACAAGGATTCAAATTACAAAGAAGATTTTCTAGGAACGATTTGCTCAACAGAAAGATTTCATTGAAGATCTTTTTCAACCGAATATTAGAAGATCTTTTTAGAATATTTTCTAAAACCGAAAAGCATCAAGCTTTCTTCTCATTCGGTTCAATAGAAAATGAGAAGATTAAGGAGCTGAGGAATCAACGTGTTCTTAGGAGATGAAAATCTATAACGTCTACCTCATCTCAAAACAGGAAGCGATCTTCATGGAGAAGAAGATTCATCTTCAAACGGTCATCTTTCCAACGGCTAGAAGACCTCTCCATAGAAGAGTATAAATGAAGATGGTGATTGAAGATGGAGGTACAACAGCTTACACGGAAACATCTTTACGTCTTCAAGCAACCCAAACATCTTCATTTGATTCATTGTTTTTCTTTCTCTTTTTTTCTAAAAAGCTTTATCCCCTTAGAGAGAGATAGAACACAAGAGCTCCATTGGAAGATCTAAATAGTGTTATACTAGAGTGTGTGTTACACTGCGAAGTAACTATGCTATTATTGCTAGGTAATGAGTTGGAGCTAGATCGTAGCATTGGCTACAATGAGAGAAGAAGGGGATTTTTTCTAGTTTGTATCTAGGACTCTTTGAAGCTGATAATAGATAGTTAGATCCTAAGGCTATACCCTGGGACGAAGAGTAGGCTATTTAGAGCCGAACTTTGTAAAGATATCCTCGTGTCAATCTTTTACATTCCACACTATATCTCGCTATTGTGACTAACTTTGCTTTGTAGGAGCACGAATTCAAGGTCCTTGAAAGTGGTTTCAACGGCCTTGAAATCAAAGTTTCACAAAGAGCTCAGATCGACATCAAGGCCCTTGAAAGGAGTTTCAAAGCCTTTAGATCGGGTTTGCAAAAAGTTCCCATACTCTATTCAACCCTCATTCTAGAGTATCTTTTAACCTTTTTATTTCACCTACCGGTTCTTCACTCTTGCTTCCTCTTTCGGGGTATCAAAACTCGTAGGTGTGCCAGTAGTATCAATGTCATTCGCACCAATAATGGGACTATCTCCAATGATCCGGAGACCATCAATTCCACCTTTGTTAGTCACTTTAGGCATGTCCTTAATCCCCCGACCCAACCTACCCCCCTCCTTTCCCAGATATCGAACTCCCTACCTTTAACCAGGTCAACGTTGCTACTCTGGGCAAGATGGTGACTCCATACGAGATAAAGAAGGCTCTTTTTAGCATTGGGGAAAACAAGGCGCCGGGGCCGGATGGTTATAGTTCTCTCTTCTTCAAATCTGCTTGGGATACCACGCATAAAGACTTCACTGAAGCAATCCAGGACTTCTTTACCCATGGAAGGCTCCTGAAGTAGGTCAATCATGCATATATCTCTCTTATTGCTAAACATGATTGCCCTCTTGCTCCTTCTATTTACAGGCCCATATCTTGCTGTAATACTATCTACAAGACTATAACACCCCAAGTTCTTAGAACTTGGGGAGCTACTGGTTAGGACCTCACAATGGGTCCCGACCTTGGTTTAACAACAACTTTACTAGGATCTTACAACAAGGCACAAATGTATTTAAAACAATTTCCAAAACATAATATTTTTAATGGTATGAAAGTACACATGTGACAGCCTTACAAACATATATAAAGATACATAACATGCATGACGTATGGAAGACTCCCCCGTCCCCATCTAATGAGTATGTGGACCCGGCTGACCATCCGTTCCGGATCTCTCTACAACTGTCTATCTCTACAGATCTACAACACGGATAAACCGTTAGCTAGCAATCCAAATATAAGCAGAATAAAGATAGCACAAACACAAATAAGGTAACATAAACAATCATCATGCTGGCACACAAACCGGTTATTATCTAGTAGTTAAGTGATTCACCTTATTCCATTTTACAGTTGTGGCACGAGAATCTTAAGAGTTCTCGCCTCCGTTCCTTATCCAACTGGGTGTAGGTCTAGCTTACCTCCGCCGGTAGCATCACTATAAACCGAGTGTGGACTAGTCCCTAAAGAAACCCCCAGCGCCCTCAAGCTAACTGAGCAGAATGCCACCGCCCGTTACTCTTAGGCCAAGGTATAGGTCGGTATATAACTATTACTAAAATATAACTATAAGCATCTCATTCACACACCACTACCATTATTCATACTCGTATCTAGCAGTCAGCTAAGTAAGCCCAAAGGACTTACCTGAATTCAAACATAATCTCGTTATCTCGACTCGGTCTGTAACCGCAGGAACTCAACCGCCTGTTATAAAAGGCAAGTGGATCAATAATATATTCAACTTAATTAGAAGTCTCTAACTTCTAAGATATTTAACTCTACCATCGGCTAAATTACCAAAATACCCTTATATGGATAAATGACTGTTTTACCTTTGGTCCCGAAACTTTATAAAAATTCCATAACAAAGTTCCAAACTATTATTTGGAACTCAAAACCACACTCAAACTCTCAAAGGAAAGTTTGCTAAAGATTTAGAAGAGTTAACTACATTCTTGACTTTCATTAAAAGTCGTCAATGTCCGACTTTGGCTTAAGATATGAGAACCGAAAAAAAAATAAAAAGTCTAACAAAAATCTCTAAGTCTTGTATGCTATGCACTCTATCCATAGTATCCAGAATTTCCCAAAAATACATAATAGTCACTTCTACACAAATTCCCAAAGTCAGCTCCTAAACCAGAAATTCAGACTTAGCCAAAAACTGAGTATTTCTTAACTGCTCAGCCAGTCCACTTTGGACCTTCATAGATCTAAATCCAACTGTTGGATCAACTCCAACTTTTGATACACCACACTATGCATGACACTCTATAACATATTAAAAACTGAACGGTGGATTATGTTTCTAAGGTATCCAAACTTAAGTTCAAACATGACTGCACAACCCAAAAATTCCAGCACTTAACAATTTCAGCAACATCCAGAAAACTGTTTAAGGTCTCGACTTCAAAAATTCATAACTCCTAAACCACTAGCTGGATTCATCCAAAATTTTAATATGTTCCACCACAATATGCCAACTATATCATATCCAAAATTCAAGCCTAATAGAGATCAATAACCTATTCAAAACTATCTCACAAAACAGCATCACACACAGTTTTCTCAACATTCAGCACCCTTATAAAAACTGTGCTAGGAACCAACTTTAAGACACTATAACTCTCAAACTATAACTCCGATTCATCTCAAATTGCAGTATGATCTACTATGCAATACCTACTACAACATATCCGAATTTTAGCCTCAAAAGAGGAGTCTAACTTACCAAAATTTGGACCCGAAGTTCACTGCTCGTCCCTTCCAAAAACTCAAAAAACGCATTTATCTTCACAGTTTCTTCTTTGGAAGTTCTGGGCATGATTAGGAGATATAATAGGCATTCATTAGACATGAAATGTGTGGAAGGGAGTGCAGGAAAGAGAAGGGTATCACCCTTACCCTAATTCATGACCTGAGCGAGAGGATGAAGATAGCGCCATGCTGCTGTCGAGTCCGTTGTTGCACATGAGGAAAGGTCACGTGTGCTTACCTGCTTACAAGACTGAAGTTCTCCCTCTCTGTGCAGTCGCTAGTACTGACAGAAGTATCAGGGACGTAAGGCAAGAAGGGCGGACGTTGTTGTTGCGCCTGGCTCTCATGGACTGTGTTGCTGCTGTTTGCTTGCGAGATCTGCGCCGGCCTGGACGTGCAGAAGGGTGAGCGAGCGTAGAAGGAGGAGGCACGAGCATTCCTTGTTGTTATGGTGTGTGATGCCGGACGCAGGCGTGACCACTAGTGTAGTTGAAGAGGGGTACAATGCTGATTCTCACAGCAAGAGAGAGAGAGAGACAAGCCGGTGATATAGGCGCCGGCTAGGGTTGCTTGTTGCTGCCTGAAGCAATTGATCAAGGGAGTCGACATGCTGTAGCAGGACATGACAGTGAAAGCTTGAGAAGAAACGCAAGATCCCGACTGTTACAGAACTGCACACCGAAGGAGGAAATCGTGACTGAATCTGGACGTTTTTTTTTGACGAGAGTTACTGTGTGGATCTCGGCCGAATGAAGGTAAGAGGATCTGTACGTGTGCTAAAGGGGATCTACTCGCAAGGAAAGTATTGGAAGAGAGAGAGGTGGGAGGCGTGATCTACGGGAGTGTAATCTCCTGCACGTATCACATTGTAACGGTTGTGGAGAGAAGAAGGAGCAGGCCGTGCCTTCTTGTTCCTCGTCCTCATGGGTTGTGCTTCTCCCCTTGCTGGACTCCAAGAGTAGTCGGCCTACAGGTGATGGTGAGTATCCGGCGGCCCAACTCAGATGATGAAGGGCTGGATGACTTGGGCTGAACAAAGATGCACCAGATGGGCTGGAGCAAAGCATGGACTGAAACTATGTAGAGGGAGTGGGCTGAAATTGTCAAGGCCTTGTCAAAAGGGCCATGCATGGCTTTGTCATGAATTAGTCATGGTCTCGTCATAACTCGTCATGGTCTCGTACTGACCTCGTCTCGGGCTCGTCAAGAACATGTCATAATATAAATTAGGGTTTGCTATAAAAATCTTATCATTTTATGTGAAGTGAGGTTACATAAAATGATAAAATTGTGAGATATATAGGGATCAACGGATCGAAATCCGGTTTGCTACGGAAATAAACAGAATAAAAATTCCGGATATTACATCAGTACCCCCTTAAAATAAGTTTCGTCCCGAAACTTAAGAGAAGACTCGAAATGTCGGACTCCGTACCAAGAACTAACGCGCCGGAAAGAGGTCACAACGGTCGAGTTCTGATTTGTATCTGAAATAGCCGGAAGAAAAATTTCTGGGTATTATATCAATCCCCCCTTAGAATAAGTTTCGCCCCAAAACTTAAAGTACGCCAGTCATAAGGTCAGCCCTGAAGGTACGAATCTAGTGTATCTACTTGTTACCGCACAAGAGTCATCGTTTCCACATATAAGTATCCGGCATCTCAAGGTCACCAATAACACACATCCTAACAAAGCACTCAAGCATGAAATAAACGAGTAGTCACACAATATAACACAAATATAGGGCCAAGCCCTAACTCGTCGCTCTCTAGATTACAACTATCTCCACAAAGGTCTCTGAAAGGTTATGCCTCATACTATCCATAGTATTCTTGGTAGCCTCGCCGGCTTATCATAAAACCACTAACTCTGAAATCTTTCCATGTACAGACCTCACAAGTGTCTGCTACCACGTTCTAGCGTGGTTACCTGATATTTACCGGTATCATCCGGCTTAATTACCTGATCCTCTAAGCCGATGTCCTAACCTTTGTCTTGTAAGTATTCCTCAAACTGAATCCATAAAAAACTGGGGTTACACTCTCCAATAGGGTGAGGATTACTAGTCCATGAATCACTTATAACCCACTTTACAGCCTCAAGTGGTCGCATTTTGCAACTCACTTCCAGATCCTTTGATGACCGTACAAAAATAACCTAGTCAACTTTCTTCCCTTCGTTATGATTACTTGACTACACACTCAAGTCAAAGGTCTTAGACCTCCACCTGCACTTTACCAAGTGCCTAATGCTCTTCGTATCACGACCCACTTGATTTGTCTTTTAATATGACACATTCATCTTATTCCTCAGGTAAGGAATCATCACCTTTACCCTTTTCTAGTCTATCACTTGAGACGCAAATCCAGTGGTCATCATCTGCATTTACTTCGCCTTATTATAATTTTTATCGATCTCTAATATATTGTTAGCTTAACCTTAGGCTTCTCACGTATTTTTTTCAAGGTCTTGAGTGACATAAAATATGTCCGGAATGACGGTATTAGATGCAAGGTGATCTCACATCACCGTTATTTGCTCACACTACTCAATAGTTGTTAACATTGCAATGTGTCCTATAATATCCCTCTTACTCAAAACGCAACTCAACTCCATTCCGATATATATAATTCTCCTTATACTCTACTCTGGAGATTATATTTTATATATGTACGGGTACTGGTTTGTAGGTACACTCTCATAGCTTCCTTTTCTTATATGTCTTTCGATTTAACTTGATAATTACTCGCCTTGAGCTTGTTAGAGCAGGCCCTACACAACACCTTTATTACTTCGTTACTTCCTTTCTCATTACACCAAGAAACTAATTCTAAAGTACCCTGCTAGGTACTAAATTCCAAATTTACTGGTCTGCCAACAGCTGACGAGGTCGGCATGCTTCACTTGGATCTATAATGGGGTACCACTCTCTTTCTATACTTCTGTGTGCACATACTTTCTCGTCTATCTAGATGGTGATACAGTTCCTCTATAAAATTTCTCGTCACTCCATGTAGTCTATTGCACGTTCCTTCCAAACGAAATGTATTTCACAAATTATCATCGTCTTAAACTCGACACGTCATTTTCTGTCCTCTCGAGTTCCTAGTTTTGTGGGTTAGGACTCATCACGCTTTCGCTTCGCTACTTTGATAATTATGTTGTCACCCGCTACTCGTAAGGACATTTCCCCTGAGTCCAAAATGATGGACCCCAAAACTCTCCCTCTCCATTACACCATAAGTCCTATCCGGATGAATTACCAAGTACCTTCCTTACTTACCTTAAGGAACTAAGATAACGGTTGGAAGACGACCTCTCCCGTTTACTTTTGGAATTCTTCTAACACGGATCCAAACTCTCTAACTCAACCGGAGTTTGATCTTAACCAGCCAGTAAGAAATTTCTAACACAATTCTCTTCATGCCTTTAATTAATCAAAGAAGGTTGTCATTACCTACTTGCGGCAATCCTTCAAGGCGTCGGTAAGGCTAATTCATAAATCCACAGTCACGACTATCTCTTCTTAACTGCACATAACTCACCAATACCAGCAACACTTGCACGTCCTCCGTTGACATTGGTTAGTCTATAGTTGACTTACCTCAATATCTCGTACTCACTCTTCTCATACTTCCACTGGCATAAAACTCCCGGTAAGCACTAACTACTTGGTTAATCCCTTTTCCCTTCGTTAGTTCGTTCTATCTCCTTCACTGCCGTTTTCCTTAGAGTCAACTCTCTTTCTCGAGTCCCCTAGGTCATTCTCACATGTTCCTTCATTTGTGTTGTTTATAATATTTCTCTGTTGAACTCCATTGACTCGGCTACCGGCCTCCTACTCCTTTTGATACTGACTTCGTGATTCCTCACCACTTCTTATCTCTCTGACGAGGTCAAAACTTCTCTACCCTTGTGGGTTCTATCTTCGCTCTTACACTTAATTGTAGGTCTTCTTTCCGTGCATCTCTTAGTCACAGAGGTTCCTTCCGCAGATATCGTAGGAGAATCATCATTCTTCCTTGTATGAAATGATACGCACACTCTGTCTTAGCTGACATGGAACCTTATCCAAAGTGTATACTTCTTACTCCTCTAGTTCTCCTCTTAAAATCCGTTTGTACTAGTTGTGATCTGTACCTTTTTCCTAGCCGGTAAGTAGTAAATCACTTACACAATTCTCTCGGTCTCAAAACACATAAGGGTCATTCCTGTCATCTAGTCTTTCCTCTTAAGTTCTTAATTAGAGTTACTGACGCGTCTCCTTATCTGCCAACCAGTTACTACTAGTTGACCTGCACGAGTTATGACTCAGTTATTACCAACTAGTCTTTAGTTGACCTTCTATAAGATCACGGACTTATTGTTCTTCTATTTCTTTTGAAGTTTGATACGCTTGGTGAAATCTATCTCTCCCAATTTCTTTGTTAATACTCCTTCAGCTCCTTCCAAAGTTGCATTTCTCTTATTCTCTTATGGGATCACTATATTCTTCTGAGTCTAGTCCTAACATTCATCTGCCGTCAATGAGTTTATTAAGTCTTCCACGATACCTTGTAAGCGTGTCTTCACAATTATTCTTACTTTGTTCATCATCTGTTTGCGGTTATCTAATATGACTGTAACTGTTGGTAACTCAGATCTTTAGGTGAATGAGAAGTTATTGTGGACTCCTTAGTCCACCAGAATCACTTTCCCACATTCTTCCCTTTATCTGGTGTTGTGTTGTAATGCCACTTTTATAGAATTCTTTTTGTCTAAATTTCAAACTTTTACTGTATTTGATACTTACGTCTAGATTTCTTACAATTTCTTGCAACTCTAAGTAAGTCAAACCGTCCCTATGATTATGAAATTAATTTCACGTCTTTAAACTCAATGTGTCAATGTTTGTCTTTGTACTCCTTCAATTCTCACATCTTCTTTGCACTCTCATGCCTATGCTTGTATATGGCGGCGTCCGCCTTGATTGTAACGTCCTTTACTCCGCCATTCTTGGTTGTACTCCGTTCTATATGATTCTTGTTTTTCCATTATTATCTCCATTTTACGCTCTTGTCGTCTCTTGCATTGTTCTTCTAATTCATCTCTCAGCTTCATCCGACAAAGTCCCTTGCATGACTTCCAATTCCTTCTTTTTAAGCTGACTCGGGAACTTATTTCTCATCCGTTTGTATTGGTGGTAAGAATTATCTCAACATCTTTACTATTTTGCCCACCTATTCTTCGGATGATTTATAAGGTCACCAAGACGTCCACCAGAGTGTCATACTCAATTCTGGTCTGAATCCCTTATCTCGTGTGGAAAACTCTTCAAATTCGTTACCGATTTATCATGGGGCGCTAATCGCTTCATGATATCACAACTTAAGAATACAAGATATCCTTTAGGATACTAACATGATACACATACACATATATCTGATCATAAATTAAAACATATCAATATATAAGTCTACATACTAACTCCCTATCATTCCAAGTTGCAGAGATCCACGGAGAACGATGGTGGTCCGACGCACTACTAACTCAACAACCCGACTATGCACGTATGTAAAAACAGAAATCCGTTTTGAAAATCTTAGACCCCTTTCGGGTTCTGGTTATTTTATACATTCGGTCTTTTAGAAGATTTCAAGTGCCATTGTTGCCAACCTTCGCTCTGATACCATGTTGTAACACCCCCTAAGAACTTGGGGAGCTACTGGTTAGGACCTCACAATGGGTCCCGACCTTGGTTTAACAACAACTTTACTAGGATCTTACAACAAGGCACAAATGTATTTAAAACAATTTCCAAAACATAATATTTTTAATGGTATGAAAGTACACATGTGACAGCCTTACAAACATATATAAAGATACATAACATGCATGACGTATGGAAGACTCCCCCGTCCCCATCTAATGAGTACGTGGACCAGGCTGACCATCCGTTCCGGATCTCTCTGCAACTGTCTATCTCTACAGATCTACAACACGGATAAACCGTTAGCTAGCAATCCAAATATAAGCAGAATAAAGATAGCACAAACACAAACAAGGTAACATAAACAATCATCATGCTAGCACACAAACCGGTTATTATCTAGTAGTTAAGTGATTCACCTTATTCCATTTTACAGTTGTGGCACGAGAATCTTAAGAGTTATCGCCTCCGTTCCTTATCCAACTGGGTGTAGGTCTAGCTTACCTCCGCCGGTAGCATCACTACAAACTGAGTGTGGACTAGTCCGTAAAGAAACCCCCAGCGCCCTCAAGCTAACTGAGCAGAATGCCACCGCCCGTTACTCTTAGGCCAAGGTATAGGTCGGTATATAACTATTACTAAAATATAACTATAAGCATCTCATTCACACACCACTACCATTATTCATACTCATATCTAGAAGTCAGCTAAGTAAGCCCAAAGGACTTACCTGAATTCAAACATAATCTCGTTATCTCGACTCGGTCTGTAACCGCAGGAACTCAACCGCCTGTTATAAAAGGCAAGTGGATCAATAATATATTCCACTTAATTAGAAGTCTCTGACTTCTAAGATATTTAACTCTACCATCGGCTAAATTACCAAAATACCCTTATACGGATAAATGACTGTTTTACCCCTGGTCCCGAAACTTTATAAAAATTCCATAACAAAGTTCCAAACTATTCTTTGGAACTCAAAACCACACTCAAACTCTCAAAGGAAAGTTTGCTAAAGATTTAGAAGAGTTAACTACATTCTTGACTTTTATAAAAAGTCGTCAATGTCCGACTTTGGCTTAAGATATGAGAACGGAAAAAAAAATAAAAAGTCTAACAAAAATCTCTAAGTCTTGTATGCTATGCACTCTATCCATAGTATCCATAATTTCCCAAAAATACATAATAGTCACTTCTACACAAATTCCCAAAGTCAGCTCCTAAACCAGAAATTCAGACTTAGCCAAAAACTGAGTATTTCTTAACTGCTCAGCCAGTCCACTTTGGACCTTCATAGATCTAAATCCAACCGTTGGATCAACTCCAACTTCTGATACACCCCACTATGCATGACACTCTATAACATATTAAAAACTGAACGGTGGATTATGTTTCTAAGGTATCCAAACTTAAGTTCAAACATGACTGCACAACCCAGAAAATTCCAGCACTTAACAATTTCAGCAACATCCAGAAAACTGTTTAAGGTCTCAACTTCAAAAATTCATAACTCCTAAACCACTAGCTGGATTCATCCCAAATTTTAATATGTTCCACCACAATATGCCAACTATATCTTATCCAAAATTCAAGCCTAATAGAGATCAATAACCTATTCAAAACTATCTAACAAAACAGCATCACACACAGTTTTCTCAACATTCAGCACCCTTATAAAAACTGTGCTAGGAACCAACTTTAAGACACTATAACTCTCAAACTATAACTCCGATTCATCTCAAATTGCAGTATGATCTACTATGCAATACCTACTACAATATATCCGAATTTTAGCCTCAAAAGAGGAGTCTAACTTACCAAAATTTGGACCCGAAGTTCACTGCTCGTCCCTTCCAAAAACTCAGAAAACGCATCTATCTTCACAGTTTCTTCTATGGAAGTTCTGGGCATGATTAGGAGATATAATAGGCATTCATTAGAAATGAAATGTGTGGAAGGGAGTGCAAGAAAGAGAAGGGTATCACCCTTACCCTAATTCATGACCTGAGCGAGAGGATGAAGATAGGGCCATGCTGCTGTCGAGTCCGTTGTTGCACATGAGGAAAGGTCACGTGTGCTTACCTGCTTACAAGACTGAAGTTCTCCCTCTCTATGCAGTCGCTAGTACTGACAGAAATATCAGGGACGTAAGGCAAGAAGGGCGGACGTTGTTGCTGCGCCTGGTTCTCATGGACTGTGTTGCTGTTGTTTGCTTGCGAGATCTACGCCGGCCTAGACGTGCAGAAGGGTGAGCGAGCGTAGAAGGAGGAGGCACGAGCATTCCTTGCTGTTATGGTGTGTGATGCCGGACGCAGGCGTGACCACTAGTGCAGTTGAAGAGGGGTACAATGCTGATTCTCATAGCAAGAGAGAGAGAGAGACAAGCAGGTGATATAGACGCCGGCTAGGGTTGCTTGTTGCTGCCTGAAGCAATTGATTAAGGGAGTCGACATGCTGTAGCAGGACATGACAGTGAAAGCTTGAGAAGAAACGCAAGGTCCCGATTGTTACAGAACTGCACACCGAAGGAGGAAGTCGTGAGTGAATCTGGACGTTTTTTTTTTTTTGGCGAGAGTTACTGCGTGGATCTCGGCCGAATGAAGGTAAGAGGATCTGTACGTGTGCTAAAGGGGATCTACTCGCAAGGAAAGTATTGGAAGAGAGAGAGGTGGGAGGCGTGATCTACGGGAGTGTAATCTCCTGCACGTATCACATTGTAACGGTTGTGGAGAGAAGAAGGAGCAGGCCGTGCCTTCTTGTTCCTCGTCCTCATGGGTTGTGCTTTTCCCCTTGCTGGACTCCAAGAGCAGTCGGCCTACAAGTGATGGTGAGTATCCGGCGGCCCAACTCAGATGATGAAGGGCTGGATGACTTGGGCTGAACAAAGATGCACCAGATGGGCTGGAGCAAAGCATGGACTGAAACTATGTAGAGAGAGTGGGCTGAAATTGTCAAGGCCTTGTCAAAAGGGCCATGCATGGCTTTGTCATGAATTAGTCATGGTCTCGTCATAACTCGTCATGGTCTTGTCCTGACCTCGTCTTGGGCTCGTCAAGAACATGTCATAATATAAATTAGGGTTTGCTATAAAAATCTTATCATTTTATGTGAAGTGAGGTTACATAAAATGATAAAATCGTGAGATATATAAGGATCAACGGATCGAAATCCGGTTTGCTACGGAAATAAACGGAATAAAAATTCCGGATATTACAAAGACCATCTCAAAGATCCTATCGACACGCATCAACGCTATTCTGCCAAGTATTATCAGCTTCAATCAAAGTGCTTTTGTATCCAACCGTTCTATCAAGCATAACGTGCTTATTTGCCAAGAGATGTTCAACAAATATGGAAGAAAGCATATATCCCCTAGGGCTGCTATAAAGGTTGACATATCGAAAGCTTTTGACACTGTAAACCACGAGTTCATCGTTCATTGTCTACATAAAATAGGTTTTCCGGTGCACTTCATTAGGGTCATCAGAGAATGCATTTCAACTGCCACGTACTGTGTCAATATTAATGGTTCCCTTTGTGGTCACTTTTTGGGTCGTCGTGGATTGCGTCAAGGTTGCCCACTCTCTCCCCCTCTCTTCGTTATTGTTATGGAATTCCTTTCCATGATGATTCTGACGAGTACCTAAAAACTAGATTTTAACTATCACCCCAAGTGCTCCTCTCCCATCATCACTCATCTCACCTTCGCCGACGACCTTTTACTACTTTGTAGAGGCGATCTTCCATCCATCAAGATTCTAAAAGATACGCTTGACCATTTTGGTGATGTCTTTGGGCTCATGATCGACCCTGCCAAATCTCACCTTTTCACCGGTGGGATGAGTGAAACTGAGGAAGATAGGGCGGTTAATCTCACTGGCATGACCATTGGATCAGTTCCTTTTCTCTACCTTGGTCTGCCCATTGGGAGCAGGAGGCTAGTGATTTGTGACTATCTTCCTTTGATCCACAAGGTCACCAAAAGAATTCAATCCTGGAGTGCTAAGTGCCTTTCTTATGCTGGAAGAGCTCAACTTGTCAAATCCATTCTCTTCTCTATTAGTCACTATTGAAGCTTCGTGTTCTTGCTTCCAGCTAAGGATATTAGCACGATCAATGGCCTCATCTATTCTTACTTCCTGTCGGGAGTTGAGAATAGCAGCCGAGCTTTGGTTGCATGGCCTTTGATATGTATTCCTAAAGTTAAAGGTGGACTTGGTTTCCCTGACCTTACTATGAGGAATAAGGTTGCGCTTGTTCGGCTTATTTATGACATCTATAGGGGAGGCAGTAACATTTGGTCCTTATGGACTGTTCGTCACCTAATTAAGGGAAGTAGAAGTATTTGGAGATGCAACCCCAAGCCCCACCATAGCTTCTTTTGGAAAAGCTTGCTCAAAATCAAGGACGAGATCCCCCATCCTCCCTCTGAAAGCCGGAGTAGTGATGCTTTGTCCAGCCCTAATGGTACATTCTCCCACAAAAAAGCCTACGCCGTCCTCAAACCTGGAATCTCTCAAGTGCTTCTTAATCCCTTCAATGCCATTTGACTCAGATCCAATATTCCTAGGTGCTGCTACATCTCCTGGTTAGCTGCTCTTAGAAGCCTTCCCACTCTTGCAAAAGTTAAGGATTGGAACATGATTGACAATGACACATGCAAGTTATGCAACAGTTCGGCTGAGAATGATGACCACCTTTGGTCCTTCTGCAACTATGGCTCTCTTGTTCTTGATATTTTATCCTACTTGACCAAGATCTCTTACCAACCCCATACCCTAGCAACATCTGGACTTGGCTTGATTCTTGGACTCACCATGAGCCTAACCTGCTGGATAGTATTAGAATTGCTTCCATCACTTCTTTCATTTACCACGTCTGGATTGATAGGAACAATATCTTGTACAATAACACCTTCACTAGAGTTGTGGATTGTGCCGCTGATATCATCAGATCGATCAAGCTCCACTTCGAGTATAACTGGAAGGATAGGTCGTCCTCAACTCATCAAACTACGAGTTTGTTAAACCTTCAGCTTGTCTAAGCTCTCTTGTTCCCCCTACTCTTACCTCTCTTGCTTCTTATCTCCCTGGAACTATGATCTTGATTATGTAAACTCTTATGTATATCCTTTTTCTCAATACAATTAAATTTTCAAAAAAAACATAGAGGTTTCAATCACCTTCTTGATTGGCCATTAAACATAAGTTTGCTTGATCATTTTCGTCGTCTGACTCATTTGTTGAATTTGAGCCACTCCACGATGCAAGCATAGCCTTCTTCTTTCGATCATTCTTCCTAAAGTTGTTCCTCTTCTTTTGTGGACAATCCTTTATAAGATAATCTGCTTCACCACATTCAAAACAAGTCAATACTTTAGTTTTCTTATTAGGGATAGAAAACTTACCTTTGTGTCTTGATGATCGTGGATATTCTTTGTTTGTGAATTGCTTCTTCATTTGAAGAATTCTTGCATGACCTCTTGAAATCAAGGCGAATTGATCTTCCTCATCATCATCACTCTCCTCATCATACGATGGAATGTTATCCTTCTTAGAGCAAGATTCTTTGTGTTTGATGGTTGTTCTCCATCTTCTTCACCAAAAACCATTTCATGGGTTATTAGCTTTCCGTGTTGGTCGTCGAGAGGTAATGTTATGACATTTTGAGCTTCTTCAACGGTGGTCACTTTTGGTCCCCACTTAGCTTTAGGCAAGCTTCTCAATACTTTCCATACTTTTTATTTATTTGTGATGACCTTTCCAAGTGAATCAAAATTGTTCACGATCTCAATGAATCGTGTGAACATCTGTTTGACCATCTCGTTTGAAGTCATCTTGAATAGTTCATATTGTCTGAGGAAGATGCTTATCTTTGTTTCCTTGACTTGACTTGTTCCTTCGTACGTAACTATTAACTTGTCCCATATTTCCTTTTCACTCTTTGACCATCTCGTTTGAAGTCATCTTGAACAGTTCATATTGCCTGAGGAAGATGCTTATCTTTGTTTCCTTGACTTGATTTGTTCCTTCGTACGTAACTATTAACTTGTCTCATATTTCCTTTGCACTTTTGCATGATGATACGTGATTGAATTCATTAGCATCCAATCCACAATAGATCAAGTTCATAGTCTTGTAATTCTTTGACACACTATCCAAGTCTGTTTGAGTGAAGTCAGCTTCCTTCTTTTTGACTTGGACTCCTTCAACCGTGGTGGTTGGGCTTTTTGGGCCAGTTTGAATAATGCTCCATAGTTCCATGTCCTAATCAATAATTAACATTCTCATTGTTGATCTCCAATGGGCAAAGTTGTTACTGCAGAAAAGGGGTGGTCGAGATGTGGATCTTCCTTGAGCGAATCGTCCATCACCTATAGAGTTCATGATTTCTCTCACTGATGGTTAAACCAATATACGTGAGTCTATCTCTAGTACTAATTGAAGAACTGAATTAGTGAATAATAAGGATATAAATACTCTAGAAGGGGAGTTTAATAGAGTATTGGAACTTTTCACAATATCGTATATCAAGGCTTTGAAACTAATCTCAAGGTCTTGAAGTCGATTTGTGCGCTTAGTGACAAAACTATTTCTCCAGGCTTTGAAGTGGATTTCAAGGCATTGACTTTGAAACCTGCTGAAAGATGTTAGTCACAATAAAACGCGATAATAAGTAAGGAATGAAAAAGATCGATGCGACGATATGTTTACGAAGTTTGGCCCTAACAGCCTACTCTCCGCCTAGGTTTTCCGACCCTAGGATTCTAACTGTTTATTATCTGTTTTTTGTGAGTCCTAGATGCAACCTAGAATAATTTCCCTTCTTCTCTCAATGTAGCCTCAATGCTACGATCTAGTCAACTCTATTCTACCAATAATAGCCTAGTTACTTCGCAAAGTAACATTCTCGAGTATAACACTATATAGATATGCCAATGGAGCTCTTGTGTTTATCTTACTCTAAGGAAGTAAACTATTGTAAGCTTAAGTGGAAGATAAAATTTTGGATCGATGAAGATGCTCTTGTATGATCGCTTGAAGACTTGCTTTCTTTCACTTGTAAGCACTTGTTCTTTTTCATCATCAATCGACATCTTCATATAGTCTTCTATGGAGATCTTCTTTTAGCCATTGTTACATAGCCGTTGTAACGTCTTTATTTCTCTATAGGACCCGTTGCTTGGTTAAGCGAAATCTTCTAACATTGTTTGTAAAGTAGCCGTTGCAAGATTTGCATCTTCAAAGTTGTTGCAAGTTGTTGAAGATCTTCAAGCCCCAGATCTTCTCTTATCTTCAAACTCATCCAGACGAGATCTTCTTGTTGGTTGGATCTAATCTTTGAAATATGTTGTCCGAGATCGTATCTCCTAAATCGTTTGTAAGATCTTATTTACAAATGCCTTCAGCCAAGATCTTACAAGATCTTCTTGTTTAGTTAGTTAGCCTTTGAAGATCGTCTCCTAGATTCTCTCTCTTGGTCGTTGTATGCGTCGGCACTTGATCTTCACTTGTAATGTTTTTCAAGACCTACACACACTTTAACACACAAACAAAGACATGCAATCTAGACATATTATTGATATTTGTTAGTTTATAAAACCACATTCATATGTTAAGTCTTCCATCATTTAAATTAAGCAATTCATAACCAAAGTGGAGTTATCAACATTGTATATTTCCAATCATGAATGATTAATATCTAGATTATTCATCCAAGTTGAGACTTAAAAGTAATATGAGGATGATTGTGCAATTTTGAGATGCTTATCATGCTAGAATAGAATGGTTATGGCCAAGAGGATTATTATCCTAGTTGTGATGATATTGTTCAAATTATGATTATGTTGGATGATATAAGAAAATAACAAACAACATGTGATGCTTATATTGTCTAAGATGATCATAGTTAATCCCAAGCTTAATCAACTAGTGGACAAATAGCAAACACCATGTGATGCATACTAGTTGACACAAAGACGATGTTGTGACAAAGGTCACCTAATATACATGTTATTTTCATGCTTCATGTCTTCATATTTCCCTTCATTGATTGAACATAACTCACTTGAGCATGCTACTACCTATAGTTTGGGAGTAATAGCCCCAAACCTAGTGTTTTTCTCATACGTGATACTTGATTGTGTTACTTGCTTACTTGTTACCCCAAACCCAAAGCTTTGATCATTGTTTTTGCTTTGTTTTGCACACTTGAATCCTGCTAATTTAACATGAACACTTCAAACTAAATATAGTTCCCTTGGAATTCGACTATGATACTATCATATACTCTCTTTGACAAGGCCGAGTAATTACGGTAATATGTGATTTTGATTAGTGTCTCCCACTCACATCACCCACTTTCAAGGCCAGATCGACCGATCATATATAGTGAAAATGGTTTATCTGATGTATAACGCATCGTCTTGAAGAAATGTTTTTCCTCGAGCGGTCTTCATTTCTTCACTCAAATTTGTATCAATTCAAAATCTTAACCTTTTGATCAAATGATGATTGTTACTATGTAGCACACGTTCTTACAAAAATAACTGCATTTTCACTTCAGAAAGGACTGTAGATCTCCAAAACATAAAGAGGAGAAAATTTATTATTATATGATGCAATCTACTCTATATGTTCAAATGATGGATAATAATGACGGTCTATGATGAAATCGATGTTATCAAACATATATGAATTACTCTTTGTATATTAACTGTTTAAGTCAAAACGTATGATTTGTTGTGGGTTAATACCTTTCGGTTTGAGTCTTTTTCAAGATTAGATTTTACAAGAAATTCAGATTTGTTATGGATTTGGGTTGGATCGGGTTTGGTCAAAGTGAATCTCAAATCGGGGTTTGAAGGGTCTGGTAAAATCAAAAAATGTTTTAAATATCGGATTAATTTTTAATAGATAATTGATGTACATTACCAATAGAACCATTCGAGATAATATATCAACAATTTTTATTATTTCATTGAGGAAAATAATAAAAGTTGTCTAATTTTGAGCCCTCGTATTTAAATCAAAGTGTCATAAAATATAACTTTACATCTCATATACGTGTTACTCATTATTGGATTCTTCGTCTTTCTAAAAGCTTGTGTTTTGGAAACACTATTGATTATTGAATCTTTTATGTCATTCAAAGAGTCTTTTTTAAAGTCTGTTCCAAAAAAGAGTTATGTGCAGTTGGATGATCAAGATACAGATATCATGTCACATTACTATGCAATGCAATTATACAGATATCATGTGATCTTTAGAATGGGTAAAAATATTTCGGTTGTAGTGATTCAAATCCGGGATTGATTTAGAAAGAGAATAGTAACTTCGTGAGTTTTTTCAATTAAAGTGACGGGTGAACGTCGAGTCGGTTGGTTAGTCGGTGATGATATTTAATATCTTCACAGGAAATGTAACCGGACCATCACTGGGAGTTCAACCTCATTTTACAAATTTTTAACCGTCCGTATAATTTATTTTATCTGATGATCACTGATTGCGGTTGAGATTGTCATCTCTAATAATAAGGCGTGTACAATAAATATATATTCGTACGTGAAACTTATATGAAATTATATAATTTCCAAAGTTATTGACCAAAAAAATTGAAGTAAATATTGTTTTATTTTGAGTGGAGACTGTGGAGTCCTCCTCAACATTTTTTGGCCATGAATTAAGTTGTGTAAGACGGTTGCATTATATACCCAAAAGTAAAGACAAAAGCAAATTTCCAAATGACTAGTGCCTCCACTTAAGAATTCAGTCAACATTAAATTAATTTGTTTTCATTTATAATTTTGTTAGTAATAATAAAGAACTTTATTATCCTCCTACCCCATCCCGACGCTCTGAGGGGTGGAGTTCACTACTAGCTGCTATTCAGGCTTGTTCTGGTCCTATTGTGTTGGGTGGAGACTTTAATTGCATTCTCGCTCATAATGAGGTGGGTGGTGTCTCGAGTTCTCTTTCTCCGGATTCTGCTTATTTCCAACAGTGGGTTGATGCTGCAAATGTTATCGACATGGGATTTAGCGGTCCAAGGTTTACGTGGAACAGAGGTTTGTCGCCGGCTACTAGATGCTCTAAGCGGCTTGATAGGGTTTTTATGTGTGGCTTGGCGAGAACAACATGGGCTGAAGCCTCAGTCCGTTACCTGCCTTCCCTGTCTTCGGATCATAACCCTTTACTACTTCAGTTCTACCCGCCGAGGAGGATTGTTCCCTCTTGTCGCCCCTTCCGGTTTGAAGCAGCCTGGGTTTCTCACCCCAGTTTCTTACCTGTTGTGGAATTTGTTTGTGTTGAGAATGGTACTAATGGGTTACGAAGTGCTCTATCATCTCTCAAGATTAGGTTACAAAGGTGGAACAAGGAGACGTTCGGGAGGATTGAGATCAGAAAGAATGCACTTTTTGACCGTCTGGCTGTTATTTAGAAGGATATTGAGGCTAATCTTGATGCTGGCCTCATCGAGCTACATGCTACTATCCAGTCTGAGTTGGAGGAGGTCCTCGATCAGGAGGAAATTATGTGGCTACAGAAGTCAAGGGATAAGCTCATACTGGAAGGTGATCGTAACACTACTTATTTTCATATGAGTACGATTATTCGGCGTAGATACAATCGAGTGGATGCTATTAAGAACGATGCGGGTGTTTGGATTTCGGATCAGACTCTCCTTCGTAAGAATGCGCTGGAATATTTTCAAAATCTCTTTGCTCCGCCGTCTGATGTGTTGAGCGTGAATGGTCTTCACAGTACGTTTGTTGCGAATTTTCCCATTGGTGTCCACATTGATTTCAATAGAATGTGTTTGCCTTTTACTAAACAGGAAATTAAGCAATGTCTTTTCTCTATGGGGCCTCTCAAAGCTCCAAGCTCGGACGGGTTTAGTGTTATATTCTATCAAAAGTCTTGGACTGCGGTGGCTCCTAATGTTCTAAGGTTCATCAACGAGTTTTTTGAGTCTGGAGTGATGGCTGCGGGTATTAATGATACAATTGTCTCGCTTATTCCCAAACTCAACAAGCCGGATCACATGTCTAAATTTAGGCCTATTGGTTTATGTAATGTAAGTTACAAACTCATTTCTAAACTAATGGTTACTCGTTTACACCGGTGATGGGGGTTCTTGTTAGCCCGTTTCAAAGTAGTTTCATTCCGGGCAGAATGATAGAAGATAATGTGATCCTTGTTCAAGAAGCTATACATTCACTGGTTCGGAAAAAAACCGGTAAGAGATGGATGTCAGTTAAGATTGATCTTGATAAAGCCTATGATAGACTGTCGTGGGCTTTTGTCGAGGATACATGTAGGTAGATTGGCTTGCCAGAGTCGTGGTGTAGATGGATTTCCGGTTGTATTAGGTCTCAATCGATGGCCGTTCTTTGGAATGGGGAGTTATCGGATTGCTTCACCCCAACTAGAGGTGTTAGGCAGAGAGATCCGCTTTCCCCATATCTCTTCGTCTTTTCACTCGAGAGACTTGGTCATGCTATTACAGGACTGGTGGATTCGGGCGCATTGGTTCCTGTGGCTATCAAGCGCGGTTGCCCCTCGATTTCTCACGTTTTTTTGCAGATGATATCGTCCTCTTTGCAGAAGCGTCCGTTGAGAATGCTAAGGTTTTACGTGACTGTCTTGATCAGTTTTGCATGGCATCGGGAGTCAAAATTAATATTCAGAAATCTCAAATTATGGTGTCTCCTAATGTGACGGGCTTACTCAGGGAGGATATTCAAAATTGTATGGGATTCCCCATTGTGTCTGATTTCGGTAAGTATCTTGGCTTTCCGATTCTTCATTCGAGGATGAAGAACGAAGATTTTCAGTTTCTGATTGAGAGAACCAGAGCTCGGCTCTCCTCCTCGAAAGGGCGTCTTCTCAGCTTTGCCGGTAGGCTCACCCTGGTTGAGTTGGTATTGTGTTCTTTCCCAACTTATATTATGCGTGTCGTAAAGCTTCTTGTTAAGATTTGCGAGGTATTGGATCGCTTATGCCGATCTTTTTTCTGGAATGGATCCGAGCTACGTAGGTCTATACATCTCGTGGCTTGGAGGGAAGTTTGTTTGCCACTTGAGTCTGGGGGCAGGGTATTCGGCCTTGTGCGGAGGCTAATATTGTGGCTCTCGGTAAGCTTGCCTGGCGGTTCCTGCATTCCCCTACTGAGCCGTGGGCTAGTCTTCTAGCTACTAAATACAGATTGGGTGATCTTCGCTCTATTATGGATTGTCAGCGACTCGATAAGGGCTCTCACGTTATGAGAGGTATTGTTTGGGCTAAATGCAATATTTTGAAGCTTGGAGTGAAATGGGTTACCGCTATTGGTAGAGGGGCAAGGTTCTGGCTGGACAATTGGTGTGATGATCTACCTCTTTCAGACTCCCTTCTACAGGCCTTACCGGTTGATGCTATGGAAGCAACCGTCTCCAATTACTGGGTTAACGGATCGGGTTGGGACTGGTCCGGTATTTCTCCTTTCCTTCCCCCTAGTAAACTGCTTAAAATTGCTTTGGTGTTGCTCCATGAGTGTGATGATGTTCAGGATTTGGTGGCGTGGAGTCTGTCCTCAAATGGATTGTTTTCTTCGTCTTCGGCTTATCGTGCTCTGTTCACCCGGAATCTGGAACCTGAGCCTTGGGGGAATCTGTTTCAGGTTATTTGGAAGCTCAAAGTTCCTGAGCGTGTGCGATGTTTTATGTGGCTAGTTGCGAAGGGTAGGTTGATGACCAACGCCGAACTTTTCCGGCGTCATTTTGCTTCGAACCCTAACTGCCCTTTGTGTACTAATAGCGAGGAATCTCTATTACACTTATTCAGAGATTGTTCTTCTATCTCTTCTCTTTGGTGCAGTTTACTGTCTATTGAGGACGTGGGGTATTTTTATAATTCAGAGTTTAAGTTGTGGTTGCTTCAAAATCTGTCAAGGCCATATTTGATCGAGCGGAATGTCCCTTGGGCCTCCTGCTTTGCAATTGCTTTGTGAAAGCTTTGGAAGTGGAGAAATGATGCTGTTTTCAGACGCAGTCCTCATCCACCGAACCTTGTTGTTAGCATTGTGGAGCATACGAAGGATGTTGCAGCGGCATACACGAAACTATCGACAAGCAGGTTAGCCCTTTGCCCTAAACGGTTGTTGGAGGTTCGATGGGAAGCTCCAGCGGCAGATTGGATAAAGATAAACACCGATGGGTCTGTTCGATCCAACATTGGTTGCGCTGCTGCGGGTGGCACGCTTCGCGATTCACACGGCCAATGGATGGATGGATTTGTGATGAATATCGGCGAATGTACGGTTCCGGCAGCGGAGCTATGGGGACTTATTTTTGGCCTCTACCTTGCCTGGGAGAGGGGGTATTGTTGTGTGGAGGTGGAGGTCGACTCGGATCTTGTCGTTAGACTCGTTAGTAACAACGTCCCGATGTCTCATCCCCTATTTAGTTTGGTGTCACGGTGCTAAGACTTCGTCCGTAGGGACTGGATTGTCCGGTTCCGTCACATTTATCGTGAGGCTAATATGGTAGCGGATCATCTTGCTTCTTTAGCTCATGCTTTTCCCCTAGGTTATTTTATGTTAAATCATGCACCAAGCTCTGTTATTCCTTTGCTGAAAAACGATGTACGAGGCGTAGCGAACCAAAGGCTTGTTAGATGTTAGCTACTTTTTAATTTACTAATAATATGGGTGAGAGCACGCTTTCCCGTCCTTAGTACCAAAAAAAGAAAAAAAATAAAGAACTTTAACATAGATCGGTCTTCATATAAAGGCTGTGTTATAAATATTAAAAATAAGTGTAATGAAAATTCAGTTCATTATAAAAACAATTTGATCTTGAAAATGACTTCTGAAACAGAAATTGAATTTGGATACCTAAACTGAGTTACGTGATGATTTTCGTAGTAGAAACCCAAAATTCTTGCTAATGATTGATAACATATTTGAAATTAGAGGCACTTACGTTCGTTTATGGTCGTTATTACATTATAAAATGTAAATTAATAACATGTTGTTCCATCCCACCGTTGTGTCGATTAAAAATGTAAAAATCATTATGTTTAGACAATACAATTATTAATTAGTCGCAATGTTTAGTTAAATCGTGCTATATATTTCGGTTCGTATCTAAATTGTTTAATCATTGACCAAGTGTCTACTTGTTTATTTCATACAAAACATATTGTTATATTTATGAGATATCGTGATATTGGATTGAAGCCACAATTTTCGATCTAGATTGAAAATCCACGAATTGTCTCGGAGTTGAAATTTCAGTCACGAATCTCGGACGAGATTCTGGTGTTGACCGAGATTTCAGTCAAGAAGAAGATTATATGGAATTAAATTGATGGAAAGTATAGGAAAATACGAACAAGGTATTCTCGCAAATAACCTTGACCAATTATGTGTCAAAACTCCTTAACGAAGAGCTTACCTTAACAATCCCTTCTTTAGCCTTACACAAGTCTTCTAAATAAGACAAGCATAATGAGAGACTATAATTGAGGAGGAGCACCAACCTTTAAGAAGATTAACACACAAGCACAACCTAGCAAGGATTCACAACGATTCAATCAAGGATTTCTTTGATTGAATAAGAATGAATAAAACACAAACTTCGTAAGCGAAGCAGTGAGTTTACACAATATTGTGAAAATATTAATCAAATCAAATCTAAGCTAATAATCTCACCTTATACAGCTATTTATAGATGAGATTCTCCTAAAAAGATAAAACCTCTAGCTAAAAGATAGGATCGAAAATCAACAAATATATTTAGAATGTCTTATAGCCTTAAAGGTATTAAAATTATAAAAACTATCTATAACTAGTTAGGTTGTGTATGGCACAAGTGTTTCTCTAGTGTTTTTTATTGTTTTTTAGTGTATCTCGTTTGAATGAGTGTTTGGCACCCAGAGAAACACTGGTGATTAGTGTTTCTCCGAGTGTTTGTGAAACTCTCATCAGAGCAAGGGTTTGAGGTTACACTAGTGTTTCTCCGTACAAAATACCCAAACTATCCTCATCTGTTAACAATATTTACACATAAACCGAGTATATAATTAACACCCTCTCTCATCAAAAATCTATCTTCTTCCCCGATCAGGAGCAAAGTAGACCGCGACGGCAACGACGAACTGACGGCGGCAAGGGGACGAGAAAAGGTGACGAGTTTTTGGAGGTACTTTTCTGATTGCTTGCATCTTTACACTACTATTCTCATCAAATACCTGTCTGTAACTGGTTGACATGGCTTCGAATGACGAGCAAAGGCGACGAGTTCCTGCATCTATTCTATTCTCTATCGAGTGGCTTCGAATGATTGTTTTTTTGGCTTCGTTCCTGTATCTATTCTGTTCTATCGAGTTCGAATCTGAGTGTTTTTTAGTGTTGAATTTGTTTATGGTACAATTGGCTGTCAAATCTGAGTTCGAATCTGAGTGTTCGAATATGAGTTCCTGCATCTATTCCTGCATCTATTATGTTCATGCATCTATTCTATTCTGTTCTATCGAGTTCGAATCTGAGTGTTTTTTAGTGTTGAATGATGAGCAAATGCGACAAATTGGCTTTCATATTCTATTCTGACATAAAGAACTTGATCCCACTATTACTAGTGTTGTCATAAAGAATTTGATCCCAAATTTGCTTCGAATCTGTCTTCTTGTTTGGTTGAATGTCTTGTGCTGTGGGAGATCTTTGATGCTATGCAGATAGGGTTATATGTCATATTAGAAGTTTAATATATGTTTGCAGTGAGTACTCTATGCAGTTGAATGCTTCTCGGATCAAGGTTCTCCAAATTTGCTTCGAATCTGTGTGTTGAATCTGTCTTACAGAACTTGATCCCACTGTTACTTTTATGATTGATATCTAGTGCTAAATTTGTGTCCTCTTAATGCTGAATCTATGTAGGTGTATACTTGTGTTTAATCCCACTCCTACTAGTGCTAATGCTTGTGCTGAATTTGTCTTCTTGTTGTGTTTAATAACTCGATCAGAACTACAAGTGTATGTGTCATCTTCTAATGCTGAATTTGTCTAGGGGTATAGTTGTGTTTAATCCCACTACTACTAGTGTTGATGCTTGACATAACTGTGATGCTTGACTTTGATTACATTATTATAATTTTTCATTTTGTGGTGTTTTGTTTGTACTAAACATATGGTATATTGTTTTGAGCTTGTAGATGGACAATAATAATCTCTCATAAAAGTCTAGGGGTCCAAATTTTCCTTGGACTTTTGAACTAGTTAAACTTCTAGTGTCAATTTTAAATGACTATCAAAAGAAAAACGGAAGCAAGCAATCTTACAATTGGAAGGAGATATCTGCTACATTTCATAGTAAGGCTGGGAAGGATGGAGTTAAGGATTTCTGTAAAAATAAATTTGAGTCAATGAAAAAGGATTACAAGGCTTGGAATCATCTTAGGAATTCTGAGACTGGTCTAGGATGGGACGAGAAGACTCGAATGATTACGGTTCCAATGAATGGTGGGATAGAAAGATAAAGGTAATTTATCAATTTCAGTATCTACGCTGTTACAGCTTCTACAAATATTAATTTGTGATGTTTAATAATTAATTTAACTTGATGTGCTTTATGTATTGTAGGAAGACGTAAACTATAATAAGTATAAAAACAAGGGAATGGATGCGGACTATGAGGAATTGTTTACTTCGTTGTTTGCTGGAAATGTAGCTACAAGTCCTGTAGCCATGTCAGCTGGAATGGTTCGTGAGGCAACACCAGAGCCTATCTCGCTTGCAGCTGATGCGGAATTAGGTTTAGGTGAAGATGACGGTGATGGTGGTGATTTTTTTCGTAATTTTGTTGGCACTGTTAATGAAGGTGGCGGTTCTAGCTACTCCGGAGTTCAAGCAAACGCCAATGATGAACCGATTCAATTCACCGAACCAACACCGGCAACTAAGGGTAATAAAGATAAGGGTCCGATGAAGTTGAAAAGAAGACAATCAGTTGGTTCTTCCAAGTTGGAAGCCTTTTTGGAACGTTCACAAGAAAATAGTGACATATTGCTTGCAGTACTCCAGGAAGAGGTAAATTCTAAGGCAAGAGATGAGGACAGAGTGACTCAGAGAGGGTTGGATGTTGTCAAAAGGATGGTCCAAAATAACTTGGTTGAAGGTGGAAGTCCACTTTGGTGCTACATTATTGGGAGGACTAAAATTAGGAAGGATATGAACATACTACTGAACCTGGATAATGATGAGGAGAGGTTGAGTTATTGACATGGGAGTATGAGCGGTCATTGATGTAATTGTCCGAGTGTTAGATTTATTTTATGAAAGTACTTTCTTAAGAAAAACATGTTGGATTGTGTGTATGTCTTGTTGGATTATTTATTTTAAATTTCATGAAACTCCTTTCCTTATTACCTATCTATAAGTTGCATCATAGTCCATTCTTTAGTACTACTTATGTGCACAATTTTTTGTTCCAGGTTTTTAATGTCAAGTTCTAGTACTGATAGCCGTGACAGTGACGACAATGAGTGTAGACAAATTCGACGGTTCAACATCATTGAGTCACACCAAGAATTGCAAAGACAATATGCCATTGCCGCTGATCACTACTACAAGCACATATACAAGGAGCCTTGTTACACTGAGTATGATCGGGGGAGCCTTTGGATGGAGGAGACCTTGAATGGTCATCACATTCGGACAGTGAACATGTTCAGAATGGATGCTGAAGTTTTCCGATGTTTATGTAACGAGTTGGAGCAGAACTATGGCCTCACTTCTTCTATTGAATTGAAAAAGTTGGTTTGTTCATATACACCCTTGCACAAGGGTGCTCGGTTCGTGTTGTTGCTGAACACTTTCAAAGGTCAACCGAAACTGTACACCGCTCTTTCCATAGCGTATTGAACTCCATTACCGGACGTAGACATGAAGGGTGTGGACTAGCAGGTGATGTCATCCGACCCCGGAACCCAAATTTTCCTAGAACACCATCCCACATCGCAGCAGACCCGAGGTACAAGGATTACTTTAAGGTAAACAAAATCAATGAGTGGTCTAGCAGGTGATTTTCTTCATATAAAATATATATATGGTGGACTTATCCAAACTTTCCAATTCAGGATTGCATTGGTTGTCTGGATGGTACGCACATTAGTGCATGCATTGAAGAAGTTTCTCAAGTTCCTTTTGTTGGAAGGAAACATACTGTTACTTTCAACGTCCTCGCCGTATGTGACTTTAATATGTTGTTCACATTTGTCTTGTCCGGTTGGGAAGGGTCGGCTCATGATGCCAGGGTTCTCGAAAATGCAATTTGCAACCCCGATCTCAACTTTCCACTTCCACCACCAGATAAGTACTATCATTGTGACAAGGGTTATGTTGATAGGCCGGGGTTCCTAGTTCCGTATTCAAAGACTCAATATAACCTAAATCAGTTTGACAATGAGCCTCCTAACAATAAAAAGGAAGAGTTTAACAAGGCACATTCTTCACAGAGAAGTTGCATTGTACGTTGCTTTGGAATCCTAAAGAAGAGATGGAAGTTATTATCTGCTATGCCTTGTTACCCGGACTACACCCAAGTTGACATCCATCTTACTTGCTTTGCATTACACAATTTTATTCGTCTATACTCAGGGTACGATGACTTGTCAGAAGATGAAGATGAGTTGCCAACAACTAGTCAAGACGAGGTAGAAGAAGTGGAAGAGACCAATGACAATGGAAGAGGTATGGGTCATATTTGTGATTGTATTGCAACAGCAATTTGGAATGCAAGAAGGAATATGTAATATTTTTTATGTATTAGTGACATTGGCTAGCTTTTAAATTTCACGAGACTCCTTTCATTATGACCGTTTGAAGTTGGTAATATGTTATAAGACCATTGTAACCGGTTGGGTCTCCTTTCATTACGTTGTAGGTAAGACTATTATAAGTTGCATATGTGTTATAAGACCATTATAAAAACAGAGGCAAATTCTAATAACACATTTATAACCAAAAGAATACATTGTTCATTCATGGGACAGAACCTTAATAGTACATTACATAAAAACATAGGCAAATTCTAATAACACATTTATAACCAAAGGAATACATTGTTGATTCATGGGAGAAAACCTAATAGTACATTACATAAACAGCAATTGCAACCCCACAAAGTAAACCCCAAGCAAAAGATCATAAACTATTCCCCGTTTGAAGTTTCTTGTTCACTTCTTTCTCTTTTTTAAGTTCTTCTTTTAATGACTCTATCATGACTGCACCATCCCTTTCCCACATGTGTACTACTCGAACATCATAATCCAATCTTCTTCTCTCTTCTCTTAGTTCTTGCACGAAATCCCTCAATCTTGATGAACATCCACTATCATCTAGTGCGTACATTAGCATCTCTTCTTTGATAGGATCATCCTCTTCCATACATATGTCGTTGTGAAAACCGGAGTAATCGTCCATTGATACCTAACACACAAGCATACATTGTGATATGTCAAACCAAAAAATGATTGAGTTATATCACAAAACATTGAAAAGTCAAACTCTTAAATCAGTACACAATAATATCACAAAACTCAATACACAGTACACATTGACAAATCAGAAGCCACAAAAATCAGTACACATTGAAAAATTAGAAGTCACAAAAATCAGTACACATTGAGTAATATCACAAACATGAGAAATCAGAAGCCAACAATATAACATACTACAGAGAAATGATAAGTAATTTGTTATGCAAGTAGACAACCAGACAATGAGATGAAGAACTGAGCAAGAAGAACTGATTCACAACCTATACATCAACAGTAGACTATATATTCAAAATAAACCAGCAAAAATAATCCCTTTCAAATGTGGTTGGAAAAGTGTTTACAAACGTAAGTATTCTCCGATCATTAACAGTAGACTAGTTATTATAAATAATTGATCCTATAATTTAGCCCAAACAGAAGGAATCACCAATGCATATATCCATTACTAGCAGCATTATTAAGCCTTACATATAATATTAATAATAATAGAAACTAATTCAACTAGCTGCTATTGAATACAATAGCATAGCAAGCCCATTCGATTAATATTCATCGGCTTTTGGAAACTTCCACAAAGCAATTAGCTTGTGAACACGACACTTAATACACAACGCTACCAGCAAAACAAATAGCCTCTGTAGAAACCAAAATCATAAACCAAATCAATACACATTGAGAAATCAGTTGTATTGAGAAAT
Source organism: Fagopyrum esculentum (assembly GCA_033239045.1). NCBI lineage: Eukaryota > Viridiplantae > Streptophyta > Magnoliopsida > Caryophyllales > Polygonaceae > Fagopyrum > Fagopyrum esculentum. The sequence continues at coordinate 58,630,834 of BSUD01000004.1, read as the reverse complement.
CAATACACATTGAGAAATCAGAATCCATAAAAATTAATCTCTTAATTTAGTACACATTGAGAAATCTCTTCCCTGTAATGAGAAACCAAATCAGAAGCCAAAAATCGAACATATCTTCTGAGTATTTACAATGTGTTGACGAACTAACCAAATCAGAAACCAACAAATCTCTTCACTTGTTCCTTCGGCTCCAAATCAGAAGCCACAAAATCGAACATATATTCTGAGTATAGAAATACAAATTGAAGAGATATGGGAAAGTTTGTTGACGGACTAACCTTTGATGTAAAGAAAACGTCACCGAATTGCCTGTTGTTGCCCAATAATCGCCCAAGAGAATCGCCCAAGAATTGCCCTCAAAAAGCACTTGATTTTTTCATTGTCAAATGAGGCGTGTTTCAGTCATATCCCCTAGAAACACTTGTGTTTCTAGCCAAACACACATTAGTGTTTCAATAACTCTAAACACTAAAAACACTCTCTTTTACACTAGTGATTCGAAACACTAGTGTAAAGGGCACTAGTGCCAAACACACCCTTAATAAGTTCGTAGTTAAATCTTATAACTCTCGACAAGAGCAAAATCTCGGTCTATATGTAGAAATCTCGGGAGAGATTTTGCTTCTCAAGGCCGAGATTTCTATTCTGGAGCTCTTTCCTCGTACTAGCCACCTTCTATGCTTGTTGGGTCATTTTAGTCCTTGTATGGTCCTTCTATAGTATCCACCAATGTTACTAAAGAAGACCTAGGTTTGAGTGGGGTCTCTTTAAATGCACATGTTGCCAATAAGTTAGCAACTTCCTCATGGATGGTCTTTGATCTTGCTCTAGTGATAACTTCTTCCATGCTCGAAGATGATGTGGTTGTATTATCCTTCAATGCCTTGGCCCTTGATCTAGTGATTGGTCTTTGAGGTGGTGTTGAGGATGGTCCCTCATCATACTATCCTTCTTGAGAAGATGCATCCTCGAATCACAAAGATGCTCATATTTAGACTCAAAAGGACTCAAGTCTCCTACATTGAAGGTCTTGCTCACTCCATACTCAGCTGGGAGCTCCAAGACATAAGCATTGTTTCCAACTTTACGCTTTACACGAAATTTTTCATCTCCACTTGGGAACCAGTTTAGACTTCATCTTCTCCAGAAACCGCTCTTTCCTTAGGTGCAACCAAACTAGATCTCTTGGTTTTAATAACACTTCCTTGCGATTCCGATTTGCCTTAGATGCTACGTGTTTTGCCTTGTTTTTTATCCTTATGCGTGTCTTTTCATGCAACTCCTTCATGAACTCAAAATGTTTTCTTGCAATAAAATATACTCGCTCCTCGATTGGCAACGTCATAAGATCAAAAGGGGTCAAAGGATTAAACCCATAGACACACTCAAAAGGCATTAGGTTAGTAGATGAATGCAAGGTACGATTATAAGCAAATTCTACATGTGGTAAAACATCCTCCCAAGCATTCAAATTATCTTTCAAAACATCCTCAAAATAGTGGTTAAAGTCCTTTTAGTGACTTCCGTTTGACCATCCGTTTGAGGATGACTAGAGGTTGAAAATAACAACCTTGTACTAGCTTTTCCCAAAGAGTCTTTCAAAAGAAACTAAGGAAATTATCATCCCTATCGCTCACATAGTCCTTGATACTCCATGTAACCTATAAACTTTCATAAAGAACAAGTTAGCAAGATTATAAGAATCAACGGTCTTATGGCAAGCAATAAAGTGATCCATTTTAGAAAAACGATCAACAACCACAAAAATAGAATATCTTCCATTCTGGATCCTTGGTAATCCTACAACAAAGTCCATACTAATATCAAGCCTGGGTGAAGTAGGTGTAGGTAAGGGAGTATACAAACCATGTGGTTTTAATCTAGACTTAGCTTTCAAGCACACAATGCATCTCTTAAGCATGTTTTCAACATCTTTAAGCGTATGAGGTCAATAACAATATGAATGCACCATGTGATAAGTTATATCTCTACCAAAATTTCCTATTAATCCTCTCATATGAGCATCCTCAAGAATTAATAGTCTAAGAGAACATCTAGGGATACACACTTTATCCTCATGGAACATAAAACCTTTGAAAATATAGTATTTATCACGCAACCGTGGCAAATCTCGGCCGAGATTTTTGGAATAAGGCCAAGATTTACATTGCGTGTAAATATCCCCAAAATCAATGTCATCCGTGTATAGATCCTTAATATAATGAAAACATAATACCTTCGAACCTATAGTGGTGATCAAAGAATATATCCTAAAAAGGGCATCAACAACAACATTGTCTTTTCCTTTCTTATACTTGATGATACATGGAAAACATTATATAAACTCCATCCCTCTAACATGCCTCCTATCCAAATTATTTTGACTCCTAGAATGCTTTAGAGGCTCATGATCAGTTCTAAGGATGAATTCATTAGGCCAAAGATAGTGTTTCCATGTCTTCAAAACTCGAAAAAAGCATACAATTCCTTATCATAAGGTCGAATAATTCAAGCATGCTCCTTTCAATTTTTTTTAATAAAGTAGGTAAGAGGCTTACCTGCTAGCATGAGCACTCATCCAATACCAATTCCTGATTCATCACACTCAACCTCAAATGGTTTAGTGAATTCTAGAAGTGCTAGAAGTGGTGCATGTGATAGTTGCTTCTTCAACTCATTAAATTGTAATATCCTTAGTCTTGATGTAATATCATTAGTCTTTTAGGGACCCCGCCCCTGTGCTCAGCTTGGCCACAGGTACGGAGCCGCCCCCGCGGCATAGCCGACCCGCCCCCGTGGCATAGGCGGCAGTCCACCGTCTTCTTTGACTCTTGCTTTCCGTTTTCTTCCCCTATAAGTTTCTTCTCTCTCCTCTTGTGATGAGGGTTTGCTCTAGACTTCTCCCTTCATCCTTCATCTTCTCTTCACGTTCTTCTTGTCTTTGTCCTTCTCTTGAGTTCTCTCTTTGGGCCTTCTTTGATCTTCTTCCAAGTGTGAAGCTTTGATGTATGTTTGATGGTTGAGATATTGATGATGTGATTGTTTCTAGTGTTTGTTGTGGCTTGAGACGCCAGCCTTGTGAGATCATATCCTGGTTCAGTTGTGGTAATATTCTTCCTCTTCTTCACCTTTTGTTCTTCCTTCTTTCCTCTTCTCCTTCCTTAGCTTTGAATCCCGCAAGTTTTCACTTGTGTTAAGCTCCTAGACATGTGTATATATATGTATGATGATGTTGGGTTGCCTTTAGCCTCTAAGGAGAAGAGTATCGAACGAGAGATTGAAGGGAAGCCTAAAGATCGCTCTTCTACTGTGTTGACACAACCGCGCCCTTCCATTGCTGCCCTTGCGGCTAGAGGTTGTCACCGCCCCTACGGTTGTGAGCCACCGTTATCGCGGCTTGTCACCGCTCCAGCACCCTTTCGTTTCCGCAGGTGCGTCTTTGTCCAAGACATACCAAGTGTGGTATGTGTCCTTCCTTCCCTTTGTGTTAGGGGTAGTATATATGAGCATGATAGTGTTTAAATTGTTGAGTTTAAGGATGTTATATGTTGAGCAATGCCTTAGGCATCTTTGAGTTTTGTTAAGTTATCGAGGTTTAGTTTATGTGTTATGATTGGGGTCTAGGAGGTGGAATCTCCTATCATTGATAATGATTGATGTTGTGTTCCTTGTTTATATAGGCACTGATCGTTTCCTCGAGGGAAAACCATGACCACTGTTGTTAGGACTACCTTGTGACAGGTAAGTCCTTTGGGCTTACTTAGCTGGTGTGCATGGGTTTGAGTGATTGTGATAGTGGTGTGTGCATATGTATGTTGCATTGATAACCTAAACCGGACTAGAACGACCATATATGTTATAATTGGCCCCAGCGTATGATAGCGGGCGGTGATAACTTGTCTAGCTCAAAATGGGACAGCTAGGAGGTTCTTTGCGACCATTCCACCAGGCGGTGATGATTGGCACCAACTCCAAACCTCTGTGGTGAAAAGGGATAGAGGCGAAGTTGTTTTACTACTCGTATCACACCGAATGAATTTGTAATGGTATAACGTAATGAATATAGTAAACGAATATGGTTTGAGCATTGCATCCTATGATGTGATTATGTGATTATATGTGCTATTACAATTATTCTTATTTATGAACTATTAGTTAACGGTTCGATACCGTGTTGGTGATGCTTTGCAAGATAGGAAGACTGTAGAGTGATCCGGTGGGGTGATCACCCGAGGGCTTCTGTACATTAGGACGTGTATGGGTTTTGGGGATGTTGATGTATACTTATGCATGATGTTGCCATTTTATACTTGGTTGTGGTTTGTATATATTTTGGTATCTGATTCTACCGTTTTATGAATTTGGTTTTATATTTATTTGTGTCTTGTTGTAAGATCTAGTGAACTTGTTGTTAGGCTAGGGTCAGGATCCATTGTGAGATCCTATCCGGTAGCGCCCCCAGTCATGCAGATTTGGGGTGTTACAAAGTTGGTATCAGAGCCTTAGGTTGACAACAATGACACTTGCAATCTGCAATAAACACAGAGTAGATAAAAAGAACCCAAAAGGGGTCTGACTTTTCAAAAAGAAATTTGGTTTTGTAATATGTATACAGTTGTTTAGGATAGAATGTACGGGAAACCATCACCCCTTATGACGATCTCGGAAGTATATATATATAGGGTCCAAATCCGGTGAGGAAGATGCTTCCAAATAGGAATAAGGAGTGTTGAAAGACATTGGATGAGTTTTAAATCAAGGGTTTTCGCACAAGATATCAGTAATGGCATTTTGATAACTACAATAAATCTGTAAAAAAAAACTTGTTTAGCCATGAAAGTAGAATAGATATCTACAATCCTTCAACTTCTCACCTAACACGTCATTCAACTATACAAAGGCAATGAGATTTTAGAAAACAAGTTGTAATAATACAATAAGCTCTATTTTTACAACAACAAAAGCAAAGCCGTGCCTGATGCCTCCCTTTGTCTTGTTTTGCAACTATCTCGTACGTGTTAATAAACGCATTTCACTTGATCACCAATTTCACATATTACAAACTCACGATCCACAAATTATAAGCATTTCACGTGTAGCACTAAACTTACACAATTTACAGCAAGTATAAGACAATTGCAAAACGTTCAAACCTCTCTATATGCTCCTTTCATTGTCCATACAAACTGCTCTAAAAATTGTGTCATAGAAAATAGTCTATAATATCTACATGAAAAATGACATAGAAAAGTATGAACACCGATGACAAAACCATGACTAAATGACGTATAAAAGTATGAACACCGATGACTTATCTATAACTTTTACACATACATAACATATTATGATCATCATTTAACGTTTTTGTGATGATTTTTTTTTATTTTTTGTGGTTATATATTGTAAAAAGAACATCTATGCATTATAAAATGAATACAAAGAATAAATAAACATAACACTTTGATGAATAAAAACACTATGAACACCGATGTACAAAAACATGAACAATGACATATAAAAGTATGAACATTGATGACTATTTTTGAACGTAAGAGTATTTTTCAGATTTTAAGACAATTTACAAAAATTCCATTAATGATGAGCGTGTGCGAACCCTTGATTTAAAATTCATCCAATGACTCACAACCCTCCTAATTCCTATCTACAAGGTCTCTTCTCACTTGAACTAAAAAATATATATATATATAGATCCTGACTCATATGTAAACAACTCTTACCTTGTAAAATGAGAACAAATTACAAACTATATGCTATACGCCGAATATATGTGATTATACCGCCGAATATATACTATATGAGTAAGATATATACCGCCAAATAAATCTGACTATACCACCGAATATTTCTTCCACTAATCACACAGTTTTTTTCCTTTAATCTCGCCTAATCTCAGCTATCTATTTAACGATCTAACAAATACAAATTGTTCTCATTTTACATGGTAAGAGTTGCTTACATGGGAGCCAACTTATATATATATCTATATATATATATATATATATATATATATATATATATATATATATATATATATATATATATATATATATATATATATATATATATATATATATGAGGAGGTAGAGCAACATCTGGTATAGTGCAGATGGCTAGGACTAGACCAACTTTTGCAGTAGGACGAGGTAGAGGTAGACCCCCTCTTCCTCCTTTAGTTATAGGTCAGGGACAGGTTCCCGTTGTTGATCCGCCTAGAGTGGAGGATATGCATTAGGAGATTGCTAAGAGTGTAATTCCTAAAACTGAGAACAGGATGGCAGTGAGGCAAAGATCTCAAGGAGTCCAATCACATGACTCAAATCATGTCTCGATGAGGGGACCAGAGTTCCGCGCGTATATTTGTCGAGTAGAGGAGGCTGCTAGTGCAAGTAGACGTGTCCCAGATCTACAAGTACATGAGGGATCATCGGGGATGTCCCAAGGAGCTACTCAGGTTTTTGTTGTACCGACACGACTTGTTGAGGTTTCTAGGGCTCAGAAAAAGCCGAGAGAATGTTCGCTCCAAACGGTGTGTGCAAGCTTTAAATTTATAACCCTAGACTTAAGCTTAAAACAAGGATGCGAACCCGCAGTGTACGGGTCAATCGTAGTAAAAGCAAGAAAATTCCAGGGGTCGATCACAGGGACTTAGTGAAACAAAGTCCAATACGGTATGCTAGTGTTAATGCTAACCACAAGAGCAAGTATACAATCAAAGATGAATAAGATGTCAAATAAAGCAAACATGCAATTCTAGGGATTAAAGCATCTAGTTGTGGTTCCAACTCAAGATCTATAGATAAGCGGACAAAGCTGAGATTTTTGCATGGGGAAGGTGTTACTAAAGTGGAGTAGATCACCGGGTAAGTCTCACTACACACTAATCCCAAACCGTAACTCCTATTACCGGGTAAGTCTCAAGGAATTAAGATAAAGAACTATAACCTCAAACTAACACACCATCTAAGGGAATAGAATCAACCTTTACCGGGTAAGTCTCAGGCCAACTCACAAAGATGGGATGGAAGCACACTCAAACCCCAATAAAGGACAAGCCTTTATTACCTACACTTATGATCGTTAGTATACAAACTAAGGAATTACCGGGTAAGTCTCATCCTAAGCTTGCTTTGAACCAGAAAGGTATAATAAGAATAGGATTTGGCAAACTCTAACACATTAACTCTCAGTTAAGGATCGGATAAGTCACCTCGGTCAGCCAGTTTCCACCCCGGCCGAGATGTTCATCGACTGAACGAGATGCTTAGGGTTAAGGTTAAAGACTCGAACTTTCAGGATCCTACTGTGATTAAGATCATTCTATCATTGTTTTTCCCACAACCTTCAGCCAATCACCCTAGAATCGCACAAGGAAATTAGCCACTCATCATCATAATGAAAGTATTAAATATGTGGGAAGAAGGTGAATATTTGAACAAAGAAGAATTTAATGAAAACACTTCAATAACTGAATCAAATATCACACAAAATCGTTCCTTGGATAATGATCCAACAAGACAAGACAACAAGGAAAAGAATTGAAGATAATCTTACAAAACCCTCCAAAAAGCTATAAAGCTATAGTCTTCAATCTTCCTTCAACCTTCAAAAAGGTTCTTCGAATCTCCCAAATTGGAGTAGGATGCGGCTGCTGCGCTTGTAAACCCTGATCGGTGGTATAGCGTGATCAGCGGTGTAAGCGGGGTTTCGATGATCCGAAGATGGTTGAATTGTGGAAATCCAACCCTTTTTATAGGAAAATAAACCTCCAAAGATAATAAATCCTAGAAAGATATCTTCCCATAAAAATAGGTAAAATATATGATTCTGCATATCTCCTTCCTTCCAGAAGCTCAGCCCAAAAATATAAGATCACTTTCCAATTTTAAAAGATCTCAGCCAAGAATAAAATATTCTCGCCGCGTCCTAGGTGTTCGCCTCGGTCGAGTCGGCGTCTCTGGATCGCCTCGGTCGAGATGAATCTCTGGGAAACCGAGGTGATTCATAACTGAATGTAGAATCTCTCAAAACTGGTCCAAAGTAAATCTTTAATCCATGGCTATGCTTCCTGAGTGTAGCTCCAAATGACTCTTGACTCCTTTTGTTCCTTTTCGATGCAAAACGTACCATATTACCTGCAATTACAACGAAACTAGGTGTAGACCTCGATTCTCGCAAAGGTAGATGAAATGGTAGTAAAATCACATAATGTACATACAAACATGCAGATCATGAAAGATAAAACGTCCAAACAAACCCCAAAATATAGACTATAATTCATGCTATCAAAATACCCCATACTTAGCCCTTGCTTGTCCCTAAGCAAGTTCCTCATATAGAAATCAAGATAGAATGGATTATAAGTCAAGGAAATCAATGAAAAGTCTTTCAAAAACATTTTATGGTGTGCAACTATCATAGATCACTCTAAGAGAGTACTTCCTGGAAATTAAAAACTCAACATGATCAAAACATTTTATAAATATAGGAAAGTTGTTCATCTTTGCATAAAATCATAGAATGCATAATAAATCATAATTATCAAAATTAATCATGTATAATCCGATTTAAACCGCTAAGTCAATCAACAAGCTCAAGGTCTCGAGGGCTTCCCAAAAGAAAGGTCAAGAAACGTGTAGGGTAGGGATGTATGTAAGGTAATGTGGTGCTAGAATCCGGGAAAAGGATGAACTTCACTTTCACTTTGACTTGCAACATCTTCCACCAATAAGCTTTGCTTATTTCACACTTTTTCTTTTACTTTACTTTTTGGGATGCATGGACAGAGGTGCACAATAACCGAAGCCTAGGAAATCCGCAATCATCAATTTCTTGAGATGCATCAAACCCTTGATGCACATACCATGACCCGTTAGGAATATCGCTCAATCCGACTTTGGCAAGACACAAACACCCGGCTATGTGAATGGTGCCGAGTTACTCATCATCAAGATTGACTTCCCCAAACCTAGAATTACTTTCTAACACTTCACTTCCAGCCCACTCTTCAACTTTAACTTGCTTTCACCACTTCGCTTGCTTCCAAATTCCCGGATAGGTAAAGGGAGGCAAAATGTATATGAGGGGCTAAGCATGATCAAGAAGAAGAAGAAGAAGAAAATGAATTGCCTTGGTCTTTCCAAGAAGAAAGTGAGAGAACTTAACCTGCGGTGTCAACCTTCAAATTCAACATAATTTGGATAAAAACAAAGTATTAAACATGCCAATAATTTCAAACAAAGCATTTAGCAACTTAAACATATTATAAAACCTTTCAAACACACAAAGAATTTAAAACTAGTAGGTAAACAAAATCTTCACTGAGATCATATCCAGATAAGTAACACAAAATCGTTTTCGAAAACTTTTTGTTACGCACCTCGGTCGAGATGTTCTTGGTTCAACCAAGGCGAAACGCCTCGTTTGGCCAAGACTGACTCGGTCAAGGTCAAAAAAATTTCTGAAACCATTTTTCATTCAGTTTCGACGTTTTTCTCAATCAAATAACCTGTAGGTATGCATGCAATCTCAGATAAACATATAAATGCAGAAGTGAAGCATAAATATGGAATATCGATAAAGTATGAGTCATACATCAAAGTCATCAAATAAGTACATCAAATACCCCATACTTGGGATACACTGTCCCAGTGGGTCAAAATAAGTCTAAAGAAAGGAGACTCACCGGATAAAGAGCCGAACTGCATAAAAATAAAATAGATAAAATCCTGCAGCTCCTCAGAAGTCCTGATCCGGTGGTGGTGGTGGTGGTACATAAGGATACTGGGTCGGATCGAATGGATAGCCCATAGTCTGCTGGAACTGTAGCTCCATCATCCTCGGTCGAGGTGTTCTGACAGTGACCGAGGTGCCTCTTTCTTCTCAGAATCTCGAACTTCTCCCTTTCCTGGAGTGCTCCTTCCTGTTATCTGTCCAGAACGCCAAAAACAAAGCAAAGCAAAGCAAAGCAAAAACAAGGAAACTATCTAAACTAAACTAGAAAAGGGAGAAGAAAGCAATACCTTGGGTTGCCTCCCAAGAAGCGCTTGGTTTAAGGTCGCTAGCTGGACCATTCTCCATAGAATTACTCAATGTACCTTGAACACCATGGAGTGCTCATCACATCCATCAAAAAATTCTTCCAAAAAGATTCCGGTTCCTAGTTTCACCGGCAAATGGTAAGATCTCCCACGTACAAGCTTGTACGGTTTGATTCTCACCGGAATCCTTCTAGCCTTCCTGCACTTCAATGGGACATAATCTAGCCTTGCGTCCCATCCTTTCCTTGATCGAGAAAATAGTTTCTCGAGAATCATAGCAGCTTCCCCATCTATAGCTTGGGGATGGTACAGGGTCCTGAGCATGCGAGGGACCCCATACTTGAACAAATAACACTTCGTTGCCTTAGCGGTGAAGCGCTTGTTAACTTCACTCCTTATAATCCAAGGAGCATCTTCCTCCAACAATTTCAAGAGAGATTTCATCTTGATCTTAGGAGGTTCTTTCGGAAGAGACCTCCAACTCTCCGGTGCTTTCCTGAAAAATTCAGAAATTTTAATAGGGAATTCGAATGGAGTAAGAGAATGTACCTTGCAAAGTTCTCCAAAGCTTGAGACAAGTTTCGTGTTGGGTTGATAATCCACCCACGAAATCTCTCTCAGTTCTGTTGGTCTTTCTTCCACCTTGACCACAATCTCAGTAATTTGGCCAGGGTTCTCTGCATCTGCCTCTTCCGGTTCTGCAGATTCTTCCATCATCTCGACCGAGGTCTCTTCTACCTCGACCGAGGTCTCAACAGTCAGATTGAGATCTTCCACATCTTCTTCCTCAAAAGCTTCAGGGGAAACTTCTGGTTTGACTGGAGGTATGCTCGAAACGTGCAACACTTCCTTATGCTCCTCTTCTGGCTTAGCATAGGATAGGGTGCTTTCCTTGAGCTCTGTCACCTTCTTCATCAACTTCTCCAACCTAGATTCGAGAGAGTCTTCAAGAGGTTGCTCATAAGTCTTTCTAGGGACATTCTTCTCATCCCATATCACAAGTTCACGCTGAATGGCCTCTTCTCTTTCCCATTCATTGTTGAACCAGTAGAAGGAGTACTTCTCCTCCAAGTATTCATAATGATCTGCCCTAGCACTTTGTCTTGCTATCCAGGCTGGATCAAACATAGCCATCAGAAATCCTGAAAACTACAAAACTCATAGAAAGAGTAGTTAGTAGCAACAGGGGCAAGCGCCCCGAAAGCAAACCGTACCGGCTCGGTCTAGACCAAGTCCCCGGCAACGGCGCCAAAAACTTGTTCGCTCCAAACGGTGTGTGCAAGCTTTAAATTTATAACCCTAGACTTAAGCTTAAAACAAGGATGCGAACCCGCAGTGTACGGGTCAATCGTAGTAAAAGCAAGAAAATTCCAGGGGTCGATCACAGGGACTTAGTGAAACAAAGTCCAATACGGTATGCTAGTGTTAATGCTAACCACAAGAGCAAGTATACAATCAAAGATGAATAAGATGTCAAATAAAGCAAACATGCAATTCTAGGGATTAAAGCATCTAGTTGTGGTTCCAACTCAAGATCTATAGATAAGCGGACAAAGCTGAGATTTTTGCATGGGGAAGGTGTTACTAAAGTGGAGTAGATCACCGGGTAAGTCTCACTACACACTAATCCCAAACCGTAACTCCTATTACCGGGTAAGTCTCAAGGAATTAAGATAAAGAACTATAACCTCAAACTAACACACCATCTAAGGGAATAGAATCAACCTTTACCGGGTAAGTCTCAGGCCAACTCACAAAGATGGGATGGAAGCACACTCAAACCCCAATAAAGGACAAGCCTTTATTACCTACACTTATGATCGTTAGTATACAAACTAAGGAATTACCGGGTAAGTCTCATCCTAAGCTTGCTTTGAACCAGAAAGGTATAATAAGAATAGGATTTGGCAAACTCTAACACATTAACTCTCAGTTAAGGATCGGATAAGTCACCTCGGTCAGCCAGTTTCCACCCCGGCCGAGATGTTCATCGACTGAACGAGATGCTTAGGGTTAAGGTTAAAGACTCGAACTTTCAGGATCCTACTGTGATTAAGATCATTCTATCATTGTTTTTCCCACAACCTTCAGCCAATCACCCTAGAATCGCACAAGGAAATTAGCCACTCATCATCATAATGAAAGTATTAAATATGTGGGAAGAAGGTGAATATTTGAACAAAGAAGAATTTAATGAAAACACTTCAATAACTGAATCAAATATCACACAAAATCGTTCCTTGGATAATGATCCAACAAGACAAGACAACAAGGAAAAGAATTGAAGATAATCTTACAAAACCCTCCAAAAAGCTATAAAGCTATAGTCTTCAATCTTCCTTCAACCTTCAAAAAGGTTCTTCGAATCTCCCAAATTGGAGTAGGATGCGGCTGCTGCGCTTGTAAACCCTGATCGGTGGTATAGCGTGATCAGCGGTGTAAGCGGGGTTATGGAATTGTGGAAATCCAACCCTTTTTATAGGAAAATAAACCTCCAAAGATAATAAATCCTAGAAAGATATCTTCCCATAAAAATAGGTAAAATATATGATTCTGCATATCTCCTTCCTTCCAGAAGCTCAGCCCAAAAATATAAGATCACTTTCCAATTTTAAAAGATCTCAGCCAAGAATAAAATATTCTCGCCGCGTCCTAGGTGTTCGCCTCGGTCGAGTCGGCGTCTCTGGATCGCCTCGGTCGAGATGAATCTCTGGGAAACCGAGGTGATTCATAACTGAATGTAGAATCTCTCAAAACTGGTCCAAAGTAAATCTTTAATCCATGGCTATGCTTCCTGAGTGTAGCTCCAAATGACTCTTGACTCCTTTTGTTCCTTTTCGATGCAAAACGTACCATATTACCTGCAATTACAACGAAACTAGGTGTAGACCTCGATTCTCGCAAAGGTAGATGAAATGGTAGTAAAATCACATAATGTACATACAAACATGCAGATCATGAAAGATAAAACGTCCAAACAAACCCCAAAATATAGACTATAATTCATGCTATCAAAATACCCCATACTTAGCCCTTGCTTGTCCCTAAGCAAGTTCCTCATATAGAAATCAAGATAGAATGGATTATAAGTCAAGGAAATCAATGAAAAGTCTTTCAAAAACATTTTATGGTGTGCAACTATCATAGATCACTCTAAGAGAGTACTTCCTGGAAATTAAAAACTCAACATGATCAAAACATTTTATAAATATAGGAAAGTTGTTCATCTTTGCATAAAATCATAGAATGCATAATAAATCATAATTATCAAAATTAATCATGTATAATCCGATTTAAACCGCTAAGTCAATCAACAAGCTCAAGGTCTCGAGGGCTTCCCAAAAGAAAGGTCAAGAAACGTGTAGGGTAGGGATGTATGTAAGGTAATGTGGTGCTAGAATCCGGGAAAAGGATGAACTTCACTTTCACTTTGACTTGCAACATCTTCCACCAATAAGCTTTGCTTATTTCACACTTTTTCTTTTACTTTACTTTTTGGGATGCATGGACAGAGGTGCACAATAACCGAAGCCTAGGAAATCCGCAATCATCAATTTCTTGAGATGCATCAAACCCTTGATGCACATACCATGACCCGTTAGGAATATCGCTCAATCCGACTTTGGCAAGACACAAACACCCGGCTATGTGAATGGTGCCGAGTTACTCATCATCAAGATTGACTTCCCCAAACCTAGAATTACTTTCTAACACTTCACTTCCAGCCCACTCTTCAACTTTAACTTGCTTTCACCACTTCGCTTGCTTCCAAATTCCCGGATAGGTAAAGGGAGGCAAAATGTATATGAGGGGCTAAGCATGATCAAGAAGAAGAAGAAGAAGAAAATGAATTGCCTTGGTCTTTCCAAGAAGAAAGTGAGAGAACTTAACCTGCGGTGTCAACCTTCAAATTCAACATAATTTGGATAAAAACAAAGTATTAAACATGCCAATAATTTCAAACAAAGCATTTAGCAACTTAAACATATTATAAAACCTTTCAAACACACAAAGAATTTAAAACTAGTAGGTAAACAAAATCTTCACTGAGATCATATCCAGATAAGTAACACAAAATCGTTTTCGAAAACTTTTTGTTACGCACCTCGGTCGAGATGTTCTTGGTTCAACCAAGGCGAAACGCCTCGTTTGGCCAAGACTGACTCGGTCAAGGTCAAAAAAAAAAAAAATTTCTGAAACCATTTTTCATTCAGTTTCGACGTTTTTCTCAATCAAATAACCTGTAGGTATGCATGCAATCTCAGATAAACATATAAATGCAGAAGTGAAGCATAAATATGGAATATCGATAAAGTATGAGTCATACATCAAAGTCATCAAATAAGTACATCAAATACCCCATACTTGGGATACACTGTCCCAGTGGGTCAAAATAAGTCTAAGGACAGGAAACTCACCGAACATAGCTAAACTGCATGAAGGAGTAAGAAACAGCTCTCGGATAAGACCATCTCGGTTGGCGAAGCACATCTCGGTCGAGGTGTTCTGACAGTACCCGAGATGTATCTCAGTAAAGCTCGTTTCCTCAACTTCTCGAAATTTTGTTCTTCCAGTGTAGCTCCTGAACTGTGATCCTTCCTTTTGGAATACCTGGTTGTTGTCTAGAGGGAAACAAAAACAAGGCAACTATCTAAACTAAACTAGAAAAGGGAGAAGAAAGCAATACCTTGGGTTGCCTCCCAAGAAGCGCTTGGTTTAAGGTCGCTAGCTGGACCATTCTCCATAGAATTACTCAATGTACCTTGAACACCATGGAGTGCTCATCACATCCATCAAAAAATTCTTCCAAAAAGATTCCGGTTCCTAGTTTCACCGGCAAATGGTAAGATCTCCCACGTACAAGCTTGTACGGTTTGATTCTCACCGGAATCCTTCTAGCCTTCCTGCACTTCAATGGGACATAATCTAGCCTTGCGTCCCATCCTTTCCTTGATCGAGAAAATAGTTTCTCGAGAATCATAGCAGCTTCCCCATCTATAGCTTGGGGATGGTACAGGGTCCTGAGCATGCGAGGGACCCCATACTTGAACAAATAACACTTCGTTGCCTTAGCGGTGAAGCGCTTGTTAACTTCACTCCTTATAATCCAAGGAGCATCTTCCTCCAACAATTTCAAGAGAGATTTCATCTTGATCTTAGGAGGTTCTTTCGGAAGAGACCTCCAACTCTCCGGTGCTTTCCTGAAAAATTCAGAAATTTTAATAGGGAATTCGAATGGAGTAAGAGAATGTACCTTGCAAAGTTCTCCAAAGCTTGAGACAAGTTTCGTGTTGGGTTGATAATCCACCCACGAAATCTCTCTCAGTTCTGTTGGTCTTTCTTCCACCTTGACCACAATCTCAGTAATTTGGCCAGGGTTCTCTGCATCTGCCTCTTCCGGTTCTGCAGATTCTTCCATCATCTCGACCGAGGTCTCTTCTACCTCGACCGAGGTCTCAACAGTCAGATTGAGATCTTCCACATCTTCTTCCTCAAAAGCTTCAGGGGAAACTTCTGGTTTGACTGGAGGTATGCTCGAAACGTGCAACACTTCCTTATGCTCCTCTTCTGGCTTAGCATAGGATAGGGTGCTTTCCTTGAGCTCTGTCACCTTCTTCATCAACTTCTCCAACCTAGATTCGAGAGAGTCTTCAAGAGGTTGCTCATAAGTCTTTCTAGGGACATTCTTCTCATCCCATATCACAAGTTCACGCTGAATGGCCTCTTCTCTTTCCCATTCATTGTTGAACCAGTAGAAGGAGTACTTCTCCTCCAAGTATTCATAATGATCTGCCCTAGCACTTTGTCTTGCTATCCAGGCTGGATCAAACATAGCCATCAGAAATCCTGAAAACTACAAAACTCATAGAAAGAGTAGTTAGTAGCAACAGGGGCAAGCGCCCCGAAAGCAAACCGTACCGGCTCGGTCTAGACCAAGTCCCCGGCAACGGCGCCAAAAACTTGTTCGCTCCAAACGGTGTGTGCAAGCTTTAAATTTATAACCCTAGACTTAAGCTTAAAACAAGGATGCGAACCCGCAGTGTACGGGTCAATCGTAGTAAAAGCAAGAAAATTCCAGGGGTCGATCACAGGGACTTAGTGAAACAAAGTCCAATACGGTATGCTAGTGTTAATGCTAACCACAAGAGCAAGTATACAATCAAAGATGAATAAGATGTCAAATAAAGCAAACATGCAATTCTAGGGATTAAAGCATCTAGTTGTGGTTCCAACTCAAGATCTATAGATAAGCGGACAAAGCTGAGATTTTTGCATGGGGAAGGTGTTACTAAAGTGGAGTAGATCACCGGGTAAGTCTCACTACACACTAATCCCAAACCGTAACTCCTATTACCGGGTAAGTCTCAAGGAATTAAGATAAAGAACTATAACCTCAAACTAACACACCATCTAAGGGAATAGAATCAACCTTTACCGGGTAAGTCTCAGGCCAACTCACAAAGATGGGATGGAAGCACACTCAAACCCCAATAAAGGACAAGCCTTTATTACCTACACTTATGATCGTTAGTATACAAACTAAGGAATTACCGGGTAAGTCTCATCCTAAGCTTGCTTTGAACCAGAAAGGTATAATAAGAATAGGATTTGGCAAACTCTAACACATTAACTCTCAGTTAAGGATCGGATAAGTCACCTCGGTCAGCCAGTTTCCACCCCGGCCGAGATGTTCATCGACTGAACGAGATGCTTAGGGTTAAGGTTAAAGACTCGAACTTTCAGGATCCTACTGTGATTAAGATCATTCTATCATTGTTTTTCCCACAACCTTCAGCCAATCACCCTAGAATCGCACAAGGAAATTAGCCACTCATCATCATAATGAAAGTATTAAATATGTGGGAAGAAGGTGAATATTTGAACAAAGAAGAATTTAATGAAAACACTTCAATAACTGAATCAAATATCACACAAAATCGTTCCTTGGATAATGATCCAACAAGACAAGACAACAAGGAAAAGAATTGAAGATAATCTTACAAAACCCTCCAAAAAGCTATAAAGCTATAGTCTTCAATCTTCCTTCAACCTTCAAAAAGGTTCTTCGAATCTCCCAAATTGGAGTAGGATGCGGCTGCTGCGCTTGTAAACCCTGATCGGTGGTATAGCGTGATCAGCGGTGTAAGCGGGGTTAGCGGGGTTAGCGGGGTTAGCGGGGTTATGGAATTGTGGAAATCCAACCCTTTTTATAGGAAAATAAACCTCCAAAGATAATAAATCCTAGAAAGATATCTTCCCATAAAAATAGGTAAAATATATGATTCTGCATATCTCCTTCCTTCCAGAAGCTCAGCCCAAAAATATAAGATCACTTTCCAATTTTAAAAGATCTCAGCCAAGAATAAAATATTCTCGCCGCGTCCTAGGTGTTCGCCTCGGTCGAGTCGGCGTCTCTGGATCGCCTCGGTCGAGATGAATCTCTGGGAAACCGAGGTGATTCATAACTGAATGTAGAATCTCTCAAAACTGGTCCAAAGTAAATCTTTAATCCATGGCTATGCTTCCTGAGTGTAGCTCCAAATGACTCTTGACTCCTTTTGTTCCTTTTCGATGCAAAACGTACCATATTACCTGCAATTACAACGAAACTAGGTGTAGACCTCGATTCTCGCAAAGGTAGATGAAATGGTAGTAAAATCACATAATGTACATACAAACATGCAGATCATGAAAGATAAAACGTCCAAACAAACCCCAAAATATAGACTATAATTCATGCTATCAAAATACCCCATACTTAGCCCTTGCTTGTCCCTAAGCAAGTTCCTCATATAGAAATCAAGATAGAATGGATTATAAGTCAAGGAAATCAATGAAAAGTCTTTCAAAAACATTTTATGGTGTGCAACTATCATAGATCACTCTAAGAGAGTACTTCCTGGAAATTAAAAACTCAACATGATCAAAACATTTTATAAATATAGGAAAGTTGTTCATCTTTGCATAAAATCATAGAATGCATAATAAATCATAATTATCAAAATTAATCATGTATAATCCGATTTAAACCGCTAAGTCAATCAACAAGCTCAAGGTCTCGAGGGCTTCCCAAAAGAAAGGTCAAGAAACGTGTAGGGTAGGGATGTATGTAAGGTAATGTGGTGCTAGAATCCGGGAAAAGGATGAACTTCACTTTCACTTTGACTTGCAACATCTTCCACCAATAAGCTTTGCTTATTTCACACTTTTTCTTTTACTTTACTTTTTGGGATGCATGGACAGAGGTGCACAATAACCGAAGCCTAGGAAATCCGCAATCATCAATTTCTTGAGATGCATCAAACCCTTGATGCACATACCATGACCCGTTAGGAATATCGCTCAATCCGACTTTGGCAAGACACAAACACCCGGCTATGTGAATGGTGCCGAGTTACTCATCATCAAGATTGACTTCCCCAAACCTAGAATTACTTTCTAACACTTCACTTCCAGCCCACTCTTCAACTTT
>BSUD01000004.1:58473559-58612293 GCA_033239045.1 Fagopyrum esculentum | reverse complement strand
GAATTACTTTCTAACACTTCACTTCCAGCCCACTCTTCAACTTTAACTTGCTTTCACCACTTCGCTTGCTTCCAAATTCCCGGATAGGTAAAGGGAGGCAAAATGTATATGAGGGGCTAAGCATGATCAAGAAGAAGAAGAAGAAGAAAATGAATTGCCTTGGTCTTTCCAAGAAGAAAGTGAGAGAACTTAACCTGCGGTGTCAACCTTCAAATTCAACATAATTTGGATAAAAACAAAGTATTAAACATGCCAATAATTTCAAACAAAGCATTTAGCAACTTAAACATATTATAAAACCTTTCAAACACACAAAGAATTTAAAACTAGTAGGTAAACAAAATCTTCACTGAGATCATATCCAGATAAGTAACACAAAATCGTTTTCGAAAACTTTCTGTTACGCACCTCGGTCGAGGTGTTCTTGGTTCAACCAAGGTGAAACGCCTCGTTTGGCCAAGACTGACTCGGTCAAGGTCAAAAAAAAAAAAAATTTCTGAAACCATTTTTCATTCAGTTTCGACGTTTTTCTCAATCAAATAACCTGTAGGTATGCATGCAATCTCAGATAAACATATAAATGCAGAAGTGAAGCATAAATATCCGATAATGTCGAGTCATACATTATAAGTCAAATAATACACAAATACAAAAACTTGTTCGCTCCAAACGGTGTGTGCAAGCTTTAAATTTATAACCCTAGACTTAAGCTTAAAACAAGGATGCGAACCCGCAGTGTACGGGTCAATCGTAGTAAAAGCAAGAAAATTCCAGGGGTCGATCACAGGGACTTAGTGAAACAAAGTCCAATACGGTATGCTAGTGTTAATGCTAACCACAAGAGCAAGTATACAATCAAAGATGAATAAGATGTCAAATAAAGCAAACATGCAATTCTAGGGATTAAAGCATCTAGTTGTGGTTCCAACTCAAGATCTATAGATAAGCGGACAAAGCTGAGATTTTTGCATGGGGAAGGTGTTACTAAAGTGGAGTAGATCACCGGGTAAGTCTCACTACACACTAATCCCAAACCGTAACTCCTATTACCGGGTAAGTCTCAAGGAATTAAGATAAAGAACTATAACCTCAAACTAACACACCATCTAAGGGAATAGAATCAACCTTTACCGGGTAAGTCTCAGGCCAACTCACAAAGATGGGATGGAAGCACACTCAAACCCCAATAAAGGACAAGCCTTTATTACCTACACTTATGATCGTTAGTATACAAACTAAGGAATTACCGGGTAAGTCTCATCCTAAGCTTGCTTTGAACCAGAAAGGTATAATAAGAATAGGATTTGGCAAACTCTAACACATTAACTCTCAGTTAAGGATCGGATAAGTCACCTCGGTCAGCCAGTTTCCACCCCGGCCGAGATGTTCATCGACTGAACGAGATGCTTAGGGTTAAGGTTAAAGACTCGAACTTTCAGGATCCTACTGTGATTAAGATCATTCTATCATTGTTTTTCCCACAACCTTCAGCCAATCACCCTAGAATCGCACAAGGAAATTAGCCACTCATCATCATAATGAAAGTATTAAATATGTGGGAAGAAGGTGAATATTTGAACAAAGAAGAATTTAATGAAAACACTTCAATAACTGAATCAAATATCACACAAAATCGTTCCTTGGATAATGATCCAACAAGACAAGACAACAAGGAAAAGAATTGAAGATAATCTTACAAAACCCTCCAAAAAGCTATAAAGCTATAGTCTTCAATCTTCCTTCAACCTTCAAAAAGGTTCTTCGAATCTCCCAAATTGGAGTAGGATGCGGCTGCTGCGCTTGTAAACCCTGATCGGTGGTATAGCGTGATCAGCGGTGTAAGCGGGGTTATGGAATTGTGGAAATCCAACCCTTTTTATAGGAAAATAAACCTCCAAAGATAATAAATCCTAGAAAGATATCTTCCCATAAAAATAGGTAAAATATATGATTCTGCATATCTCCTTCCTTCCAGAAGCTCAGCCCAAAAATATAAGATCACTTTCCAATTTTAAAAGATCTCAGCCAAGAATAAAATATTCTCGCCGCGTCCTAGGTGTTCGCCTCGGTCGAGTCGGCGTCTCTGGATCGCCTCGGTCGAGATGAATCTCTGGGAAACCGAGGTGATTCATAACTGAATGTAGAATCTCTCAAAACTGGTCCAAAGTAAATCTTTAATCCATGGCTATGCTTCCTGAGTGTAGCTCCAAATGACTCTTGACTCCTTTTGCTCCTTTTCGATGCAAAACGTACCATATTACCTGCAATTACAACGAAACTAGGTGTAGACCTCGATTCTCGCAAAGGTAGATGAAATGGTAGTAAAATCACATAATGTACATACAAACATGCAGATCATGAAAGATAAAACGTCCAAACAAACCCCAAAATATAGACTATAATTCATGCTATCAGAGAACCATGACCAGACTCCTGGTTGAAGGCTTTTCACCAGATGGGCATACCCCCTTTCGCCGAAAAGGTGGGCTTGGAGGTCGAGTTGTGGATTGGGCATGTAGACTCTTCCCTTGAGTGTATTAGATTTCCAAAGGGCTGACTGATAAAGTTAGTACAAACTTTATTCCGTGACTTAAGCCCAACATTGGTGGAGGACCTTGCAGAGTCAAGCCACCAGTTATGACCAGATGCAGAGCATGATTAAAGAGTGTTTCTACCCTACCTCACTGAGGAGGGAGTGACTGAAGGATTTTGTCGAGGCCGGTTTCGAGGACATTCCGGTATCTGAGGCAATAAGGAGATTTCAGAAGAGTTGGCGTTATTAGGTCCAGCTGCACCTCTAGAGGATCAACACGTGTATTTGTTCTCCCGCCGACTGAGGGAGAGTACCCATTCCTATATAGCGGGTTTTCACTATGATTCCCTGATAGATTATCGGGATAGAGCCTCGGTTTACGAGCGTGAGTGGGCTAGTCAGACGAGAGCTTCTCAAACGGGAAGGTTTGAGAAGAGACAGCGGACAAGCCAGACTAGTGCAGGTGAACCGGGGTATGGGCGAGGCCAGACTCAAGGACACTCGAGCTACCAAGTTTTTGCACATACTTTTGAGAGAGGATGACAGGGCTTCAACTGCGGAGAGCACGAGCATATGCGATCTGATTGCCCGAGGGCACTAGTTACGTGCTTCTCTTGTGGGAAGCCAGGACATCGAGCTACCTATTGTTGTCAGGTCAAGGCTTCGTCACAATAGGGTTCTTCCTCTACTAGTGTAGCAAGAGGTGGGCAGAGGCCGCCTCAGCATCAGATACTAGGACAACAAAGAGTCCCAGATCATCCTGCTACTCAGGGTTCCGCTCTAGGACCGAGTATAGGTAGAGATTGTGATGGAGGTACCATTGATACTAGAGGAGTTCAGGGTCAAGTTTTTTCGTTGAAGAGCCATCAATGTCAGCTGTTACAGGTATAATTTAGATTAATGGTTTACCTGTTAGAGTTTTGTTTGATACTGGTGCTACGCAAAAACGTACGTAAACTCAACCATGCATGAAGAACCTACCTATCCATGCAAGCGAGGAAGGCCACCATACAAACGAGTCATCAATCCACTCGTGTTGATCAAATAATCGGCCAAATCTAGATTCATTCTATTTATTTTCAACCCATAAAGACTTGTTTAATTATGAGTTGTGTTAACGGTTTCTTTAAGTAAATTTTAAGCACAAATATAATTTATTTCTTTTTGAATAAATTAAGTCTTAAATTAAAGAAGCTTAAAGATAGATCTTATCTCATTAGAATATAGATTCGATTTTGCTAGTTTTATGAAGATCTAATATTTCTAGAAGATTGATCTTATTTTATTATTTTCTTAGGGATGAATCTTATCTTTTGGATGGATCAGTGGGCTCGTTCGGCCCATACACTAGGCATCCCTAGGGTTACTTGACGCTATCTACTAGCTACAAGATTGATCTTATTTTATTATTTTACCTCTAAAGACACTCATGCCCCTAAAAAATCGAATAATAACGTTGAATATCCAGGAATGAACAATTAATATCGGGATAGAAAACCACAAGGCCAAAATCTGGTTTTAAACAAAAATAAACTCATCTAAGCAAAAATAATCTTGTTCTAGAAAGTTAATTTTTTAATGGTTTATAAACCCAAATAAACCTGTAGGAAAATAAACCAAACTCCAAGTAAACAAGTACAAAAACTAAACTCAGGATTTATAAATAAATGAAACACAAATAAGGTACAAGTAAACACACCCTTAATAGATAGATTTATACAAGATTTGTTTTTCCTTTTTAGATAAGATGTTGGTAGTAGCCTCAAGTTTATAAATAAAGTGTGACAACCAATACTTCTTGGATCTAATTTTTACATCTAGTTTAGAATTTCGGCAACATCCTTAGGCGTTAAAATGCCAGACGAACAATTGACTTGATCACCTCCAGGGATCGGGTTGATGTGTTTTTCTTTCAGTAAATTAGAATATCAATAAGTTATGTGCTGATAAATTTTTGATGTTTTAGGGTCTTTAAAGTTTGACTTTGAACAATGAATATGTGATATTAGTGGTTAATTATTTTCTTATGTGTAATAATATATATATGTTATTGTAGTTCTAAGAATGTACACCACAAGATATGAGATATGTGTAGATGATTTACCAATGTCTATTCATACTTTTGAATGGCGTTTGCAAAATGAGAGTCTTGAATATGATAATAAAATCTATATGACATTGAATGTAATTTAACTGTAAATTGAGATTTTATATTGTATTCTTTTTGTAATTTGTAGCCTGAAGTACCGTTATTGATATACAATATTTGTAGTTGTGAATAAAAACATTTTGGTCAATCTTGTAGAAATCATACGTTATTTTAAATTATCATCATCAAAATTCATATGTTATTGGTCCAAGGGTGGTATACCAAGTGGCCACTGGCCACAAAGATGCTATGTGTTGGTTGCTTGCTCATAATCGACTAAGATTTTGTACATCTAATCATAAACCTAGATCTTTGTAGTGAGTTCCACGTGTATTACCTCAAAAAATCCAAGATGCTTAAAATATTCCCTCGCATTCAAATCATTTCATGAATGCTCATAGGACAATTACCCATTTTTAAATCGTGTTTTAGTTGAATCATTGATGGTCAATACAAATCCTTTATCTTATTACATATTTGAGAAAATGAACAATTATTAAGCTACATATTTTAACTCTGTGTTTCATTCTTTTGATCCTTTCTCGTTATATAGTCTAACTTTGTGTTTCATTTTTTTAATTATCTGTCTCATTACATATTTCAGCGTTTCATTCTTTTAATTGTATGGTAGGTTTTAGATATAGTTTTTAAAAGAATTTACTATTAAGATATGTAGCATATTTATTGTCCGTCTATCTTCTAGCGGTCAAATTATATATATATATATATATATATATATATATATATATATATATATATATATATATATAAAAGAATTTCCTATTAAGATATGTAGCATATTTATTGTCCGTCTATCTTCTAGCGGTCAAATCATTTTTTTTTTGGAAAGGTTGGTAAGTAACTCCCGGTTCGATTGACTTCGCCGCTCTATATGCGTGACGGGCCCGCCAGGAGGATTCGAACTCGAATCTCCGGACTAACCACTTAAGGAGTCTAGCACCACATCCCACTATACTAACTGAGTATTGGTTATTATTACTAAATTTTAATCGTATTAGATTTATATAAAAGGCTTTTGACACAAAGTGTACTCATAAACACTAACATCATTCAGCTAACCATAACTTATCGTTCTAAATAATTTCTCGGTAGAATCTGAATGATTCAGAATTGAATTAGCTTTTAGAGGTTTTCAGAACCATGATACTAACTAACCTGAAAATTTATAAATTGGTGTAACCCAAAATCTTTTATAAATTTGAAAGGTACAAATAAGCAACCTTGAAAACATCATGCACGCCATACTTACTCGGTAGCTCTATACGTAGTCATTATTGTTGATCTTCTCAAGAACTCGCAAGGGACCATCCGCTCGGGATTTGAGTTTGGAGAGTGTTGTAGACATGTGTTTGCGCGATGTAATGCATCCACAAGTTGTGTATAACGTAGTTGCTCCACGATTTCTCTTACATCCAAATTCAAACCCGACAAAAACATACTAAAATATCAAACTCGATTTGGCGAATACCTAAACGGAATAATGAGTGTGAAAATCTTTATGATATTCATCCGGAGATTTGGGTCCTTGACGAAGCCTTTCAAGTTTGAGCAACACTTTATGCCCATAGTCGGAGGGAACAAATCATCCTCGCAAAAGCTCCTTAAGTTGGGCCCATGCGCGAATAGGAGGTTAGACATCTCGCAACCAAGTAAGCTTCCTCCTCTTCACACCAAGTCATAGAGAAATCCACGAAATGTATTGCGGCCGCCTCTACCTTCTTTTCTTTGGAGAGTTCATAATAATAACGGCATACTTGTTCCATCTTAGCCTCCCAATCAAGATATGCCTCCGGATCCGATGTACCCGAAAATCAGGCACATCAATTTTGGACCCAATATACATTCGGCCGTGGTGTTCACGGTGTACTCTCTCTCTATAGGCTCGGAAGTGTGTTTGACTACTCCTTGAAGTGACCCATGATTGGAAGTAGGGGAAGAGTCGGAGGGGCTTTGATGAAACTCATCCCTATGAAGACTATTATTTCCTTTGGAATAACCATTCCAATTGCGCCTTCTCAAGACACTACCAATAATGTAATCGTCTCACTATTCCCTATGCCTCCTTTCTTTATCACCATGGTGTCTCACTTGGTCTAAATTGGGGTTCGAACCTTGCTCTTAATGTTGGAGTTGTCTATCCCGGTCATTGTTACGCTAAGATTGTGTAGCACAAAAGTCTTACAATTTATAACTCGATATAATTTCCTAACTCCTAGCGAACCCATAGTGTATGGGTCATTTTGTAGCAAGGATAGTAATCCGAGGTCGAACACAAAGACTAAGGTGAAATCAAATCAACCAAGTGATCATGTATAGTGCAAATCTAGTCTAAGAAAAGAGAAAGAAATAAAGAAATGAAAATCATGATATTTTTGGGTTTGATTTAGTGGTGATCATGCAAAGATCACAAATCATGGAAGATAAATAAATCAAACTAACAACTAAAACTAGCAACACAAACTAGCAACACAAACTAGCAACACAAACACGAGATATGTGATCAAAGAGAGAAAAGCGGATTCTAGGGGTTAGGATTTCCGGTTATGGCATTGGACTCAAGCTTCTAATCAACCTTGGACTAGCTATGGTATGCGGGGAAAGGGTGTTTCCCAAGTGGGATCAATCACCAGGTAGGTCTCATGGTCACCTAATCCCGCACCTAAGGTCCTATCACCGGGTAAGTCTCTAGGAACCTAAGGTTGGGAATTGTACACAAACCGGATTATTATCTAGGGATCTAACCTCTCCTTACCGGGTAAGTCTCGGGAAGGCATGTCCTAAACATCAATCATAGCACACTCAGTCCAATAGCGGCATATGAGACTCACTACTACCTAGAGTTCATCATCATCGGTATCTAAGATCGAGAAATACCGGGTAGGTCTCTTCTCTCACTTTGTTTACTAGCATTAGGTCACCCTAGGCTAGATTAAGCCTAATAAACTCTAGGATTTCAACAATCTAACATCCTAACATTCAGATTTATCAATTCAAGCACAACAGAACAAAACCACGGGCTGATAATCAGAACCACGACCGTGGTTATGCTAGAACAGGCCGTGATTTGTAACAACACTTAAGTTCGAGCAAGCAAATCATTTAAGGTACACGTTAAGTCTATTCTATCATAGTCCAATCCATAACCATCATTCCATTACCCTAGAATCGTAACTATTTAGCCAACAACATGCATCTTAAGATTCAACATCAACAAGCAAACATTCATGGCTTCCATAGCAAGAAAATGAAATGAAAGAAAAGTGAAACAAGTAAAACAAGAAAACCAAGCTGAATATATGTTTAAGAGAGACTTACAACCCTTCAAAAGAATGTACAAATTGTTCCTTACAAATCCTTGTAAATGTCTTCAACAAGTTCACTCAAAAATCTCTCAAAAGCTATGAAAACTCTAAAACTAGTGTTCTTCTTCTTCTCCAAATGAGAGTGTTTCTACTCTCCTCTAAGAGTAGCCTCCAACGGAATGATGTGTAATGAGAGAATGTGGGAGAGAATCCTCTCAGAATCAGCCTGCAAGACCACTTATATTCTCCACCAAGAGCAAGAGTCGGTTATGGAGATCGTGGGACAGTTGTCACAGCTGTCCAGAGAGAACCACGGCCAAAAGTACGGGCGTGGAATCTGGGTCTGGGCCGTGATTTTGCTCAGGCAGCTCTCTTTTGATTGATAAGCCATGAGTTGGTGCAAGGCATGCACCAACAGGTCCTATGTGTCCTCCTTAGCTCCTAGCTTGCTTCTTAATGTGTCCGGAAGTGTGTCATCACGAGGAATGATCCTCGGATGTATCGATTAAGCTTCAAACGATCCCTAAAATACCTACAAAACCGACAATAGTTCGTGTAGACGTCTATCTCGACAATATGCATGAATTAAACGTAAACGTCATGAACTAATGCCAAACTATGCATGAATAACGGGAAAAACTATCTAAATGGATGCCTAAACTAACGTCATAAATTGTGTTATCAAAATACCCCATACATAAGATTTGCTCGTCCCCAAGCAAGATCCAACTATAGGCTAAGCGATGACATGATTTATGAATGCAGAAAAATAGAAAATCTTTTGGAATTGTGCTTCTAAAATTGTATCACCTTCATAGTCATGTTTCATGGCAATGGACAAGAAATCATGCATCAAACGAATGAAGGCATGGAAAGAAAATTATACTTAACTCGAAAGCATGCATGCAAGGTGAAAACGAAGAAGTCCAGATGATCATGAGTATATCCAATCTAGATCACTAAGTCTTACACACATGCAAATAGGTGACAAGGGCTTAGGAAAGAAGAGGCCAAGAAACGTTGTGAATAGGCGGGAATTTTTAGGTCATGTGATGTTAATTCGGGAAAGGAACTAACTCTACAATTTCATTTTTGATCAACTTCCCCACAAGTGTATATTTTTCTCCATCTTTTCTTTGTTTTCTTTTCTTTTTCACTTTCTTTTTCTTTCACTTATTTTTGAGACAATGGCATTGGCGTACAAAAGCCGAAACCTTGGTGATTAGCGGACTTCGGGATTTTTTCGAAGTGCCTCACACCGGGCACACATACCAAGGCTCGTTAGGATATTAGGTTTATCCGACTTTGGCAAGGTACAAACACCCGATTATGTGAATGGTGCCGAGTTACTCGTCATCAAAACCAAAGTCCCCAAACCTATATTTTTTTCTACACTTTCCACAACAAATTCAGCACTTTATTCACAACATCCATTCATTAACAACTTCACCCCACACTTGCTTTTCACACACTCAACAAACTAGCATGCTCCTATTCCCGGATGGGTCAAAAGAGGTCAAATTTTTATATCAATAGAGGTGCTCAAAAAACATGATCAAGATGAGAAGTAGAGAAAGATGAATTGCCTTAGTCATTCCTAGATGATGTGCAAGAACTAGCATGTAATTTCGACCATCAATCCTCAATCCAATCAAGGCAAACATCATAATCACAATTCATACATGGGATTCAAGATAAGTATTTCAAGTCCACATATGCATACATCCATTCAACACACAAAGCCATCCATAGCCAATTTAGAAAACAATCTCATCATAAGGGTTATACCCAAGCTTAGAAGCACTAAAAGTTTTTTAAATTTTCTGATTTTTTTTGGAATTTTCGAAATATATATGTACAATGCAAAAGCTAATGAAAGATGTGACAATATGAAACTAACCTAGATGCAATCATGCAAATGATCATAAAAACCCCACCCCATACTTAGAAACACATTGAAATCTCCACAATGCTCTTCTTTAAGGTCATTAGCTTGACCAAATTCGGGGGCATCTCACTCAAGGTGAAGTGGGGCAATCATATCTACCGGAGCTCCCGGGATATACGTCTTCAAACGGTGCCCATTCACCTTAAAATCTCCACAATGCTCCCCTCCTATCTCAACCGCTCCATGGGGAAAGATCTTCTTCACCACATAAGGACCCGTCCATCTTGACTTTAGCTTTCCGGGGAAGAGCCGCAGCCTTGAGTTGAAGAGAAGGACAAGGTCACCTTCACTCCACTCCTTGGGGTGAGACGCTTGTCATGCCAACGCTTGGTCATTTACTTGTAAATCCGGGAGTTTTCATAGGCATACAACCGGATTTCCTCAAGAGCATTGATGTCTAGCAACCTCTTCTCACCGGCTTCCTTGAGGTCAAAATTCAGCCACCTTATTGCCCAATACGCCCTATGATCCATATCCACCGGAAGGCGGCAAGACTTGCCATAAACTAGCTTGTAGGGAGTGGTGCCGATCGGTGTCTTGAAAGCGGTTCTATATGCCCACAAAGCATCATCAAGCTTCATAACCCAATCCTTTCTCGTCCTAGAAACCATCTTCTCAAGTATCCCCTTTATCTCCCGGTTGGAGATCTCTACTTGGCCACTAGTTTGGGGTTGGTAAGGTGTTGCCACCTTATGAGTCACCCCATACTTAGCCAAAAGTGTCCCAAAGTTCCTATTGGTGAAATGCATCCCTCCATCACTTATGATCACTCTTGGTGTTCCAAACCGAGGGAAGATGACTCCGTTGAAGAACCGCATCACAACTTTGGCATCATTTGTGGGATAGGCCATTGCCTCCACTCATCTCGACATATAGTCCACCGCCAAGAGAATGTAGAGGTTGCCACATGAAGAGAGGAATGGACCCATGAAGTCCACACCCCAAACATCAAATATCTCAACCTCTTGTATGTTGTTCAAGGGCATCACATTCCTCCTTGAGATGTTGCCCATCCTTTGGCAAGCATCACATGCCACTACAAAATTCTGCACATCCCTAAACAAGTTAGGCCAATAAAAGCCGGATTGCTATACCTTTGCACACGTCTTGTGTGAGCTAGCATGGCCTCCACATGGAAAAGAGTGACAATGGCGGATCACACTCTCCACCTCATCCTCCGGAATGCACCTCCTAAAGACTCCATCCGGTCCTCTCTTGAACAAGAGAGGCTCGCTCCAATAGTAATGCATCACATCCTTGAAGAACTTTTTCCTTTGGGCATATGACAAACCGGGTGGCACCTCCTTACACACAAGGTAGTTCACTATGTCCTCATACCATGGCTCACTCCCTCTAGACACTTGAAGCAAGCACTCCTCCATCATTTGCAATTGCTCATCCCGGAATGAGTCATCAATCGAGATGTCATCTCTCTCAATCTCCAATGGTGGTAGCCTACTAAGATGGTCCGCTACTGAATTTTCGGAACCCTTCTTGTCCCGAATTTCAAAATCAAATTCTTGGAGGAGAAAGATCCAACGTATCAACCGAGGCTTGGCATCCTTCTTTGTGAGGAGATACGGATCCCAGCATGATCCGTGTACACAATGACCTTGGCTCCCACAAGATATGACCGGAACTTCTCAAAGGCATACACCACCGCTAGCAACTCCTTCTCGGTTGTGGCATAGTTGAGTTGGGCGTCATCTAGCGTCTTGCTAGCATAATAGATGTGATGTGTAAGCCCATTTTTCCTTTGTCCCAAAACAGCCCCAACGGCCACATCACTTGCATCACACATTATCTCAAACGGAAGGCTTCAATCCGGAGGTTGCATGATAAGGGCGGAGATCAAGGCATTCTTCAACCTACAAAATGCTTCAAGGCAATCCTTGGAGAAAACAAACTCAACATCTTTCATTAGTAGGTTAGTGAGAGGCTTAGAAATTTTAGAGAAATCTTTTATAAACCTCCGGTATAAACCGGCATGACCCAAGAAACTCCTTACCCCTTTCACCGAGGTAGGTGGTGGCAACTTCTATATTGTTTCTATCTTTGCTCTATCATCCTCAATGCGTCGTTGGGAAACCAAATGTCCCAACACAATGCCTTCACTCACCATGAAGTGGCATTTCTCCAAATTCAAAACAAGGTTAGTTTCCTCACATCTCTTCAACACCAAAGACAAGTTAGCTAAGTAAACATCAAATGAAGATCCATACACCGAGAAATTATCCATAAACACTTCCATGATGTTTTCAATATATTCAGGAAAGATAGCCATCATACACCTTTGAAAGGTGGCGGGTGCATTACACAACCCAAATGGCATTCTCCTATATGCAAATGTTCCCCAAGGACATGTAAATGATGTTTTCTCTTGGTCATCCGGGTGAATAGGGATTTGAAAGAACCCACTATAACCATCTAGGTAACAAAATTGTGAATGTTGAGCTAATCTCTCTAGCATTTGGTCAATAAAGGGAAGAGGGAAGTGATCTTTCCTAGAGGAAACATTAAGCTTCCTATAGTCAATACACATTCTCCACCCCGTAACCGTTCTAGTTGGGATTAGTTCATTGTTCTCATTAGTTACTACGGTCATACCACCGTTCTTAGGAACAACATGTACGGGACTAACCCATTTACTATCCGAAATCGGGAAAATTATTCCCGCATCTAGCAATTTAAGGATCTCGTTCTTGACTACATCTTTCATTATAGGGTTCAATCTTCTTTGAGGTTCAATTGAAGGTATATGGTTGTCTTCCATCAAGATTTTATGCATGCAGAAGGAAGGTTTAATGCCAACTAAATCATCAATGGTGTATCTAATAGCTTTCCTATGCAATTTCAACTCATTCAACAATCTATCAAGCTCATCATCATTTAAAAATGCATTCACAATCACGGGATAAGTAGAATTTGAACCAAGGAAAGTATACTTTAAATGAGAGGGGAGGGGCTTAAGATCAAGTTTAGGAGGACCTTTTTCGGTTGGAGACGATCCATGTAGCTCCACATTAGATGAATCCAAGACCATTGAAGACTCTCCAAGGCTCCTTGAAGCTTGATCAACAACTAAGGCTCTTTTTGGAGAAACCACGGGCAAAACCATGACCTCTGACACAACCACGGGCGTGGAATCTGAGAAGCTGGAACATTTGAGCATTCCAGAGAGTTCCACGGGTAAAATTACGGCCGTAGTTCTTGCCCCCTGGCCGTGGTTCCTACAGTGGTTCAACATAACTTCGTGCACTTCAAATTCAGCACTTGTCTCCTTTTCCAATGCATCCAAAGCCTTGATTTCTTCATTGCAATCATCCTCAACTCCTTCCTCCATCAAACTCAAGCTAAGAGTTTTCTCCAAGGGGTCCTTCATCAAGATCGAGCTCACAACTTCTCTAGACTCCTCTTGCTTGACAATATTGAAGAAATCTTCACCAAGAGCTGGCCCCTTCATCATTGTGGATAGCTAAGAATGGCCTTACTAAAATGAAAGGAACCGGGTAGTCCGCCGAGATGTCCAAAACAACAAAGTCAATTTGCACATAGAACTTCCCAAGCTGAACCGGTATGTCCTCTAGAATTCCCACGGGGTGAGTGATTGAACGGTCCGCCATGTTGAGGGTCATCTTGACCGGGTTTGGCTCTCCTAGCCCAACCTTGTTGCAAAGTGCAAGCAGGATAATGCTTACACTTGCTCCAAGATCACAAAGGGCTTCATATTGCACTTTTCCTACTCCAATTGGAACACAAAAAGATCCCGGATCTTGCAGCTTAGGAGGCATCTCCTCCCGCATAGTTTGAATCAACTCCGAAGATCTCTTTGTCATCCTCACCTCTCCATACTCCTCCAACTTCCTCTTGTTGGAGAGTATCTCCTTCAAAAACTTTCCATAGGCCGGCATACCTAGAATAGCATCCATGAACGGAATGTTAATATGCAATTTAGACATAAGTTCAAGGAATTTACCGAAATGTTTGTCCAAGCGAGCTCTTGCTCGTGATTGTGGGAATGGTAGTGGTGGCTTGTATGGAGGCGGTGCCACATATGTTGGCTCATCATCTTTTCTCTTGCCTCCTTCTTCTTGAAATGACTCTTCTTCCACCACTACTTGCTTCCCCTTGTCATTCCCCTTAGGTAAGGGATCTTTGATGATCGGCCCACTCCTTGTTGTAATGGCCAACACTTGGCCTCTTGGGTTATCTTCGGTCCTTCCGGGAAGCTTTCCCATATCCCATTGTGCTTCACCCACCTTTTGGAACACTTGTGCTTCTAGCACCTTTTGAGCTTTAGAAATGGAAGTCACCGTGCTCTCAAGTCCACTCAACCTTCCAAGCAATTGTTCAAACATCATCTCGGTTCTATCCTTTGGAGGTTGAGCAAAACCGGGTGGAGGCTCTTGTGAAGCCTTAGGTGGTGGTGTTGCGCTTGTGGAAGCGGGAGGGTTCAAGGCACCATCCAGGTTAGAATAGGAGAACCCGGGATGGTTGTGATTAGGCCGGTAATTGTTGTATTCCCGGCTGTTGTTGTTGAAGTTCCTAGGGCCTTGATAATTGTTGAAGTTGCCCCTTCCCATGTAGCTAACATCCTCCTCTTTGGAAGCCAAATTGGCTTGCAGTTGTACTTGAGGACTTGCTTGATTCTTCAAGGTTGTGGCACACAACTCCCTCAAAGACTTAAGCTCATTGTTACTTGCATCAAGTTTGTAGTTGCTCATGGTACTTCACTCACTTCATATACTCCCGGTTTTCTCCCATCACTCTTCCTATGGGAGTACTTCTCTATCACCAAGGCTTGCTTCTATACAAACTCCCAAGCCTCATCCACATTCTTCTCCATGAATGTTCCACCGGAAAGTTATTGGAGCTTGAATTGGCTATCATCATCAAGCCCCTTGAAATAGATCTCCAATAGCTGTATCTTCGGTATCCCATGGTGTTGACAATCTAGAACGAGGTCTTTGAACCTCTCCCAAGATTTGAATAGGCTGTCTCTATCCTTCATCACGAAGGCATTGATCTTCCCTCTTAGCTCGGTTGTCTTAGAAGGTGGGAAGAACTTAGTCAAGAACTCGGTTCTCATCTCCTCCCAAGTACTCACACGTCCTAGTGGAATGGATTGGTACCAAGCCAAGGCTTTATCCTTAAGTGAGAAGGAAAAAACCCTAAGCTTGTGGTTGTTGTTCTCCAATCTAGGCGCCTTAGAGTCTCCATCAAGATCTCATAATTCATCAAGTGTTGATGAGGAGACTCTCCTTCCATCCCTCCAAATTGGTTGTGCCGGATCATTTGTAGCACTTGAGGGCGGAGCTCATAGTCATGGGCTGCGGGGTCTCCTAAGTTTACACCCGGACGGTGCACTATTTGGGCTAGATCCATACGTTTCCCTAACGTTTGTGGCTCCTCAATGATGATCGGCTCAAACCGAACATTAACCGCCGGCTGCGGTGGTGGTGGAGGTTGTTGACGATTAAGCTCTCTTTGCACAAGAACTTGCCTAATCTCTTCAATTTCCCTCCTAGTTGCTTCTTGCCTCTCATTTGCAAGTCTCCTCTCATTCTCCAAGAGTTCATCCCTTAGCCTAATTTGCTTTATGGCATCATCCAACTCAGTTTGAAGATCTCTTGCGGCCGTCTCCTTCTTCTTCTTAATGCTCTTAGATCTAGCTTTAAGGGTTTTCTCCGGTTCGGGATCGAATGGAGCTAAATCCTTACTACGAGATCTTCGCATGCGCCTAAAGAATGAGAGATGTCCTGAAAATTCAAAGACACAAACCAAACAAGATCAAAAGCAACAAGAAAGACCTACACTATAAACAATCACAAACAATGATTCAATTTAGACCTAATCCCCAACAATAGCGCCAAAAACTTGTTACGGTAAGATTGTAAAGCACAAAAGTCTTACAATTTATAACTCGATATAATTTCCTAACTCCTAGCGAACCCACAGTGTATTGGTCGTTTTGTAGTAAGGATAGTATTCCGAGGTCGAACACAAAGACTAAGGTGAAATCAAATCAAGCAAGTGATCATGGATAGTGCAAATCTAGTCTAAGAATAGAGAAATAAATAAAGAAATGAACATCATGATATTTTTGGGTTTGGTTTTGTGGTGATCAAGCAAAGATCACAAATCATGCAAGATAAATAAATCAAACTAACAACTAAAACTAGCAACACAAACACGAGATATGTGATCAAAGAGAGAAAAGCGGATTCAAGGGGTTAGGATTTCCGGTTATGGCATTGGACTCAAGCTTCTAATCAACCTTGGACTAGCTATGGTATGTGGGGAAAGGGTGTTTCTCAAGTGGGATCAATCACCGGGTAGGTCTCATGGTCCACTAATCCCGCACCTAAGGTCCTATCACCGGGTAAGTCTTTAGGAACCTAAGGTTGGGAATTCTACACAACCCGGATTATTGTCTAAGGATCTAACCTCTCCTTACCGGGTAAGTCTCGGGAAGGCAAGTCCTAAACATTAATCCTAGCACACTCAGTCCAATATCGGCTTATGAGGCTCACTACTACCTAGAGTTCATCATCATCGGTATCTAAGATCTAGAATTACCGGGTAGGTCTCTTCTCTCACTTAGTTTACTAGCATTAGGTCATCCTAGGCTAGATTAAGCCTAATAAACTCTAGGACTTCAATAATCTAACATCCTAACATTCAGATTTATCAATTTAAGCACAATAGAACAAAATCACGGGCTGATAATCAGAACCACGGCCGTGGTTATGCTAGAACAGGCCGTGATTTGTAACAGCAGTTAAGTTCGAGCAAGCAAATCATCCAAGGCACACGTTAAGTCTATTCTATCATAGTCCAAGCCATAACCATCATTCCATTACCCTAGAATCGCAACTATTTTGCCAACAACATGCATCTTAAGATTCAACATCAACAAGAAAACATGCATGGCTTCCATTGCAAGAAAAGGAAATGAAAGAAAAGCGAAACAAGTAAAACAAGAAAACCAAGCTGAATATATGTTTAAGAGAGACTTACAACCCTTCAAAAGAAGGTACAAATCGTTCCTTACAAATCCTTGCAAATGTGTTCAACAAGTTCACTCAAAAATCTATCAAAAGCTATGAAAACTCTAAAACTAGTGTTCTTCTTCTTCTTCTCCAAATGAGA
This sequence comes from Fagopyrum esculentum, assembly GCA_033239045.1. NCBI lineage: Eukaryota > Viridiplantae > Streptophyta > Magnoliopsida > Caryophyllales > Polygonaceae > Fagopyrum > Fagopyrum esculentum. The sequence goes on along the minus strand of BSUD01000004.1, from coordinate 58,595,188 downwards.
GTGTTTTTGCTCCCCTCTAAGAGTAACCTCCTATGGAATAGTGTGTAATGAGAGAATGTGGGAGAGAATCCTCCCAAAATCAGCCGGCAGGACCACTTAAATTCTCCACCAAGAGCAAGAGTCGGTTATGAAGATTGTGGGACAGCTGTCACAGCTGTCCAGAGAGAACCACGGCCAAAAGTACGGGCGTGGAATCTGGGTTTGGGCCGTGGTTTTGCTCAAACAACTCTCTTTTGATTGTTAAGCCATGAGTTGGTGTAAGGATGCACCAACAAGGTCCTATGTGTCCTCCTTAGTCCTAGCTTGCTTCTTAATGAGTCCGGAAGTGTGTCATCACGTGGAATGATCCTCGAATGTATCGATTAAGTTTCAAAAGCTCCCCAAAATACCTATAAAACCGACAATAGTTCGTGTAGACGTCTATCTCGACAATATGCATGAATTAAACGTAAACGTCATGGACTAATGTCAAACTATGCATGAATAACGGGAAAAACTATCTAAATGAATGCTTAAACTAACGTCATAAATCGTGTTATCAGTCATCTTGTTAAGCAAGAAGCATTGCTTCCAAGGTAGATCGAATATATTTCTTGGGCCATAGCGTGGTTGGATCTCTCTACCATAACTAACCTCCTCTCAAGACCGCTCGTGGGGTTCCTAGTATGAGCTCCATTAACGGTATTTTCTTCATTTACCAACCCCACAATTCTACACAAACAAAAAAAACAAACTCGAACAAAGGTTAGAAGTGAGGTCTCACTATCACCTCTCTAGATGTGTTTTAAACTCAATTCACTCAAGTATTTGCTCATCCTCTCCTTTTCCTTGTGTCAAGGCAAGGTCTCGCTCTCCTTTTCCAAAGGACAAAAGGCGATGTACTCCACACAACAAGCGCAAAAGTAAAATAAACAATAAATTAGCGTCACAAGCTAGCTCAACCCAATTAAGCTAAAAAACTATTCAAAAGTTCAGCAAGATAGTACCAAAAACCACAACAAACACGAGCCTTTTGACGAGTAATTGCCTAGTCCTCAACAAGTATTAGCAAATGCAATGAATCAAGGGAATTCTCGGTGTGCGGGTTGGGTTTAGGGTCGGGTAAGAACACTCAAGGCTACGAGGAAAGATAGGTAGACAAGCCACACCGTTACCACAAAAAGAACAACAAGCGTGTATGACAAGACTAACACGTAAATCACAATCTCGAACACACGAAATAAAACCAATGAACTCAAACTTGAATTACAAAATTCGCAAATTCGAAAACCATTGAAGGAACCTCTTTTTTTTAATAATTGATTTGCTGTGTTTTTTTAATAAATTTAAACTAATTACAAAACTAATCCAATTTGAAAGTCAAGTTTATTAATGAGGGAGGAGTTTACGTAATGTGAAAGGTTAGGGAAGGGTAATTAAAGGGAGTGATTAGGAATGGAAAAGGTTTGTTTAAGTGGAGTTTAATTAAAAACACAGGGGAATGATGGGACGGAGTTACACGGATGAATATCAAGGATGAACACCAATAAGACTCTCGAGAACAAAGAACGAGCACAAATCGGGATTCGACTGCGAATACTTACAACTGATAAAACGATTTTAAGGTAAGGAATTCGTACCCCGAAAGATTGAGGAACTCGCGCCGTTGGGCTCTAATATCAATTGATGTGCTCCTTCCCGGTTTTGGACATGAAGTTCACCGGCAATGAGTTCCGTCTCGAAATGGAAATTCTGGGCAACCATGAGATCGGTATTCGGGATCAAAATCGTACTTGCATGAAAGCTCTTACATGTAACTAGATATATAAAGCAACGCCCCCTTTGTCTCGCACCTTGGGATCGCCCTTTACTCGATCAACTTTTCTTATGAATCTCACTCTAGGAACATCGACCCTTTGTCTGTCAGTCTCTCACCGATCAAACCACTCTAGTCTCTCACCAAAGTGTTTGAAAGGCGAAATTGCACCTTATTTTAGGTTTTGTTCCTTAAAGCAAACAACAACGTTCAAGCATAAACTTAGGGGGTTTTCTTATTCTTCTCTACCAAAAAATGGAATGCAACATATGTCTTATATAGGCTATAAAGGTCTAGAAAGAAAGCAAACATAACTTATAAACGGGAAATATGAAAGGTCTTAAAAGGAATGAGACTATTTTAACTTATTCCCACTAAAAATGTGAATCGTCTTAAAAATGAACGCAACTAGTTTAACTTTCCACTTGTCTAGGCTCGACTTGTAGGGTTGTTGGCTTTCCTGGTGCCTCTTTTTGCCTTGGTTGGACTTCGAGCATTATGAACATAGGTTTATGCTTCTCACACTCGAGTTTACGTCCAAGTGGATATTGTACAAGGATCATCCTTCCAAGTTGTGCTCGTGCTCGAGTTAAAGGTGATGTAGAGCAAGACATTGGTTTCACATCTTCTTGCCCATCCTTGTTCACATCTTCGACTTATCAGTTATCTTGCACTAATGGGATACCCAAAATGATCACACCAACTTTATCAAAACATATGTCTTTATGTCAGCTAATATGCATCACATGTTATTTGTTATTTTCATACTAGTTGATTAAGCATGGTGATAATTATGATGACACTAGACAACATAAGCATCACATGTTGTTTTCTACTTGCTTACTTTATCCTATATCAACATAAATTGGACAAATAACATCACAAGTAGGATGATATAACTTTCAGCCATAACCCATTACTCTAGAATGATAAGCATCTCAACATTGCACACACACATCCTCAGTTAATATGCATCACATGTTGTTTGTTATTTTCATACTAGTTGATTAAGCTTGGTGATAATTATGATGACACTAGACAGCATAAGCATCATATGGTGTTTTCTACTTGCTTACTTTATCCTATATCAACATAATTTGGACAAATAACATCACAAGTAGGATGATATAACTTTCAGCCATAACCTCATTACTCTAGAATGATAAGCATCTCAATATTGCACACACATCGTCATATTACTTTTAAGTATGAACTTGAATGATTAATCTAAACATTATTTATTCATGTTTGGAAATATACAATTTGCTAAGGGAACAATTTAAACTAGTTATAGTCTAAATCTAACATCCAAAATAGCTTTAACATGAATGAACAACAAGTAGATTCGATTCCTTCAAAATGATACTAACATGTTTAGTTTTCCTTTATATAATACTCACAACACAAGATTAATACTAGTCTAGCATGTTTTGAGGATTTCGACCACAATACAAAGCAAGGGAACTACTTACTCATCGAAAATGTGGATAGGATAACACTAGAATAAGTGAGATGGTTACAAAGTATATAAGAAATAAGGAATCTTGAAAAAATAATGGACGAATTTAGACTTACCAGTCCAAAGTTATAAGCAAAACAAGTTGGGATCGAATATGATCTAGCAAAAACAAGAACACTAAACACCAATGCTTATTCCCTTGATTTATTCTAAATTAGGCCAATTCAAACTCCAAATATTATTTATGGAGAAAAACTACTAACTAATACAGTATAAGAGAGGTGTATGTGAATTGGTACATTTACAATTAGGTAAATGTCCCTTATATAGCCAAGAAGTCGTAATCCCCTTGGGACGCAAGTGCATCAAGTTGCAAGAGTTAGTTACACAAGTTTCACCATACTCGATGCCGAAATACCTCGAGTGGTTTCCTCTTGAGCAACGAGTTTTTCCACCGACTTTGATGAACGAGCATCTCAAGGATCACCCATGGACGCAAGATCACATCCAAGATCACCCATGGATGCAAGAACTCATCCAAGAGCACACATAGATGCAAGAGCATGTTAGGAACACCTAATGATAGAGCAACACGTCCACAACCTCCTACCAAGAGGAGGAATATAGAGGCAAGGAAAGGGAAGCAAATGCCGTTGTGCAATCCAAAACCTTGGAGAGAAAGGAAGAACAATACCAAGAAGAATAGATGGTTGAGATATTTCCAAACTATAAAATCCAGAGTTCATGAGAACATGATAAATTACTTTCTAAGGATTCAAAAATGAGAAAACACATGAAACCCACAATGATCCATCATCAAACGCAACCATACTTCGATAAAACGAGACTCAGGCCCACTGATACCATCTCGGACACACCTCGATTTCCTAGAGGCCGAATGACCATGCGAGCCCTCCTTCCACCTCCACATCCCCATGCTTACGTAAAAGGACGCCATGTAACGCTTCCTTTTATTTATGCGAGCCATGCATACATAGAAGAGAGCTACACCGAGAGCCATACAAGCCATATGAGCCATACAAGCTATACCACGATCAATGCAAGTCATGTCATACCCGTATGAGATCGGATAATTCCTGCTACGTCTATACAAGCTATATTTGCAAGTAAACACATTGGGCCTATAATAATCTCTAGACATACTCCTTACGGGACCACCCATCGAAATCAATGACCCTCTCTCCAATGAGTAGACCAGCTATGCATGTTTTTTTGATCATCAACGCCACTACGAAACGTGATCATGAAGACCATTTCAGACCACTTTGTAGGAGGCGCACCAAGAGAGGCTAAAATTAAAATCGGGCTTTTTATTTTATTACTTTAGCCCATAAAAACATGTTGAATTAGGGGTTAATTTTGTGGTCTTTTTAATTCTATTTTTAACTTGCTTCAAAATAAATTTTGAAATCATATCTTTAGCTTTTTTTAGTGATCCGATACACAAGTTGGCGAGAATGATATATACCACCGTACTCCGAAGGGTCAGGTTAGTTACCCGGATTATGAATTATTAATATCAAGATACACGGTTAAATTTGCACATTAATTTTGAATCAAACACAACGTGACTACGTATCGGGACCTACCCTATAAACTGCTTTCGCTTAGTGAACAACCAGCACCATCCCTGACCAATGAAACCGACAACGATTGCGATTCGAAACCAAACTAAAGAACACTAAACACACACAAAATGGATCGTTAAAAAACGAATGAGACGGGGACGGATAAAGAGGCCGATCATTCGATAAATGAAAGCAAAAGGTGGGGTACGCGTTTTATCGAGTTTTTTCATTTTATTCATAAAGTTAACTTTCGAGTTTGATTAGTTTAAGTTTCGAGTTTGATTAGTTTAGATTTGAGTAAATTATCTTAGAATTGAATGATATGGATGATGTTTGTGAGAGTTAAAACTAAATTTCAAGATTTTTTTATCTTTTACATAGCCCTTTCATGACTTCTAGTCTTCTAGAGTTGGGAGAAGATCCAAACAAGATCGAACTTAGATTGTGATTTATTGAGATCTAAGTATTCAAAAGTAATAATTAAGGATAATAAAGATTTTATTTACATTATTTCTATAAGTTATAAAAATTATATATAAACATGACATAATAAGTTACCATTATGTTTATTAATGTATATTTATAAAATTAGTAGTAAAGTTATAAAAATACTCACAATTTATAGAGATGAATTTTATGAAATAAATATATTTAATACAAAAAATCATATTATAATTCTTATGTTTAAATTATTTTTAAATAATTTAGGAAACAATGTGTATATGATTATTTTTACAAAAAAAATAAGAAACAAAAAAAATATATATTTCTTAAACATAATAAATAAGGTAAAAGTATATACAAAATTAGAATAATAAAAAAATTACTTAGTAATAGAAAATTAATAATTAGTGTGAGTTAAAAAAAGCTATATTTATTTGTTCGTCCCATGACTTTGGGCATTTTCGTACAAGAAATTAAAGACAATGTAATGGAGGTTACAACCTCTTTTACTCCATCTCTAGAGGTCCGAGTCCGATGAGGTCTTTGATCAAATTATTCCAAGAGATGTAGATGTTGTGATGAAGCATGTCCTGCCATCGATTCCTAAATTTAATGTTCGAACCATTATTATACATACTCAGTAAAATACAAAGGCACATGCCAAGCCCATAGGTATTCCGGTTGATGAGCTTGTCGTATGATCCGCAGTGTCCATGACACAAGGGCTGCCTCATTTGTTATATAATGACACACAGTTCGAGCAACCAGACTAGGAGTATCTACATGAGCTAGGTAAAGAACTATCACTTGCTTCGTATTATGGCACTAATTTTTATTGATTCTTCAATTGGCTTTAACAAAATTTATTAAGGACGTGAAAAAGACGATGAAAGTTTTAAAACGTTTTGGGAAGTTCAGATTACACCTTCCATGGGAGGGGGTTAGATTAAAAACACACTCCATCATGTAGCCATCATCATGGGATTTCGGGCCAACGGAGATGACCACGACACATAAACTTATAACACATATCATGGTTAGTTAGTAATCTCAGTACCTCCGGGGTAGAGGCATGATATGAAGTGAGGAGACGACTTATTTATCACATGTTCCTAAAAAAAATATACGGTCATTGTCATTACAAGTATATGATGTTTTCTTCAATGTCAAATATATATCAAGAGTATTTTATATATATTGAACTGTTTCATGTTCCAAAGAAAGGTCTAAGTGTGTAAAAGACAATAAAAGGTCTGATCAAATGATCAAATCTTTGGGGGTTTGATTAAAAAGAAGGCAAGTAACACAATTAATTATCAAGTATTGAGAAAACACTAGGTTTGGGGCTAATATTCCCAAACTGTAACAGCAGCATGCTTAAGCAAGTTAGGTGAGCTTTGTCATAACATATGTCTCTATTCCGGTTGGTGACTTGAGTCACTGTGATCACTCCCCGCGATCGAGTTGGATTGCATACCCGCGGTCGCGCCCTGCTATCGCACCGTCGCGGTCGCGGCTACTATTTCCGCGGTCGTGGTGAAACAGAAAATCGTGTAATCTTTTGTAACCGTCGGGATTTTTTTTCTTTTCGGTTTTATCCCGATGGTGTGCTTCCTTGGAAACCCTAGCAGTCTTTCCTATTAGTTACGTAAGTTCTCTCTTCTCCCTCTCTTCTCATTCTTCTTTCTTTTGATCTTCCTCTCATCCTATCATCCCATGTTCAATCAACAAGAAACTTTGTTCTTGTGTTCCATCCCATCTTCTTGATTAGTCCCAAAAGAACTAAGAGCCGGAGTTGGCCGCCATATGTAAAAATTGCTAGACAAAGGTAACCTTGTCATCTCGTTTTGCTTAGATTGGGTTGTGTTCACATGTATGGTGAAGGAAGGGATGTGTTAAGTCTCCCCTTTAGAATGTAGCGAAACTTGAGAGTCTTGTACAAATCAAGGGAGAGTAACCGCTCTCCTTCTGTACGCGAGCAAGATCTAGACAACAACCAGTCATCGACCCCACGGTCACGGACATCCATCGTCGTGGTCGCGTTAATGTTTCCTTCCCACAGTCGTAATTTCTCCTTGACACGGTCGCGGTTGCTTCTTTTCTCCTAGACCTGTTCAAGTCCGGGCCAGCCCGACCGGCCCGGACCGCCCGCCCGCGAAAACGGGCGGGTATGAACATCGACAGAGGCCCGACCGGGCCGCTAGGCCCGGCCCGCCAGTCCCGGCGGGCCGGGTACGAACAAGGTACCAGGCCCGGTCGGGCCGCTCGGCCCGGCCCGGAGCCCGGCAAAAAATATATATATATATATATATACACATACATTTCGTTACTTTCGTATAACCCTAAAGTTCTAAACTTCTAATTGAACCTTTTGATTATGTTTGTATGATATTTTTCGAGTTTTACAGGCACACTGCAAATTATACTGCTGAAGTATTGAACTACAAATAAAGTCACAGTTTAAAAAAAATGGGTACCCGCCGGGCAGCCCGGCCCGCCCGGCCGGGCGGGTACGGCAGCCCTGGCAGGCCCATGAGCCGGGCTCAGCCCGGCCCGGGTCCGCCAAAACGGGCTTTTTTTTTTTAAAATGCCCGGCCCGAGTCCGGCCCGAGCCCGGATATGAACAGGTCTAGGTGGAACCTAGCAAAACTAGTGTAAATCCAAAGTAGTGGGTTGAATGTTAGAATCGGGAAGAGGATTAGACTTTAGGATAATGATGATACGTTAAGACTAGGAAAACTGCTAGGATGTAGTTTTCGGACATTGATATAGACGATATAATATTAATGTTCGTTCCTTTGTATATATCACGATGTTTACAGTTCTATTACAGATGAAGAGTTGTGATTAGCTAGACTTATCCTGTTACACGTATTTCCTTTGGCCTTACTTAGAAGCAATCTGTGTATTGGGTGGATCACATTACTAGTGTGTGTATTACATGTTTCATAACTATAACCTGAGTAGGACGACCTTGTTAATATCTGACCTAAGTGTATGTATAATGGGCCGTGACATCACTGACCTGCTCCGACGTGAGACTCGGAGGTTCTCGTGGACTAGCTCATACATGATTGATTGCATGAAATATGGCATTATTTTAGGCATGCTTTTTGTTAGTTTTTCCCCTTCTTTTGTGTACATGGATATGAGTTTGAAGCATATATGAGCACATTCACCTATTATGTTGGTATAGAGATCTACACAAGCTTTGTTGTGATTATAGGTGAATAAAGGCTTGGATTGGAGCATAAATGAAGCATGTAGGTGTGATTGATCATGCTAGACATCAGGGAGATGCATTGGAGTAACTAAAGAAGGAGCATGATTGCAAAGCTTTGAAGAACAAAGGATTGTACACAAGATTTTGGGTTTCCACGACCAAGTACATGAAACCACGGCCGTGGTTTTTGTAATTAATTTAATTAAGCACGTGGAGACCTATATCGTAAGCACCCACGGTCAATTCCACGGCCGTGGAATTTCCGACATGACCGTGGTTTTCAAAGATTCGTCACGTGTCATTTTTTCCACGTCAGCATCCATTACGGGCTTTTCGCAGCCCTAGCTTTTCCTATAAGAAGGCGGGAGAAAGAGAGAAACGGACACCTTTCTTACGCTAGAGGCTGTATCATTGGAAGATTACTGATAGCATGAATTATAGTCTATATTTTGGCACCTGTTTAGACGTTTTATCTTCTATAATCTGCATGTTTGAATGTATATTATGTGATTATATCGTCGTTTCATCTACCTTTGCGGGAATCGAGGTCTACACCAAGTTTCGTTGTAATCGTAGGTAAAATGGCACGTTTTGCATCAAAATGGAGCTAAAGGAGCTAAGGAGTCATTGGAGCTACATTATGGAGCTTAAGGAAGAATCCAGGAAGCATGGAAATGGATTAAAGATTCACTTTGGACCAAATTTGAGAGATTTCACATTCAGTTTAGAGCCACCTCGGTCAGCTACAGTACCATCTCGACCGAGGTGATCCAGAGGAGCTGCTCGACCGAGGCGAACACCTTGGACGCGGCGAGATATATTTAATTCTTGGCTGAGATCTTTTATTTTTGGAAAGAGGATCTTATATTTTTAGGCTAGATTCCTGGAAGGAAGAAGATAATTCAGCTCATATATTTTACCTATTTTATGGGAAAATATCTTTCTAAGATCTTTTATCTTTGGATGGTAGTTTTCCTATAAAAAGGGTTGGATTTTCCACAAATCACAACCGACACATCACCGGAAAAACATCCGCTTACGGCTGGAAAACATCCACTACAGCGGGGAGATTTGAAGAACCTTTTTGAAGGTTGAAGGAAGATTGAAGGAAGGAAGTTGATAGCTTTTATAGCTTTTGTGAAGGGTTTTGTAAGATTCTCTTAGATTCCCTTCTTGTTGATTGTCTTATTGGATTGTGATCCAAGGAACGCTTATTTGTTTGATAATTGATTCAGTTATTGAAGCCTTTTTCTTAAGATTTTTGTGTTTAATTATTCACCTTCTTCCCTTATATTTGATTATTGCTTTTGTGATGATGATTGGCTAATTTCTTTGTGTGATTCTAGGGTGATTGGCTGAAGGTCGTGAGAAAAATAATGATAGAATAATCTTAATGGCCGACTCTTGCAATTTGTTGAGGATATAAGGTGGTCCTGCAGGCTGTTAGGGACATACCCCATCACTCCATTCTCTCCCACACTCTCAACAACACATATTCTCTCATTGGAAGATTGGATTGGAGCCACTCTTGGAGGAGAAGAAAGGATTCCATTGGAGAAGAAGAGAAGAACACACCATTCTTAGTTTTTCATAGTTTTGAGTGAGTTTTGTGAAGACGTTTTGCAAGGTTTTGTAAGAAACGATTGAACCTTCTTTTGAAGGGTTGTAAGTCTTTCTTGAACTCATATTCAGCTTGGATTTCTTGTTCCACTTGTTTCATCTCCCTTTCATTTCATTCTCTTGATATGGATTCCATGATTTTATACTTGATGACTTTGATTGTGATGATGCATGTTGTTGGCTAAATAGATGCGATTCTAAGGTAAGGGAAAGATGGTTATGGCTTGTACTATGATAGAATGGACTTAGATGTACCTTTGGATGAATTGTTTGCTCGAACCTAGCCTCTGTTGTAAACCACGGCTTTTTCTATGCATTCCACGGCCGTGGTTCTTGATGAACTACCCGTGATTTTGACTGACTTGCTTGTTTTGATGAATCTAAGTGCTAGGATGTTAGATTGTTGAAATCCTAGTGTTTGTTGAGCTAAACCTATCCTAGGGTGACCTAGTGTTAGCAACTAAGAGTTAGAAGAGACTTACCCGGTGATTCTTGCTCTTAGATACCGAAGATGACGAATTCTAGGTAGTAGTGAGCCTCACAAGCCGCTATTGGACTGAATGTGCTAGGATAAGTGTTTAGGACTCGCCTTCCGAGACTTACCCGGTAAGGAGAGGTTAGATCCCTAGATTACCATCCGGTTTGTGTAGATATCCCTACCTTAGGCTCCTAGAGACTTACCCGGTGATAGGACCTTAGGTGCGGGATTAGTGGATCATGAGACCTACCCGGTAATTGACCCCACTTGAGAAACATTCCTTCCCAACATACCATAGTTTATCCAATGATGATTAGAAGCTTGAGTCCAATGCCATAATCGGAATTCCCAACCCCTAGAATCCTCTTTTCTCTCTTTGATCACATATTTCGTGTTTGCCTTGTTTACTTGTGTTTTAGCTTGATTTCTTAGTTTGTTTTGCCACCTTATATCATTGTGATCTTTGATTGATCACCACAAAACCAATCCAAAAACATTGAGATTTTCATTTCTTTGTTTCTTTCTCTTTTCTTAGCCTAGATCAACACTATCCTTAGTCACTATTTGACTCGATTTCACCTCAGTCTTTGTGTTCGACCTCGGAATACTATCCTTACTACAAAATGTCCCATACACTGCGGGTTTTCTAGGAGTTAGGAAAAATATATCGAGTATAAATTTAAGACTTTTGCGTGCATCAATTCCTAGACGTAACAAGTTTTTGGCGCCGTTGTCGGGGACTAGGTTAAGATTGAGTCGTAGTTTGTGATTGTTTATAGTGTAGGTCTTTCTTGTTGCTTTTGATCTCGTTTGGTTTGTGTCTTTGCTTTTCAGGACAACTCTCACTCTTTAGGTGCTTGCGAAGATCTCGTGGCAAGGATTTAGCTCTATTCGATCCCGAACCGGAGAAAACCCTTAGATCTAGATCCAAGAGCATTAGAAAGGGAAAAGAGATGGCCGAAAGAGATCTCCAAGATGAGTTGGATGAAGCTTTAGAGCAAATTAGGCTAAGAGATAAAGCCTTGGAGAATGAAAGGAGACTTGCCAATGAGAGGCAAGAAGCAACTAGGAGAGAGATTGAAGAGATTAGGCAAGCTCTTGTGCAAAGAGAGCTTAATCGTCAACAACCTCCACCTTCACCACAACCGCAGCCGGCGGTTAATATTCGGGTTGTGCCCATTGCTATTGAAGAACCACAAAACGTTGGGGCAACGTATGGATCCGGCACAAAGAGCACACCGTCCGGGTGTGAACTTAGGAGATCCTGCATCCCATGATTACGAGCTCCGCCCTTAAGTTCTACAAATGATCCAGCATAATCAATTTGGAGGGATGGAAGGAGAGTCTCCTCATCAACACTTGATGAACTATGAGATCTTGATGGAGACTCTAAGACCACCTAGATTGGAGAACAACAACCATAAGCTTAGGGCTTTCTCCTTCTCACTTAAGGATAAAGCCTTGGCTTGGTATCAATCTATTCCGCAAGGGCGGGTGAGTACTTGGGAGGAGATGACAACCGAGTTTTTGACAAAGTTCTTCCCACCTTCCAAGACTACCAAATTAAGAGGGAAGATCAATGCCTTCGTGATGAAGGATAGAGAAAGCCTATTCAAGTCTTGGGAGAGGTTCAAAGACCTTCTCCTAGATTGTCCGCACCATGGTATACCAAAAATAGAGCTTTTGGAGATCTACTTCAAGGGATTTGATGAAGATAGCCAATTCAAGCTTCAATCTCTTTCCGGTGGGACTTTCATGGAAAAGAATGTGGATGAGGCTTGGAAATTTGTAGAGAAACAAGCTTTGGTGATTGAGAAGTACTCCCATAGGAAGAGTGATGGGAGGAAAGCGGGAGCATATGAGGTGAGTGAAGTCACCATGAGTAACTTCAAGCTTGATGCAATCAACAATGAGCTGAAATCTTTAAGGGAGTTGTGTGCTACAACTTTAAAGAATCAAGCAACCCCTCAAGTACAAGTGCAAGTAGGAGGATGTGAATTACATGGGAAGGGGCAACTACAACAACTATCAAGGCCCAAGGAACTTCAACAACAACCGGAAATTCAACAATTACCGGCCTAACCACAACCATCCGGGTTTTCCTATTCTAACCCGGATGGAGCCTTGAACCCTCCCGCTTCCACAAGTGCAGCTCCACCACCAAAGGCTTCACAAGAACCTCCACCCGGATTTACTCAACCTCCAAAGGATAGAACCGAGATGATGTTTGAGCAATTGCTTAGAAGGTTGAGTGGTCTTGAGAGCACGGTGACTTCCATTTCTAAAGCTCAAAAGGTGTTGGAAGCACAAGTGTTCCAAAAGGGGGGTGAAGCTCATAGAGATCCGGGAAAGCTTCCCGGAAGAACCGAAGACAACCCAAGAGGCCAAGTGTTGGCCATCACAACAAGGAGCGGGTTGAGCATGAAGGATCCCTTACCTAAGGGAAGTGACAAGGGGAAGCAAGTAGTGGTAGAGGAAGAGCAATTGCAAGAAGAAGGAGGCAAGAGCAAGGAAGATGAGCCAACATATGTGGCGCCACCTCCATACAAGCCACCACTACCATTCCCACAATCACGAGCAATAGCTCGCTTGGACAAACACTTCGGTAAATTCCTTGAACTTATGTCTAAATTGCATATTAACATTCCGTTCATGGATGCTATTCTAGGTATGCCGGCCTATGGAAAATTCTTGAAGGCGATACTCTCCAACAAAAGGAAGTTGGAGGAGTATGGGGAAGTGAGAATGACAAAGAGATCCTCGGAGTTGATTCAAACTATGAAGGAGGAGATGCCTCCTAAGCTAAGAGATCCGGGATCTTTTTGTGTGCCAATTGGAGTGGGAGAAGTGAAGTATGAAGCCCTATGTGATCTTGGGGCAAGTGTAAGCATCATACCGCTTGCACTTTGCAACAAGGTTGGGCTAGGAGAGCCAAAGCCGGTCAAGATGACCCTTTACATGGCGGACCGTTCGATCACTCACCCGGTTGGAATATTGGAAGACATACCGGTGCAACTAGGGAAGTTCTATGTGCCCATAGACTTCGTTGTTTTGGACATCCCGGCGGACTATCCGGTTCCTATCATCTTGGGGAGACCTTTCCTAGCCACTTCCGGATGCTTGGTGGATTGTAAAAATGGAATTCTCTCCTTCAACATTGGAGAGGAGAATATTAAGTTCAAACTATCCACAATGATGAAGGGGCCAGCCCTTGGTGAAGATGTGTTCAACATTGTCGAGCAAGAGGAGTCTAGAGAAGTTGTGAGCTCGATCTTGATCAAGGACCCCTTGGAGAAGGTTCTTAGCTTAAGTTTGATGGAGGAAGGAGTTGAGGATGATTGCAATGAAGAAATCAAGGCGTTGGAAGCATTGGAAAAGGAGACAAGAGCTGAATTTGAAGCACACGAAGGTGTGCTGAATTCCTGTAGAAATCACGGCCAGGTAGGGGAAACCACGCCCGTGGTTTGTCCCGTGGAACTCTATGGAGTGCTCCGAAGTGCTAGCTTCGCAAGTTCCATGGCCGTGGTTGTGCCAGAGCCCGTGGTTTTTCCCGTGGTTTCTCCAGAAACTGCCTTTGTTGTTGATCAAGCTTCAAGGAGCCTTGAGGAGTCTTCCATGGCTTTGGATTCATCTCAACCAACATTGTATGGAGCGTCTCCAACCGATAAAGGTCCTCCTAAACTTGAACTTAAACCCCTCCCCTCTCATTTGAAGTATGCTTTTCTTGGTGAAGATTCTACTTATCCGGTGATTGTTAATGCATGCTTGAATGATGATGAGTTGAATAGATTGTTGTATGAGTTGAGATTGGATAGGAAGGCTATTGGATATACCATTGATGATTTAGTTGGCATTAAACCTTCTTTGTGCATGCATAAGATCTTAATGGAAGATAATCATAAACCTTCAATTGAACCTCAAAGAAGACTAAACCCTATCATGAAAGAAGTAGTAAAGAAAGAGATCCTTAAATTGCTAGATGCGGGAATCATCTTCCCGATTTCGGATAGTAAATGGGTTAGTCCCATGCATGTGGTTCCTAAGAAGGGTGGGATGACCGTAGTGACCAATGAGAATAATGAACTAATCCCAACTAGGACGGTTACGGGATGGAGGATGTGTATAGACTATAGGAAACTAAATGTTGCCTCTAGGAGAGATCACTTCCCTCTTCCTTTCATTGACCAAATGCTAGAGAGATTAGCTCAACATTCCTATTTTTGTTACTTAGATGGCTATAGTGGATTCTTCCAAATCCCTATTCACCCCGATGATCAAGAGAAAACTACATTCACATGTCCTTGGGGTACATTTGCATATAGGAGAATGCCATTTGGGTTGTGTAATACACCCGCCACCTTTCAAAGGTGTATGCTGGCTATCTTTTCTGAATACATTGAAAACATCATGGAAGTGTTTATGGATGATTTCTCTGTTTATGGATCTTCATTTGATGATTGTTTAGCTAATTTGTCTTTGGTGCTTAAGATATGTGAGAAGACAAATCTTGTCTTAAATTGGGAAAAATGCCACTTCATGGTAAGTGAAGGCATTGTGTTGGGACATTTGGTGTCCAACCGTGGCATTGAGGTTGATAGAGCTAAGATAGAAACCATAGAGAAGTTGCCACCACCTACCTCGGTGAAGGGGGTAAGGAGTTTCTTAAGGCAATCCGGTTTTTACCGGAGATTCATTAAAGATTTCTCTAAGATTTCTAAGCCTCTTACTAACCTACTAATGAAAGATGTTGAGTTAGTTTTCTCCAAGGATTGCCTTGAGGCTTTTTGTAGGTTGAAGAACACTTTGATCTCCGCACCCATCATGCAACCTCCGGATTGGAGTTTACCGTTTGAGATCATGTGTGACGCGAGTGATGTAGCCGTCGGGGCTGTTTTGGGACAAAGGAAAGATGGGCTTACACATGCCATCTATTATGCTAGCAAGACGCTGCCCAACTCAATTATGCTACTACCGAGAAGGAGTTGCTAGCGGTTGTTGTTACGCTAGGATGGTGTAGCACAAAAAAGCTTTACATTTATAAACTCGATCTAATCTCCTAAAATACCTAGCGAAACCCGCAGTGTACGGATCGTTATGTAGGAAGGAAAGTATTCCGAGGTCAAACACAAGGACTGAGGCGAAATCAAGTCATTTAATGATCAAAGATAGTGCAAATCTAGTCTAAGAAAAGAGAAAGAAATAAAGAAATGAAAATGATGATATTTTTGGTTGAGTTTTTGTGGTGATCAAGCAAGGATCACAAATCAAGCAAGGTAATAAAACAAACTACAACTCAAGCTAGCAAAACAAACAAGTGACACAAACACAAGATATGAGATCAAAGATAGAAAAAGAGGATTCTAGAGGTCAAGATTTCCGGTTATGGCATTGGACTCAAGCTTCTAAAGATTCTAAGGATAAAGTTGCGGTGTTGGGAAAGGGTGTTTCTCTAATGGAAGCAATTACCGGGTAAGTCTCATGCTTCACTAATCCCGCACCAAACTCCTATTACCGGGTAAGTCTCAAGGAGGTAAAGTTGAGAATTCTACACAAACCGGACACTACTTAAGGGGCAAACCTCTCCTTCCCGGGTAAGTCTCAGAAAAGGTAAGTCTCAAGCAACAATCCTAGCACACTTGATCCAATAGCGGCTTATTAGGCTCACTACTACCTAGAGTTCATCATCTTTGGTATCTAAGATCGGAAATCACCGGCTAGGTCTCTTTCCTCACTTAGTTTGCTAGCATTAGGTCACCCTAAGCTATATTATGTTCAACAAACACTAGGATTTCAACAATCTAACATCCTAACATATAGATTCATCAATTAAAGAGCAACAGAAGGAAAAATCGGGTGGATCATAGTAAAAATCGGCCGATTTACTATGAAGAACAAGTCGATTTTTATGTCTGAGTTAGGTTTTGTGCATACGAATCATCCTAAACTAACATATAAGTCCATTCTATCATCACCCAAGCAATAACCATCAATCCATCACTCCAGAATCACAACAAACTAGCCAACAACATGCATTTCAAGATTTAAAATAATCATACAGGCATACATGGAATCCATAGCAAGAAGATGAAGTAAGGAAGTGAAAGCAATGAAACTTAGCTGGATTTGAGCTCAAAACAAGTCTTTCAACACACCGAATGTAGCTCCAAGTCAGATCTTACAACCTTCAACAAGCTTCTTCACAAAAATCACTCAAATCTCACTACGAAATTGAAATCTACACTAATCTCCCTCAAGAACACCCACAAGGGTGTCTTGAAGAGAGCTCACAATTGGAAGAGTCTTTGGGAAGATGCTAGAGGATGTGGGAGAGGAGAGTATTGAATGAATCCTCAGCAACAGCTTGCAGGCCCACTTATATTCTCCACCAAGAGCAAGGCCGGACAAAGAGATCGTGGGACACGTGGCTTAAGTTGTCAAAGGCCAAAAATCGACCCAGTCAAATAAATCGGCCGATTTTCCTGAGTGTAGGTCGATTTTCTTCAACAGAAACTTGTTATGATCATCTAGCCATGAGTTGTTCCATTGCTTGCACCAACAAGTGTCCTTGTGTCCTTCATTGCTCCAATTATGTTCCTTCAAGGCCTTGGATATGTACCACCATGAGGCTCGACCCTCGAATGTATCGATTAATGTCCAAAAGATCCCCGAAATACCTACAAAACCGACAAAAGCTCGTGTAGACGTCTTTTCTAGAAATATGCATGAACTAAGCGTAAACGTCATGAACTAATGCCAAACTGTGCATGAATAACGGGAAAAACTATCTATATGAATGCCTAAAATAACGTCATAAATCACGTTATCAAAATACCCCATACTTAAGATTTGCTCGTCCCCGAGCAAGACCCAACTATAGACTAAGAGATGACATGATTTATGCATGAAGAAAAATAACAAAATCTTTTTGGAATGGTGCTTCTAACATTGGATCACCTTCATAGTCATGTTTCATAGCAATGGACAAGCGATCATGCATAAAATGAATGAAGGCATGGAAAGACAATTATACTTAACTAGAAAGCATGTATGAGAGGTGAAAATGAAGAAGTCAAGATGATCATGAGTATATCCAATCTAGATCACTAAGTCTTACACACATGCAATTAGGTCACAAGGACTTAGAGAAGAAGAGGCTAAGAAACGTTGTGATTAGGTGGGAATTTTTAGGTCATGTGATGCTAATCCGGGAAAGGAACTAACTCCACAATTTCGTTTTTGCTCAACTTCCCAACAAGTGTATAATTTTCTCCATCTTTTCATTGTTTTCTTTTCTTTTTCACTTATTTTTGAGACAATGGCATTGGTGTACAAAAGCCGAAACCTTGGTGATTAGCCGTCCTCGGTTTTTTTTATTTTTCGAGGTGCATCCACACCGGGCACACATACTAAAGCTCGTTAGGACTATCGGTTTATTTGACTTTGGCAAGGCACAAACACCCGATTATGTGAATGGTGCCGAGTTACTCGTCATTTAAACCAACGTCCCCAAACCTATATTTTTTTTCTACACTTTCACAACAAATTCAGCACTTTATTCACAACATTCTTTCATCAACAACTTCACCCCACACTTGCTTTTCACACACATCAACACACTAGCATGCTCCTATTCCCGGATGGGTCAAAAGAGGTCAAATTTTTCATCAATTGAGGTGCTCAAACAGCATGATCAAGATGAGAAGTAGAGAAAGATGAATTGCCTCAATCACTCCTAAATGATGTGCAAGAACTAGCATGTAATTTCGACTTTCAATCCTCAATTCAATCAAGGCAAACATTCATGATCACAAATCATTCATGGGATTCAAGATAAGTACTTCAAGTCCACATATGCATTCATCTATTCAACACATAAGGCCATCCATAGCCAATTCACAAGACAATTTCATCATAAGGGTCATTCCCAAGCTTTAGAAGCACTAAAAAATTTTAAAATTTTCTGATTTTTTTGGATTTTTTTTTCAAAATATGTATGTACAATGCAAGATATAATAAAACATGTGACAATATTAAACTATCCTAGATGCTAATCATGCAAGTGATCATGAAACCCCCCCATACTTAGAAACACATTGTCCCCAATGTGGAAACTAAATAAAGAAGTGAAAGAGAGTTCTCACAATGTAAAATTGGTGATGCTTTGGTATTTCGGTTCACATCGAATGTTGATGGTGGATGATCGATCAAGGATGGTAGAGAGCTCTTGATGTGCATTATGGTGTCGGAACCCTCCGTCCAAGTTCCACGTCCGCTCCACCCATTCTTGATTGGAGATCATCACTTTCCTTGACAGAAGGAAAAATCGGACCAGCTACCCAGGAAAATCGGCCGATTTCTATGAAGAACAATCCGATTTTCCTGGGTGCTTTCTTCCTTGTCCATGTGCTCGGATCTTGCACCTTCTTCTCAACAGTTCCATGAGGTTTTCACATGACCTCCAACATCTCATCACTCATGACAATCACAAGATCTAGCACCCAAAAACCCAAAAGAAAAAACAAAGCACACCAAGAGCAAAATCAAACAAAAACAAGAAAAATAAAAGGGAAAGACATGTACCAATGGGTTGCCTCCCATTAAGCGCTTCTTTTAGGTCATTAGCTTGACCAAACTCCGAGGATGTGTCAATCCACCTCAAATACCATGGTTTGCTTGAGGAGTCCAAGTAACCATCGCTTTCCGGCATCCATGATGACAAGCTAGGGCCACTTGATGCCCAAATAAGCCTTAAGTTCTCTCTTCACCGGTGAGTAGTAGACTCCTTCATCACCGCCCCCTTGATGATAGTATGGAGTTGCAACCATAGGTGCCACCCCATACTTAGACAATTGGTACTCCGCGGTCACACCGGTGAGATACTTGCCATCCTCATCCTCTATAATCCGAAGAAGGCCGGTTCTTGGAAAGAATTCTTCATTGAAGTGCTTCATAACCATCATGGATCCATCATGCTTGCCTTCATCATTCAACATGGGAGACTCCTTAGGAAAGGGACTCCAATCTTCGTGTGTACTCCGGGCAAGCAAGAAAGGATTGGAAGGAGTTGAAGTTAACTTAGGGCTCTCCCTCGTGAGCTCTTCAAGTGTGGTTCCGGGGTTGATGGCAAGGATGTCCGGGGATGAGAATACTTCATTGCACTCCTCCAAAGGTGAAGGAGGTGAAGGTAAGCCTTGAAGGATGGTAGGATCTCCTAGCATAAGAGCATGCCTAAACTCCTCAATCTCCCTCCTCATTTGTTCTTCTCTTTCGACATTCAATCTTCTTTCATCCTTCAGGGCCACATCCCTTAGCCTCACTTGATCCCAAGCTTTATCCAACTCTTCTTGAAGGTCTCTATTGGTTATGGTTGAATCGGGTAATTCTTGGATCTCCTCATGGTGAACCTCCTCTTGTTGAAATACTTCCACTTCAAGCACCATGTGGGCACTCGAAATGGAAGCAAGGTTGCTTTCTAGATCATCCATCTTCCTCAACATTTCTTCTACCATTGATTCCACTCGGTCATTGTGAGGTTGATGGTGAGGTTCCACATAAGGCAATGTAGTCATGTGAGCTTGATCATGGGACTCATGATAGGCATTAAACTCCTCCCAATACTCAAACTCATAATGGAGAGGTCCTAGATCTTGGCTTTCCATCCACTCCTCATACTCCATGTTGTCAAGGTCGTCTTCGAAGTACAATCCGTCCATGGCAAACATGAAAAGGCAAAGACAAAAACAACACAAGATCAAAAGTAACAAGAAAGATAACACTAAAAGCAATCAAAATCAAATGACTTAATCTATACCTAGTCCCCGGCAACGGCGCCAAAAACTTTGTTACGCTAGGATGGTGTAGCACAAAAAATCTTTACATTTATAAACTCGATCTAAACTCCTAAACTACATAGCGAAACCCGCAGTGTACGGATCGTTATGTAGGAAGGAAAGTATTCCGAGGTCGAACACAAGGACTGAGGCGAAATCAAGTCATTTAATGATCAAAGATAGTGCAAATCTAGTCTAAGAAAAGAGAAAGAAATAAAGAAATGAAAATGATGATATTTTTGGTTGAGTTTTTGTGGTGATCAAGCAAGGATCACAAATCAAGCAAGGTAATAAAACAACCTAACAACTCAAGCTAGCAAAACAAATAAGTGACACAAACACAAGATATGAGATCAAAGATAGAAAAAGAGGATTCTAGAGGTCAAGATTTCCGGTTATGGCATTGGACTCAAGCTTCTAAAGATTCTAAGGATAAAGCTGCAGTGTTGGGAAAGGGTGTTTCTCTAATGAAAGCAATTACCGGGTAAGTCTCATGCTTCACTATTCCCGCACCAAACTCCTATTACCGGGTAAGTGTCAAGGAGGTAAAGTTGGGAATTCTACACAAACCGGACACTACTTAAGGGGCAAACCTCTCCTTACCGGGTAAGTCTCAGAAAAGGTTAGTCTCAAGCAACAATCCTAGCACACTCGATCCAATAGCGGCTTATGAGGCTCACTACTACCTAGAGTTCATCATCTTTGGTATCTAAGATCGGAAATCACCGGATAGGTCTCTTTCCTCACTTAGTTTGCTAGCATTAGGTCACCCTAAGCTATATTATGTTCAACAAACACTAGGATTTCAACAATCTAACATCCTAACATACAGATTTATCAATTAAAGAGCAACAGAAGGAAAAATCGGGTGGATCATAGTAAAAATCGGCCGATTTACTATGAAGAAGAGGTCGATTTTTATGTCTGAGTTAGGTTTTGTGCATACGAATCATCCTAAACTAACATATAAGTCCATTCTATCATCACCCAAGCAATAACCATCAATCCATCACTCCAGAATCACAACAAACTAGCCAACAACATGCATTTCAAGATTTAAAATCATCATACAAGCATACATGGAATCCATAGCAAGAAGATCAAGTAAGGAAATGAAAGCAATGAAACTTAGCTGGATTTAAGCTCAAAACAAGTCTTTCAACACACCGAATGTAGCTCCAAGTCAGATCTTACAACCTTCAACAAGCTTCTTCACAAAAATCACTCAAATCTCACTACGAAATTGAAATCTACACTAATCTCCCTCAAGAACACCCACAAGGGTGTCTTGAAGAGAGCTCACAATTGGAAGAGTCTTTGGGAAGATGCTAGAGGATGTGGGAGAGGAGAGTATTGAATGAATCCTCAACAACAGCTTGCAGGCCCACTTATATTCTCCACCAAGAGCAAGGCCGGACATAGAGATCGTGGGACACGTGGCTTAAGCTGTCAAAGGCCAAAAATCGACCCAGTCAAATAAATCGGCCGATTTTCCTGAGTGTAGGTCGATTTTCTTCAACATAAACTTGTTATGATCATCTAGCCATGAGTTGCTCCATTGCTTGCACCAACAAGTGTCCTTGTGTCCTTCATTGCTCCATTTATGTTCCTTCAAGGCCTTGGATATGTACCACCATGAGGCTCGACCCTCGAATATATCGATTAATGTCCAAAAGATCCCCGAAATACCTACAAAACCGACAAAAGCTCGTGTAGACGTCTTTTCTAGAAATATGCATGAACTAAGCGTAAACGTCATGAACTAATGCCAAACCGTGCATGAATAACGGGAAAAACTATCTATATGAATGCCTAAAATAACGTCATAAATCACGTTATCAGTTGTGTACGCATTTGAGAAGTTCCGCTCGTATCTTGTTGGAGCGAAGGTCATTGTGTATACGGATCATGCTACGATCCGTTATCTCCTTACAAAGAAGGATGCCAAGCCTCGGTTGATTCGGTGGATCCTTCTTCTTCAAGAGTTTGACTTGGAAATCCGGGATAAGAAAGGGTCCGAAAATTCTGTGGCGGATCACCTTAGTAGACTCCCACCATTGGAGATTGAGAGAGATGACATCCAAATTGATGACTCATTCCGGGATGAGCAATTGCAAATGGTGGAGGTGTAATATCCAGAATTTTTATTCCATTTAATTCTGAATCAAATCGGATTTCAAACCGTTGACGGTTTCCCATTCTATCTAGTACTTCTTTCCTCACAAATTTTATTATTTTATGTAGAATTTAATTCACATAAAATGATAAAATTTTATCAAGCTCTAATTCTTATAATTATTTATTATTTTATGTAGAATATAATTCACATAAAATGATAGATTTATATCAAACCCTAGTTATTATAATTCATTCTTATCGTTGACAACGTGTGACGAGATCATGACAAGTTGTGACGAGGCCATGACTAAGCTGAGACGAGGCAGTGACAAAGCCCGATAAATCTGTGACAAACTCATTCATGGGCCTGACAAGGCCATGACGAGTTTTGACAAGCAATTCAGCCCATCTTTCTTGCATGTTTCAGCCACTATTCCTACCTTAATTTCAGCCCAGCTTGACTTCGAGCCCAGCCTGCAGCAGTCCAGGAGAGGCTGGTTACGAGCCCATTAACAGCCCTCTCCAGCCCAGTACGTTCAGCCCCTCTCCAGCCCAGTGATCTGCGTCTGTAACAGTCAGCATTTGCGTTCAGCAGGGAGGAGTAACAACCGTCCCTTCTCTTTCATTCTCTTCACCTTGTAACGGTTGCTGAATTGAAGAAGCTGCTGTAACTGCCCCATTAATCGCACAGCAGGGATCCATTCAGTCGGCCATCTCTTCTATCCCTGCGTACAAAACAAACATCACACATCAACCATTCAAGCAACGTTTGACAGCAACGAAGAGCCTAGCACTTGGCTGCGTTTGGACCCAGCGGAGTGCACTTGAAAGGCCAAGCCATAAGCGCCTCTACCCATCGACCCTAACTGCTTCCGGACCAAGTTGCCCAGCTACAAACCGGAGACTCGCAGCCACCACTCCAGGGACGAACAGCCTTCAACTTTCTGCACACGAGACTCCTGAGTAAGTTGGTTGCTGGCTCTCTCTCTCTCTCTTTTCCCTATACGTTCGTACCTTCCAGCTCTCTTCCTCCCTCCATCTGTGTTTATACCAATCACAGGAACTCACATACTCCTTCTTCTCTATGCCGAATGGGTACCTAACTCGACTGCACCGGATGTCCACAACCAGGCCAAGGAGAGCCGTTCCAAGCTACAACAGTGAAGTCTTACCCTCGAGTCCAGGAGCACGTTTTTCCGCTGAGCTGCTACAGTCCAGTAAGTGAATAATTCCCGGATGTTAACTTCTGTACAACTCTTAGATGGAGTCTATAAATGTATAGATGGATGTTTGTCCCCATAGGTGGAACATAGGAGGGGTGAGAGTAGTTTGTGTTGATACTGGATAGTTGACAGTGATCATAGAACTCAGGATCTCATGAACTCTTTGTGTACAAATTTTTGTTTCTACAATTTTTGAAGTTGAAGATTACCCACTGTTGTGAATCAATGTTAAAAATATTGGTTGAAGATCCACCGTTGAATTTTTAATAGATCATAGATAGATATACATAGTTTACCATGTTAAAATTTGGGAATAAATGAACGGTCGGATTGAAAGTTATAGGGTCTCAAAGTGGAGTAGTTGAGCTGTTTTTGCAGCAGTAAATTTTGACTAAGTATGGGAACATTTGTAGTGTTGTAGCCAACTTTAAAGATTTTTGTAGGAATAACGATTGAACAGTTTTAAGAAATTCTTTCTCCTATGAGTAGATTAGATATCATAGATAATTTAGAATTTTATTTTAGAATTTTTATAAGTTTATTTTAATTTCATATTTGGAACTGTAGTTGGACCTTAGTGACTTTTCGGGAAATCGAAAATGGGTAATTTTTCTAGTTGTTACCTAAAATCACCCTAGGGAGTAGAATATGATTAGTTAGCCTCAAGTAAGAATTTAAGTACATTTTACGGGTTTTTGGAAGTCTCGGGACCAAGGGTAAAATAGTCAATTTACCTTAAATAAACACTGTAATAACTTCTGCACATAGAATCGTACATCTTAGGAGTTTTAGACTTCTAAGTATCCAAGGAAAAGTGTTGACCCACGTGCCTCCTTTGACAGGCAACTGAGTTCCTACATCTACTGATTTAGTGTTGTTAAGAGAGACGAGATTTAATTCTGGTAAGTCCACTGACTTACTTAGCTAGCTTCTTGCATGTGTGTGATGTGTATGAGTGGTGTGTGATAGTTAAGATAAATAACGAAACCGGAATAGGCCGAGTGTAGTATATTGTATAATTGACCCAAGTGTATGATAACGGGTCGTGACATCATCTGCCTAGCTCTTGCGAGAGTCTAGGAGGTTCCCTTCGACCAGCCCAGTCCGGTAGACGGTTACATGCATTAATACCATTCCGCGTTGGTAAACGGGGACAGGGGCGAGGTTTGGGAATCCCTCGTGTCACAAAAGGAATGAGTGTTGCATGCTGATTGCGTATGTTGTGTGTTTGTGCTTTTACCTTTATACTTTTGTATAGAATGTTAGCTAACGGTTTTATACCGCTTGTAGATGCCCTGCAGGTTAGGGAGGCGATCGAGTGATCCGGCGGTAGTGGGCAGCCGGGGTTCCGTGCATTATAGGACGGGACTGTTATATTTTATTTTATGACTATTGAGACTGATGTTGGTATTTTCGGTTTTTGAGATTTGGCTGTATTGTTTTCAGAATTTGGATTTTTATTTCGCTCATGTTATAAAACTCTATGTTTTGCCTTTTTATTTGTGCCGTGTTGTAAGGTCCGATGAAGTTGTTGCCAGGCTATTGGCCGGGACCCATTGTGAGGTCCCAGCTCGTAGCATTTCGAGTCCTCTAGGATTCGGGGTGTTACAATATGGTATCAGAGCTCTAGGTTGGCAACAACGGCACTCGCCATCTTCAAAAAGGCCGAATAAACAAATAAACGGAAACCGCAAGGGTTCCGAACTTTTAAATTGAAATTTTTGTTTTCCAAACCATGAGCATAAACGGGTTGGGATAGAATGCATGGACCGCCACTACCTCCGCTAAACTCGATAGCATAGTTTATTGGACTTCTGTTATAACTTGTAATTTTAGTAACATTGTGACCTTTAGAAGTGACCTAAAGTAATAAGATAGTTATGTCCTTACTAGGAACTAAAGTAGTCTTATATTGATCACGTCATTACCAGATGGCACGTACGAGAGCGACAACTTACGTTGGACGAGGAGAGGGCCGACCTCCCCTTCCTCCTGGAGCTCCAAGACAGGGACGTGTTGGCAGGCCTCAGAGGGGCCGAGGTTGAGGACGTGTCCCTATTGTAGATCCACCAGCTGTGGATGTACCTGCTGAGGAGGTGGTCGAGAGTATTGTTCCAGAGGTTAGGGATGAGACTGCTACTAGGTCCGGAGTACGGAGTGCAGGGCCTACTGATTCTGGCCGAGTATCGACTGGAGCATCGGAGTATCGAGCTTATGTCTAGCAGGTGCAAGAGGCATACAGGGCCGGAGCACCACCTCCAGCACCACTAGTGCCAGCTAGGTCAGCAGAGGTCTCTCAGAGGGTGACTCAGGTGGTAGTCCCACCGGTGGTAGCTGCACTAGTGAGAGTTGTCGAGGATGACCGAGTGAGAGACGAGCTGAGGGTACCGAGACCAGATAAATGGTTGAAGACATTCAACCATCAGCGAGTTCCCACCTTCAACGAGAACGTTGGACTTGAGATGGAACATTGGATTAGTCATGTGGAGTCCGCGCTAGAGGCGATTCGCTGCCCTGAGAGTCGTAAGGTGGAGCTGGTTCAGACATTGTTTAGGGACCAGGCACAGTACTGGTTGAGGACAGTGAGGGGCGGGGTGTCCCGATTTGAGCAGTTGTTGAGTCTCGTGAGAGAGACCTTTTGTCCTACCACACTGAGAAGGGACCGAGTGCATGACTTCTTTGAGGCAGGTTTTGAGGATGTTCCGATAGCTGAGGCTAATAGGAGGTTCCGGGAGGAGCTGTCACTGTTGGGTCCTGCTACACCACCTGTGGACCAGCACGTGTATCTATTTTTCCCGAAGACTGAGAGAGACTACGCGCTCCTATCTAGGAGGGTTCCGCTGTGATTCCTTAGCTGATTATCAGGATCGGGCTTCAGCGTATGAGAGGGACCGACTGGGTCACCGGAGAGCTCTCTACCATTGTTGATAGGATCATCCACCATCAATCCACTTGAGTAATCCCAAATACCGAAGCAAACCATTTTTACATTGTGAGAACCCTCTTTCACTCTTCTTTACTTGAATGCCACATTGGGGACAATGTGTTTCTAAGTATGGGGTGGGGTTTGCATGATCGTTTGCATCACTAGCATCTAGGATAGTTTAATATTGTCACATGCTTCATCATGTCTTGCATTGTACATAGATATTTCGAAAATCCCAAAAAAAAAAATCAGAAAATTTAAAAAAAATTTTTAGTGCTTCTAAACTTGGGAATGACCCTTATGATGAAATTATTGTGTAGATTGGCTATGGATGGCCTTATGTTTTGAATAGATAAAAGCATATGTGGACTTGAAGTACTTATCTTGAATCCCATGAATGATTTGTAATCATGATGTTTGTCTTGATTGGATTGAGTATTGAAAGTCGAAATTACATGCTAGTTCTTACACACCATCTAGGATTGAATGAGGCAATTCATCTTTCTCTACTTCTCATCTTGATCATGATGTTTGAGCACCTCAATTGATATAAATTTGACCTCTTTTGACCCATCCGGGAATAGGAGCATGTTAGTGTGTTGAGTGTGTGAAAAGCAAGTGTGGGGTGAAGATGTTGATGAAAGAATGTTATGAATAAAATGCTGAATTTGTTGTGAAAGTGTAGACAAAAATATAGGTTTGGGGACGTTGGCTTAAATGACGAGTAACTCGGCACCATTCACATAATCGGGTGTTTGTGCCTTGCCAATGTCAAATAAACCAATAGTCCTAACGAGCTTTGGTATGTGTGCCCGGTGTGGATGCACCTCGAAAAATAGAAAAAACCCGAGGACGGCTAATCACCAAGGTTTCGGCTTTTGTACACCAATGCCATTGTCTCAAAAATAAGTGAAAGAAAGAGAAAAGAAAGAAAAGATGGAGAAAATATACACTTGTGGGAAGTTGATCAAGGACAAAATTGTGGAGTTAGTTTCATTCCCGGATTAGCATCACATAGCCTACAAAAATCCCCACCTAATCACGACGTTTCTTGGCCTTTTATCTCACAAGCCCTTGTGACCTATTTGCATGTGTGTAAGACTTAGTAATCTAGATTGGATATGCTTTTGATCATCTTTACTTCTTTATTTTTACATTTCATGCATGCTTTCGATATTAGAAGCACAAATCCAGAAAGATTGTGTCGTTTTTTTTCTACATGCATAAATCATGTCATCTCTTAGTCTATAGTTGGGACTTGCTCGGGGACGAGCAAACCTTAAGTATGGGGTATTTTTGATAACACGATTTTATGACTTAGGTTTAGGTAATCATTTAGATAGATTTTTTACTCATTCATGCATGGTTTAGCACTAGTTCACGACGTTTGCACCCAATTCACGTATTTTGTCGAGATAGACGTCTACACGGACTTTTACATTGCTTTGTAGGTATTTTGGGAGATTTAGGAGCTCAATCGATACGTTTGAGGATCGTTCATCAAGATGACACACCCTCGGACTCATTGGGGTGCAAGCCAAAGGCTAAGGAGGACCTGTGGGACCTTGTTGGTGCAAGCCATGCACCAAATCGTGACTCAATAATCCAAAGCAAGCTGAGGCACCCAAACCACGGTCACTGGCACTTCCACGGCCGTGGAAATGGACCGTGGTTTTTGCCAGACGGTTGTGACAGCTGTGCCACGATCTCATGGCTGACCCTTGCAAAGTTGTGTATAAAAAGTGGTCCTGCAAGGATGGGAGGGGTATCAATTTTCAGAATCAAAATCCACATTCTCTCCCATACTCTCAAGAGGAAGATTCTCTCAAGAGGAAGCTTGAAGGGAGCTACCATTGGAGGAGGAGAAAAGCTCCATTGGAGAAGAAGAGAAGAGCACACCATTGCTAGTCTTTGATAGGTTTTGTAGTGAAGATTTATCGGAATCGTTTTCTAGAGTTGTAAGAATCAATTGAACCTTCTTTTGAAGGGTTGTGAGTCTTTCTAAATCTTACTTTCAGCTTGGTCTTTATTTGCTTCACTTGTTCATCTCTTTTCCTTCATTATCTTGCAAATGGAAGCCATGATTTTATGTTTGATGATTTCGATTTTGATGATGAATGTTGTAGGCTAAATAGATGCGATTCTAGGGTAAGGAAAGGATGGTTATGGCTTGGACTATGATAGGATGTACTTAGATTTGCCTTTGGATGATTCATTTACTAGAACGAAACCTCTGTTGGAGTCCACGGATTGTTCTTGCCAGTCCACGGCCGTGGAAGTGGTAGAACAACCCGTGGTTTGTCTGATTTGTTTTGATCTGATGAGTCTAAGTTCTAGAATGATAAGAATGTTGAAACCCTAGTGTGTGTTGAGTTAAATATATCCTAGGGTGACCTAGTGTTAGCAACTAAGTGTTAGAAGAGACCTACCCGGTGATTCTTGCTCTTAGATTCCAAAGATGATAAACTCTAGGTAGTGGTGAGCCTCATAAGCCGCCATTGGACTAAGTGTGCTAGGATAGTTGTTTAGGACTTACCCTTCCGAGACTTACCCGGTGAGGATATGTTAGATCCCTAGGCGACAATCCGGTTTGTGTAGAATTCCATTCCTTAGGCTCTTAGAGACTTACCCGGTGATGAGACCTTAGGAACGGACTAGTGGACCATGAGACCTACCCGGTGATTGATTCCAATCTAGAAACACTCACTCCCAACATATTATAGTTAATCCAAGGAATGATTAGATAGCTTGAGTCCTATGCCATAACCGGAATTTCCAACCCCTAGAATCCGCTTTTCTCTCTTTGATCTCGTATCTCGAGTTTAGCTTGTTTGTTTGAGTTGATTTGTTAGCTTAGTTGATTGTTTACTTCGCTTGATTTGTGATCCTTGATTGATCACCTAAAAACCTACCAAAAACATTGAGATTTTCATTTCTTTATTTCTTTCTCTTTTCTTAAGCCTAGATCTTCACTAAACTTAATCACTAATCGATTTAATCACACCTCAGTCTTTGTGTTTGACCTCGGAATACTATCCCTACTACAAAACATCCCGTACACTGCGGGTTCGCTAGGAGTTAGGAGAAATATAACGAGTATAAATTTAAAGCTTTTGCGTGCACATACATCTTGAGCGTAACACTATGCAGTCTGGAGGGTCAGACAAGAGACAGAGGACCGGACCAGTCAGCACTGGAGTAGGAGGGTCAGGTCATAGGCGTGGTCAGTCCCAGGGCCGTTCTAGTCACCAGGTGGTACCGCCGATGGGATCTAGAGTACGTCAGTGCTACAACTGTGGGGAGCAGGGACATATTAAGTCGGAGTGTAGGAGGCCACCAGTTACATGTTTTACTTGCGGCCAGCTGGGCCACAGAGCTACCTTCTGCCGACAAGGCAAGGTAACTTCATAGCAGGGGTCCTCACTTGCTGGTACCTCAGGAGGAGGACAAAGGCAGTCTCAGTATCAGGCTCGGGGTCAACAGCAACGGGCTCCGGGTCAAGCATATTCACAGGGTTTTGCTCAGATTCCAGCTAGAGGTAGAGGGCGTTGTGGAGGCACTTCAGAGACTAGGGGTACTCAGGCTTGAGTCTTTGAGTTGAGGAGTGCCGTAGAGCCAGCAGCGCCCGCATCCACAAGTATTATCACGATTCTTGGCTTTCCAGTCCGAGTACTTTTTGATACAGGTGCGACACACTTTTTCATATCTGATGATTGCATAGATAGGTTGACCTTAGATACAAGAGAGGGGGAACATTTCCTTATAAGGTTACCCGATTGGAGTAGGGTTCATGGTACTCGGGAGATTCACGATTGTCCTATCCACTTGGGAGGTCGTGACTGGCTAACCGACTTTCACGTCATGCACTTAGTGCATGAAGAAGTCATACTCGGGATGGACTGGATGGACCGTCATAGAGATGTTCTGGACGTCAGGAGGAGGACAGTGACGGTCACTACGGAGTCTGGGCAGGAGGAAGTCTTTCGAGGGTGGGACCTCGGAAAGATAGGGACAATCATTAGTGCGGTCCGAGCCGCAAACCTCATAGGTCAGGGATGTGAGGCCTTCTGGTGTTACGCCATGAAGGAGGAGACGAGTTCATCATTAGCAGAGACCCCGGTAGCTTGTGAATTTGAGGATGTCTTTGGCGAGCCGCCTGGCTTACCACCACAGAGGAGCGTAGATTTTGGGATTGAGTTGGAGCCCGGCACGAGGCCGATCTCCAAGGCTCCATACTGCATAGCACCAGTCGAGATGCTTGAGCTTAAGAAGCAACTCGAGGAGTTGGCAGAGAAGGGATTCATCCGACCCAGTGTGTCTCCCTGGGGTGCACCAGTCCTCTTCGTCAGGAAGAAGGACGGATCCATGAGGCTTTGTATCGACTATCGCGAGTTGAACAAAGTCACCATCAAGAATAAGTACCCACTGCCGCGTATTGATGATTTGCTGGATCAGTTATAGGGAGCTACGGTGTTTTCACGTATCGACTTGAGGTCAGGATATCATCAGCTGAGAGTACGGGAAGAGGACATACCGAAGACAGCATTTCGGACCAGATACGGTCATTATGAGTTCGTGGTGATGCCTTTCGGGCTCACCAATGCTCCTGTTGTCTTCATGGAGTTGATGAATGGGATCTTCATTGACTTCTTAGATCAGTTTGTGGTAGTTTTCATCGACGACATCTTAGTATACTCCCGGAGTAGGGAGGAGCACGCCGGACACCTGAGGACGGTGTTGCGGGTTTTACAGGATAGAGAGCTTTATGCTAAGCTCTCTAAGTCTGAGTTCTGGATGCCTGAGGTTGCCTTCCTTGGCCATATTGTCTTTGCCGAAGGAGTCAAGGTGGACCCGGCAAAGATAGAGTCAATTGCATCATGGCCGCCACCTAAGACGGTCAAGGAGGTACACAGTTTTCTAGGTCTGGCCGGATACTACCGTAGGTTTGTGAAGGGTTTTTCTGTGATTGCCAAGCCACTCACTTCCTTGCTAAGGAAGTCCATCAGATTTGCATGGACCGAGCCCTGTCAGCGGAGCTTTGAGGAGCTGAAGGAGAGATTGACTTCTGCTCCGGTGTTAGCACAACCAGAGGGCGTTGAGGAGTTTGTCGTTTACAGTGATGCATCCAAGCTAGGCTTGGGATGCGTCTTGATGCAGAAGGGTAGGGTCATTGCCTATGCGTCTCGACAGTTGAAGACGTATGAGGAGAATTATTCTACTCACGACCTTGAGCTAGCTGCAGTCATTCATGCCTTGAAGATCTGGCGTCATTATCCCTACGGGCCACCTGTTAGATCTTCATAGACCACAAGAGTCTGAAGTACATATTCACTCAGCAGGAGTTGAATAACCGCCAAAGGAGATGGCTAGAGCTGATTAAGGATTTTGACTTAGAAATCCTTTATCATCCGGGGAAGGCGAATGTGGTAGCCGATGCCCATAGTAGGAGGACACCTCGCGAGGCTGCGATTGCTAGATTGACTGTTCAGACCCAGTTGCGGAGAGATTTGATTTGGTTGGAGGTAGACATCCGGTTTCCGGATACTGACGGTCATTTGTCAGCGTTAGAGGTTTCACCTGATCTGACGGAAGAGATCCCGCTAAACAGGAGGGTTGTCCAACACTGACGAGGATCAGGGATAGGATGTCCAGAGGGGAGGCACCACAGTTTATGGTGGGTGCAAATGGGATTTTGAGGCGCCAGGAGCGCATATGGGTACCCTCTGACAAAGAGTTGAGGCAGCGTATACTGCAGGAGGCCCATTCTACACCTTACTCCGTCCACCCCGGCACGAGTAAGATGTATCAGGATATACGACAATCTTATTGGTGGGGCGGACTCAAGCCCGACGTGGCTAGATATGTAGCCCAGTGTGCGACCTGTCAATAGGTCAATATTGAGCACCACAGGCCCGGAGGAGAGCTCCAACCACTTCCGGTTCCACAGTGGAAGTGGGAGGACATTTCCATGGACTTCGTTACAGGCCTGAGGTTGAGTAGAGGCTTTTATGCGATATGGGTTGTAGTGGATCGGTTGACGAAGACGACACGATTCATTCCTATTAAGGAAACGTGGCCGGTGTCTCGTTTAGCCGAGGAGTTTGCCCGACAGATTGTGAGGTTCCATGGAGTGCCGAGGACGATCATTTCAGATAGGGATGGGCGTTTTACCTCGAGGTTCTGGCAGCAGGTACGCGCCGCCTTAGGGACGAGCTTACAGTTCACCACGGCATACCATCCTCATACGGATGGGCAGCTTGAGAGGACTATTCAGACACTTGAGGACATGTTGAGGGCATGTGTGCTTGATTGGGGTCAGGTATGGCCCGACCACCATCCTTTGGTGGAGTTTTTGTATAAGAATAGTTGGCACGCGACTATTGGGATTGCTCCTTACGAGGCACTATATGGGCGGAGGTGTCGTACACCTTTGTGTTGGGATGAGCCTGGGAGGATGAGTGGGGTAGCGCCCGAGCAGGTGCAGGATGAGATGGCTCGGGTAGCATTGATCCGAGAGCGGATGTTGACCGCACAGAGCCATTAGAGATCTTATGCTGATAAGAGGCGCAGACCTCTGGAGTTCAGGGTTGGCGCCCAGGTATGGTTGAAGGTGTCACCGACGAGGGGTGTTAGACGCTTCGGCATTAAAGGGAAGTTGAGTACCCGATATGTCGGGCCCTTTGAGATCCTATAACGGATAGGAGAGGTGGCTTATAGATTGGCATTGCCACCCCGATTGGAGGGAGTCCATCCAGTTTTCCATGTATCTCAATTGAGAGAGTATGTGCATGACCCGAGACACATAGTGAGCCATGGCGACCTAGTAGTCGAGCCGGATCATACATTTCCTGAGCACCCGATAGCAGTTTTGGAGAGAGGTATGAGACGCCTTCGATCGCAAGTAATACCCATGTTGAGAGTACAGTGGTCGAGACGAGGGATTGATGAGGCCACTTGGGAGACATAGGATAGTATCCGGAGGAACTATCCCGAGTTTTATGCGGATCTAAAGACGTCTATAGGACCGTCAGGTAGTTCTACATCCTTGTTTGGTTACTTTGGGTGATTGTATGTGTGTTATGTTTTATGTGCTTGTGTGTGAACCATAGATGTCTTGATGTAGTAACTTGTTAGTCATCGGGCTCGCTTACGTTTCTTGATCTTGGGAACTACCCTAAGTTTCGGGACGAAACTTATTTTTGAGGGGGATCAGATGTAACGACCAATTTTTTTTTTTCTTTACGCTTTGATAAGGTTAGAGAAGTTTAGAAAAGGAAATTAAATTTTAGTGAGACTAGGACATACCAGTTTAATTATGGAAGTCGTTTAATTATGTACCTTGTCCTAAGTTTCGGGACGAAACTTATTCTAAGGGGGTACTGATGTAATATCCGGAATTTTTATTCCGTTTAATTCTGAATCAAAACGGACTTCGAACTGTTGACGGTTTCCCATTCTATATAGTACTTCTTTCCTCACAAATTTTATTATTTTATGTAGAATTTAATTCACATAAAATGATAAAATTTTATCAAGCTCTAATTCATATAATTATTTATTATTTTATGTAGAATATAATTCACATAAAATGATAGATTTATATCAAACCCTAGTTATTATAATTCATTGTTATCGATGACAAGCTGTGACGAGATCATGACAAGCTGTGACGAGGCCATGACTAAGCTGAGACAAGGCCATGACAAAGCCCGACCAATCTGTGACAAACTCATTCATGGGCCTGACAAGGCCATGACGAGTTTTGACAGATTTTTGACAAGCAATTCAGCCCATCTTTCTTGCATGTTTCAGCCACTATTCCTACCTTAATTTCAGCCCAGCTTGACTTCGAGCCCGGCCTGCAGCAGTCCAGGAGAGGCTGGTTACGAGCCCATTAACAGCCCTCTCCAGCCCAGTACGTTCAGCCCCTCTCCAGCCCAGTGATCTGCGTGTGTAACAGCCAGCATTTGCGTTCAGCAGGGAGGAGTAACAGCCGGCCCTTCTCTTTCCTTCTCTTCACCTTGTAACGGTTGCTGAATTGAAGAAGCTGCTGTAACTGCCCCATTAATCGCACAGCAGGGATCCATTCAGTCGGCCATCTCTTCTAGCCCTGCGTACAAAACAATCGTCACACATCAACCATTCAAGCAACGTTTGACAGCAACGAAGAGCCTAGCACTTGGCTGCGTTTGGACCCAGCGGAGTGCACTTGAAAGGCCAAGCCAGAAGCGCCTCTACCCATCGACCCTAACTGCTTCCGGACCAAGTTGCCCAGCTACAAACCGGAGACTCGCAGCCACCACTCCAGGGTCGAACAGCCTTCAACTTTCTGCACACGAGACTCCTGAGTAAGTTGGTTGTTGGCTCTCTCTCTCTCTTTTCCCTATACGTTCGTACCTTCCAGCTCTCTTCCTCCCTCCATCTGCGTTTATACCAATCACAGGAACTCACATACTCCTTCTTCTCTATGCCGAATGGGTACCTAACTCGACTGCATCGGATGTCCACAACCAGGCCAAGTAGAGCCGTTCCAAGCTACAGCAGTGAAGTCTTACCCTCAAGTCCAGGAGCACGTTTTTCCGCTGAGCTGCTACAATCCAGTAAGTGAATAATTCCCGGATGTTTACTGTTACGCTAGGATTAGTAGCACAAAAAGCTTTACATTTATAACTCGAACTAAATCCTAAACTACCTAGCGAAACCCGCAGTGTACGGGTCGTTTTGTAGAAAGGAAAGTATTCCGAGGTCGAACACAAGGACTTAGGCGAAATCAAGTCATTCAATGATCAAAGATAGTGTGAATCTAGTCTAAGAAAAGAGAAAGAAATAAAGAAATGAAAAGCACGATATTTTTGGTTGGTTTTGGGGTGATCAAACAAGGATCACAAATCAAGCAAGATAATAAAACAAACTATCAACTCAATCTACCAAATCAAACAAGTAGCACAAACTCAAAATATGTAATCAAAGAGAGAAAAAATGGATTCTAGAGGTCAAGATTTCCGGTTATGGCATTGGACTCAAGCTTCTAAAGATTCTAAGGACAACGCTGCGGTGTTGGAAAAGGATGTTCACTAATGGAAGCGATTACTGGGTAAGTCTCTCACTTCACTAATCCCGCATCAAACTCCTATTACCGGGTAGGTCTCAAGGGGTTAGAGTAAGGAATTCCGCACACACTAGATGCTACTTAAGGGTAACCCTCTCCTTACCGGGTAAGTCTCGGAATAGGAAAATCTCAAGTAATAATCCTAGCACACTCGATCCAATAGCGGCTTATGAGGCTCACTACTACCTAACATTCATCATCTTAGGTATCTAAGGTCGGAAATCATCGGGTAGATCTCTTCCCTCACTTAGGTTGATAGCATTAGGTGATCCTAAGCTAAATTAGGCTTAATAAACACTAGGATTTGACAACCTAACACCCCAATCATACAGATTTATCATTAAAAGAGCAACAGAAGAATAAATCGGGCTGTTCTACAGATAAATCGGCCGATTTATCTGATGAACAGGTCGATTTTTCCTTCTGTTGTGAGTTTTGTGTATATAAATCATCTTAAACTAACATATAAGCCCATCCTATCATCACCCTAGCCATAACCATCAATCCATCACTCTAGAATCACAACAAACTAGCCAATAGTATGCATATTAAGATCCAAAATCATCATACAAGCATACATGGTGTTCATAGATGGATAATGAAAGATAAGCAAGTAAAATCAATAAATCTCAGCCAAATCCAAGTTGTAGCAAGACTTACAAACTCTTAAATGAAGATTCAAAACGTTCCTAACAATCCTTGCAATCGTTCTTCAATCCAAGATTACAAAAATCACTCAAAAGTCACTCAAAACCTCACTAAACTCCTAGAATCGTGTTCTTGTTCTTCCTTCAATCCTTGAGAGCTTTTCTTCTCCTCCAATCTTTCCCCCCCAAATTGATAAGCTGTGAATGAGAGTGTGGAAGAGGAGAGATGCTCAACAACCACCTGCAGGACCACTTATATTCTCCACCAAGAGCAAGGACGGACAAGAGATCGTGGGACACGTGGCTTAAGCTGTCAAAGCCCCAAAAATCGACCCAGTGGACAAAAATCGTCCGATTTAGCTGCTAGCTGGTCCGATTTTCTTCAGCAGAAACATGCTATGCTCGTTTAGCCATGAGTTGATCCATTGCTTGCACCAATAGTGGTCTTTGTGTCCTTTGTTGCTCCAATTATACTCCTCCAAAGCTTTGGATGTGGACCATCATGAGGCTTGGCCCTCAAATGTATCGATTAACGTCCAATAGATCCCCGAATTACCTACAAAACCGATAAAAGGTAGTGTAGACGTCTTTTCTAGAAATGTGCATGAATTGAGCGAAGACGTCATGAACCAATGCCAAAACGTGCATGAATGAGTGAGAAATTTATCTAAATGATTACCTAATCCTAAGTCAGAAATCTTGTTATCAAAAATACCCCATACTTACGGTTTGCTCGTCCCCGAGCAAATTCCCAACTATAGACTAAGAGATGACATGATTTATGTATGCAGAAAAATGGCAAAATCTTTTTGGGTTTGTGCTTTTAATATTAGATCACCTTCATAGTCATGTTTCATGGCAATGGACAAGCAATTATGTATCAAATAAATGAAAGCATGGAAAGACAATTGCACTTAACTTGATAGCATGCAATGAAGTGTAAAGATGAAGAAGTCAAGATGATCATGAGCATATCCAATCTAAATCACTTAGTGTTACACACATGCAAGTAGGTCATAAGGACTTGTGAAAAAGAAGGTCAAGAAACATTGTGATTAGGCGGGAATTTTCTAGGCTATGTGATGCTAATCCGGGAAAGGAACTAAACAACCACAACTTCACATTTCTTTTCCACTTCCCTCAAGTGTATATTTTTCTT
This sequence comes from Fagopyrum esculentum, assembly GCA_033239045.1. Lineage (NCBI taxonomy): Eukaryota > Viridiplantae > Streptophyta > Magnoliopsida > Caryophyllales > Polygonaceae > Fagopyrum > Fagopyrum esculentum. The sequence continues at coordinate 58,557,568 of BSUD01000004.1, read as the reverse complement.
CGTTTTCTTTTCTTTCTTTTATTTTTGAGACAATGGCATTGGTGTACAAAAGTCGAAACCTTGGTGATTAGCCATTCTCGGGTTTTTTCTATTTTTCGAGATGCATCCACACCGGGCACACATACCAAAGCTCGTTAGGACAATTGGTTTAATTTGACTTTGGCAAGGCACCAACACCCGATTAAGTGAAGTGTACCGAGTTACTTGTCATATAAACCAACGTCCCCAAACCTATGTTTTTGTCTACACTTTCGCAACAAATTCAGCATTCTTATCCATCACATTCTTTCATCAACATCTTCACCCCACACTTGCTTTTCACACACATCAACACACTATCATGCTCCTATTCCCGGATGGGTCAAAAGAGGTCAATTTATATCAATTGAGGTGCTCAAACAACATGATCAAGATGAGAAGTAGAGAAAGATGAATTGTCTTATTCATTCCTAAATGATGTGCAAGAACTAGCATGCAATTTCGACTTTCAATACTCAATTCAATCAAGGCAAACTTTCATGATCACAAATCATTCATGGGATTCAAGATAAGTACTTCAAGTCCACATATGCATCATCTATTCAACACATAAGGCCGTTCATAGCCAATTCACAAGACAAGATTCATCATAAGGGTCATTCCCAAGCTTTAGAGGCACTAAAATTTTTTTAAAATTTTCTGATTTTTTGGATTTTTCGAAATATGTATGTACAATGCAAGACATAATGAAACATGTGACAAAATTAGACTATCCTAGATGCTAATCATGCAAGTGATCATGAAAACCCCACCCCATACTTAGAAACACATTGTCCCTAATGTGTATGCTAAATAAAGAAGTGAAAGAGAGTCCTCACAATGTAAAATTGGTGATGCTTTGGTATTTCGGTTCACATTGGATGATGATGGTGGATGATCGATCAAGGATGGTAGAGAGCTCTTGATGTTTATTATGATGTCAAAACCCGCGCTTGGCACCGCAAGCCGTCCAAGTTCCACGTCCGCTCCACCCATACTTGATTGGAGATCATCACTTTCCTTTACAGAGGGAAAATCGGCCCAGTTGCCCAGAAAATCGGACGATTTTATGCATGAACAATCCGATTTTTCTAGGTGCTTTCCTCCTCGTCCATGTGCTTGGATCTTGTACCTTCAACTGGTCCATGAAGCTTTCACATGACCTCCAACATCTCATAACTCATGACAATCAACAAGATCTAGCACCTAAAAACACAAAGGAAAAACAAAGCACACCAAGAGTGAGATTAAACAAAAGCAAGAAAAAGAAAGGGAAAAATATGTACCAATGGGTTGCCTTCCATTAAGCGCTTCTTTAAGGTCATTAGCTTGACCAAATTCAGGAGCGTTTCAATCAAGGTGAAGCGGGGCAATCACTTCCACTGGGGCTTCCGGGATGTACTTCTTCAAACGATGCCCATTCACCTTGAAGTTACCACAATGATCTCCTCCTATCTCCACCGCTCCATGAGGAAAAACTTTCTTCACCACATATGGCCCGGTCCATCTTGATTTGAGCTTTCCGGGGAAGAGCCGCAGCCTTGAGTTGAAGAGAAGGACAAGGTCTACTTCGCTCAACTCCTTCGGGATGAGGCGCTTGTCATGCCACCTTTTGGTCCTCTCCTTGTAGATCCGGGCATTCTCATAAGCATCCAACCGGATCTCTTCAAGGGCGTTTATATCAAGCAACCTCTTCTCTCCCGCCTCCTTGAGATCAAAATTTAGCCACTTAATGGCCCAATAAGCTCTATGCTCCATCTCTACCGGAAGGTGGCAAGACTTGCCATAGACTAGCTTGTAGGGAGTGGTGCCAATTGGTGTCTTGAAGGCGGTCCTATAAGCCCACAAAGCATCATTGAGCTTCATAGCCCAATCCTTTCTCGTCCTTGATACCGTCTTCTCAAGAATGGCCTTGATCTCCCGGTTGGAGATCTCCACTTGACCACTAGTTTGGGGATAGTAAGGTGTTGCCACCTTATGGGTCACCCCATACTTAGCCAAAAGTGCCCCAAAGTTCCTATTGGTGAAATGCTTCCCTCCATCACTTATGATCACCCTTGGTGTTCCAAACCTAGGGAAGATCACTCGGTTGAAGAACCGCACTACAACCTTGGCGTCATTTGTGGGAGAGGCGATTGCCTCCACCCATCTTGAAATATAGTCAACCGCCAATAGGATGTAGAGGTTGCCACATGAAGAAGGGAATGGTCCCATGAAGTCCACACCCCACACATCAAATATCTCAACTTCTTGGATGTTGTTCAAGGGCATCTCATTCCTCCTTGAGATGTTGCCCGTCCTTTGGCAAGCATCACAAGCTACCACAAAGCTTTGCACATCCTTGAACAAGCTTGGCCAAAAGAAGCCCGATTGCAACACTTTAGCACATGTCTTGTGTGAGCTAGCATGCCCTCCACATGGCAAGGAATGACAATAGCGGATCACACTCTCCACCTCATCCTCCGGTATGCATCTTCTAAACATTCCATCCGGCCCTCTTTTGAACAAAAGTGGCTCACTCCAATAGTAGTGCCTTACATCCTTGAAGAACTTCTTCCTTTGGGAATATGTTAATCCGGGAGGCACTTCCTCACACACCAAGTAGTTCACAATGTCGGCGTACCATGGCTCACTTCCCCTAGACACTTGGAACAAGCATTCCTCCATCATTTGCAATTGCTCATCCCGGAATGAGTCATCAATCGGGATGTCATCTCTCTCAATCTCCAATGGTGGGAGTCTACTAAGGTGATCCGCCACGGAGTTCTCGGATCCCTTCTTGTCCCGGATTTCCAAGTCAAATTCTTGAAGAAGAAGGATCCACCGAATCAACCTAGGCTTGGCATCCTTCTTGGTAAGGAGATAACGGATCGCAGCATGATCCTTATAGACTATGACTTTCGCTCCAACAAGATATGACCGAAACTTTTCAAAGGCATACACTACCGCTAGCAACTCTTTCTCGGTTGTGGCATAGTTGAGTTGGGCATCATCTAGCGTCTTGCTAGCATAATAAATGGCATGAGTTCGCCCATCCTTCCTTTGCCCCAAAACAGCCCCAATGGCTACATCGCTTGCATCACACATTATCTCAAACGGTAAACTCCAATCCGGAGGTTGCATTATAGGTGCGGAGATCAAAGCGTTCTTCAACCTACAAAAAGCCTCAAGGCAATCTTTGGAGAAAACAAATTCAACATCCTTCATTAGTAGGTTAGTAAGGGGCTTAGAAATTTTAGAGAAGTCTTGAATGAACCTCCGGTAAAAACCGGCATGCCCTAAGAAACTCCTTACCCCTTTCACCGAGGTAGGTGGTGGCAACTTCTCTATCGTTTCAATCTTGGCCCTATCAACCTCAATGCCACGGTTAGACACCAAGTGTCCTAACACAATACCTTTACTTACCATGAAGTGGCATTTTTCCCAATTTAAGACAAGATTTGTCTCCTCACATCTTTGCAATACTAAGGACAAGTTAGCCAAGCAATCATCGAAAGAAGAACCATAAACAGAGAAATCATCCATGAACACTTCCATGATATTTTCTATGTATTCCGAAAAGATAGCCATCATACACCTTTGGAAGGTGGCGGGTGCATTACACAACCCAAATGGCATCCTCCTATATGCAAAAGTACCCCATGGACATGTAAAGGTTGTTTTCTCTTGGTCATCGGGGTGGATAGGGATTTGGAAGAATCCACTATAGCCATCTAGGTAACAAAAATGGGAATGTTGAGCTAACCTCTCTAGCATTTGGTCAATGAAGGGGAGAGGGAAGTGATCTTTCCTAGAGGCCATGTTAAGCTTTCTATAATCAATACACATCCTCCATCCCGTAACCGTTCTAGTGGGGATTAGTTCATTGTTCTCATTAGTCACTACGGTCATCCCACCCTTCTTAGGTACTACATGAACGGGACTAACCCACTTACTATCCGAGATAGGGTAGATAATTCCCGCATCTAGCAGCTTTATGATCTCCTTCTTAACTACCTCTTTCATTATGGGATTCAACCTTCTTTGATGTTCAATAGAGGGTTTATGATTATCTTCCATCATTATCCTATGCATGCACAAAGAGGGCTTGATGCCAACAAGATCATCAATGGTGTATCCTATTGCCTTTCTATGCAGTTTCAATTCATTCAACAATCTATTAAGCTCATCATCATTCAAAGATGCATTCACAATCACCGGATAAGTAGAGTTTGAACCAAGGAAAGCATACTTTAAATGAGAAGGAAGAGGTTTAAGATCAAGTTGAGGAGGACCTTTTTCGGTTGGAGACGATCCATACAATGTAGGTTGAGATGATTGCAAAGCCATGGAAGCCTCCTTGAAGTCCCTTGATGATTGCTCACACTCAAGTGGTTGATGCTGAAAAGACTCAGGAAAATCGGTCCAGGAAGAAAAATCGGACGATTTATCTGAGGGTGGGTCGATCTGAGTTTTTGTTTTGGCAAAACTGGCTGAAATTTCAGCACAAGTACAAAAATCGGCTGATTTTTGCCCTTCAGTCCGATTTTTCTGGCAGTTTTCCTCTTCTTCTAGCACTTCAAACCCAACACTTGGTAGCTCATCCAATGCATTTAAGGCCTTGATTACTTCATTGCTACTCTCCTCAATCCCTTCTTCCATCAAGCTTGAGCTAAGAACTCTCTCAAGCGGATCCTCGAGCAAGATTGAGCTCACAACCTCTCTAGACTCCTCTTCTTCAACTATGTTGAATATGTCCTCATCAAGGGTTGGCCCTTTCATCATTGTGGACAGCTTGAACTTGATGTTCTCTTCCCCAATGTTGAAGGAGAGAGTCCCATTCTTGCAATCTACTAGACATCCGGAAGTGGCTAGGAAAGGTCTTCCCAAAATGATAGGAACCGGATAGTCCGCCGGGATATCCAAAACGACGAAGTCTATGGGCACATAGAACTTCCCTAGTTGCACCGGGATGTCTTCCAAGATACCAACCGGATGACTGATTGAGCGGTCCGCCATGTAAAGGGTCATCTTGACCGGCTTTGGCTCTCCTAGCCCAACCTTGTTGCAAAGTGCAAGCGGGATGATGCTTACACTTGCCCCAAGATCACATAGGGCGTCATACTTCACTTCTCCTACTCCGATTGGCACACAAAAGGATCCCGGATCCCTTAGCTTGGGAGGCATATCCTCCTTCATCGTTTGAATCAACTCCGAGGATCTCTTAGTCATCATTATCTCACCATACTCCTCCAACTTCCTTTTGTTGGAGAGTATTTCCTTCAAGAACTTGCCATATGCCGGCATTCCTAAAATAGCATCCATGAACGGAATGTTAATATGCAATTTAGACATTAGTTCAAGGAACTTACCAAAATGATTATCCAAGCGAGCTCTTGCTCGTGATTGAGGGAACGGTAGTGGTGGCTTGTATGGAGGCGGTGCTACATAGGTTGGCTCTACATCCTTACTCTTGCCTCCATCTCCTTGCAAAGTTTCTTCTTCATTCACCACTTGTTTCCCTCTAGCATTCTCCTTGGGCAAAGGATCCTTCATGCTTAACCCACTTTTTGTTGTAATTGCCAACACTTGGCCTCTTGGGTTTTCTTCGGTTCTTCCGGGAAGCTTCCCCGGATCTCTATGTGCTTCACCCGCCTTTTGGAACACTTGTGCCTCCAAAACCTTTTGAGCCTTGGAAATGGAAGTCACGGTGCTCTCAAGACCACTCAACCTTCCAAGCAATTGCTCAAACATCATTTCGGTCCTATCCTTTGGAGGTTGAGTAAATCCGGGTAGAGGTTCTTGTGAAGCTCTTGGTGGTGTAGTTGTGCTTGTAGAAGCGGGAGGGTTCAAGGCTCCATCCGGGTTAGAGTAAGAAAACCCGGGATGGTTATGGTTGGGCCGGTAATTGTTGAATTGCCGGTTGTTGTTGAAGTTCCTTGGGCCTTGGTAGTTGTTGTAGTTGCCCCTTCCCATGTAATTCACATCCTCCTCCTTGGAAGATAGGTTAGCTTGTGGGAGCACTTGAGGAGTTGCTTGGTTCTTCAAAGTTGTAGCACACAACTCCCTCAAGGACTTTAGCTCGTTGTTGATGGCGTCGAGCTTGAAGTTGCTCATGGTGACCTCACTCACCTCATATGCTCCCGCCTTTCTCCCTTCACTCTTCCTATGGGAGTATTTCTCAATCACTAGAGCTTGTTTCTCCACAAACTCCCAAGCATCATCTACATGCTTCTCCATAAATGTCCCACCGGAAAGGGATTGAAGTTTGAATTGGCTATCTTCATCAAGTCCCTTGAAGTAGATCTCTAATAGCTCAATTTTCGGTATGCCATGGTGTGGACAATCTAGGAGAAGGTCTTTGAATCTCTCCCAAGACTTGAACAAACTCTCTCTATCCTTCATCACGAAGGCATTGATCTTCCCTCTTAATTCGGTAGTCTTGGAAGGGGGGAAGAACTTTGTCAAAAACTCGGTTGTCATCTCCTCCCAAGTACCAACTCGCCCTTGTGGAATAGATTGATACCAAGCTAAGGCTTTGTCCTTAAGAGAGAAGGAGAAAGCCCTTAGCTTATGGTTGTTGCTCTCCAATCTTGGCGGTCTAAGTGTCTCCATCAAAATCTCATAGTTCATCAAGTGTTGATGAGGAGACTCTCCTTCCATCCCTCCAAATTGATTATGCCGGATCATTTGTAGAACTTGAGGGCGGAGCTCGTAGTTGTGGGCTGCGGGATCTCCTAAGTTCACACCCGGACGGTGTGCTCTTTGTGCCGGATCTATACGTCTCCCTAGGGTTTGTGGCTCTTCAATGGCAATGGGCACAACCCTTACATTGGCCGCCGGCTGCGGTTGTGGTGGAGGAGGTGGAGGTTGTCGGCGATTAAGCTCACCTTGGACAAGGGCTTGCCTAATCTCCTCAATCTCCCTCCTAGTTTCCTCTTGCCTCTCATTGGCAAGTCTCCTCTTTTCCTCCAAGAGCTCATCTCTTAGCCTTATTTGCTCTAAGGCTTCATCCAATTCAGCTTGGAGGTTTCTTCCGGCCATCTCTTTCTCTTTTCGGATGTTCTTGGATCTAGATCGAAGGGTTTTCTCCGGTTCGGGATCGAATGGAGCTAAATCCTTGCCACGAGATCTTCGCATACACCTAAAGAGAGAGATGATGTCCTGAAAAGCAAAGACACACACCAAAGAGAGATCAAAAGCAACAAGAAAGATCTACACTATAAACAATCACAAAATGACTCAATCTACACCTAGTCCCCGGCAATGGCGCCAAAAACTTGTTACGCTAGGATTAGTAGCACAAAAAGATTTACATTTATAACTCGAACTAAATCCTAAACTACCTAGCGCAACCCGCAGTGTACGGGTCGTTTTGTAGAAAGGAAAGTATTCCGAGGTCGAACACAAGGACTTAGGCAAAATCAAGTCATTCAATGATCAAAGATAGTGTGAATCTAGTCTAAGAAAAGAGAAAGAAATAAAGAAATGAAAAGCACGATATTTTTGGTTGGTTTTGGGGTGATCAAACAAGGATCACAAATCAAGCAAGATAATAAAACAAACTATCAACTCAATCTACCAAATCAAACAAGTAGCACAAACTCAAAATATGTAATCAAAGAGAGAAAAAATGGATTCTAGAGGTCAAGATTTCCGGTTATGGCATTGGACTCAAGCTTCTAAAGATTCTAAGGACATAGCTGCGGTGTTGGGAAAGGATGTTCACTAATGGAAGCGATTACCGGGTAAGTCTCTCACTTCACTAATCCCGCATCAAACTCCTATTACAGGGTAGGTCTCAAGGGGTTAGAGTAAGGAATTCCGCACACACTAGATGCTACTTAAGGGTAACCCTCTCCTTACCGGGTAAGTCTCGGAATAGGGAAATCTCAAGTAATAATCCTAGCACACTCGATCCAATAGCGGCTTATGATTAAAAGAGCAACAGAAGAATAAATCGGGCTGTTCTACAGATAAATCGGCCGATTTATCTGATGAACAGGTCGATTTTTCCTTCTGTTGTGAGTTTCGTGCATATAAATCATCTTAAACTAACATATAAGCCCATCCTATCATCACCCTAGCCATAACCATCAATCCATCACTCCAGAATCACAACAAACTAGCCAATAGTATGTATATTAAGATCCAAAATCATCATACAAGCATACATGGTGTTCATAGATGGATAATGAAAGATAAGCAAGTAAAATCAATAAATCTCAGCCAAATCCAAGTTGTAGCAAGACTTACAAACTCTTAAATGAAGATTCAAAACGTTCCTAACAATCCTTGCAATCGTTCTTCAATCCAAGATTACAAAAATCACTCAAAAGTCACTCAAAACCTCACTAAACTCCTAGAATCGTGTTCTTGTTCTTCCTTCAGTCCTTGAGAGCTTTTCTTCTCCTCCAATCTTCCCCCCCCCCCCCAAATTGATGAGCTGTGAATGAGAGTGTGGAAGAGGAGAGATGCTCAGCAACCACCTGCAGGACCACTTATATTCTCCACCAAGAGCAAGGACGGACAAGAGATCGTGGGACACGTGGCTTAAGCTGTCAAAGCCCCAAAAATCGACCCAGTGGACAAAAATCGTCCGATTTAGCTGCTAGCTGGTCCGATTTTCTTCAGCAGAAACATGCTATGCTCGTTTAGCCATGAGTTGATCCATTGCTTGCACCAATAGTGGTCTTTTTGTCCTTTGTTGCTCCAATTATGCTCCTCCAAAGCTTTGGATGTGGACCATCATGAGGCTTGGCCCTCACATGTATCGATTAACGTCCAATAGATCCCCGAATTACCTACAAAACCGATAAAATGTAGTGTAGACGTCTTTTCTAGAAATGTGCATGAATTGAGCGAAGACGTCATGAACCAATGCCAAAACCTGCATGAATGAGTGAGAAATCTATCTAAATGATTACCTAATCCTAAGTCATAAATCTTGTTATCATTTACTTCTGTACAACTCTTAGATGGAGTCTATAAATGTATAGATGGATGTTTGTCCCCATAGGTGGAACATAGGAGGGGTGAGAGTAGTTTGTGTTGATGCTGGATAGTTGACAGTGATCATAGAACTCAGGATCTCATGAACTCTTTGTGTACAGATTTTTGTTTCTACAATTTTTGAAGTTGAAGATTACCCACTGTTGTGAATCAATGTTAAAAAGATTGGTTGAAGATCCACCGTTGAATTTTTAATAGATCATAGATAGATATACATAGTTTACCGTGTTAAAATTTGGGAATAAATGAACAGTCGGATTGAAAGTTATAGGGTCTCAAAGTGGAGTAGTTGAGCTGTTTTTCCAGCAGTAAATTTTGACTAAGTATGGGAACATTTGTAGTGTTGTAGCCAACTTTAAAGATTTTTGTAGGAATAACGATTGAACAGTTTTAAGAAATTTTTTCTCCTATGAGTAGATTAGATATCATAGATAATTTAGAATTTTATTTTAGAATTTTTATAAGTTTATTTTAATTTCATATTTGGAAATGTAGTTGGACCTTAGTGACTTTTCGGGAAATAGAAAATGGGTAATTTTTCTAGTTGTTACCTAAAATCACCCTAGGGAGTAGAATATGATTAGTTAGCCTCAAGTAAGAATTTAAGTACTTTTTACGGGTTTTTGGAAGTCTCGGGACCAAGGGTAAAATAGTCAATTTACCTTAAATAAACACTGTAATAACTTCTACACATAGAATCGTACATCTTAGGAGTTTTAGACTTCTAAGTATCCAAGGAAAAGTGTTGACCCACGTGCCTCCTTTGACAGGCAACTGAGTTCCTGCAGCTACTGATTTAGTGTTGTTAAGAGAGACGAGATTTAATTCTGGTAAGTCCACTAACTTACTTAGCTAGCTTCTTGCATGTGTGTGACGTGTATGAGTGGTGTGTGATAGTTAAGATAAATAACGAAACCTGAATAGGCCGAGTTTAGTATATTGTATAATTGACCCAAGTGTATGATAACGGGTCGTGACATCATCTGCCTAGCTCTTGCGAGAGTCTAGGAGGTTCCCTTCGACTAGCCCAGTCCGGTAGACGGTTACATGCATTAATACCAATCCGCGTTGGTAAACGGGGACAGGGGCGAGGTTTTGGAATCCCTCGTGTCACAAAATAAGTAGCATTAGTAATGACATATCACTTAATTAAAGATAATAAAAAGGAATGAGTGTTGCATGCTGATTGTGTATGTTGTGTGTTTGTGCTTTTACCTTTATACTTATGCATAGAATGTTAGCTAACGGTTTTATACCACTTGTAGATGCCTTGTAGGTTAGGGAAGCGATCGAGTGATCCGGCGGTAGTGGGCAGCCGTGGTTCCGTGCATTATAGGACGGGACTGTTATATTTTATTTTATGACTATTGAGACTGATGTTGGTATTTTCGGTTTTTGAGATTTGGCTGTATTGTTTTCAGAATTTGGATTTTTATTTCGCTCATGTTATAAAGCTTTATGTTTTGCCTTTTTATTTGTGCCGTGTTGTAAGATCCGATGAAGTTGTTGCCAGGCTAAGGGCCGGGACCCATTGTGAGGTCCCAGCTCGTAGCATTTTGAGTCCTCTAGGATTCAGGGTGTTACAGGAGGAGTGCTTGTTTCAAGTGTCAAGGGGTAATGAGCCATGGTATGCCGACATTGTGAACTATCTTGTGTGCGAGGAGGTGCCTCCCGGTTTGTCGTATGCCCAGCGGAAAAAGTTCTTCAAGGATGTGAGGCATTACTATTGGAGTGAGCCGCTTTTGTTCAAGAGAGGGCCGGATGGAGTCTTTAGGAGATGCATACCGGAGGATGAGGTGGAGAGTGTGATCCGCCATTGTCACTCCTTGCCATCTGGAGGCCATGCTAGCTCACACAAGACATGTGCGAAGGTGTTGCAATCGGGTTTCTTTTGGCCAAGTTTGTTCAAGGATGTGCAGAATTTTGTGGTAGCTTGTGATGCTTGCCAAAGGACGGGCAACATCTCAAGGAGGAATGAGATGTCCTTGAAAAACATACAAGAGGTGGAGATATTTGATGTGTGGGGTGTGGACTTCATGGGACCATTCCCCTCTTCTTGTGGCAACCTCTACATCCTATTCGCGGTGGACTATGTTTCGAGATGGGTGGAGGCAATCGCTTCTCCTACAAATGATGCCAAGGTTGTGGTGCGGTTCTTCAACCGAGTGATCTTCCCTAGGTTTAGAACACCAAGGGTGATCATAAGTGATGGAGGGAAGCACTTCACTAATAGGAACTTTGGGGCACTTTTGGCTAAGTATGGGGTGACTCATAAGGTGGCAACACCTTACCATCCCCAAACTAGTGGCCAAGTGGAGATCTCCAACCGGGAGATAAAGGGAATTCTTGAGAAGACGGTTTCTAGGACGAGAAAGGATTGGGCTATGAAGCTCGATGATGCCTTGTGGGCTTATAGAACCGCTTTCAAGACACCGATTGGCACCACTCCCTACAAGCTAGTCTATGGCAAGTCTTGCCACCTTCCGGTAGAGATGGAGCATAGGGGGTATTGGGCCATAAGGTGACTGAATTTCGACCTCAAGGAGGCCGGAGAGAAGAGATTGCTTGATATGAATGCTCTTGAGGAGATCCGGTTGGATGCCTATGAAAACGCCCGGTTCTACAAGGAAAGGACCAAACGTTGGCATGATAAGCGTCTCATCCTGAAGGAGTTGAGTAAAGGCGACCTTGTCCTTCTCTTCAACTCAAGGCTGCGGCTCTTCCCCGGAAAGCTAAAGTCAAGATACACGGGTCCTTATGTGGTGAAGAAGATCTTTCCTCATGGAGCGGTTGAGATAGGTGGGGAGCATTATGGAGACTTTAAGGTGAACGGGCACCGGTTGAAGAAGTATATCCCGGCAGCTTCGGTGGATATGATTGCCCCACTTCACCTTGAGTGAGACGCCCGCGAGTTTGGTCAAGCTAACGCCCTACTTCACCGGTTGAAGAAGTGAGGCAACCCATTGGTAATCATTTTTCCCTTTTCGTTTTTATTTTGTTTTCCATTTTTCTGTTTTTGTGTGTTTGGTGTGCTTTGTGTTTGTGCTAGAGTCTTGGTAGCATGAAAGCCTTGCATGGCATGTGGATGATGATGATGAGTCCCTCATCAATTGTGGGTGGAGCGGACGCGGGACTTGGACGGCTAGTGGTGCCTAGCGCGGATCCCGACGCCATGACGAACACTTTGAGCTCTTTACCATCGTTGATAGGATCATCCGTCATTACTCCACTTGAGCGAACCAAAATACCGAAGCAAACCATTTTTACATTGTGAGAACCCTCTTTCACTCTTCTTTACTTCATTTACACATTGGGGACAATGTGTTTCTAAGTATGGGGTGGGGTTTGCATGATCTTTTGCATGATTAGCATCTAGGGTAGTTTCTTCTAGTCACATGCTTCATTATGTCTTGCATTGAACATACACATTTTGAAAAATCCAAAAAAAATCAGAAAATTTAAAAAAATTTAGTGCTTCTAAGCTTGGGAATGACCCTCATGATGAAATTGTCTTGTGAATTGGCTATTGATGGCCTTATGTGTTGAATTGATGAATGCATATGTGGACTTGAAGTACTTATTTTGAATCCCATGAATGATTTGTGATTATGATGCTTGTCTTGATTGGATTGAGTATTGAAAGTCGAAATTACATGCTAGTTCTTGCACATCATCTAGGAATGATTAAGGCAATACATCTTTATCTACTTCTCATCTTGATCATGTTGTTTTAGCACCTCAATTGATATAAATTTGACCTCTTTTGACCCATCCGGGAATAGGAGCATGCTAGTGTGTTGAGTGTGTAAAAAACAAGTGTGGGGTAAAGTTGTTGATGGATGAATGTTATGAATGAAGTGCTGAATTTGTTATGAAAGTGTAGACAAAAATATAGGTTTGGGGACGTTGGTTTAAATGACGAGTAACTCGGCACCATTCACATAATCGGGTGTTTGTGCCTTGCCAAAGTCAAATAAACCGATAGTCCTAACGAGCTTTGGTATGTGTGCCCGGTGTGGATGCACCTCGAAAAATAAAAATGCCCGAGGGCGGCTAATCACCAAGGTTTTGGCTTTTGTACACCAATGCCATTGTCTCAAAAATAAGTGAAAGAAAAAGAAAAGAAAAGAAAGAAAAGATGGAGAAAATATACACTTGTGGGGAGTTGACAAAAATGTGAAGTTGTGAAGTTAGTTCCATTCCCGGATTAGCATCACATAGCCTAGAAAAATTCCCACCTAATCACGACATTTCTTAGCCTCTTATTTCCTAAGTCCTTGTGACCTATTTGCATGTGTGTAAGACTTAGTGATCTAGATTGGATATGCTCATGATCCTCTTGACTTCTTCATTTTTACATTTCATGCATGCTTCCGAGTCAAGTATGATTGTCTTTCCGTGCCTTCATTTATTTGATACATGATTGCTTGTCCATTGCCATGAAACATGACTATGAAGGTGATCCAATATTAGAAGCACAACTCCAAAAAGATTTTGTTGTTTTTCTGCATGCATAAATCATGTCATCTCTTAGTCTATAGTTGGGGACTTGCTCGGGGACGAGCAAACCTTAAGTATGGGGTATTTTTGATAACACGGTTTATGAATTAGGTTTAGGCACTCATTTAGATAGTTTTTCCGCTCATTCATGCATAGTTTGCACTAGTTCGTGACGATTTGCACTCAATTCATGTATTTTGTCGAGATAGACGTCTACACGGACTTTTGCATGCTTTGTAGGTATTTTGGGAGCTTTAGGAGCTTAATCGATACATTTGAGGATCATTCCTCGAGATGACACACCTTCGGACTCATTGGGAAGCAAACTAGGAGCTAAGGAGGACACATGGGACCTTGTTGGTGCATTCCTTGCACCAAATTGTGGCTTGATGATCCAAAACAAGATGAGGCACCAAAACCACGGCCACTGGGACTTCCACGGGCGTGGAAATGGGCCGTGGTTTTCCCCGTACAACTATGGCAGCTGTCCCACGATCTTCTTGGCCGACTCTTGCAATTTGTTGAGGATATAAGGTGGTCCTGCAGGCTGTTAGGGACAGACCCCATCACTCCATTCTCTCCCACACTCTCAACAACACATATTCTCTCATTGGAAGATTGGATTGGAGCCACTCTTTGAGGAGAAGAAAGGATTCCATTGGAGAAGAAGAGAAGAACACACCATTCTTAGTTTTTCATAGTTTTGAGTGAGTTTTGTGAAGACGTTTTGCAAGGTTTTGTAAGAAACGATTGAACCTTCTTTTGAAGGGTTGTAAGTCTCTCTTGAACTCATATTCAGCTTGGATTTTTTGTTCCACTTGTTTCATCTCCCTTTCATTTCATCATCTTGATATGGATTCCATGATTTTATGCTTGATGACTTTGATTGTGATGATGCATGTTGTTAGCTAAATAGATGCGATTCTAGGGTAAGGGAAAGATGGTTATGGCTTGGACTATGATAGAATGGACTTAGATGCACCTTTGGATGAATTGTTTGCTCGAACCTAGCCTCTCTTGTAAACCACGGCTTCTTCTATACATTTCACGGCCGTGGTTCTTGATGAACTACCCGTGATTTTGACTGATTTGCTTGTTTTGATGAATCTAAGTGCTAGGATGTTAGATTGTTGAAATCCTAGTGTTTGTTGACCTAAACCTATCCTAGGGTGACCTAGTGTTAGCAACTAAGAGTTAGAAGAGACTTACCCGGTGATTCTTGCTCTTAGATACCGAAGATGACGAATTCTAGGTAGTAGTGAGCCTCACAAGCCGTTATTGGACTGAATGTGCTAGGATAAGTGTTTAGGACTTGCCTTCCCGAGACTTACCCGGTAAGGAGAGGTTAGATCCCTAGATTACCATCCGGTTTGTGTAGATATCCCTACCTTAAGCTCCTAGAGACTTACCCGGTGATAGGACCTTAGGTGCGGGATTAGTGGATCATGAGACCTACCCGGTAATTGACCCCACATGAGAAACATTCCTTCCCAACATACCATAGTTTATCCAAGGATGATTAGAATCTTGAGTCCAATGCCATAATCGGAATTCCCAACCCCTAGAATCCTCTTTTCTCTCTTTGATCACATATTTCTTGTTTGCCTTGTTTACTTGTGTTTTAGCTTGATTTTCATAGTTTGTTTTTCCACCTTATATCATTGTGATCTTTGATTGATCACCACAAAACCAATCCAAAAACATTGAGATTTTCATTTCTTTATTTCTTTCTCTTTTCTTAGCCTAGATCAACACTATCCTTAGTCACTATTTGACTCGATTTCACCTCAGTCTTTGTGTTCGACCTCGGAATACTATCCTTACAACAAAACGTCCCGTACACTGCGGGTTCGCTAGGAGTTAGGAAAAATATATCGAGTATAAATTTAAGACTTTTGCGTGCATCAATTCCTAGACGTAACACCGATCTCTTGCTTTTGACCTCTTCATCCCTTTATAATCTCTTCTTCTCTTCCAAAAGAGGGTTTACTTCATTCTCTCTCCTGCTCCATCTCTCTCACGATCTTCTTCTCCTCTCTTATTTCCGTTGATCTTCTTGGATCTTTCTTTCAGGTTGGAAGGATCTTGATGTTTGTTTGACGTTGTTGTTGAGGATTAATATTGTTGTGCCTTGTGAGCCAGTTTGAGGTTGTTGTGGTGTTGTGTTTGATCTCTTGGAGAGCTCAGCTGGTGAGTCTCATGGCCTTCTTCTCTTTCTTTCTTCATCCTTTCCTCTTTTCTTCTTTTCTCTTAGTGTAGCTTAGATCCCCTTAGATTGGATCTTGTTCCATCCATGATTGCCATATATTGATGTATATATATGTGTTTATGTATGTATGGATGTGGAGTGAAGAAGCTGTGAAGAATCGAGAGAAGAAGTGAAGAAGGGGCTGACTTGGTGTACACTACTGTTCAGCCTCCCCTGCGCCAGCTTGCAGCCACCCCTGCGCCGGCCAAGGTCCCCCCCAGCGCCTCTTGGAGCCGCCCCTGCGGCCACCTGTAGTCCAACCTGTTACGCTCAGGATGTGTGCACAATAAGTCTTAAATTTATACTCGTTATATTTCTCCTAACTCCTAGCGCACCCGCAGTGTACGGGACGTTCGTAGTGTGGATAGTATTCCGAGGTCGAACACAAAGACTAAGGTGAGATTGCTTCGGTTTATGATTAAGTCTAGTGAAGATCTAAGTTAAGAAACGAGAAAGGAATAAAGAAATGAAAATCTTAATTGTTTTTGGTTTGTTTTTGGTGATCAAATCAAAGATCACAATTCATGTAAAAGTAAGCAATCAACTAAGCTAACGAATCAAAACAAAGAAACAAGCTAAACAAGATGTAGATCAAGAAAGAAAAGACGGATTCTAGGGGTTGGAAGTTCCGGTCATGGCATAGGACTCAAGTTATCTATTCATTCTTTAGATTAACTATGTTGGGATTAAGTGTTTCTAGATTGGGATCAATCACCGGGTAAGTGTCATGATCCACTAGTCCACTCCTAAGGTCTCATCACCGGGTAAGTCTCTAAGAACCTAAGGATTGAATTCTACACAAACCGGATTTGTTGCCTAAAGGTCTAACCTATCCTTACCGGGTAAGTCTCGGAAAGGGAGATTCTAAGCAACTATCCTAGCACACTTAGTCCAATGGCGGCTTACGAGGCTCACCACTACCTAGGGTTTGTAATCTTCGAAATCTAAGGGTAAGAATCACCGGGTAGGTCTCGTCTAACACTTAGTAGCTAACACTAGATCACCCTAGGCTAGATTAACTCAACAAACTCCTAGGATTTCAACATTCTAACAATCAGAAGCTAGATCCATCGAACCAGGAGAAAACACGGGTTGTTCTACCTAAACCACGGCCGTGGTTTGTCAAGAACCGACCGTGATTCCTAACAGAGGCTACGTTTCTGCACACAAGTGATCCAAAGATAAATCTAAGTCCGTCCTATCATAGCCCTAGCCACAACCATCCTTTCCTTACCCTAGAACCACATCAATTTAGCCTACAACGTTCATGATAGAAATCGAAACAAACAAACACAAAATCATAGCATTCATTTGCAAGATGATGAAAGAAAAGAGATGAACAAGTGAACTTGAATCAAAACAAAGCTGAAAATAGAATTAGAGCTACTTACAACCCTTCCAAAAGAAGGTTCAAAGGTTCATAAAACTCTAGAAATAGAATCCGGAAATCTTCACTACAAAAACTAGCAAGAGTGGCAATGGTGTGTGTGCTTCTTCTCCTCTTCAATGGAGTTCTTCTTCTTCCCTTTTGACACTTTCCTTCCTAGAAAATCTTCTTGTTGAGAGGATATTTTTGTTAGAGGAAATGGATAATGGATGAGCTGCTCCAAGATGCTCCCAACTACCTCTCACAGCCCATGAAGGACCACTTTTATAACAAACTTGCATGAGTTAGCCATGAGAGTCGTGGCACAGCTGTCACAAGAATCTGGCAAAATCCACGTTTGATTCCACGGCCGTGGAGTGGCAGAGAACCGTGATTCTGTGCAGAAACTTCGCCTTTGATCATTAAGCTGTGATTTGGTGCATGGCTAGTGTTGGCAAGGTTCCATCAGTCCTCCTTAGCCCTTAATTTGTGTCCCAATGAGTCCGAGGGTGTGTCATCTAGATGAACGATCCTCAACGCATCGTTTTAGCTCCTAATTTTCCCGAAATACCTATAAAACACGCACAAGTCCGTGTAGACGTCTATCTCGACAAAATACATGAATTGAGTGCAAAACGTCTTGAACTAATGCTAAACCAGGCATGAATGAGTGAGAAATCTACCTAAATGATTACCTAAATCTAGATCATAAATCGTGTTATCACAACCCTTGAGTTGGTCCTGTTGCAAGTGTGTTGCTTCTAAGCTTGCTTTAGGATGCCTTTGTTCCCTCCTTTCCTGGTGTGAGTGTATGGGTTCATGCTAGATGTGTGAGAAGGTGCTTTGATGAGGTTATGATCATGTTATGCAATGTATGGCCTTTGAGATTTATTAGGTTGTGAGGTTAGGTTCAGGATGATCCTATGAATCCCTTGGGTCTAGGTGTGACCCCTTTGCTTGATAGGATATTGATATATCTCTATGCCTTGTTATTAGGTAGTGTCCCTCTTTAGAGTGGAGGTTTATTGTGGTTGTTTTGTACGAGGGTGAGGTAAGTCCATAGGACTTACTTAGCTACCATCCTTATATTTGGTGTTTGCATTAGTGGTGTGTGCGTTATGTGTTTGCTATGATAGCATGAGATGTCGTTTATTACCGACCTATGTTTTATTGCTTGCCCCGTATGTGTGGTTGTGATAACCCTACTAGTGTAGGGTTCTTCCTCTACCAGTGTAGCAGGAGGTGGTCAGAGGACACCTCAGCTACAGACACAAGGACAACACAGAGTCACAGATCGTCCTTCTACTCATAGATCTGCTCCCGGACCGAGTAGAGGTAGAGGTTGTGGTGGGAGTACCACTGACACCAAAGGAGCTCAAGGTAGATCCTTTGAGCTGAGGAGTGCAGAGGAGCCACCTACACCGTCTGCTACAAGTACCATTCTACTTCATGGTTCACCTGTTAGAGTTTTGTTTGATACGGGTGCTACGCATTCCTTTATTTCTAATGTATGTGTTGAGCGTTTGAGTTTAGCTACTATAGAGGGGACACACTTTTGGGGTTACTTGATGGTAGCTGGGTCAGAGGCACCCCTGAGATACGTAGTTGTCCCCTTCGTTCAGGGACTCGTGTGTTGCTTGTTGACTTCTTAGTCATGCCATTGATGCATGAAGAAGTCATAGTAGGTATGGATTGGATGGATAGACACCGTGCGGGTTTAGATTTTCGTTGGAGGACTGTTACAGTCTCTACATGGGTAGGTTAGATTAAGGTCTTCCGAGGTTGGGACCTTGGGAAGATGAGTAATGTCATTAGTGCCGTACGAGCAGCTAGACTGATAATGCAGGGATGTGATGCCTTCTGGTGCTAAGCCATGAAGGATGGAGAGAGTACAACATTGGAGGACATTCTAGTGGTCTACAAGTTTGCAGACGTGTTTGCTGAGCCATCGAGCTTGCCGCCTCAAAGCAGTGTGGACTTCAATATTGAGTTGGAACCTGGTACCAGACCCATCTTGAAGGCCCACTATCATATGACACCTCTTGTCAAGATTTTGGAGCTAAAGAAGCAACTAGAGGTGTTGGCTGAGAAGGGCTTCATCCGCCCTAGCGTATCCCCTTGGGGAGCACCTGTCTTCTTCGTACAGAAGAAGGACAAATCGTTGAGACTTTGTATCGATTACAGAGAGCTGAACAAGGTGACCATCAAGAACAAGTATCCACTGCCTCGTATTGATGATCTACTTGATTAGCTTCGGGGAGCAACGGTATTCTCCCGAATTGACTTACGCCCAAGATAACACTAGTTTAGGCTGAGGGAACAGGTTGTGCATAGGACGGCATTTCGTACCCGTTATGGACACTACGAGTTTGTAGTGATGCCATTTGGGCTGACGAATGCCCCAGCAGTCTTTATGGAGTTAATGAACAGTATTTTCATCTACTTCCTCGATCAGTTTGTGGTAGTCTTCATTGATGACATTATGGTATACACTCATAGTATAGAGGAGCATGCGGTCATTTGAGGACGGTTTTGCATATTTTAAGGGATAGAGAGCTATATGCCAAGCTCTCTAAGTGTGAGTTCTAGATGTCTAAGCTTGCTTTTCTTTGGCATATTGTCTCCGCCAGTGGGATCATGGTTGATCCAGCGAAGATTGAGTTTGTTGCTGCATGGACGACACCGACGAACGTCAAGGAATTGCGTAGCTTTCTTGGCCTAGCCGGTTACTATGGACGCTTTGTGGAGGGATTTTCTATGATTGCCCGTCCACTTACGACTCTTCTGACGAAGACTACCAGCTTTTAATGGACTGACTAGTGTGCCCAGAGTTTGGAGGAGTTGAAGAGGCGTTTGACTTCTGCTCCTGTCTTGGCACAACCAGTGGGTTCTGATTATTTGGTGGTCTACAGTGATGCATCCAAGCTAGGCTTGGGATGTGTACTGATGGAGGGAGGTAGAGTGATTGCATATGCGTCTCGATAGTTGAAAACGTATGAGGAGAACTATCCGATTCATGACTTGGAGTTAGCAGCGATAGAACATGCTTTCTGGAGACATTACATGTATGGTTCCACATGTCAGATCTTCACAAACACTAGAAAAATAGTGAGATCCATGGTGTACCGAGGACGATCGCCTCTAATCAAGATGGACGGTTTAGCTCGAGGTTTTGGCCGCAGATTCAGACTGCTTTGGGGACGAGTCTACACTTCACGACCGCGTTTCACCCCCAGACAGATGGTCAGTCAGCGAGGACCATCCAGACCCTTGATGATATGCTGCAAGCCTGTGTGTTGGATTAGGGACAAGAATGGTCTGATTACCTCCCATTAGTTGAGTTATCATACAATAACAGTTGGCATGCATCTAATGGGATGGCCCCTTATGAGGCATTGTATGGACATAGGTGTCGTACACCTTTATGCTAGGATGAGCCTAGCAGTATCAGTGGGATAGTGCCCGAGCAGATTGAGGATGATATGGCTCACGTAGAGCTGATCAGAGAGAGGATGTTGGCAGCACAGAGTCACTAGAAGTCAAATGCAGACAAGAGGCATCGACCTCTAGAGTTCAGGGTAGGAGCTCATGTCTGGTTGAGAGTATCTCCGACGCGAGGCGTCAGACGTTTTGGCATAAAGGGAAAGCTGAGTGCCCGATATATCAGTCCTTTCGAGATACTAGATAGAGTTCGGAGGGTAGCCTACAGACTAGCATTGCCTCCGAGGTTAGAGGGTGTTCACTCTATATTCGATGTGTTTCAGCTAAGGGACTATATATACCAGATCCGAGGCACATTGTGAGTTATGATAACTTGGTGGTTGAGCCGGACCACACCTTTATTGAGCATCCTATTGCAGTCCTAGAGCGAGTTGTGAGACCCATGCGTTCGAAGGACATCCCCATGTTGAGGATACAATGCTCGAGACGAGGACCGGAGGAGGCAACATGGGAGAGTTAGGATAGTATCCAAAGGAACTATCTAGAGTTTTATTTTGAGATAGATGCACCTAGGGTCGATGAGTAGATCTTAGTGCTATCTTGGTGAGTATGTTATTATGTTCTTATGTGATTACATGCCTTGATGTACTCATTCCATACTAGTTATGATGTGATTTATGATCTTATTAGGTCTTGATGTTCTAGCGTGATGTATGATAATAGCTGGAGATGGTTCTTCCCTCCATGCTATCTGAGTGCGATTAGGATCCAACTGGATATGGTTCTTTCCTCCATGCTACCTTGGTGGACATAGTTTCATTGGAGATGTTATTCCTCCATGCGATGCTTATGAGTATGATTTGGCTTGGATGTACTTCCTCTATGCATTGTGATGTGGTATGGCGAGAGATGTGATTCCTCTACGCCTTTGGGTACCGTTATGGCACTGTTTTTTGGAGTTGATGATTCCTACATGTTTATGTTTGAGGTTATAAAATGTTATGGGGTATGATCTTTTGAACAGAGAGGTGATATCTCCGATAGAGAGAGAGAGTTATACCTCATCTTATGAGTCCGAGCGGATTTGAGGTTTTGCAAGTTTTGGGACGAAACTTGTTTATAGGGGGTGAGATGTAAGAGCCTCAATCTTCGAGAGATCCCGCACATGTGCCTCAATTGAGACGCAGCTGTTGTGTACCTTTGGAGCTGCAGAGGGCCGCCCCTGCCCCCTGGCGGGCCGCCCCTGCAAGCCGGTGAGCTGCCCCTGCGGCCATGCCAGCCGCCCCTGCGGTTTATGGGGGGCTGCAGCCGTCTTCTTTGACCCGAGCCCTTACTTTTGACCTCTTCATCCCTTTATAATCTCTTCTTCTCTTCCAAAAGAGGGTTTACTTCATTCTCTCTCCTGCTCCATCTCTCTCACGATCTTCTTCTCCTCTCATATTTCCGTTGATCTTCTTGGATCTTTCTTTCAGGTTGCAAGGATCTTGATGTTTGTTTAACGTTGTTGTTGAATATTAATTTTGTTGTGCCTTGTGAGCCAGTTTGAGGTTGTTGTGGTGTTGTGTTTGATCTCTTGGAGAGCTCAGCTGGTGAGTCTCATGGCATTCTTCTCTTTCTTTCTTCATCCTTTCCTCTTTTCTTCTTTTCTCTTAGTGTAGCTTAGATCCCCTTAGATTGGATCTTGTTCCAGCCATGATTGCCATATGTTGATGTATATATGTGTGTTTATGTATGTATAGATGTGGAGTGAAGAAGGTGTGAAGAATCGAGAGAAGAAGTGAAGAAGGGGCTGACTTGGTGTCCACTTCTGTTCAGCTGCTCCTGCGCCGCCTTGCAGCAACCCCTGCGCCGGCCAAGGTCCCCCCCAGCGCCTCCTGGAGCCGCCCCTGTGGCCACTTGTAGTCCAGCCCTTGAGTTGGTCTTGTTGTATGTGTGTGTTGCTTTTGGGCTTACTTTAGGATGCCTTTGTTCCCTCCTTTCATAGTGTGAGTGCATAGGTTCATGCTAGTTGTGTGAGAAAGTGTTTTGATGAGGTTATGATCGTGTTATGCCATGTTTGGCCTTTGAGGTTTATTAGGTTGTGAGGTTAGGTTGAGGATGATCCTATGAATCCCTTGGGTCTAGGTGTGACCCCTTTGATTGATAGGAGATTGATATATCTCTATGCCTTGTTATTAGGTAGTGTTCCTCTCAGGAGTGGAGGTTGATTGTGGTTGTTTTGTACGAGGGTGAGGTAAGTCTATAGGACTTACTTAGCTACCATCCTTATATTTGGTGTTTGCATTAGTGGTGTGTGCGTTATGTGTTTGCTATGATAGCATGAGATGTCGTTTATTACCGAACTACGTTTTATTGCTTGCCCCGTATGCGTGGCTGTGATAACACTTCCATTCATCCTGTAAGGGGCTAGGGGGTTCTCTGTGCTCATGCCATCTAGTATACAAGAAGGGCGCAATCCACTCCCATAGGGTACACGGGTTGTGTCACCGACACTACTTCCTGATGGACGTCAGGTCCAGAGGAGAGGATGTATCGGTCCTCGTGTCACCTAGTTTTATATATCTATATATATACGATTTGAGTGAATGACTATTCTATAATGATGATAAATGGGTAAATGTGTGATAACATGCTTATGTGTTTATCTTTCATGACTTGTACTTATGCAAAACCATATATATATGTATGGTTAGCTAATGGTTTTATACCATGTTGTAGATGCCCTATAGGATAGGCGTGTTGCTGAGTGATCTGGCAGGGTGGTAGGCCGATGACCTCTCGTACATAGGATGGTTGTGGTCTTTTGGGGTTGTTTATGTTTCCCTCCTGCGTGAGGATGAGCTTTTGTTACCTCTTGTTTGAGGATGTTGTTGTTTATACTCGGCTATGATATTGTTATCTTTTGGTTGTACAATTTATACAGATTTATGCATTTGTTTTATATTTGTTAGTGCCATGTTGTAAGATCTAGTGAAGTTGTTTTCAGGCTAGGGCAAAATCCATTGTGAGATCCTAGCCCAATGTGGCACTCCGAGTGCCACGGATTCGGTGTGTTACAGAGTTTGTATCAGAGCCTTAGGTTGACAAAAATGGAACTTGCTACCTGCAATGAGGTTTGATAGGTAAAATAAACAGAACCCGAAAGGGATCTGATGTTTTCAAAAAGATTTTGGTTTTAAAGTGTGGTTTTGGGTTAGAATGTACGAGAAGTCTCTGATATGGATCTCTGCAGTATAGATATGTATATATATGTATTGTGGATTATGTTTGTATATGTTTTATATATATACCTATACATATGGCCTATATTGAGGCTTATAAGTTAGGTGTTGATACCCCACAGGAGCTACTCCTGCTGTAGCCGAGGTAGAGATAGACCACCTCTTTCTCCGGGCGTAATAGGAGAGGGACCAGTTCCCGCTGCGGATCCAACAGTGATGGAGGAGGTGCATGAGGAGATTGCTGAGAGTGTCGTCCCAAAGATGAGGAATGGTGGATCTAGGAGACAACATTCACATCTAGTCTAGTCTGATGACTCGGATCGTGTCTCCATGAGGGGGCCAGAGTTTAGAGAGTAGATCAGACGTGTTGAGGAGGCTGCCAAAGCTGGCAGACGGGCCCTACATCTACCACGACATGAGGGATCTTTTGAGATGTCTCAGGGAGCCACACATGTGCCATCTATGTTGGCACGTGCTGTTGAGACTATTCGAGCTTTAGAGGAGACTAGAGGGCCTCGATCAGATACTTGGTTGAAGGCATTCCATCAGATGGGTGTGCCACCTTTCTCTGGAAAGGTAGGGTTGGAGACACAAGTCTGGATAGGACATGTAGACCCAGTTTTAGAGTCTATCAGATGTCCTGAGGACAGACGGATAGAGCTAGTTCAGTCTCTATTCCGTGACCTTGCACATCTGTAGTGGAGGACTGTACGAGCCAAAGCCACCAGCTATGATCGCACGAGGAGTATGGTCAAAGAGCAGTTCTTCCCAGCCTCACTGAGGAGGGAGAAGTTACAAGATTTTGTGAAAGCCGACTTTGAGGATGTGCCGATTGCAGACGCCATCAGCCTCTTCCAGACTGAGTTAGCTTTGCTGGGTCCAGCCGCATCATTTGAGGACCAACATGTGTACTTGTTCGCCTGTGGACTGAGAGAGATCACACACTCATACATGGCGGGATTCCATTGTGAGTCCTTAGCTGATTATCAGGACCTGGTATCTCCTTATGAGTGGGAGCGAGCCAGTCAAAGGAGGGCTTCTCAAACAGGATGGTCTGAAAAGAGGTTGTGCACTGGGCAGACCAGTGGTGTTGGAGAAGCATCTAGTTCGAGATGGAGCCAGAGACGTCAAAGTTACCCCTCATTTGCATTGAATGCAGATAAGGGACGACAATGTTACAACTGTGGTGACCCGAGACATATACGACTTGAGTGTATGAGACCACCAGTAACGTGTTATACTTGTGGTAGACCAGGTCATAGAGCTGCCTTTTGTAGGTAGGGTGGAGTTGCATCTCAACAGGGTTCTTCTCCTGCCAGTGTAGCAAGAGGTGGTCAGAGGACACCTCAGCAACAAACACAGGGACAACAAAGTGTCACAGATCATCCTTCTACTTAGGGATTTGCTCACGGACCGAGTAGAGGTAGAGGTCGTAGTAGGAGTACCACTGACACCAGAGGAGCTCAAGGTAGAGCCTTTGAGCTTGGGAGTGCAGAGGAGCGACTTGCACCGGCTGCTACAAGTACCATTCTGCTTCATGGTTTACCTGTTAGAGTTTTGTTTGATACGGGTGCTACGCATTCTTTTATTTCTGTTATAAGTGTTGAGCGTTTGAGTTTAGCTACTATAGAGGGGATACCCTTTACTATAAGGTTACCTGATGGTAGCCGGGTGAAAGGCACCCATGAGATACGTAGTTGTCCGCTTTGCTTAGGGACTCGTGTGTTGCTTGTTGACTTCTCAGTCATGCCATTGATGCATGAAGAAGTCATATTAGGTATAGATTGGATGCATAGACACCGTGCGGTTTTAGATGTTGGTAGGAGGACTGTTACAGTCTCTACCGAGATAGGTCAGATTGAGGTCCTCCAAGGTTGGGACCTTGGGAAGACGGGTTCTGTCATCAGTGTCGTACGATCAGCTAGACTGATAGCACAGTGATGTGATCCCTTCTGGTTCTATGCCATGAAAGATGGAGAGAGAGCAACATTGGAGGACATTCCAGTGGTCTGCGAGTTTGCAAACGTGTTTGCTAAGCCGTCGAGCTTGCCGCCTCAGAGGAGTGTGGAATTCAGTATCGAGTTGGAGCCTGGTACTAGACTCATCTCGAAGGCCCCATATCGTATGACGCCTGTCAAGATGTTGGAGATGAAGAAGCAACACGAGGAGTTGGCTGAGAAGGGCTTCATCCTCCCTAGCGTATCCCCTTGGGGAGCACCTGTCTTCTTCTTGTGGAAGAAGGACGGATCGTTGAGGCCGTGTATCGATTACAGAGAGCTGAACAAGGTGGCCATCAAGAACAAGTACCCACTGCCTCGTATTGATGATCTACTTGATCAGCTTCAAGGAGCGACAATATTCTCCCGGATTGACTTACGGTCAGGATATCACCAGTTGAGGTTGAGGGAACAAGATGTGCATAGGACGGCATTTCGTACCCGTTATAGACACTACGAATTTGTAGTGATGCCATTTGGGCTGACGAATGTCCCAACAGTCTTCATGGAGTTGATGAACAGTATTTTCATCGAATTCCTCGATCAGTTTGTTGTAGTCTTCATTGATGACATTCTGGTATACTCTCGTAGTAGAGGGGAGCATGCCGGTAATCTGAGGACAGTTTTGCATATTTTGAGGGATAGAGAGTTGTATGCCAAGCTCTCTAAGTGTGAGTTCTGAATGTCTGAGGTTGCTTTTCTTGGTCATATTGTCTCCTCCAGTGGGATCATGGTTGATCCGGCGAAGATTGAGTTTGTTGCTGCATGGACGACACCGACGAACGCCAAGGAAGTGCGTAGCTTTCTTGGCCTAGCCGGTTACTACCGACGCTTTGTGGAGGGATTTTCTTTGATTGCCCGTCCACTTATGACTCTTTTGACGAAGACTACCAGATTTGTATGGATTGGCCAGTGTGTCCAGAGTTTTAAGGAGGTTAAGAAGCGTTTGACTTCTGCTCCTGTCTTGGCACAACTTGGGGGTTCTGATGATTTTGTGGTCTGCAATGATGCATCCAAGCTAGGTTTGGGTTGTGTATTGATGGAGAGAGGCAGAGTGATTTCATATGCGTCTCGACTTGAAAACATATGAGGAGAACTACCCGACTCATGATTTTGAATTAGCAGCGGTAGTTCATGCTTTTTGGAGACATTACATGAATGGTGTCACATCTCAGATCTTCAAAGACCATAAGAGTCTGAAGTAAATTTTTACACACTGGGAGTTGAATAACCGCCAGCGTCGATGGCTCGAGTTGATCAAGGACTTTGACCTTGAGATTATATATCATCCAGGGAAGACGAATGTTATAATTGACGCCTTGAGTAGGAAGACGCCTCGGAAGAAGGTGATTGCGAGACTGACAATTCAACCTCAGCTTCAGAGGGATATAGATTGGCTATAGATGGACATCCAGTTTCTTGATGAGGATGCACAGCTTTAGAGGTTCTACCTTGTGTGTTGGATGAGATCCAGCAGAAGCAGGGGGCCTGCCCGACTTTGACGAGGATCACAGAGAGGATGTCTCGTGGAGAGGCACCCCAATTCTCCATTGGAGCTGATGGAGTGATGAGGCGCCATGACCGCATTTGTGTACCTGCTGATGCAGAGTTGAGACAGAGGGTCTTACAGGAGGCTCACTGTACACCTTAGTCAGTACATCCGGCTACGAGTAAGATGTACCATGATGTGAGACGTTCATATTGGTGGGGAGGGCTGAAGCCCGATGTAGCCAGATTTGTGGCACACTGTGAGACCTATCAACAAATCAAGATAGAGCATTGCAGACCTGGAGGTGAGCTCCAACCACTGCCAGTACCGTCATGGAAGTGAGAGGACGTCTCCATGGACTTTGTGACCGGATTGAGACCCAGTAGGAGTTTTGATGCTATCTGAGTTGTTATTAACAGATTGACGAAGACGGCACATTTCATTCCTATCAGAAAGACGTGGCCAGTGAGCAGATTCGCTGAGGAGTACACTAGACAGATAGTGAGACTCCATGGTGTACCGAGGACGATCATCTCTGATCGCGATGGACGGTTTACCTCGAGGTTTTGGCAGCAGATTCAAACTACTTTGGGGACGAGTCTACACTTCACAACCGCGTTCACCCCCAGACAGATGGTCCGTCAAAGAGGACCATCCAGACCCTTAATGATATGCTGCGAGCCTGTGTGTTGGATTGGGGACAGGGATGGTCTGATTACCTCCCATTAGTTGAGTTCTCATACAACAACAACTCACATGCATCTATTGGGATGGCCCCTTATAAGGCACTGTATGGACATAGGTACGGTACACGTTTATGCTGGGATGAGCCTAGCAGTATTAGTGGGATAGCGCTAGAGCAGATTCAGGATGATATGGCTCGTGTAGCGCTGATAAGAGAGAGGATGTTAGCTGCACAAAGTCGCTAGAAGTCATATGCAGACAGGACGCGTCGACCTCTAAAGTTAAGGGTAGCAGCTCATGTCTGGTTGAGAGTATCTCCGACGCGATGCGTCAGACGTTTTGGCATAAAGGGAAAGCTGAGTCCCCGATATATCGGTCCTTTCGAGATACTAGATAGAGTTGGGAGGGTAGCCTACAGATTAGCATTGCCTCCGAGGTTAGAGGGTGTCCACCTTGTAGTCCATGTGTCTCAGCTGAGGGAGTATATACGAGATCCGAGGCACGTTATTAGTTATGATAACTTGGTGGTTGAGCCGGACCACTCCTTTGCTGAGCATCCTATTGCAGTCCCAGAACGAGGTGTGAGACGCCTGCGTTTGAAGGACATCCCCATGTTGAGGATACAATGGTCGAGACGAGGAGCTAAGGAGGCTACATGGGAGACTAAGGATAGTATCCAAAGGAACTATCCAGAGTTTTATGCTGAGATAGATGCACCTAGGGTCGATGAGTAGATCTTTGTGCTATGTTGGTGATTATGTGCTTATGTGCTTACATGCCTTGATGTGCTTATTCAATGCTAGTTATGATGTGATTTATGATCTTATTAGATCTTGATGTTCTAGCGTGATGTATGATTATAGCTGGAGATGGTTCTTTCCTCCATGAGTGCGATTAGGATCCAACTGCGTATGGTTCTTCCCTCCATGCTACCTCGATGGACATAGTTTCATTGGAGATGTTATTCCTCCATGCAATGCTTATGAGTACGATTTGGCTAGAGATGTACTTCCTCTATGCCTTGTGATGAGGTATGGCGAGAGATGTGATTCCTCTACGCCTTAAGGTAGCGTTATGGCCTTGTTTTTTGGATTTGATGATTCCTCCATGTTCATGTTTGAGGTGATAGATTGTTATAGGTTATGATCTTTTGAACGGAGAGGTGATACCTCCGATAGAGAGAGAGTTATACCTTAGCTTATGAGTCCAAGATGATTTGAGGTTTTGCGAGTTTCGGGATGAAACATGTTTTTAGGGGGGTGAGATGTAAGAGCCTTAGTCTTCGAGAGATCCCGCACTTGCGCATCAATTGAGACGCACCTGCTGTGTATCTTTGGAGCTGCAGAGGGCCGCCCCTGCGCCCTGGCTGGCCGCCCCTGTGGGCCTGTGAGCCACCCCTGCGGTTTATGGCGGGTTGCAGCCGTCTTCTTTGACCTGAGCCCTTGCTTTTGACCTCTTCATCCCTTTATAATCTCTTCTTCTCTTCTAAAAGAGGGTTTACCTCATTCTCTCTCCTGCTCCATCTCTCTCACGATCTTCTTCTCCTCTCTTATTTCCTTTGATCTTCTTGCATCTTTCTTCGAGTTTGGAAGGATCTTGATGTTTGTTTGATGTTGTTGTTGAGGATTTATGTTGTTGTGCCTTGTGAGCCAGCTGTAGGTTGTTGTGGTGTTGTGTTTGATCTCTTGGAGATCTCAGCTAGTGAGTCTCATGGCCTTCTTCTCTTTCTTTCTTCATCCTTTCATCTTTTCTTCTTTTCTCTTAGTCTAGCTTAGATCCCCTTAGATTGGATCTGTTCCAGCCATGATTGCCATATGTTGATGTATATATATGTGTGTTTATGTATGTATGGATGTGGAGTGAAGAAGGTGTCAAGAATCGAGAGAAGAAGTCAAGAAGGGGCTGACTTGGTGTCCACTGCTGTTCAGCCGCCCCTGTGCCACCTTGAATCTGCCTCTGCGCTGGCCAGGTCCCCACCAGCGCCTCTTGGAGCCGCCCCTGCGACCACCTGTAGTCCAGCCCTTGAGTTTGTCTTGTTGCAGGTGTATGTTGCTTTTGGGCTTGCTTTAGGATACCTTTGTTCCCTCCTTTCCTAGTGTGAGTGTATAGGTTCATGCTAGATGTGTGAGAAGGTGTTTTGATGAGGTTATGATCGTGTTATGTGTTACGCTAGGAACGTATAGCACAAAAGTCTTAAATTTATAACTCGATATATTTTTCCTAATTCCTAGCGAACCCACAGTGTATGGGTCGTTTTATAGCAAGGATAGTATTCCGAAGTCGAACACAAAGACTAAGGTGAAATCGAATCAAATAAATGATTATGGATAGTGCAATTCTAGTCTAAGAACAGAGACAAGAATAAAGAAATGAAAATCATAATGTTTTTGGGTTGGTTTTGTGGTGATCAAACAAGATCACAATTGATGCAAGATTATAAAACAAAATAAAAAATCTAGCTAGCAACACAAACAAGCAACACAAACACGAGATATGTGATCAAAGAGAGAAAAGCGGATTCTAGGGGTTAGGAATTCCGGTTATGGCCTTGGACTCAAGCTTCTAATCAACCTTGGACTAGCTATGGTATGTTGGGAAGGAATGTTTCTTCAAATGGGATCAATCACCGGGTAGGTCTCATGATCCACTAATCCCGCAATTAAGGTCCTATTACCGGGTAAGTCTCTAGGAGCCTAAGGTTGGGAAATCTACACAAACCGGAATGCTATCTATAGGGGTCTAACCTCTCCTTACCGGGTAAGTCTCGGGAAGGCAAGTCCTAAACATCAATCCTAGCACACTCAGTCCAATAGCGGCTTATGAGGCTCACTACTACCTAGAATTCGTCATCATTGGTACTTAAGGTCGGAAATCACCGGGTAGGTCTCTTTCCTCACTTAGTTTGCTAGCATTAGGCCACCATAGGCTAGATTATGCTTAACAAACACTAGGATTTCAACAATCTAACATCCTAACATTCAGATTCATCAATACAAGCACAACAGAGAAAATCACGGGTTGTTCATACTAAACCACGGGCGTCGTTCTTGAAGAACTGACCGTGACTTCTAACAGAGGTTAGGTTCGAGCAAGCAAATCATCCAAGGATACATTTAAGTCTATTCTATCATAGTCCAAGCCATAACCATCATTCCATTACTCTAGAATCACAAGTATTTAGCCAACAACAAGCATTTTAACATTCAAACTCAACAAACAAACATTCATGGCTTCCATAGCAAGAAAATGAATTGAAAGAGAAGAGAAACAAGTAAACCAAGCTGAATATATGTTTAATAAAGACTTACAACCCTTCAAAAGAAGGTCCAAATCGTTCCTTACAAATCCTTGCAAATGTCTTCCACAATCTCACTCAAAAACCACTCAAAAGCTATAAAAACTCTAAAACTAGTGTTGATCTTCTTCTTCTCCAAATGAGAGTGTTTTTGCTTCCTTCCAAGAGTAGTCTCCAATGGAATGATGTGTAATGAGAGAGTGTAGGAGAGAATCCTCTAGCATAAGCCTGCAAGACCACTTATATCCTCCATCAAGGGCAAGAGTCAATTATGGAGATCGTGGGACAGCTGTCACAGTTGTCCAAAGAGAACCACGGCCAAAACCACGGGCATGGAAATGGCCTCTGGGCCGTGGTTTTGGTGGTTCAACCGTCTTTTGATCGTTAAACCATGAGTTTGTGTAAGGCATGCACCAACAAGGTCCTATGTGTTCTCCTTAGCTCCTGGCTTGCTCCTTAATGAGTCCGGAAGTGTGTCATCACGAGGAATGATCCTCGAATGTATCGATTAAGCTCCAAAAGTTCCCCAAAATACCTACAAAACCGAAAATAGTTCGTGTAGACGTCTATCTCGATAATATGCATGAATTAACTTTAAACGTCATGAACTAATGCGAAACTATGCATGAATAACGGGAAAAACTATCTAAATGGATGCCTAAACTAACGTCATAAATCGTGTTATCAAAATACCCCATGCTTAAGACTTGCTCGTCCCCGAGCAAGATCCAACTATAGGCTAAGAGATGACATGATTTATGAATGCAGAAAAACAACATAAAATCTTTTTGGAATTGTGCTTCATAAGATGGGTCACCTTCATAGTCATGTTTCATGGCAATGGACAAGCAATCATGCATCAAATGAATGAAGGCATGGAAAGACAATTATACTTAACTCGAAAGCATGCATGAAAGGTGAAAATGAAGAAGTCATGATGATCATGAGCATATCCAATCTAGATCACTAAGTCTTACACACATGTAAATAGGTCACAAGGACTTAGGAAAGAAGAGGACAAGAAACGTTGTGATATGGTGGCGTCTAATCACCTTCATAGTCATCTTTTCATTCTTTTCTTTTCTTTTTCATTTTCTTTTTCTTTCACTTATTTTTGAGACAATGGCATTGGTGTACAAAAGCCGAAACCTTGGTGATTAGCGGACCTCGGAAAAATCCCAAGGTGCCTCACACCGGGCACACATACCAAGGCTCGTTAGGACATTCGGTTTATCCGACTTTGGCAAGGCACAAACACCCGATTATGTGAATGGTGCCGAGTTATTCGTCATCAAAACCAAAATCCCGAAACCTATATTTTTTCTACACTTTTCACAACAAATTCAGCACTTCGTACAACATCCATTCATCAACAGCTTCACCCCACACTTTCTTTTCACACACTCAACACACTAGCATGCTCGTATTCCCGGATGGGTCAAAAGAGGTCAAATTTTTATATTGATTGAGGTGCTCAAACAACATGATCAAGATGAGAAGTAGAAAAAGATGAATTGCCTTAATCATTCCTAGATGATGTGCAAGAACTAGCATGTAATTTCGACCATCAATCCTCAATCCAATCAAGGCAAACATCATAATCACAATTCATACATGGGATTCAAGATAAGTATTTCAAGTCCACATATGCATACATCCATTCAACACACAAGGCCATGCATTGCCAATTCACAAGACAATCTCATCATAAGGGTCATACCCAAACATAGAAGCACTAAAATTTTTAAATTTTCTGATTTTTTGGATTTTTCAAAATATGTATATACAATGCAAAAGCTAATGAAACATGTGACAATATGAAACTATCCTAGATGCAATCATGCAAATGATCATGAAAACCCCACCCCATACTTAGAAACACATTGTCCTCAATGTGCAAATCAAGTAAAGAAGGGTGAAAGAGAGTCCTCACAATGTAAAAATGGTGTTGCTTTGGTATTTTGGTTCACTCATATAGAGTAATGGTGGATGATCAATCAAAGGTGGTAGAGAGCTCTTGATGTTCATTATGGTATCGGGACCCGCGCTAAGCACCGCTAGCCGTCCAAGTCCCACGTCCGCTCCACCCACGTTTGATGCGGGATCATCATCATCATCCTCATGCCTTGCAAGGCTTCCATGCTACCTAGACTCTAGCACACAAACAGCCAAACACACAAACACACCAAAACAAAGACAAAGGCAAAAACTAAAACAAAAACAAAAACTGAAAAGGGAAAGATATGTACCAATGGGTTACCTCCCATTAAGCGCTTCTTTAAGGTCATTAGCTTGACCAAATTCGGGGGCGTTTCACTCAAGGTGAAGTGGGGCAATCATATCCACCGGAGCTTCAGGGATATACTTCTTCAAACGGTGCCCATTCACCTTAAAATCTCCACAATGCTCCCCTCCTATCTCAACCGCTCCATGGGGAAAGACCTTCTTCACCACATAAGGACCCGTCCATCTTGACTTGAGCTTTCCGGGGAAGAGCCGCAGCCTTGAGTTGAAGAGAAGAACTAAGTCACCTTCACTCAACTCCTTTGGGATGAGACGTTTGTCATGCCAACGCTTGGTCCTTTCCTTGTAAATCCGGGCGTTTTCATAGGCATCCAACCGGATCTCCTCAAGAGCATTAATGTCTAGCAACCTCTTCTCACCGGCTTCCTTGAGGTCAAAATTCAGCCACCTTATGGCCCAATACACCCTATACTCCATCTCCACCGGAAGGTGGCAAGACTTGCCAAGAACTAGCTTGTAGGGAGTGGCGCCAATCGGTGTCTTGAAGGCGGTTCTATAATCCCACAAAGCATCATCAAGCTTCATAGCCCAATCCTTTCTTGTCCTAGAAACCGTCTTCTCAAGTATCCCCTATATCTCCCGGTTGGAAATCTCCACTTGGCCACTAGTTTGGGGATGGTAAGGTGTTGCCACCTTATGAGTCACCCCATACTTAGCCAAAAGTGTCCCAAAGTTCCTATTGGTGAAATGCTTCCCTCCATCACTTATGATCAATCTTGGTGTTCCAAACCTAGGGAAGATGACGCGGTTGAAGAACTGCACCACAACTTTGGCATCATTTGTGGGAGAGGCGATTGCCTCCACCCATCTCGACACATAGTCCACCGCCAAGAGAATGTAGAGGTTGCCACATGAAGAGTGTAATGGCCCCATGAAGTCCACACCCCAAACATCATATATCTAAACCTCTTGTATGTTATTCAAGGTCATCTCATTCCTCCTTGAGATGTTGCCCGTCCTTTGGCAAGCATCACATGTCACTACAAAATTTTGCACACCCCTAAACAAGTTAGGCCAATAAAAGCCGGATTGCAATACATTTGCACACGTTTTGTGTGAGCTAGCATGGCCTCAACATGGCAAGGAGTGACAATGGCGGATCACACTCTCCACCTCATACTCCGGAATGCACCTCATAAAGACTCTATCCGGTCCTCTCTTGAACAAGAGAGGCTCGCTCCAATAGTAATGCCTCACATCCTTGAAGAACGTTTTCCTTTGGGAATATGACAAACCGGGTGGCACCTCCTCACACACAAGGTAGTTCACTATATCCGCATACCATGGCTCACTCCCTCTAGACACTTGAAGTAAGCACTCATCCATCATTTGTAATTGCTCATCCCGGAATGAGTCATCAATCATGATGTCATCTCTCTCAATCTCCAATGGTGGTAGCCTACTAAGATGGTCCGCTACTGAATTTTCGGAACCCTTCTTGTCCCGAGTTTCCAAGTCAAACTCTTGGAGGAGAAGGTTCTACCGAATGAGGCGAGGCTTGACATCCTTCTTTGTGAGAAGAAAACGGATCGCATCATGATCCGTGTACACAATGACCTTGGCTCCCACAAGATATGACCGGAACTTCTCAAAGGCATACACCACCGCTAGCAACTCCTTCTCGGTTGTGGCATAGTTGAGTTGGCCATCATCTAGCGTCTTGCTAGCATAATAGATGGCATGTGTAAGCCCATCTTTCCTTTGTCCCAAAACATCCCCAACAGCCACATCACTTGCATCACACATTATCTCAAACGGAAGGCTCCAATACGGAGGTTGCATGATAGGGGCGGAAATCAAGGCATTCTTCAACCTACAAAATGCTTCAAGACAATCCTTGGAGAAACAAACTCAACATCCTTCATTAGTAGGTTAGTGAGAGGCTTAGAAATTTTAGAGAAATCTTTTATAAATCTCCGTAAAAACCGGCATGCCCTAAGAAACTCCTTACCCCCTTCACCGAGGTAGGTGGTGGCAACTTCTCTATTGTTTCTATCTTTGCTCTATCAACCTCAATGCCTCGTTGGGAAACCAAATGTCCCAACACAATGCCTTCACTCACCATGAAGTGGCATTTCTCCCAATTCAAAACAAGGTTAGTTTCCTCACATTTCTTCAACACCAAAGACAAGTTAGTTAAGCAATCATCAAATGAAGATCCATAAACCGAGAAATCATCCATAAACACTTCCATGATGTTTTCAGTATATTCAGAAAAGATAGCCATCATACACCTTTGAAAGGTGGCGGGTGCATTACACAACCCAAATGGCATTCTCCTATATGCAAATGTTCCCCGAGGACATGTAAATGTTGTTTTCTCTTGGTCATCCGGGTGAATAGGGATTTGGAAAAACTCACTATAGCCATCTAAGTAACAAAAGTGTGAATGTTGAGCTAATCTCTCTAGCATTTGGACGTTGAAGGGAAGAGGGAAGTGATCTTTCCTAGAGGCAACATTTAGCTTCCAATAGTCAATACACATTCTCCACCCCGTAACCGTCCTAGTTGGGATTAGTTCATTGTTCTCATTAGTTACTACGGTCATACCACCCTTCTTAGGAACAACATGTACGGGACTAACCCACTTACTATCCGAAATCGGGAAAATGATTCCCGCATCTAGCAATTTAAGTATCTCTTTCTTGACTACCTCTTTCATAATAGGGTTCAATCTCCTTTGAGGTTCAATTGAAGGTTTATGGTTGTCTTCCATTAAAGTTTTATGCATGCACAAGGAAGTTTTAATGCCAAATAAATCATCAATGGTGTAACCAATGGCTTTTCTATGCAATTTCAACTCATTCAACAATCTATCAAGCTCATCATCATTCAAAGATGCATTCACAATCACCGGATAAGTAGAATTTGCACCAAGGAAAGCATACTTTAAATGAGAAGGGAGGGGTTTAAGTTCAAGTTTAGGAGGACCTTTATCGGTTGGAGACGCTCCATACAATGTAGGTTGAGATGATTCCAAAGCCATGGAAGACTCTCCAACACTCCTTGAAGCTTGATCAACAACTAAGGCACTTTCTGGGGAAACCACGGGCAAAACCACGACCTCTAGCACAACCACGGGCGTGGAATTGGAAGAGCTGGCACATTTAAGCATTCCAGAGAGTTCCACGGGTAAAATTACGGCCGTGGTTCTTCCCCTCTGGCCGTGGTTCCTACAGTGATTCAGTACAACTTCGTGCACTTTAAATTCAGCACTTGTCTCCTTTTCTAATGCATCCAAAGCCTTGATTTCTTCATTGCAATCATCCTCAACACCTTCCTCCATCAAACTCAAGCTAAGAACCTTCTCAAGAGGGTCCTTGATCAAGATAGAGCTCACAACTTCTCTACATTCCTCTTCCTCAACAATGTTGAAGACATCTTCACTAAGGGCTAGCCCCTTCATCATTGTGGACAGCTTGAACTTGATATTCTATTCTCCTATGTTGAAGGAGAGGATTTCATTTTTGCAATCCACTAAGCATCCGGATGTGGCTAAGAATGGCCTTCCCAAAATTATAGGAACCGGGTAGTCCGCCGGGATGTCCAAAACAACAAAATCGATTGGCACATAGAACTTCCCAAGCTGAACCGGTATGTCCTCTAGGATTCCTACGGGGTGAGTGATTGAACGGTCCGCCATGTAGAGGGTCATCTTGACCGGTTGTGGCTCTCCTAGCCCAACCTTGTTGCAAAGTGCAAGCGGAATAATGCTTACACTTGCTCCAAGATCACATTGGGCTTCATATTGCACTTCTCCAATCCCAATTGGCACACAAAAAGATCCCGGATCTCTTAGTTTAGGATGCATCTCCTCCCTCATAGTTTGAATCAACTCGGAAGATCGCTTTTTCATTCTCACTTCTCCATACTCCTCCAACTTCCTCTTGTTGGAGAGTATCTCCTTCAAAAACTTTCCATAGGCCGGCATACCTAGAATAGCATCCATGAATGGAATGTTAATATGCAATTTAGACATAAGTTCAAGGAATTTACCGAAATGTTTGTCCAAGCGAGCTCTTGCTCGTGATTGTGGGAATGGTAGTGGTGGTTTGTATGGAGGTGGTGCCACATATGTTGGCTCATCATCTTTGCTCTTGCCTCCTTCTTCTTGCATAGGTTCTTCTTCCACTACTACTTGCTTTCCCTTATCATTTCCCTTAGGTAAGGGATCTTTCATGCTCAACCCACTCCTTGTGGTAATGGCCAACACTTGGCCTCTTGGATTGTCCTCGGTCCTTACGGGAAGCTTTCCCGGATCCCTTTGTGCTTCACACGCCTTTTTGAACACTTGTGCTTCTAGCATCTTTTGAGCCTTAGAAATGGATGTCACCGTGATCGCAAGTCCACTCAACCTTCCAAGCAATTATTCAAACATCATTTCGGTTCTATCTTTGGGAGGTTGAGCAAAACCGGGTGGAGGCTCTTGTGAAGTCTTAGGTAGTGGTGCTGCGCTTGTGGAAGCGGGAGGGTTCAAGACACCATCCGGGTTAGAATAGGAGAACCCGGGATGGTTGTGATTAGGCCGGTAATTGTTGTATTGCCGGCTATTGTTGTTGAAGTTTAGGGCCTTGATAATTGTTGAAGTTGCCCCTTCCCATGTAGTTAATGTCCTCCTCTTTGGAAGCCAAGTTGGCTTGCACTTGCACTTGAGGACTTGCTTGATTTTTCAAGGTTGTGGCACACACCTCCCTCAAAGACATAAGCTCATTGTTGATTGCATCGAGTTTGTAGTTGCTCATGGTGACTTCACTCACTTCATATACCCCCGGTTTCCTCCCATCACTCTTCCTATGGGAGTACTTCTCTATCACCAAGGCTTGCTTCTCTACAAACTGATAACACTATTTATGATCTAGATTTAAGTAGTCATTTAGGTAGATTTCTCACTCATTCATGCACGGTCTAGCATTAGTTCAAGACGTTTTTCACTAAAATCATGTACTTTGTCGAGATAGACGTCTACACGGACTTGTGTGCGTTTTGTAGGTATTTCGAGAAGTTTAGAGCTAAAACGACGCGTTTAAGGATCGTTCATTTAGATGAAACACTCCCAAACGCATTAAGACACAAGCCAAGGGCTGAAGAGGACTCATGGAGCCTAACCAACACTAGCCATGCACCAAATCACAGCTTAATAATCAAAGGCGAAGTTTCTGCATAGAATCACGGTTCTCTGACAAACCACGGCCGTGGAAATGACCGTGAATTTTGCTAGATTCTCGTGACAGTTGTGCCACGATTCTCATGGACAGCTCATGCGAATTTGTTATAAAAGTGGTCCTTCATGGATTGTGAGAGGCAGCTGGGTAGTTTGGGAGCAGCTCATCCATTATCCATTTCTCTCTAACAAATATATTCTCAAGAGAAGAAGATTTTTTTCTAGGAAGGAAAGTGCCAAAGAGGAGAAGGAAGGTTCCATTGAAGAGGAGAGAAGAACACACACCATAGCTTCTTGTATTTCGGATTCTTTTTCTAGAGTTTTGTGAACCCTTGAACCTTCTTTTGGAAGGGTTGTAAGTTGTTCTAATTCCATTTTCAGATTGGTTGTTTTTGAAGTTCACTTGTTCATCTCTTTTCTTTCATTACCTTGCAATGGATGTTATGATTTTATGTTTGTTTGCTTTGATTTCCATTATGAATGTTGTAGGCTAAATTGATGTGGTTCTAGGGTAAGGAAAGGATGGTTATGGCTAGAGCTATGATAGGACGGACTTAGATTTACCTTTGGATGATTTTTGTTTAAGAACGTACCTGCTGTTAGAAATCACGGGTAGTTCTTGAAGAACCACGGCCGTGGTTTAAGTAGAACAAACCGTGATTCTCTCTGGTTCGAAGGATCTTGCCTTAGATTTCTATAAAATGTTGAAACCCTAAGTGTTTGCTAAACGTTTAACCTACCCTAGGGTGACCTAGTGTAGTGACTAAGTGTTAGGAGAGACTTACCCGGTGATCCTTCCTCTTAGAATTTAAAATAGCAATCCTTAGGTAGTGGTGAGCCTAATAAGCCGCCATTGGATTAGATCTGCTAGGATAGTTGCTTAGGATCTCCCTTTCCGAGACCTACCCGGTAAGGATAGGTTAGATCCCTAATTAACGAATCCGGTTTGTGTAGAATTCCTAACCTTAGGTTCTTAGAGACTTAACCGGTAATGAGACCTTAGGTGTGGACTAGTTGGACCATGAGACCTACCCGGTTATTGATCCCAATTTAGAAACACTTAATCCCAACATATCATAGTAAAATCCAAAGAATGAATAGATAACTTGAGCTCCATGCCATAACCGGAATTTCCGACCCCTAGAATCCGTCTTTTCTTTCCTTGATCATTATCTTGTTTAACTTGTTCATTTGTGTTTATTCTTAGTTTTAGTTTGATTGTTTACTTGCACGAATTGTGATCTTTGATTGATCACCAAAAACCAACCAAAAACAATTGAGATTTTCCATTTCTTTATTTCTCTCTTTTCCTTAGACTTAGATCTTTACTAAATTCAATCAAATTTTGAATCAATTTCACCTTAGTCTTCGAGTTCGACCTCGGAATACTTATCTTTCTACGAACGTCCCGTACACTGCGGGTTTCGCTAAGTAGTTAGGACTTAGTTCGAGTTATAAATTTAAAACCCATTTGCGCATCACAATCTTAGCGTAACACAAACTCCCAAGCCTCATCCACATTCTTCTCCATGAATGTTCCTCCGGAAAGCGATTGGAGCTTGAATTGGCTATCCTCATCAAGCCCCTTGAAATAAATCTCCAATAGCTCTATCTTCGGTATCCCATGGTGTGGACAATCTAGGAGGAGGTCCTTGAACCTCTCCCAAGATTTGAATAGGCTCTCTCTATTCTTCATCACGAAGGCATCGATCTTCCCTCTTAGCTCGGTTGTCTTGGAAGGTGGGAAGAACTTTGTAAAGAACTCGGTTTTCATCTCCTCCCAAGTACTCACGCGTCCTAGTGGAACGGATTGGTACAAAGCCAAAGCCTTATCCTTAAGCGATAAGGAAAAGCTCTAAGCTTATGGTTGTTGTTCTCCAATCAAGGAAGCCTTAGAGTCTCCATCAAGATCTCATAATTCATCAAGTGTTGATGAGGAGACTCTCCTTCCATCCCTCGAAATTGATTGTGCCGGATCATTTGTAGCACTTGCGGGCGGAGCTCATAATCATGAGCTACGGGATCTCCTAAATTTACACCCGGACGGTGTACTCTTTGGGCTGGATCCATACGTTGCCCTAACGTTTATGGCTCCTCAATCATGATCGGCTCGAACCGAACATTGACCGCCGGCTGCGGTGGTGGTGGTGGAGGAGGTTGTTGATGATTAAGCTTTCTTTGCACAAGAGCTTGCCTAATCTCTTCAATTTCCCTCCTAGTTGCTTCTTGCCTCTCATTGGCAAGCCTCCTCTCATTCTCCAAGAGTTCATCCCTTAGCCTAATTCGCTCTAAGGCATCATCCAACTCACCTTGAAGATCTCTTGCGGCCATCTCCTTCTTCTTCTTAATGCTCTTAGATCTAGCTTTAAGGGTTTTCTCCGGTTCGGGATCGAATGGAGCTAAATCCTTGCCACGAGATCTTCGCATGCACCTAAAGAATGAAAGATGTCTTGAAAATTCAAAGACACAAACCAAACAAGATCAAAAGCAACAAGAAAGACCTTCACTATAAAAAATCACAAACAATGATTCAATCTAGACCTACTCCCCGGCAACGGCGCTAAAAACTTGTTACGCTAAGCACGTATAGCACAAAAGTCTTAAATTTATAACTCGATATATTTTTCCTAACTCCTAGCGAACCCACAGTGTATGGGTCGTGTTCGCTCAAAAGTGTGCGTCACTAGTTTTAAATTTATATCTAGAACTTAAAGCAAAGCGAACACATAGTGAACGGATCAGCTGTAGTAAGGCAAGAAATTCCAGAGTCGAACTCAGGGATTTGGTGAGAATAAAATCAATTTCAGTTATCTAACAAAGTGCAAAAGCTTTTGTGATTAATAAAGAGACAAATGATTCCAAGGATTCAAGTATCCGACTGCGGCTTTCGATTTAAGACACTTCTAAAGATCAAAGGACATAGTTTATATTGCCAAGGTTATGTGTTTCAAGGGTAGATATCGTACGGTGAAGTTCCGAAACCTATTTGTCTAATCCAAAGGCTCTATCTATAAAGGTTGTTGAGGCTGCAATATAGAAAGGTCTAGGGATGAGAATTACACTCAAACTAACTACCCAAAACCCAGGATGTGACTCTCCAAGGTAAAGATAGAAAGCCCACTTAAAACCTTAATAAAGGATGTTGAGTCTCTCTATTACCCAAATCTTACAATCTTAATCTATTAAATGTAGAATCAATGATGAAGTATCTTCACACAATTAATTAGAGGTTAGAAATATTAAGCAAGGCTGGGATTTAGGCAAGGATTAACTTTGGTTAAAGAATAAATCAATTAAAGATCGTCAGAGGAATAAATCGACTGGATCGTGAGAAAATTGGACGATTTTCCTGAAGAACAACACGATTTATCTGTTGTCGCAAAGTTAAAATCTAAACTCTCAGGGTCCAAATGTTTGAATGAGTTCAGTCTATCATCATCTAAGCCTCAATCATCAACTATTCTCCCTAGAATCACAAAGGTTTTAGCCAACCATTTTCGAAATCAAATCAAAATTGAGATTGAGTGAATAAATCAAATAAACCCGAATCTTGAATAAAAACTCAATAATCTCCAAATCTGTAAACCAAATTCAAATCTAATCAAAGTATCTTTCAAATTACTCAGTAATGTGTTCACAAATCACAAGAATCGCAAGGGAAACAAAGAATTTCACAAATAATGATCAAGATTGACTTCCCGGCTCCCTTCAATCCTCTTCCAAGAATCTTCAATCTCTCTCAAACGTGTAAAGATTTCCCGCTGCGGAACCCCCATTTTCGTTCCTAGGGTTCCTGTTCGCTCCAAACGGTGTGTGCAAGCTTTAAATTTATATCCCTAAAGGATGCGAACCCGCAGTGTACGGGTCAATCGTAGTAAAAAGCAAGAAATTCCAGGGGTCGATCACAGGGACTTAGTGAAACAAAGCAGGAATAGGTTGTCAATGTAACTACTAACCACAAAAGCGATTAAAACAATCAAAGATGATAAAAAGTCAATTAGGGAAATATGCAATTCCAGGGATTAAAGCATCTAGTTGTGGTTCCAACTCAAGATCTAAAGATAAGCGGACAAAGCTGAGATATTTGCATAGGGAAGGTGTTACTAAAGTGGAATAGATCACCGGGTAAGTCTCACTACTCACTAATCCCAAACCGTAACTCCTATTACCGGGTAAGTCTCAAGGAATTAAGGAAAAGAACTATAACCTCAAACTAACACTCCAACTAAGGGAATAGAATCAACCTTTACCGGGTAAGTCTCAGGCTAACTCACAAAGATGGGATGAAAGCACACTCAAACCCCAATAAAGGATAAACAGTTATTACCTACACTTATGATCTTGGGTAAACAAACAAAGGAATTACCGGGTAAGTCTCATCCTAAGCTTGAATTGAACCAGGAAAGGTGTAATAAGAATAGGATTTGGCAGACTCTAACACTTAACTCTCAGTTTCGGATAAGGTAAGTCACCTCGGTCAGAAGAATTCCACCCCGGCCGAGATGTTCATCG
The DNA here is from genome assembly GCA_033239045.1 of Fagopyrum esculentum. Classification (NCBI taxonomy): domain Eukaryota; kingdom Viridiplantae; phylum Streptophyta; class Magnoliopsida; order Caryophyllales; family Polygonaceae; genus Fagopyrum; species Fagopyrum esculentum. Next base: position 58,514,341 of record BSUD01000004.1, on the reverse strand, counting down.
ACTGAGCGAGATGTTCTAGGGTTAAGGTTAAAGACTCGAACTTTCAGGGTCCTACTGTGATTAAGATTATTCTATCATTGTTTTTCCCACAACCTTCAGTCAATCACCCTAGAATCACACAAGGAAATTAGCCATTCATCATCGTTAAAGTAAAAATCAAATATATGGAAAGAAAGAGAATAATCGAACAAGAAAACCTTAAGAGAAAGGCTTCAATAACTGAATCAATTATCAAACAACAAGCGTTCATTGGATCAAAATCCAATAAGACAAATCAACAAAGAAGGGAATCTAAGAGGATCTTACAAAACCCTTCACAAAAGCTATAAAAGCTACCAACTTTCCTCCTTCAATCTTCCTTCAACCTTCAAAAAGGTTCTTCAAATCTCCCAACTACAGTGGGGTAAACGGCAGTCTTGCGCGATGTGCAGCCCTAAGCGGTCTTCCGGGTGATAGCGGATGTTCGCGTGGTAAGCGGGGTCTGCGGGAAATGCGGGATAAGCGGGGTATGCGGGATAAGCGGGGTATGCGGGATCAGCGGGGTACGGATTTGTGGAAAATCCAACCCTTTTTATAGGAAAATTACTCTCCAAAGATAAGATATCTTAGAAAGATCTTTTCCCATAAAAATAGGTAAAATATATGGGCTAAATTATCTTCTTCCTTCCAGGAATCCAGCCTAAAAATATAAGATCCTCTTTCCAAAAATAAAAGATCTCAGCCAAGAATAAAATATTCTTGCCGCGCCAAGGTGTTCGCCTCGGTCGAGTCAGCTCCTCTGGATCACCTCGGTCGAGGTGACTCTGTAGTCAACCGAGGTGAATCACAACTGAATGTAAAATCTCTCAAATCTGGTCCAAAGTGAATCTCTAATCCAATTCCATGATTCCTGGATTCTTCCTTAAGCTCCTGAATGTAGCTCCAATGACTCCTTAGCTCCTTTTGCTCCTTTTTTATGCAAAACGTGCCATTTTACCTACGATTACAACGAAACTTGGTGTAGACCTCGATTCCCGCAAAGGTAGATGAAAAGACGATATAATCACATAATATACATTCAAACATGCAGATTATTGAGGATAAAATGTCTAAACAAGCCCCAAAATATAGACAATAATTCATGCTATCAAAATACCTCATACTTAGCCCTTGCTTGTCCCCAAGCAAGTTCCAAATCTAAAATACAAGATAGAATGAATTATTAGTCATGAAGATCAATGAAAAAGTCTTTCAAAATATTTTAATGGTGTGCTACAATCATAGATCACTCTAAGAGAATACTTCATGGAATTTAAAATCAAAATATGCTTAAAACATTTTATAAATATAAGAAAGTTGTTCATCTTTGCATAAAATCATAGAATGCATAATAAATCATAATTATCGAAATTAATCATGTATAATCCAGTTTAAATCATTAAGTCAATCAACAAGCTCGAGGTCTCAAGGGCTTCCCAAAAGAAAGGTCAAGAAACGTGTAGGGTAGGGATGTATAGAAGGTAATGTGGTGCTAGAATCCGGGAAAAGGATATCACTTCACTTTCACTTGACTTTCAACATCATCCACCAATAAGCTTTGCTTATTTCACACTTTTCTTTTTTTTTTACTTTACTTTTTGGGATGCATGGACAGAGGTGCACAATAACCGAAGCCTAGGAAATCAGCAATCATCAATTTCTTGAGATGCATCAAACCCTTGATGCACATACCATGACCCGTTAGGAATATCGCTCAATCCGACTTTGGCAAGACACAAACACCCGGCTATGTGAATGGTGCCGAGTTACTCATCATCATGATTGACTTCCCCAAACCTATTTGTTTCTTTCTAACACTTTCACTTCCAGCCAACTTCTCAACTTGTCTTTCACCTTCTTTTCACTTGCTTGCTTCCAAATTCCCGGATAGGTAAAGGAAGGCAAATATGTATATGAGGGGCTAAGCATGATCAAGAAGAAGAAGAGAAAAGAATGAATTGCCTTGGTCTTTCCAGGAAGAAAGTGAGAGAACTCATAATGTGGTGTCAACCTTCAAATTCAACATAATTTTGTTAAGAACAAAGTATTAAACATGCCACAAATTTCAAACAAAGCATTTAGCAACTTAAACATATTATAAAACCTTTTAAACATATAAAGATTTCAAAACCAATCTGCAGACAAAATCTTCACTGAGGTCATATCCAAATAAGAAGCACGAAAATCGTTTTCGAAAAATTCCTTTCAGTTAAAACGCCTCGGTCGAGAAGTTCTAGTCAACCGAGGTGAAGTACCTCGTTTGGCCAGAATTACTTCGGTCGAGGTCAAAAAAAAATAAAAAAAAATTTCTTTCCAGTTTTTGACGTTTTTCTCAATCAAATAACCTGTATGCATGCATGTAGTCTCAGATAAGCAGAATAAAACATAAATATCCGATAGAGTCAAGTCATACATCCATAGTCAAATAACACATCAAATACCCCATACTTGGGACACATTGTCCCAATGGGTCAAAATAAGTCTAGAAAATAAAGTACTCACCGGACATAGCTGAACTGCATAATAAATAAAGAAAGAAAATCTTGTAGGCTCTCAATAATCACAATCCGGTGGTGGTGGTGGTAGTGGCACATACGGGTGCTGAGATGGGTCGAAAGGATAGCCCATGACATGCTGAAACTGAATCTCAGCCATCACGTGCTGGTAGTGTAGTCTCTCCTGCATCTCTCTGATCTCCAGGGACATGGCAGCATAGGAATCTATCATCTGATCCGTCAGATCATCGATTTGACGGTGAGCAAGTGGATCCCTCTGCCTACGTACCATACGCCTAGCAGGACGTGCTGGTGCTGCAGCCGGCTCCTCCTCAGTCTCATCATCATCTAGATCAATGACCGGCATACTAGGCCCAGCTGTATCCGTGCCCGTATCCATAGGAACGCCACCATCCTCAGCAACATCATCATCATCATCCTCAGCCTCGTCCTCCTCAGCTGGCCCCTGAGCTGCTGCAGCTGCTGCCTCTCTAGCATCCTCCATCAGAGGGATCCACGTAGTCTGCCAGTAATGTGGATCAATCACGGAGAACTGAGATGACCATCTGATCCCCTGAGGTGCAGTCGGCTCCCATGGCATCGCCACATATGGCGTAGTAAGTCCTCGGGGAACCAATATCCTCCGAGTGATCATCTCCTGAAGTCCAAGCGGCTTGGCAGCTGCCACCATGGTACAAGCACTGAGGTCCATATCCATGTAACTCGCTATATGAGTCACTATACCTCCACAACAGATGTCGCCTTTCGCCTTCGCCTTTATCCTATGTAAGTCCTCCGCCAGCATCAATCCAAAATATGGGACTCCTCCAGTCACCATGCAGGATAAACTAAGAAGCTCGCCCTGTCTGACCTTCTGGGGCGTCTCAGTACGCGCCAGAAGAGTCTCACTGAAGATCTTGTGGGCTAGTCTAAAAGCAAGATGGAAAATGATCCGCTTCCTGGAATCTTCAGGTCTCCATCTATCAGCGTGCTCAACCACGTGAGCAATCTGTCCCCAGAACTCTTGAGCTACAGATCGAGAGGGAAAATCAACAACTGTAGGAATCGGGAAGCCAAAGATATCCCGCCAGTGATCTAAGGGAACCAAATAGTTCCGGTTCATCAACCGGTACTTTACGGCGCGCTCGGTAGGCAAGTAGGTAAAAGAGCTCACAAACTCCAGGGTCGGCTCTAGATAGGCCGGAGCTCTAATCTCTGTGAACTGCTCCAGCCCCACAGCAGAAATCATAGGCCTCAAATCATCATCGACATGGAGGCAATCAAAAGCAGATATGTCCAGGAAGCGTGGTGCAACGACTGGACGGGCCGCTATGCGGTCATAATTGACCTGGTGTCTCTCGTGGATCACCGGTCTAGTACGGCGGGAGGAAGAAGAAGGAGAAGGAGAAAATCTGTCCCTCAGGACCAACTGTCTTTCAGAACTCATAATTTCTCTGACCTGTCAGACCACCTCGGTTGCCGTGACAACTCTGTAGAACACCTCGGCCGAGGCGCAGGCCGACTGGACCGAGGCGAAAAACTGCTCGATCGATTCCCTCAAAAATCCAGTTCTTTTCCCCCAAAATCACTACCAAAGGTTCCTATGGGATACTTAATCCTTTTCTCAGCAAATTCAGGGGCAACCAAAGCCCAAATCGAAAGGAAACAGTGGGGAAAAGGAAAATAGGGTTTTTTCGATTTTTACCCCGATTCGGTCGATTTGGTTCGTTCTTTCTGCAGATTGGTGCTTGCAATGCGATCCTCTATCCTTTCCTCTCAGTTTAGAAGCAAGAATCGTCGAAAATGAGCGAAGAACGAAGAAGCGAGGTGAGATTTACGCCGCGGTCGAGAAGAGGGTAAAGAGAAGAGAGAGAAATCTGCAACCCCTTTTATACCCTTTTCTGGAACTGCTGTCACCTCGGTCGAGATGGTCTTGACTGGACCGAGGTGTACAGACCGAGGTGAGTCTTCAGAAACCCTAATCGCCTCGGTTGCTCAAGAATCATCTCGGTCGAGGTGTTGTGACAGCAACCGAGATGTGTCTCAGTCAAATTCCGTCTTCTCAAATTCTCGAACTTTTGTCCTTCCAGTTGTGCTCCTGGGTTGTATTCCTTCCTTAGATGTCACCTGTTGTCTGTCTAGGATGCCAAAAACAAAACAAAGCAAAGCAAAAGTAAACTTTCTAAAGCTAGACTAGAAAAAGGGGAAAAAAAAAAGCAATACCTTGGGTTGCCTCCCAAGAAGCGCTTGATTTAAGGTCGCTAGCTGGACCGTACGGTATCTCTATGCGTGATGGGAGGTATCCTCACCCCATACTTCACCTTCATCATGGGGTGAGATAAGTAAGTCTATCAAACTCTCCAACAAGTGCAAGTGCTCATCGGGGAATGAATCGTCTATGGGTGGGTTGTCCTTCTCGCGTGAAGATGGAGGTAGCCGGCTGAGGTGATCCGCAACAGAATTTTCGGATCCCTTCTTATCGCGGATCTCTAGTTCAAACTCTTGAAGCAAGAGAATCCATCGAATAAGGCGTGGCTTGGCATCCTTCTTAGCAAGCACGTAACGAATGGATGCATGGTCGGTGTAGACAATGACTTTTGCTCCTACTAAGTAGGAAGAAAACTTCTCGAAAGCATATACAACCGCCAATAGCTCCTTCTCGGTGGTGGCGTAGTTACCCTGGGCTTCATCTAGCGTCTTACTAGCATAGTAAATAGCGGTGGTCCGGCCATCCTTCTTTTGTCCAAGCACCGCTCCTACTGCCACATCACTAGCATCACACATGATCTCAAAGGGCAAGGTCCAATCCGGAGGCTGGATAATGGGAGCGGAGATTAACGCTTCCTTAATCGTGTAAAATGCATCCAGACACTCCTGCGAAAACTCAAAAACAACATCTTTATTCAAGAGGTTAGTTAGTGGTTTAGAAATCTTCGAGAAGTCCTTGATGAATCTCCTGTAGAAACCTACATGCCCGAGAAAACTCCTCACACCTTTAACAGAACAAGGGGGAGGGAGTTTCTCAATAGTCTCGACCTTAGCGCGATTGACCTCAATACCTCGATTAGAAACGAGGTGTCCTAGCACAATGCCTTCGTTAACCATAAAGTGACACTTCTCCCAATTCAAAACAAGCTTAGTGTCTTCACATCTTTGTAGCACTACAGAAAGGTTAGATAGGCAATCATCAAACGAGGAACCATATACTGAAAAATCATCCATAAATACCTCCATGATCTCCTCTATATACTCGGAAAAGATAGCCATCATGCATCGCTGGAAGGTGGCGGGTGCATTGCATAATCCAAATGGCATCCTCCTATAAGCGAATGTCCCCCATGGACAAGTGAAAGTGGTCTTCTCTTGATCATCAGGATGGATAGGAATCTGGAAGAAACCACTATAGCTGTCTAAATAGCATAAGTGTGAATGCTGGGCCAACCGTTCGAGCATTTGATCAATGAAGGGAAGTAGAAAATGGTCCTTCCGGGTGGCCACGTTCAGCTTCCTATAGTCGATGCAAACCCTCCAGCCCGTGACGGTCCTGGTTGGGATCAACTCGTTGTTCTTATTCGTCACAACGGTCATCCCTCCTTTCTTCGGAACTACATGTATTGGGCTAACCCATTTGTTGTCCGAGATAGGAAATATGATACTTGCATCCAACAACTTAAGAATTTCTTTCTTCACAACCTCTTTCATGATCGGATTTAACCGTCTTTGAGGTTCCCGTGAAGTCTTATGATCGTCCTTCATTAGAATTCTATGCATGCAGAAAGAAGGCTTAATGCCAATAAGATCATCAATAGTATAACCCAAAGCCTTTTGATGCTTCCTCAGGACATGCATTAGTTTAGATAATTCAGATTCGGAGAGGGAAGCACTAACAATAGTGGGATAAGTAGAATCTGGTCCAAGAAAGATATACCTCAAGTGATTTGGGAGTTGTTTAAGCTCCAAAACTGGGGGTGCTTTCTGAGGGGGATCCTTGCTTCCTCCTTCCAGTGGAGTAGATTGAAGAACTAGACTTTCAAAAGTCTCAGTTGACATCATCTCGCTTTCGACCTCGGTCGAGGTCCAGAGAGGTTGACCGAGATGTTCTTCAGTCACCTCGCTTGATCTAGGAAGTGCCTCGGTCGAGGTACTACAACTGGAACCGAAACTGGAGATCTTCTTCTCTTGAATTAGCCTTTCAGTTTTAGCTCCTGGATCTTCTTCCAGTGCCTTTAAGCTCCGTATATCTGCATCACAAGAAGCATCTATACCTTCCTCCATTAAGCTAAAACTAATAACCTTTTCAAGTGGATCTTTAATAAGGATAGAGCTCACCAATTCTCTTGATTCTTCTTCATCATAGATGTTGAAGATATCATCTCCTAGCTGCTCTCCCTTCATAGCCGCAAGTAATGCGAATTCCACTTCATCTCCGCCAATGTTGAACTTTAACTTGGAGTTCTTACAATCCACATTGCAACCCGAGGTTGCTAGAATGGTCTCCCGAGAATGATAGGAACGGGATAATCTGCGGGAATGTCAAGTACAACAAAGTCTATAGGTAAGTAGAAGTTACCTAACTTGACCGGAACGTCTTCCAAAATGCCCACAGGATGGGTAATGGAGCGATCCGCCATGTATAACCGTATCTTCACCGGATTGGGCTCTCCAAGTCCGATCTTAACACATAGCTCCAGCGGGATGATGCTCACGCTGGCTCCTAGATCACATAGGGCTTCACAAGTAACATCTCCAACTTGAATGGGTATGCAACATGAGCCGGGATCTCTCAATTTTGGTGGCATCTTCTCCTTCATGATTTGAATGAGCTCCGAGGATTTAGATGTCATCCTTACTTCACCAAAGTCTTCCAACTTCCTCTTTCTTGACAGAATATCTTTCAAGAACTTTGTTACGCTAAGATCGTGATGCGCAAATGGGTTTTAAATTTATATTCTCGTTATAATTATCCTAACTCTTAGCGAAACCCGCAGTGTACGGGACGTTTGTAGTAGGGATAGTATTCCGAGGTCGAACACAAAGACTAAGGTGAAATTGATTCGATTTATTGATTGAGTTTAGTAAAGACCTAGGTTGAAAGAAAAGAAAGAAATAAAGAAATGAAAAATCTCAAATGTTTTTGGTTGGTTTTTGGTGATCAATCAAAGATCACAATTCATGTAAAGTAAACAATCAACTAAATTATGAATCAACACAAATAAACAAGCTAAACAAGATATAGATCAAAGAAAGAAAAGACGGATTCTAGGGGTTGGAAGTTCCGGTTATGGCATAGGACTCAAGCTATCTATTCATTCTTTGGATTAACTATGTTGGGGTTAAGTGTTTCTAGATTGGTATCAATCACCGGGTAAGTCTCATGATCCACTAGTCCATTCCCTAGGTCTCATCACCGGGTAAGTCTCTAAGAACCTAAGGGACGGAATTCTACACAAACCGGATTGTTACCTAGAGATCTTAACCTATCCTTACCGGGTAAGTCTTGGAAAGGGAAGTCCTAAACAACTATCCTAGCATACTTAATCCAATGGCGGCTTATTAGGCTCACCACTACCTAAGGGTTGTTATCTTTGGAATCTAAGAGTAAGGATTACCGGGTAAGTCTCTCCTAACACTTAGTTGCTAACGCTAGGTCACCCTAGGATAGATTTAACTCAACAAACACTTAGGATTTCAACATTCTAATGATCTGAGACAAGATCCATCGAACCAGGGAAAATCACGGGTTGTTCTACCTAAACCACGGTCGTGGTTTGTCAAGAACCGACCGTGATTCCTAACAGAGGCTACGTTTATGCACACAAGTCATCCAAAGATAAATCTAAGTCCGTCCTATCATAGCCCTAGCCATAACCATCCTTTCCTTACCCTAGAACCACATCTATTTAGCCTACAACATTCATAATAGAAATTGAAACGATCAAACACAAAATCATGACATCCATTAAAAAGATAATGAAGAGAAAGAGATGAATAAGTGAAGTAAACAAAACCAAACTGAAAATGAGATTAGAATGACTCACAACCCTTCCAAAAGAAGGTTCAAATGGTTCATACAACTCTAGAATTAGAATCCGGAATTCTTCAATACAAAAACTATCAAGGTGTGGTAATGGTGTGTATTCTTCTTCTTCTCTTCAATGGAGCTCTTCTTCTTCCTCTTTGACACTTTCCTTCCTAGAAAGACTTCTTGTTGAGAGAATATTTTTGTTAGAGGATAATGGATAATGGAGAGCTGCTCCAAGATGCCTTTCTCAGCCCATGAAGGACCACTTTTATAACAAATTTTGCATGAGCTGGCCATGAGAGTCGTGGCACAGCTGTCACAAGAATCTGGCAAAAACCACGGGTAGAATCACGGCCGTGGAATGTGCTAGTGAACCGTGATTTGCTCCAGAAACTTCGCCTTGGGTCATTAAGCTGTGATTTGGTGCATGGCTTGTGTTGGCAAGGCTCCATGAGTCTTCTTTAGCCTCTAGTTTGCATCCTAATGAGCCCGGAGGTGTGTCATCTCGAGGATTGATTCTCGAATGCATCAATTAAGCTCCTAAATCTCCCAAAATACCTATAAAACACGCACAAGTCCGTGTAGACGTCTATCTCGACAAAATACGTGAATTGAGTGCAAAACGTCGTGAACTAATGCTAAACCATGCATGAATGAGTGAGAAATCTATCTAAATGACTGCTTAAACCTAGTTCAGAAATCGTGTTATCAAAATACCCCATACTTAAGGTTTGCTTGTCCCCGAGCAAATTGCTCAACTATAGACTACGAGATAACATGATTTATGTATGCAAAATGGCAAAATCTTTTTGGGTTTGTGCTTCTACTATTGGATCACCTTCATAGTCATGCTTAATGGTAATGGACAAGCAATCATGCATCAATCAAGTGAAAGCATGGAAAGACAATTGCACTTAACTTGAAAGTATGCATGAAATGTAAAGATGAAGAGGTCAAGAAGATCAAGAGTATATCCAATCTAAACTACTAAGTCTTACAAACATGCAAGTAGGTCATAAGGTCTTATGAACTCGAAGGCCAAGAAACGTTGTGACTAGGCGGGGGTTTTTCTAGTCTATGTTGTGCTAATCCGGGAATGGGAGTAACTCCACTTCCTTGTCCTCGATCAACTTCCCTCAAGTGTATATTTTTCTCTATCTTTTCTTTCTTTCCTTTTTCTTATTTTTGAGATAATGGCATTGGTGTACAAAAGCCGAAACCTTGGTGATTAGCCATCCTCGGGCTTTTTCTATTTTTCGAGGTGCATCCACACCGGGCACACATACCAAAGCTCGTTAGGACTATCGATTCATTTGATTTTGGCAAGGCACCAACACCCGATTATGTGAAGTGTACCGAGTTACTTGTCATCTAAACCAACGTCCCCAAACCTATGTTTTTGGCTACACTTTCACAATAATTTCAGCACTTCATTCATGATATTCTTTTCATCAATAACTTCACCCCACACTTGCTTTTTACACACCTCAACACACTAACATGCTCCTATTCCCGGATGGGTCAAAAGAGGTCAAATTTATCTCAATTGAGGTGCTCAAACAATCATGGTCAAGATGAGAAGTAGAGAAAGATGAATTGCCTCATTCATTCCTAGATGGTATGCAAGAACTATCATGTAGCTTCGACCTTCAATACTCAATCCATTCTAGGCAATCATCATGATCACAAATCATTCATGGTTTCAAAAGAAGTACTTCAAGTCCACATATGCTATTCATCAATTTAACACATAAGGCCATCCATAGCCAATCCACAAGACAAAATTCATCATTAGGGTCATATCCAAACCTAGAAAGCACAAAAAAAAAATTTTAAATTTTCTGAATTTTTATGGTTTTTTCGAAATGAATATATACAATGCAAGACATGTGAAAATGTTAAACTATCCTAGATGCTCATCATGCAAAGGATTATGCAAACCCCACCCCATACTTAGAAACACATTGTCCCCAATGTGTAATTGAAGTAAAAAGGAGTGAAAGAAGGTTCTCACAATGTAAAAATGGTTTGCTATGGTATTTGGGATGACTCAAATGGATTGATGGCGGATGATCCTATCAAGAATGGTAGAGAGCTCTAAGTGTTCATCAAAACGTTGGGACCCGCGCTAGGCGCCGCTAGCCGTCCAAGTTCCGCGTCCGCTCCACCCATAGTTGATGAGGGGTTCATCATCATCTTTCCTATGTCAAACTAGGCTTCCAATGCCACTAATGGTCTAGCACACATAAAACACACCAAACACAAAAAGCACACAAAATAGAAAAATCTAAGCAAAAACGAAAAATGAAAAGGGAAAAACGTTACCAATGGGTTGCCTCCCACCAAGCGCTTCTTTAAGGTCATTAGCTTGACCAAGCTCGGGATGTCTCACTCTAGGTGAAGTGGGGCAATCATGTCCACCGGAGCTCCCGGGATATACTTCTTCAACCGGTGCCCATTCACCTTAAAGTTCCACAATGTTCCCCACCTATTTCAATAGCTCCATGGGGAAAGATCTTCTTCACCACATATGGCCCGGTCCATCTTGATTTGAGCTTTCCGGGAAAGAGCCTTAGCCTTGAGTTGAAGAGAAGGACAAGATCTCCTTCACTCAACTCCTTGGGGATGATCCTCTTGTCATGCCATCTTTTGGTTCTCTCCTTGTAAATCCGGGCATTCTCATAAGCATCCAACCGGATCTCCTCTAGGGCATTCAACTCAAGCAATCTCTTTTCTCCCGCCTCTTTGAGATCAAAATTTAGCCACTTAATGGCCCAATAAGCTCTATGCTCCATCTCTACCGGAAGGTGGCAAGACTTGCCATAGACCAACTTGTAAGGAGTGGAGCCAATCGGTGTCTTGAAGGCGGTTCTATATGCCCATAAAGCATCATTGAGCCTCATAGCCCAATCTTTTCTCGTCCTAGAGACCGTCTTCTCAAGAATGGCCTTGATCTCCCGGTTGGAGATCTCCACTTGGCCACTAGTTTGGGGATGGTAAGGTGTTGCCACCTTATGAGTCACCCCATACTTAGCCAAAAGCGCTCCAAAGTTCCTATTTGTGAAGTGCTTCCCTCCATCACTAATGATCACCCTTGGTGTACCAAACCTAGGGAAGATCACTCGGTTGACGAACCGCACCACCACCTTGGCATCATTTGTAGGAGAGGCGATTGCCTCCACCCATCTCGACACATAGTCCACCACCAATAGGATGTAGAGATTGCCGCATGAAGAAGGGAATGGTCCCATGAAGTCCACACCCCAGACATCAAATATTTCGACTTCTTGGATGTTGTTCAAGGGCATTTCATTCCTCCTTGAGATGTTGCCCGTCGTTTGGCAAGCATCACATGCCGCTACAAAAACTTGCACATCTTTAAACAAGTTAGGCCAATAAAAACCGGATTGCAATACCTTTGCACACGTTTTGTGTGAGCTAGCATGGCCTCCACATGGTAAAGAGTGACAATGCCGGATCACACTCTCCACTTCATCTTCCGGTATGCATCTTCTAAACATTCCATCCGGCCCTCTCTTGAATAGAAGTCGTTCACTCCAATAGTAATGCTTCACATCATTGAAGAACTTTTTCCTTTGAGCATATGTCAAACCGGGAGGCAGTTCCTCACACACTAAGTAGTTCACGATGTCGGCAAACCATGGCTCACTTCCTCTAGACACTTGGAACAAGCATTCCTCCACCATTTGCAATTGCTCATCCCGGAATGAATCATCAATAGGGATGTCATCTCTTTCAAGCTCTAATGGTGGGAGTCTACTAAGGTGATCCGCCACCGAGTTCTCGGATCCCTTCTTGTCCCGGATTTCCAAATCAAACTCTTGTAGAAGAAGGATCCACCGAATCAACCTAGGCTTGGCATCCTTCTTGGTAAGTAGATAACGGATCGCAGCATGATCCGTATAAACTATGACCTTCGCTCCAACAAGATATGAGCGGAACTTCTCAAATGCATACACAACCGCTAGCAACTCCTTCTCGGTAGTAGCATAATTGAGTTGAGCATCATCTAGCGTCTTGCTAGCATAATAAATAGCATGAGTGCGCCCATCTTTCCTTTTCCCCAAAACAGCCCCAACGGCTACATCGCTTGCATCACACATGATCTCAAACGGTAAACTCCAATCCGGACGTTGCATGATAGGTGCGGAGATCAATGCGTTCTTCAACCTACAAAAAGCCTCAAGACAATCCTTGGAAAAGACAAAATCAACATCTTTCATTAGTAGGTTAGTGAGAGGCTTAGAAATTTTAGAGAAGTCTTGAATAAACCTTCGGTAAAAACCGGCATGCCCTAAGAAACTCCTTACCCCTTTCACCGAGGTAGGTGGTGGCAACTTCTCTATCGTTTCAATCTTGGCCCTATCAACCTCAATGCCACGGTTAGACACCAAGTGTCCTAACACAATGCCTTCACTTACCATGAAGTGGCATTTTTCCCAATTTAAGACAAGATTTGGCTCCTCACATCTTTGCAATACTAATGACAAGTTAGCCAAGCAATTATCAAAGGAAGAACCATAAACAGAGAAATCATCCATAAACACTTCCATGATATTTTCTATGTATTCCGAAAAGATAGCCATCATACACCTTTGGAAGGTGGCGGGTGCATTACACAACCCAAATGGCATTCTCCTATATGCAAAGGTACCCCATGGACATGTAAAGGTTGTTTTCTCTTGGTCATCGGGGTGGATAGGGATTTGGAAGAATCCACTATAGCCATCTAGATAGCAAAAATGAGAGTGTTGAGCTAACCTTTCTAGCATTTGGTCAATGAAGGGGAGAGGGAAGTGATCTTTCCTAGAGGCCATGTTCAATTTCCTATAATCAATGCACATCCTCCACCCCGTAACCGTCCTAGTCGGTATTAGTTCATTGTTCTCATTAGTCACTACGGTCATCCCACCCTTCTTAGGTACCACATGAACGGGACTAACCCACTTACTATCCGAGATAGGGTAGATTATCCCCGCATCTAGCAACTTAATGATTTCCTTTTTGACTACCTCTTTCATTATAGGATTCAATCTCCTTTGATGTTCAATAAAGGGTTTATGATTATCTTCCATCATTATCTTATGCATGCACAAAGAAGGCTTAATGCCAACCAAATCATCAATAGTATAGCCAATGGCTTTCCTATGCAATCTTAGTTCATGCAACAACTTAGCAAGTTCATCATCATTCAAGCATGCATTCACAATTACCGGACATGTAGAATCAACACCAAGGAAAGCATACTTTAAATGAGAGGGGAGGGGTTTGAGTTCAAGTTTAGGAGGACCTTTATCGGTTGGAGACGATCCAAATAAGGTTGGATGAGATGAATCTAAAGCAAATGAAGACTCCCCATGGCTCCTAGAAGCTTGACCATCATCAAGGACTGGTACAGGGAAAACCACGGCTGGAAACACGGTTTGCTCAACTTCCACGGCCGTGGTTCTTGCCAAGCCTGCTTCCCGGAGTTGTCCAGAGAGTTTGACGGCCGTGGAAGTTAAATCTCGACCGTGGAACTTGCAGCTGTTCAACACCTCCTCGTGGCCTTCAAATCCAACTCTTGGCTCCTCTTCCAATGCTTCCAAGGCCTTGACCTCTTCATTGCAGGCTTCCTCAACACCTTCCTCCATCATGCTTAAGGTAAGAACCTTCTCCAAGGGATCCTTGATCAAGATCGAGCTCACAACTTCTCTAGATTCCTCTTGCTCGACTATGTTGAAGATATCCTCATCAAGGGTCGGCCCTTTCATCATTGTGGACAACTTGAACTTGATGTTCTCCTCTCCAATGTTGAAGGAGAGAGTCCCATTTTTGCAATCCACTAGGCATCCGGAGGTGGCTAGGAAAGGCCTTCCCAAGATGATGGGAACCGGATAGTCCGCCGGAATGTCCAAGACTACAAAATCAATTGGCACATAGAATCCTCCTAGTTGCACCGGGATGTCCTCTAAGATCCCAACCGGATGAGTGATAGAACGATCCGCCATGTAGAGGGTCATCTTGACCGGTTTCGGCTCTCCTAGCCCAACTTTGTTGCAAAGTGCAAGCGGTATGATGCTTACACTCGCTCCAAGATCACAAAGGGCCTCGTACTTCACATCTCCTACTCCAATTGGGACACAAAAGGAACCCGGATCTCTTAGCTTGGGAGGCATCTCCTCCTTCATTATTTGGATTAATTCCGAGGATCTCTTGGTCATTCTTATCTCCCCGTACTCCTCCAACTTCCTTTTGTTGGAGAGTATCTCTTTCAAAAACTTGCCGTATGCCGGCATTCCTAAAATAGCATCCATGAACGGAATGTTAATATGCAATTTAGACATTAGTTCAAGGAACTTACCAAAATGATTGTCTAAACGAGCTCTTGCTCGTGATTGTGGGAATGGTAGTGGTGGCTTGTATGGAGATGGTGCCACATAGGTTGGCTCTACATCCTTGCTCTTGCCTCCATCTTCTTGCAACCTTCCTTCTTCTACAACTACTTGCTTTCCCTTAGCATTGTCCTTGGGCAAAGGATCTTTCATACTCAACCCACTCCTCGTTGTGATAGCCAACACTTGGCCTCTTGGGTTGTCTTCGGTTCTTCCGGGAAGCTTTCTCGGATCTCTATGGGTTTCACCCGCCTTTTGGAACACTTGTGCTTCCAAAACCTTTTGAGCTTTAGAGATTGAAGTCACGGTGCTCTCAAGACCACTCAACCTTCCAAGCAATTGCTCAAACATTATTTCGGTTCTATCCTTTGGAGGTTGAGTAAATCCGGGTGGAGGTTCTTGTGAAGCTCTTGGTGGTGGAGTTGTGCTTGAGGAAGCTGGAGGATTCAAGGCTCCATCTGGGTTAGAGTAAGAAAATCCGGGATGGTTGTGGTTGGGCCGGTAATTGTTGAATTGCCGGTTGTTGTTGAAGTTCCTTGGGCCTTGATAATTGTTGAAGTTGCCCCTTCCCATGTAATTCACATCCTCCTCCTTGGAAGACAAATTGGCTTGTGGAAGCACTTGAGGGGTTGCTTGGTTCTTCAAAGTTGTAGCACACAACTCCCTCAAGGACTTCAATTCATTGTTGATGGCGTCAAGCTTGAAATTGCTCATGGTGACTTCACTCACCTCATAAGCTCCCACCTTTCTCCCTTCACTCTTCCTATGGGAGTATTTCTCAATCACTAGAGCTTGCTTCTCCACAAACTCCCAAGCTTCATCTACATGCTTCTCCATAAAAGTCCCACCGGAAAAAGATTGGAGCTTGAATTAGCTATCTTCATCAAGTCCCTTGAAGTAGATCTCCAATAGCTCAATTTTCGGTATGCCATGGTGTGGACAATCAAGGAGAAGATCTTTGAACCTCTCCCAAGACTTGAACAAGCTCTCTCTATCCTTCATCACGAAGGCATTGATCTTCCCTCTTAACTCGGTAGTCTTGGAAGGTGGGAAGAACTTAGTCAAAAACTCAGTTGTCATCTCCTCCCAAGTACCAACTCGCCCTTGTGGAATAGATTGATACCAAGCCAAGGCTTTATCCTTAAGAGAAAAGGAAAAGGCCCTAAGCTTATGGTTGTTGCTCTCCAATCTTGGCGGTCTAAGAGTCTCCATCAAGATCTCATAATTCATCAAATGTTGATGAGGAGACTCTCCTTCCATCCCTCCAAATTGATTATGCCGGATCATTTGTAGAACTTGAGGGCGGAGCTCGTAGTTGTGAGTTGCGGGATCTCCTAAGTTTACACCCGCTCGGTGTGCTCTTTGTGCCGGATCCATACGTCTCCCTAATGTTTGTGGCTCTTCAATAGCAATGGGGACAACCCTAACATTCGCCGCCGGCTGCGGTTGTGGTGGAGGAGGTGGAGGTTGTTGACGATTAAGCTCTCCTTGTACAAGGGCTTGCCTAATCTCATCAATCTCCCTCCTAGTTGCTTCTTGCCTCTCATTGGCAAGTCTCCTTTCTTCCTCCAAGAGCTCATCTCTTAGCCTTATTTGCTCTAAGGCTTCATCCAATTCAGCTTGGAGATCTCTTCCGGCCATCTCTTTTCCCTTTTTAATACTCTTGGATCTAGATCTAAGGGTTTTCTCCGGTTCGGGGTCGAATGGAGCTAAATCCTTTCCACGAGATCTTCGCATACACCTAAAAAGTAAGAGATGTCCTGAAAAGCAAAGACAAAAACCAAAGAGAGATCAAAAGCAACAAGAAAGATCTACACTAATAAACAATCACAAAATAGACTCAAACTAGACCTAGTCCCCGGCAACGGCGCCAAAAACTTGTTACGCTAAGATCGTGATGCGCAAATGGGTTTTAAATTTATATTCTCGTTATAATTATCCTAACTCCTAGCGAAACCCGCAGTGTACGGGACGTTTGTAGTAGGGATAGTATTCCGAGGTCGAACACAAAGACTAAGGTGAAATTGATTCGATTTATTGATTGAGTTTAGTAAAGACCTAGGTTGAAAGAAAAGAAAGAAATAAAGAAATGAAAAATCTCAAATGTTTTTGGTTGGTTTTTGGTGATCAATCAAAGATCACAATTCATGTAAAGTAAACAATCAACTAAATTATGAATCAACACAAATAAACAAGCTAAACAAGATATAGATCAAAGAAAGAAAAGACGGATTCTAGGGGTTGGAAGTTCCGGTTATGGCATAGGACTCAAGCTATCTATTCATTCTTTGGAATAACTATGTTGGGGTTAAGTGTTTCTAGATTGGGATCAATCACCGAGTAAGTCTCATGATCCACTAGTCCATTCCCTAGGTCTCATCACCGGGTAAGTCTCTAAGAACCTAAGGGACGGAATTCTACACAAACCGGATTGTTACCTAGAGATCTTAACCTATCTTTACCGGGTAAGTCTTGGAAAGGGAAGTCCTAAACAACTATCCTAGCACACTTAATCCAATGGCGGCTTATTAGGCTCACCACTACCTAAGGGTTGTTATCTTTGGAATCTAAGAGTAAGGATTACCGGGTAAGTCTCTCCTAACACTTAGTTGCTAACGCTAGGTCACTCTAGGATAGATTTAACTCAACAAACACTTAGGATTTCAACATTCTAATGATCTGAGACAAGATCCATCGAACCAGGGAAAATCACGGGTTGTTCTACCTAAACCACGGCCGTGGTTTGTCAAGAACCGACCGTGATTCCTAACAGAGGCTACGTTTATGCACACAAGTCATCCAAAGATAAATCTAAGTCCGTGCTATCATAGCCCTAGCCATAACCATCCTTTCCTTACCCTAGAACCACATCTATTTAGCCTACAACATTCATAATAGAAATTGAAACGATCAAACACAAAATCATGACATCCATTAAAAAGATAATGAAGAGAAAGAGATGAATAAGTGAAGTAAACAAAACCAAACTGAAAATGAGATTAGAATGACTCACAACCCTTCCAAAAGAAGGTTCAAATGGTTCATACAACTCTAGAATTAGAATCCGGAATTCTTCAATACAAAAACTATCAAGGTGTGGTAATGGTGTGTATTCTTCTTCTTCTCTTCAATGGAGCTCTTCTTCTTCCTCTTTGACACTTTCCTTCCTAGAAAGACTTCTTGTTGAGAGAATATTTTTGTTAGAGGATAATGGATAATGGAGAGCTGCTCCAAGATGCCTTTCTCAGCCCATGAAGGACCACTTTTATAACAAATTTTGCATGAGCTGGCCATGAGAGTCGTGGCACAGCTGTCACAAGAATCTGGCAAAAACCACGGGTAGAATCACGGCCGTGGAATGTGCTAGTGAACCGTGATTTGCTCCAGAAACTTCGTCTTGGGTCATTAAGCTGTGATTTGGTGCATGGCTTATGTTGGCAAGGCTCCATGAGTCTTCTTTAGCCTCTAGTTTGCATCCTAATGAGCCCGGAGGTGTGTCATCTCGAGGATTGATTCTCGAATGCATCAATTAAGCTCCTAAATCTCCCAAAATACCTATAAAACACGCACAAGTCCGTGTAGACGTCTATCTCGACAAAATACGTGAATTGAGTGCAAAACGTCGTGAACTAATGCTAAACCATGCATGAATGAGTGAGAAATCTATCTAAATGACTACTTAAACCTAGCTCATAAATCGTGTTATCAAACTTCCCATAGGCGGGCATCCCTAGAATAGCATCAAGGAAAGGGATATTAATGTGTAGTTTATTCATTAAGTCAAGGAACTTACCAAAGTGCTTGTCTAGATGTGCTCTGGCCCTTGACTGGGGGAATGGAAGTGGTGGTTTATATGCAGGAGGTGGAATATAAACTTCAGTTTTCTCCTCCGCTTTATGTGGTTCCACCTCGGTTGGCATCTCGGCCGAAGTGTTCTTCGACTGCACCTGGACCGAGGTGGTTTTCGTCTGTACTGGCATCGACCGAGGCACTGGATCTGCAGTCTTCAGTCCACTCCTTGTCGTTATGGCCATAATCTGGCCTTAGGGTTGCTTTCCGTCCTTGTTGGAAGCTTCCCTGGATCTCTTGGCGCTTCATTCGCCTTATTGAAGAATTGTTGTTCTAAGGCTTTTTGTGCCTTCAAAAATGAAGTCATGGATGTCTCCATAGAGCTTAGCTTGATTAAGATGGCCTCCAGCACTGCGTCTTTCTTTTCTGGCTGGGACGAACTCGATCCTTGCTCCTGGCTCTTTAATGGAGTAGAAGAAGAAGAGGAAGAGAGGAAAGTATTAGAGGAATCATTCGAATTGGAGTTAGAATGATGGTTACCCGAATTTTGGTTGTTTGCCCTCCAATTCTTGATGTTGGATCCTCTATTGTTGTTGTAGTTGTTGTTCCGGGAACCGTTGTTGTTGTTACTGTATCCATTGTTGTTCCTTGATCCTTGATCTTCCTTCTTGGTTTGAGCAACTAAGAGTTCCTTCAATTGTTTCACGTCATTCTTCAAAGACGTGAGTTGATTGTTGTTAGGTGGAGCATCTTGAAAGTTGACTCTTTTAACTCCACCTTCAGCTCCTTGGTGGGAGTATTTCTCCATGTGCAAAGCTTGCTTTTCTATGAACTCCCAAGCTTCGTCAATCGGCATATCCATGAACGTGTCGGCGGATAGTAGTTGAAGGTTGAACTAGGTGCTTCCGTCCAGTCCCTTGAAGTATATCTCCAACAACTCTATCTTTGGAATCCCATGATGTGGGCAATCCAAAAGAATGTCTTTAAACCTCTCCCATGACTTGGACAAGCTCTCCTTGTCCTTCATGATGAATGCAATTATCTTCCCTCTCATTTCAGCGGTTTTAGAGGGGGGATAGAATTTATTCAAGAATTCCGTCGGCATCTCCTCCCAAGTACTGATTTTTCCTGGAGGAAGAGATTGATACCAAGTAAGAGCTCTATCTTTCAAAAGAAGTAGAAAGGCCTTAGCTTTTAGTTGTTGTTTTCCAGCCTTGAAGGTCTCAAGGTCTCCATCAAGATCTCATAGTTTTGTAGATGTTGATGCGGAGATTCCCTCTCTAGCCCTCCAAACTGACATTGACGAATCATGGAAAGAACTTGCGGTCGAAGCTCATAATCATGGTCCGCTGGATCACCTAGGTCGACTCCTGGACGCCTTAGTTGTTGATTAGGGTCCATCCTCTGCCCTAGGGTTTGTGGAATACCTGCAAAAAGAACATCTCGGACTGGCATCCGAGGTGGAAGTATCTCGGCCGGGGCGACAGGTACTGGATTCTGCCTCGGTCGAGGGTCTGGAGCAGGGTCTTGCCTCGGTCGATGATCTGGGTTCGGTCGAGGTAGATACTGGTCTCGTAAAGCTGCCATATCTGCTTCGATCGCTTCAGTCCTTGCGCGAGTCTCTTCCCTCTCCAGTCTCAGCTCTTCTTTGCTGAGGCGTAGCTGTTCTAACGCCTCCTTCAATTCGGCCTCAAGATCGTGATTGTCTTGGTTGGCCATCTTCGCTTCTTTCAAGCGTCTTTTGTATGTCTTTTCTGGCTCGGGATCGTAAGAAACGATTTGCTTCCCAGTGCGGGTTCTTCGCATAAACCTAAGAAAAAGAACCTGCGAAAGTCACTCAAGTAGAGTGGTTAGTAGAAACAGGGGCAAGTGCCCCGAAAGCAAACCGCAACCGGCTCGGTCTAGACCAAGTCCCAGGCAACGGCGCCAAAAACTTGTTCTTTGGCAAAACTCTGTTCCATTGCCGGAACGAGAACTTCGTATGTACCTAAGAACAAAAACCTGCAAGAACACTCAAAAGAGATATAAAATAACAAGAGCAAAGCTCCCAAGCTTGACAACCGATAACCGAATTCGGCCTAAACCAAATCCCCGACAACGGCGCCAAAAACTTGTTCGTTCCAAACGGTGTGTGCAAGCTTTAAATTTAGAACCCTAGATGTAAGCTTAAAACAAGGATGCGAACCCGCAGTGTACGGGTCAATCGTAGTAAAAAGCAAGAAATTCCAGGGGTCGATCACAAGGACTTAGTGAAACAAAGCAGGAATAGGTTGTCAATGCAACTACTAACCACAAAAGCGATTAAAAAAATAAAAGATGATAAAAAGTCAATTAGGGAAATATGCAATTCCAGGAATTAAAGCATCTAGTTGTGGTTCCAACTCAAGATTTAAAGATAAGCGGACAAAGCTGAGATATTTTCATAGGGAAGGTGTTACTAAAGTGGAATAGATCACCGGGTAAGTCTCACTACTCACTAATCCCAAACCGTAACTCCTATTACCGGGTAAGTCTCAAGGAATTAAGGAAAAGAACTATAACCTCAAACTAACACTCCAACTAAGGGAATAGAATCAACCTTTACCGGGTAAGTCTCAGGCTAACTCACAAAGATGGGATGAAAGCACACTCAAACCCCAATAAAGGATAAACCTTTATTACCTACACTTATGATCTTGGGTAAACAAACAAAGGAATTACCGGGTAAGTCTCATCCTAAGCTTGCATTGAACCAGGAAAGGTGTAATAAGAATAGGATTTGGCAGACTCTAACACTTAACTCTCAGTTTCGGATCAGGTAAGTCACCTCGGTCAGAAGAATTCCACCCCGGCCGAGATGTTCATCGACTGAGCGAGATGTTCTAGGGTTAAGGTTAAAGACTCGAACTTTCAGGGTCCTAGTGTGATTAAGATTATTCTATCATTGTTTTTCCCACAACCTTCAGCCAATCACCCTAGAATCACACAAGGAAATTAGCCACTCATCATCGTGAAAGTAAAAATCAAATATATGGGAAGAAAGAGAATAATCGAACAAGAAAACCTTAAGAGAAAGGCTTCAATAACTTAATCAATTATCAAACAACAAGCGTTCCTTGGATCAAAATCCATTAAGACAAATCAACAAAGAAGGGAATCTAAGAGGATCTTACAAAACTCTTCACAAAAGCTATAAAAGCTACCAACTTTCCTCCTTCAATCTTCCTTCAACCTTCAAAAAGGTTCTTCAAATCTCCCAACTATAGTGGGGTAAACGGCGGTCTTGCGCGATGTGTAGCCCTAAGCGGTCTTCCGGGTGATAGCGGATGTTCGCGTGGTAAGTGGGGTCTGCGGGAAATGCGGGATAAGCGGGGTATGCGGGATAAGTGGGGTATGCGGGATCAGCGGGGTACGGATTTGTGGAAAATCCAACCCTTTTTATAGGAAAATTACTCTCCAAAGATAAGATATCTTAGAAAGATCTTTTCCCATAAAAATAGGTAAAATATATGGGCTAAATTATCTTCTTCCTTCCAGGAATCCAGCCTAAAAATATAAGATCCTCTTTCCAAAAATAAAAGATCTCAACCAAGAATAAAATATCCTTGCCGCGTCCAAGGTGTTCGCCTCGGTCGAGTCAGCTCCTCTGGATCACCTCGGTCGAGGTGACTCTGTAGTCAACCGAGGTGAATCACAACTGAATGTGAAATCTCTCAAATCTGGTCCAAAGTGAATCTCTAATCCAATTCCATGATTCCTGGATTCTTCCTTAAGCTCCTGAATGTAGCTCCAATGACTCCTTAGCTCCTTTTGCTCCTTTTTGATGCAAAACATGTCATTTTACCTACGATTACAATGAAACTTGGTGTAGACCTCAATTCCCGCAAAGGTAGATGAAAAGACAATATAATCACATAATATACATTCAAACATGCAGATTATTGAAGATAAAACGTTTAAACAGGCCCCAAAATATAGACAATAATTCATGCTATCAGTTCCAATCTATAGTTCCTTGCTAATGGGCCGCTTGGCAAAACACTTCTCCCCACCTAAAAGTGATCGGCTTTGAGTCGTCTTTATCCTTGGGCCGAAAGGTAGAAAAATCGTGCTAGTCGATTTACAAGGAAAACCGTACGATTTTATGAAGGAAAAATCGTCCGATTTATATGCAAATTGGCACGATTTTCTTCAACAGAGAATGCTCGTCTTTTGGCTTGTTTCCTTCCTCCCTTTTGTGACTCTTTTACTCAACTCCTTTGATTTTTGTGATTCCCCTAAGACTTCTTAAGCTTCCCTAATAGCCTTAGATGCTCCTTGCTCCACTTTTGCTTCCAAATCCACCGAATTTACCTACAATTCCACCAAAACTCATGTAGACCTCTATTTCCGGAATATAAATGAATAAAGCCTAAAAGGTACAAACGTTCTCTCTAAATGCAAGGTAAATCGAGGTAAACCTCTACAATATGCATGATTATAATGGTATATAATTCATGTCATCAAAATACCCCATACTTGCCCCTTGCTTGTCCCCAAGCAAGACTCAAACCTAGAATACAAGATGTCATGGATTATATATATGAAAACTCAAAAACCTTTTGTTTGGTAGTGCTTCTTCTTATTGGATCACCCTCAAAGTGATGTTTCAAGAGATAGGAAGACAAGGCATGTATCAATGATAATAATAATATGAACTAACTCTCTTTTCCTTCTCAAAAACACAAATAAGAGACATGATAAAGATGTACAGGCAATTAAAATCAAACAAGTCTAAGCCATGAAGTCTTAAATACATGCATAAAAGTCTCAAGGTCTTCCAATCAAAGAAAAGGTCTAAGAAACGTGTTAAAGGAGGGAATTCTTTTCGGGAATTGTGGTGCTAATCCGGGAAAGAGGAACAACATAATACCTCCAAGAACTTCACTTCACCACACATGCTTTGCATGTAAAAGCTTTGCTTTTTTTATACTTTACTTTTTGAGAGTATGGACAGTGGTGCACAATAACCGAAGCCTAGGAGATCGGCGTTTCTCAATTTCGAGATGCCTCAAACCCTTGATGCACATACCATATCCCGTTAGGACTTGTCGTTCAATCGGACTTTGGCAAGACACAAACACCCGGCTATGTGAATGGTGCCGAGTTACTCATGCTCATGTTCAACGTCCCCAAACTTATAATTTGCTACACTTTCACTTAACACATTTTTATTGACCCTCCCACATCAAAAATGCCTTTTTCAATCACCTATCCTAATTCTCGGATGGTAAAAAGGAGGTCAATTACTTCATTGAGGAGCTAGCATGAACAAGATATGGATTAGAGAAGAAGTGAATTGCCTTGGTCATTCTTATATGATGCAAAAGAACTTATGATATAGCTTCGGCCATTATTTCCTTCTCTTATCAAGACATCAAGATCATATAAACCATTCATGCATTCAAGTAAGAACGACAAGCTCATTCATGCTAAAATTAAAATCTCAACATAACTATGTCATCTTTTTGCCTTTTCCACATCACAATTCTCATCATAGAGGTCATTTCCATCATAAGAAGCACAAAAAATTTTTTTTGAAAACTCATAATTTTTGAAAGAAAGTATGCAAATGCGAATGTCATAGTGGAAAGCAAGTAGTGCAAGAGTTATTACAAGTCAAATCCTCAAAAGTAATACAAAGTGAATAAAGTGCTAAAATGAAGTAAAAGAGATTGTAAGTACCCCCACCTCATACTTAATCTTCACATTGTCCCCAATGTAAAGAATCAAGCATAAGATGGAGAAAAATACTTACAATGTAAAAGGAGTGGGAGCTCAATCCTCGATCGGTGGTGGTGGTGGTGGAGGATATGGACACATCGGTGCGCTGGGATCGTAGAAATGGCCGAACTGATGGTAGTACATGTCTCTCATCTGGCCATCATAGGAGGAGTGTCTAGCATCCGTCTCCTACCGGTACGCCGTGAACTGAGTGTTCAGGGCGCTGTAGTCGGTGTGGAGGGCCTGATAATCTGAGCACAGATCATGGTAGTCGGTGCGTAGACCCTGGAAACTAGAGACTAAGTCTCTAAAATGTCGGGGAGGTCCATGTCCGCGTCCCCGTCCTCTACTGTGGCTAGGAGCTTGTGCAAAGGAATGACGGGGTGGCTGCATCTCATCCTCCGTCTCCTCGGTGCCTCGACTAGTCCGGCTAGGTCCTGCAACATGAGTATCGGTATCCATGGCATCCGTGGCATGTCCACTATAAGTGTCACTCTCAAACTCTAGCATGTTCCCCTGGTGTACTCCATCCTCATGATCCTCCTCATCCTCAGTATCACCTGCATCATCATCATAATAACAAGAAGGAAGAGTTACCTCCTCAAGCATGAGTACAAAAGTCTCCTTCCAATTACTCTTGTTCCGAATGGTGTATTCGAACTTCCACAGTATCTCGGATGGCTTTTTTGTGGATCCTTTGCCCACGGCATGGGCACATGAAGAGTTCCTCTCCCTCGAGGAATCAAGACCTATCTCGCTACCAATCTTTGTGATCCTAAGGGTTGGGCACTCTCAGCTAAAGTGCAATCTGAAAAATCTAACTCCAATGCCTTTGCCACATGAGTGACAAGGCCTCCACCACATATGTCACCCTTTGCCTTGTTGGCTATCTTTCCTAGATAGTCAGCAAGCATAAAGGTGATGTCAGGAATGGTGCTACAAGTCATACAGTACAGGATAAAGAGCTCATCAGCCTTGATATTTTGTGGGGTCTCCGTTCGTGCAAACAAGCTCTCACTAAGAATCCTATGCACTACCTTAAAGGAAAGGTTGTACATACTAGTCTCTTTCGAATTCCCGGATCTCCACTTATCACCACCATACTCTCCCGCTTAGATGGTTTCCCAAAAGGCACTAGCACTCACTCCTCTCGCGAATGTGCCTGCATAAGAATAGGGAAAACCAAACAAATCCCCAAAGTCATCAATAGTCATAGAATTGTTTTGGTTCATGAGGAGGAAATAGACCGTCCTCTGTCTAGGATCATGCTCAAATGTACTTAGGAATTCTAGGGTGATCTCGGTGTAAGCATCTTCCCTAATCATGGCAAACTGACTCAGCCCAACTCTATCTAACATCATGTCCACATCCTCTCGAACAAACAAGGAATCTAAGTCATCTAACACAAGGTATCGAGGAGGGGTGAAGGGACGATCTAAGAGACGTTCATATCTCTTCTTATGTTTTGAGAGGGGAGGGGGGAGTTTTGGTTTGGCTTGAAAGGGTGGTGGTGGTGGGGGAGGGGCTTTGGAAGAAGATCCTTTCTTCTTCCTCGCATTTCGAGTGATTCTTTTCAAAGTCTCCATTCTGCAAGGAAAAATCGTGTTGTTCTATGAGAAAATCGGACGATTTTTCTGGGTTAACACGATTTTTCTGCCGATTTCAACAATTCTCACAATTTTGTAAAGTTCTGAGCAAACTATCACCACACACGGTCTCCAATGGTTGTTTCTAAGCAAACCCCTCAATCAATCTCAACAAACAAACAATCTCTAAGCAAGAATCAAAATCGAGCAAAAAACTTAGGTTTCGAACTGAAAAACCTGAATTTTGGATGGATGAGTAATTTGCCAAGCTTGTTGTTGCGAGATCCTTGTTCCTTGTCGAAAATGCTTCAGTTTAGGCTAAAGAATCGTTCAAAACGATTAAGGAATGAGGAGATGAGAGGGTGGGCGATTTTCGGCTCTTTGGGAGAAATGGAAATCGGGAATAAAGAAGTGTGGAATGAGAGAATCGAGTGGTGAAGGCTTTATATAGGCCGGAGGTTTTGTGAAGAAAATCGGCCGATTTTTGGGGTCGATTTATTTGTCGGTCCGATTTTTCTTCACTTTCTCAGCTAAAGGAAGAAAATCGGTCGATTTTTCTTAGGGGGGTCGATATGAGGGACGATTTTTCTCCCTGTTGCCAAAAATCGTCTTGCTCTGTTCCTGAATCGAACGATTTACTTTGTGTAGCTCGATTTCTTTCCTTATTTTCTTTGAAGATTGCAATTTGAACTATTTTGTATCCCCTATCTTCATTGATTTCTCAATTTGGACCTAATTCCGGCGATTTTTGACACAAACAAACCAAGAGTGCATCGAGGAACAAACAAAAGCTAAAACAAAAGAAGTAAAACAACTAAACTAAGCTAAACTAAGTGATAAGAGAAGAAATGAGTTATACTACCATGGGTTGCCTCCCAAGAAGCGCTTGATTTATCGTCTTTAGCTGGACAGTGTTTGTTTTGGTGTTCAATGGAGGAGGATAGGGGCTATCTCCTCAACCGGAACTTCCAGTGTGTACTTCTTCAACCGTTGGTCATTTAATTAGAAACTTCTGCTTTGTTCACCCCATACTTCAACTGCACCATGGGGGAAAATTTGTTTAATTACATAAGGTCCTGTCCAACGGGATTTAAGCTTACCTAGGAATAGTCGAAGCCTTGAGTTGAATAGAAGAACTTGATCTCCTTCTTTCAAATCCTTTAGGATGATGTGCTTATCATGCCAACGCTTTGTCCTTTCCATGTAGATCTTTGCGTTCTCATACGCATTCAGCCGGATCTCGTCTAGCTCGTTGATGTCCAAGAGCCGCTTCTCTCCGGCTTCTTTCATGTCAAAGTTGAGAAACTTGACAGCCCAATATGCTTTATGCTCTAGCTCTACAGGAAGATGACAAGATTTACCATAAACAAGGTTATATGGAGTTGTACCTGTTGGTGTCTTAAAGGCAGTTCTGTACGCCCACAGTGCATCGTTGAGCTTCATCGACCAGTCTTTCGGTGTAGCTATCTTATGGGTCACCCCATACTTAGCCAATAGAGTCTCAAATTGACGGGTTGTGAAGTGCGTTCCTCCATCACTAATGATGGTTCGGGGAGTCCCAAACCTTGGGAAGATCGTTCTATTGAAGAACTTCACCACTACCATTGCATCATTAGTAGGAGAAGCGATTGCTTCTACCCATCTTGAGACATAGTCTACGGCTAGGAGTATGTAATGGTTTCTACAAGAGGATGGGAATGGTCCCATAAAGTCTACTCCCCATACATCAAATATCTCCACTTCTTGTATGTTGTTGAGGGGCATCTCATTCCTCCTAGAAATATTACTTGTCCTTTTTTGACAAGCATCACAAGCAACAACATATTTTTTGCACATCTTTGAATAAGGGAGGCCAAAGAAATCGGAACGAAGTACCTTAGCACAAGTTTTGTGGGAACTAGCATGTCCTCCACAAGGTAGAGAGTGACAATGGCGGATGACACTTTCCACTTCATCTTCCGGAATGCATCTTCTATATATGCAATCGGGACCTCTTTTGAAGAGAAGAGGTTTGTTCCAATAGAAATGTTGGACGTCCTTAAAGAACTTCTTTCTTTGAGCATATGAAAGTCTGGGGGGAATCTCCTGACAAACAAGGTAATTTACAATGTTAGCAAACCATGGATCATTACCTTTTGAGATATGTTGAAGACACTCTTCAATCTCGTGTAGTTGTTCGTCAGGAAATGAGTCGTCCATAGGGAGTTCATCCGCATCGTTGGTGAGGTGTGGAAGACGATTAAGGTGGTCAACAACTGAATTTTCCGAGCCCTTCTTGTCACGGATCTCTAGATCGAACTCTTGTAAGAGTAAGATCCATCTTAGAAGCCTTGGCTTCGCATCCTTCTTTGTGAACAAGTAACGGATTGCTGAATGATCCGTATAGAATATCACCTTCGTACCTACAAGATAGGAACAAAATTTTTCAAAAGCATAAACTACGGCTAGAAGTTCTTTTTCCGTAGTAGCATAATTCAATTGAGCGTCGTCTAGCGTCTTGCTAGCATAATAGATGGCGTGTGTACGACCATCTATCTTCTGTCCGAGTACAGCTCCTATAGCGACGTCGCTTGCGTCGCACATGACCTCAAAAGGGAGAGTCCAATCGGGTGGTTGGATGATGGGTGCTGAAATCAAAGCCTCTTTGATCCTGCAAAAAGCTTCTAGACATTCTTTCGAAAACTCGAAAGTTGCGTCCTTCATTAAAAGATTAGTTAAGGGTTTTGAAATCTTAGAAAAATCCTTTATGAATCTCATATAGAAGCCTGCATGTCCTAAAAAGCTTTTAATTCCTTTCATAGAGGATGGAGGAGGTAGTTTCTCAATAGTTTCTATCTTAGCCCAATCAACCTCTATTCCTCTATTTGATATTAAGTAACCTAACAAAATTCCTTCGGTGACCATAAAATGAAACTTCTCCCAGTTTAAAACTAAGTTAGTGTCTTCACATCTCTTAAGGACTAGTGAAAGGTTAGAGAGACAGTTATCAAAGGAAGAACCATATACCGAAAAGTTGTCCATGAATACTTCCATGATATTCTCTACATATTCTGAAAAGATTGCCATCATACACCTTTGAAAGGTGGCTGGAGCGTTGCATAAGCTGAATGACATCCTTCTATAAGCAAACGTACCCCAAGGGCATATGAAGGTCGTCTTCTCTTGATCATCCGGGTGAATGGGAATCTGAAAGAAACCGCTATATCCATCTAGATAACAAAAGTAAGAATGTTGGGCTAACATTTCCAACATTTGATCAATAAAAGGAAGGGGAAAGTGATCCTTCCTGGTGGCCACATTCAGTTTACGGTAGTAGAAGCACATTCTCCATCCCGTAACTGTCCTTGTGGGAATAAGCTCGTTGTTTTTATTGGCAACAACGGTAATGCCTCCTTTCTTTGGTACTACCTGCACTGGACTCACCCACTTGCTATCGGAAATAGGGAAGATGATACCTGCATCAAGTAGCTTAAGGATTTCTTTCTTCACGACCTCTTTCATGATCGGATTTAACCGTCTTTGAAGTTAGCATGAAGGTTTGTAATCCTCTTCCATTAAGATTTTATGCAAACATAGAGAAGGTTTAATGCCTATCAAATCATCAATAGTATAGCCTAATGCTCTCTTATGTTGTCTTAGAACATTCATAAGCTTCTCTAGTTCATCATCATTCAGATTCGCACTAACTATAACAGGATATGTAAAATTAGGCCCAAGGAATGCATACCTTAAGTGTGTAGGAAGTGGCTTCAATTCCAATGAAGGTGGTGCTTTGATCGATGATTCATGACCATCTAATGTCATGGGAGAAGCCTCTGAAGGTGGGGAAGGTGCACTATTAGAGTTGAGAACAATTGCAGTCAAGTTCGTAGAAACCGGAGAAATCAACGCTAAATCGTCCCTCTCTGAAGAAAATCGTCCGATTTTTGGGGCAATTTTTCTTCCTTTTGTCCAAAATCGACTTGCCTTTTCAGAAATCGTGTGATTTATTTTGTGTAGGTCGATTTTTTCACAGTTTCTGGGGTTAATTCCAGCTCTTCAAATCCTGCTACTGGCTCTTCCTCTACATCTTCCAATGCTTGTACCTCATCATCACAATCTTGATCTACTCCTTCCTTCATGATACTCATACTAAGAACCTTTTGAAGTGGATCTTTCATTAAGATCGAACTCACCACTTCTCTAGACTCTTCTTCATCAAAGATGTTAAAAACATCTTCTCTCAAAGATGGCTCTTTGATTAAAAAGGAGAGTACAAACTCCACTTTCTCTTCACCTATATTGAAGGAGAGTTGTCCATTCTTGCAATCTACCATGCATCCGGAGGTTGCAAGGAATGGTCTCCCAAAAATGATGGGAATTGGATAATCTGCAGGGATGTCAAGAACGACAAAGTCTATAGGAATGTAAAACTTACCGAGTTTTACGGGAATGTCTTCTATTATCCCAACCGGCCTGGTGATTGAACGGTCGGCCATGTAAAGCGTCATCTTCACCGGTCTAGGCTCTCCTAGACCAACCGCCTTGCATAAAGCAAGTGGTATAATGCTCACACTTGCTCCAAGGTCTCAAAGGGCATCATAAGTAACCTCTCCTAAGGTGATGGGTATGCAAAATGATCTTGGATCACGCAGCTTAGGTATATTAATATGCAGCTTACTCATAAGATCAATAAACTTACCGAAGTGTTTATCTAGCCGCGCCCGCGCTCTAGATTGAGGAAAAGGTAGAGGTGGTTTGTAGGCGGGAGGAGGAACATAGACATCTTCCTTCTCTTTTTCTTTCCCTTCTTCAGTGGTGGATTCAACTACTTTAGGTTGAGGATCGGTGGTTTTATACCACTTCTGGTAGTGATCGCCATAACCCTTCCCTTCGGGTTATCTTCCGTCTTGACGGGAAGCTTCCCTTGATCTCTTGGGACTTCTCCGGCTTTGCTGAATACTTGGTTTTCTAAAGCTTTGTGAGCTTTATCAACCGAAGTTATGTAACTCTCCAATCCTTGTAGCTTTCCTAGGATCGTCTCCAACATGGGATCGGGCTTCTCATTTTCCGTCTTGTTCGATCCATTTGATGATTGCTCCTGACTTTTCAAAGGAGAAGAAGAAGATGGAGATGTTAAAGCTTTTTCAGCATGTGAATAGGTATTACCTGAATTTTGTTGATTGGATCTCCAATTGTTGTTGTTGGAGTTCCTATTGTTGTTATTCCAGTAGTTGTTCCGGTAGTCATTCCTATTCCCTTGATTGTTATCCCTCCCCATATAGTTGGCTTCTTGCTCCTTTGCCTTTTGAAGGCTAGTTTTGATGATTTCCTTCAACTCTTTTATCTCATTGTTGAGGGAAAATATTTGTGTTTGCGCAGCTTGATTCAACTTGGCTCCTGGATCTCCTTGATTCCGGCTATTTGGATCCACCTTTCGGTGGGAATACTTCTCAATCACTTGGGCTTGCTTCTCAATGAAGTCCCAAGCATCATCTTCTCTCATGTCCATGAATGTGCCACAAGAGAGAGATTGGAGATTGAATTGTGTTTCCACATCCAACCCCTTATAATAGATGTCCAACAATTCCAGCTTTGAAATGCCATGGTGTGGGCAATCCAATAAGAGATCCTGAAACCTTTCCCAAGATTGAAACAAATTTTCGTTAGGTTTCATAGAAAATGCATTGATCTTACCTCTCAATTCCGCCATTTTGGATGGCGGGAAGAACTTGGTGAGGAACTCCGAAGCTAGATCTTCCCATGTCGCCAACTTTGCAGCTGGAAGAGTTTAATACCAAGCTAAAGCTTTGTCCTTCAAAGAGAAGAAGAACGGTTTGATCTTGTAATTACTTGTGGTAGCCTTCTTCGGCTTCAATGTCTCCATGAGAATCTCGAAATTCTGCAAGTGTTGGTGTGGAGATTCAGCACTTGCCCCACCAAATTGGCTTTGGCGAACCATGGTAATAACTTGTGGGCTAAAGCTGAATTCCTGGATGTGCTCAGCTCCGAAGTTCACACCTAGACGGCGTAGTTGCTGAATTGGATCCATCCTTTGCCCCAGAGTTCGTGGTTCATCCCCTCTATTAGCAACTCTCACATCTCCAGCTGGAATGCGAGGAACAACCGGTGGTCTTGGGTTGTTACGGATGGGATGAATCACCGGATCGATATCCTCAGGTTCCGGCATGTCCGGATCGATTTCTTCATCATCAAATGAATCATCTCTAGTGGACTTAGTTGGTTTCTTGACCTTCTTCTTCTTCCTTGCATCATTCAGCTCCAACTTCATGTCCAATATCATAGCCCTGAGTTCATCGATTTGGAATTGATGACTCGTTTCAGCGTCCGCACGAGCTTTCTCACTCAACTTAAGTTGACGTTGAGCTTCATCCAACTCAGCTTGGATGTTTCTCTCGTTATTTTCAGCCATTTTCTTTTCCTTCAACTTTCTTCTCAAAGTTTTCTCCAATTCGGGGTCAAAAGGAACTAGATCCTTGGGAGATCTAGTCTTTCGCATATACCTAAAGAATCTGCAAAGATCACTCAAGTAGACAAATCAAATCAAAAGAGCAAGAGCTCGCAAGCTAGACAACCGAAAACCGAATTTGGTCTAGACCAAATCCCCGGCAACGGCGCCAAAAACTTGTTCGCTCAATAGTGTGCGTCACTAGTTTTAAATTTATATCTAGAACTTAAAGCAAAGAGAACCCGCAGTGTACGGATCAGCTGTAGTAAGGCAAGAAATTCCAAAGTCGAACTCAGGGATTTGGTGAGAATAAAATAAATTTCAGTTATCTAACAAAGTGCAAAAGCTTTTTTAATTAATAAAGAGGCAAATGATTCCAAGGATTCAAGTATCCGACTGCGGCTTTTGATTCAAGACACTTCTAAAGATCAAAGGACAGAGTTTATATTGCCAAGGTTATTTGTTTCAAGGGTAGATATCGTACGGTGAAGTTCCGAAACCTATTCGTCTAATCCAAAGGCTCTCTCTATAAAGGTTGTTGAGGCTGCAATATAGAAAGGTCTAGGGATAAGAATTACACTCAAACTAACTACCCAAAACCCCAGGATCTGACTCTCCAAGGTAAAGATAGAAAGAACACTTAAAACCTTAATAAAGGATGTTGAGTCTCTCTATTACCCAAATCTTACAATCTTAATCTATTAAATGTAGAATCAATGATGAAGTCTCTTCACACAATTGATTAGAGGTTAGAAATATTAAGCAAGGCTGGGATTTAGGCAAGGATTAACTTTGGTTAAAGAATAAATCAATTAAAGATCGTCAGAGGAATAAATCGAATGGATCTTGAGAAAATCGGACGATTTTCCTGAAAAACAACACGATTTATCTGTTGTCGCAAAGTTAAAATCTAAACTCTCAGGGTCCAAATGTTTGAATGAGTTCAGTCTATCATCATCTAAGCCTCAATCATCAACTATTCTCCCTAGAGTCACAAAGGTTTTAGCCAACCATTTTCAAAATCAAATCAAAATTGAGATTGAGTGAATAAAGCAAATAAACCCGAATCTTGAATAAAAACTCAATAATCTCCAAATCTATAAACCAAATTCAAATCTAATCAAAGTATCTCTCAAATTACTCAATAATGTTTTCACAAATCACAAGAATCGCAAGGGAAACAAAGAATCTCACAAATAATGATCAAGATTGACTTCCCGGCTATTTCCCTTCAATCCTCTTCCAAGAATCTTCAATCTATCTCAAACGTGTAAAGATTTCCCGCTGCGGAACCCCTGTTTTCGTTCCTAGGGTTCAAATCTATAGTTCCTTACTAATGGGCCGCTTGACAAAACACTTCTCCCCACCTAAAAGTGATGGGCTTTGAGTCGTCTTTATCCTTGGGCCGAAAGGTAGAAAAATTGTGCTAGTCGATTTACAAGGAAAACCGTACGATTTTATGAAAGAAAAATCGTCCGATTTATATGCAAATTGGCACGATTTTCTTCAATAGAGACTGCTCGTCTTTTGGCTTGTTTCCTTCCTTCCTTTTGTGACTCTTTTAGGCAACTCCTTTGCTCTTTGTGATTCCTCTAAGACTTCTTAAGCTTCCCTAATAGCCTTAGATGCTCCTTGCTCCACTTTTGCTTCCAAATCCACTGAATTTACCTACAATTCAACCAAAACTCGTGTAGACCTCTATTTCCGGAATATAAATGAATAAAGCCTAAAAGGTACAAAAGTTCTCTCTAAATGCAAGGTAAATCGAGGTAAACCTCTACAATATGCATGATTATAATGGTATATAATTCTTGTCATCAGGTCGTTTTGTAGCAAGGATAGTATTCCGAGGTCGAACACAAAGATTAAGGTGAAATCGAATCAAATAAATGATTATGGATAGTGCAATTCTAGTCTAAGAAAAGAGACAGGAATAAAGAAATGAAAATCATAATGTTTTTGGGTTGGTTTTGTGGTTATCAAACAAGATCACAATTGATGCAAGATTATAAAACAAACTAACAAATCTAGCTAGCAATACAAACAAGCAACACAAACACGAGATATGTGATCAAAGAGAGAAAAGCGGATTCTAGGGGTTAGGAATTCCGGTTATGGCCTTGGACTCAAGATTCTAATCAACCTTGGACTAGCTATGGTATGTTGGGAAGGAATGTTTCTTCAAATGGGATCAATCAGCGGGTAGGTCTCATGATCCACTAATCCCGCAACTAAGGTCCTATTACCAGGTAAGTCTCTAGGAGCCTAAGGTTGGGAAATCTACACAAACCGGATTGCTATCTAGGAGTATAACCTCTCCTTACTGGGTAAGTCTCGGGAAGGCAAGTCCTAAACATCAATCCTAGCACACTCAGTCCAATAGCGGCTTATGAGGCTCACTACTACCTAGAGTTCGTCATCATTGATACTTAAGGTCGGAAATCACTGGGTAGGTCTCTTTCCTCACTTAGTTTGCTAGCATTAGGCTACCCTAGGCTAGATTATGCTTAACAAACACTAGGATTTCAACAATCTAACATCCTAACATTGAGATTCATCAATACAAGCACAATAGAGAAAATCACGGGTTGTTCATACTAAACTACGGGCGTGGTTCTTGAAGAACTGACCGTGATTTCTAACAGAGGTTAAGTTCGAGCAAGCAAATCATCCAAGAATACATTTAAGTCTATTCTATCATAGTCCAAGCCATAACCATCATTCCATTACCCTAGAATCACAAGTATTTAGCCAACAACAAGCATTTTAACATTCAAACTCAACAAACAAACATTCATGGCTTCCATAGCAAGAAAATGAATTGAAAGAGAAGAGAAACAAGTAAACACAAGTAAACCAAGCTGAATATATGTTTAAGAAAGACTTATAACCCTTCAAAAGAAGGTCCAAATCGTTCCTTACAAATCCTTGCAAATGTCTTCAACAAGCTCACTCAAAAACCACTCAAAAGTTATAAAAACTCTAAAACTAGTGTTGATCTTCTTCTTCTCCAAATGAGAGTGTTTTTGCTTCCTTCCAAGAGTAGCCTCCAATGGAATGATGTGTAATGAGAGAGTGTGGGAGAGAATCCTCTAGCATTAGCCTGCAGGACCACTTATATCCTCCATCAAGGGCAAGAGTCGGTTATGGAGATCGTGGGACAGTTGTTACAGCTGTCTAGAGAGAAACACGGCCAAAACCAAGGGCGTGAAAATGGCCTCTAGGCCGTGGTTTTGGTGGTTCAACTCTCTTTTGATCGTTAAACCATGAGTTGGTGCAAGGCATGCACCAACAAGGTCCTATGTGTTCTCCTTAGCTCCTAGCTTGCTTCTTAATGAGTCCGGAAGTGTGTCATCACGAGGAATGAGCCTCGAATGTATCGATTAAGCTCCAAAAGTTCCCCAAAATACCTACAAAACCGACAATAGTTCGTGTAGACGTATATCTCGACAATATGCATGAATTAAATGTAAATGTCATGAACTAGTGCCAAACTATGCATGAATAACGGGAAAAACTATCTAAATGGATGCCTAAACTAACGTCATAAATCGTGTCATCATTATGCCATGTATGGCCTTTGTGGTTTATTAGGTTGTGATGTTAGGTTGAGGATGATCCTATGAATCCCTTGGGTCTAGGTGTGACCCCTTTGATTGATAAGAGATTGATATATCTTTATGCCTTGTTATTAGGAAGTGTCCCTCTCAGAAGTGGAGGTTGATTGTGGTTGAGCTTGGTACGAGAGAGAGGTAAGTCCATAGGACTTACTTAGCTACCATCCTCAGATTGGTTGTTTGCATGAGTGGTGTGTGCGTTATGTGTTTGCTATGATAGCATGAGATGTCGTTTATTACCGACCTATGTTTTATTGCTTGCCCCGTATGCGTAGTTGTGATAACATTTCCCTTCATCTTGTAAGAGGCTGGGGGTTCTCTGTGCTCATGCCATTTGGTATACAGGAAGGGCACAATCCACTCTCATAGGGCCCCAGGTTGTGTGACCGACACTACTTGTAGATCGACGTCAGGCCAAGAGGCGAGGATGTATCGGTCCTTGTGTCACCTAGTTTCATCTATCTATCTATATATATATATATATATATATATATATATATATATATATATATATATATATATATATATATATATATATATATATATATAT
The DNA here is from genome assembly GCA_033239045.1 of Fagopyrum esculentum. Lineage (NCBI taxonomy): Eukaryota > Viridiplantae > Streptophyta > Magnoliopsida > Caryophyllales > Polygonaceae > Fagopyrum > Fagopyrum esculentum. The sequence goes on along the minus strand of BSUD01000004.1, from coordinate 58,477,679 downwards.
ATATATACAATTTGAGTGAATGACTATTCTATAAAGATGATAAATGGGTAAATGTGTGATAGCATGCTTATGCGTTTATCTTTCATGACTTGTGCTTGTGCTTATGCATTACCTTATATATGTATTGTTAGCTAATGGTTTTATACCATGTTGTAGATGCCCTACAGGATAGGTGTGTTGCTCAGTGATCTGGTAGAGTGGCAGGCTAAGGACCTCTCGTACATAGGATGGTTGTGGTCTTTTGGGGTTGTTTATGTTTCCCTCCTATGTAAGGATGATCTTTTGTTACCTCATGTGTTAGGATGTTGTTATTTATACTCGGCTATGATATTTTTATCTTTTGGTTGTACAATTTATACAGTGTTGTGCATTTGTTTTATATCTGCTAGTGTCATGTTGTAAGGTCCAATGAACTTGTTTTTAGGCTAGGGTCAGGATCCATTGTGAAATCCTATCCCAATGTGGCACTCTGAGTCCCGCGGATTTGGGGTGTTACAAGGAGGGTGATGAGGAGATGGGTGGAGATGAGTACCAGGATGTTGCAGCTGTTGAGCAGTCTTTTGGAGGCTATTGGGAGCAGCTGACAGACTTCAAAGAGCCACCTAGGAGGTCTACCTACCAGCAGCGACCTTCTGCTTCTTCTTCTTCCCGGCGTGCCAGTGTTAGTAAGAGGACGACTTGGATGGACGCACCGCCAACATGGATGGATGCTCCACCAACTTTGATGGGAGCACCGCCGGAGTGAATGGCGCAGAGGCCGACATGGATGGACTAGCAGCCAAGATGGGTCACGGGACTTACAGAGAGGATTGAGGCACTTGAGACCAGCTTTGATGAAGCTGAGACGGAGTGCCGTGACAACACAAGGATCCTCCGAGAAGTTTATAGGCAGCAGTTTGGGCGTCCATACGACCCAAACTTCTTCCCGTTCCCACTACCAGCGCCACCTATGTGATGAGTCGGATTGTATGAGTTTCTTAATGACTTTGTGAGTTTCTTTGTTCTTTTCCTTTTTCCTTTTTCACACATGAGGGACAATGTGTAACTCAAGTATGGGGTGAAGTATGATTCTGATTGTGATGTAATAATTTGACATTATGCTTTGCTTCTTATCCATGAACATTTGCATCTTTCATTTTCTTGTCACACGTTTCATATTTGTCTTGCATTTTTAAGCTTTGAAAAACCCATAAAAATTTGAAAAAATTTTAAAAAATATTGTGCTTCTAGGATTGGAAAAGACCTCAATGATAACAATTTTTGTGGATTGAAATTGTGATGACATTTATGTTCTTGATTTGAGTTGTGAATTGTGGAGAAATTGAGTATATTGAGATTCACCTCGGTTGACCACAGAGTCACCTCGACCGAGGTGATCTAGAGGAGCGTCCCGACCGAGGCAAGCACCTTGGACGCGGCGAGATATATTTTATTTTTGGCTGAAATCTTTTATTTTTGGAAGGAGAGATCTTATATTTTTAGGCTGGATTTCTGGAAGGAAGATCATATATTTTAGGGATTTATTTATGAGAGATAGATATATTTTATTAGGAAAATATCTTTTTAAGATATTTTATCTTAGGAGGGTAGTTTTCCTATATAAAGGGCTGATTTTCCACAAATTCAGCAACCCGCTACAGCCGGCGCATCACCGGAAAATACATGCTGAGAGCATCCAGCAGTTGAAGGAAGGAAGTTCATAGCTTGTTATAGCTTTTGTGAGGGGTTTTGTAAGATTCTCTTAGATTCCCTTCTTGTTGATTGTCTTATTGGATTGTGATCCAAGGAACGCTTGTTTGTTTGATAATTGATTCAGTTATTGAAACCTTGTTCTTAAGGTTTTTGTGTTCAATTATTCACTTTCTTCCCATATATTTGATTATTGCTTTCATGATGATGAGTGGCTAATTTCTTTGTGTGATTCTAGGGTGATTGGCTGAAGGTTGTGGGAAAAACAATGATAGAATAATCTTAAAATCCCAGTAGGACCTTGAAAGCTCGAGTCTTTATCCTTAACCCTAGAACATCTCGTTCAGTCGATGAACATCTCGGCCGGGGTGGAATTCGTCTGACCGAGATGACCTTTCTGATCCGAAACTGAGAGTTAAGTGTTAGAGTTTGCCAAAGCATATTCTTATTACACCTTTCCTAGTTCAATGCAAGCTTAGGATGAGACTTATCCGGTAATTCTTTTGTTTGTTTACCCAAGATCATAAGTATAGGTAATAAAGGTTTATCCTTTATTGGGGTTCGAGTGTGCCTTCATTCCATCTTTATGAGTTAGCTTGAGACTTACCCGGTAAAGGTTGATTCTATCCCCTTAGGTGGTGTGTTGGTTTGAGGTTATAGTTCTTTTCCTTAATTCCTTGAGACTTACCCGGTAATAGGAGTTACGGCTTGGGATTAGTGAGTAGTGAGACTTACCCGGTGATCTATTCCACTTTAGAAACACCTTCCCTTTGCAAAATCTCAGCTTTGTCCGCTTATCTTTAGATCTTGAGTTGGAACCACAACTAGATGCTTTAATCCCTAGAATTGCAAATTTCCTTAATTGACTTTTTATAATCTTTGATTACTTTAATCGCTTTTGTGGTTATTAGTTGCATTGACAACCTATACTAGCTTTGTTTCACCTAAGTCCCTGAGATCGACACCCCGGAATTTCTTGCTTTTTACTACGATTGACCCGTACACTACGGGTTCGCATCCTTGTTTTTAGCATACATCTTGGGTTATAAATTTAAAGCTTGCACACACCGTTTGGCGCGAACACTTACCTCACTCGAAGGTAATCTAAAAGCTCTACAACAACTAAAAGAACACTCAGTTTCCCTCAGGAAAGGAGCAAGGAAAGCCTATTCACACAAGCATCACAAATCAAGAACGAAACGGTTGCTAGAAGTCTGTAGCTTCTAGTCTTAATGATCTCTAAGAGATCTCCACAAGCTAAGAGTTCAACCTTAGTCTTACAACATACTTAGAAAACAAGGAACATCCATAAGAATCCAAGAAAGGAATGAGGAAAGCAAGGAAGGAAGCAACTCACAAGAACGGAATTTACTATAGAGGAAACCGCAGGGGCGGCTGGACAGGCGCTGGGGGCGGCAACACGTAGGGGCGGCACAGAAGAGGCGCGGGGGCGGATACGGTGCAGAGGCACTGTCGACTTCTCGACGACAACGAAAACCACGACAAGGCTCAAGCTTGTTCTTCCAACACTCTCACACTTCACAACTCAGCCAAGGGGGCTTGTGAACATTGAAGGATCATCAATGGAACGTTCCACAAGAATCAAGGCTCAAGCTTGATCCTTGAAGAAGAAGAAAAGGGAAGAACGAAGAAGGAAACAAAACCGAAGGGAAAGGCATGCAACAAATACATGAACATGATGAAGAAACCAAAAGAGATGAACTTACACGTTCAACAAGGTTGCAGGAAGCAAGGTGACGACTGTAGCTTTCAAGGGTTGAAGAAACGTAAGCAAGAAACGGGAAAAAGGAGGAAAGGTAGGAATATATAAAGAAGGGCTGGAAAGATAGATAGAAAGGCGTTTTAGGGTTAGGAACAAGATAAGGAAGCCGACCCATAAGATAGAAGATCGGATCTTCTGTCTATGAAAAGAAGCGGCTGACCCTGCCGCGGGTGCGGTCTGCCGCAGGGGCGGCACACTTCACCGCGGGAACGGTGAATGCGAAAGACTGGGATCTTACATAAAGAAATTATGTATATATATACATATACACACATTATCATTTAAACTATTTGAATATATATTTGGACAATGAAAGTATAATACTAGTAGAATATGAGGAAAATATGAATAATATTGAGTCGTTGAATTACTGCATCAACTCACTTGCAAGCTTCTCTACGCACATTACATAAAATAAATGTGTGAAATACTGCATACAAACTTACAAATTACTCAATTGAACTGTCTCTTTAAATCAATTTAATGAAGAAATTACTCAATCTAACGTATCCACAACCTCACATCTCTCCAAAAAACACTTCCCACTGAACCAACCTCTCCATATATTATAATAAAATGAAAATGATTCTTTTAATGTTAATGTAATTATGTTATTTATGCTCTCGAATTATAACGAAAAAAAAAAAA
>BSUD01000004.1:58418618-58473456 GCA_033239045.1 Fagopyrum esculentum | reverse complement strand
AAAAAAAAAAAAAAAAAAGCATATGAATGAATCTTGTGTAAATAGTGTCACTTTCACTTGTGTAGAATATATAGTTGAGTGGCGTGGATAGGAACATTTCGATACCAAATTGAAAAAGTTATGCATGATGGATGTACTTCGTAAACATGGACATGAATTAGAGAAAACTTGAGGTAGGATTGACCCTCTATATACTTTATTAAACAAGACGATATCTAAAATCAATTTTTATATTATATTTTTTACAAAATTACAAATTAAATCAAAAATCAATTTTTTACTAACACAATATCTAAATTATAAATGTTTAATTTTCAGAACATACGATAGATTGATTGTCAAACTTCTCAGGTACGTTACGATGTTAACTTAAAGGAAAGCGATATCTTGATTTTAAATATACTTAATGTAAACTTCTTAATTATATTTCTCATATTATTTCCAATATATATATATGGAAAGTACATTCTAATAAATCAATACACATTATTTATTTTCCATTTTCATCTACAATTTTCTACATCTTTCAATTCCAGTTCATGTTTAGTCGTCTTTTCAAGTTCTGACCATTTAAAGATACTTTTCAGGTTACAATTTTATTTTGCTTTGTCGTATTTTTTTTACGTAAATCTCACACCATCTAATAAGAAACATTTTGTATATTGATTTGTTTTTTTTAAAAACTTTCATGTTTTGTTGTATTTTTCATATTCCGTCTAATAAGTTTTGTCGTATTTTCCATACTTCGTCGTATATTTTTTTTAAAATTTTATCAGATTTCGATTGACCTAAACACCATTTCATAAGCAACACCCTGTTTTTTTAAATTTTGATTAAATTAGTTTTTTAAAATTGCTGAAATTTTTTTAAAATTTTGATCAGATTTCAATCGGCCTGAACACCATCTAATAAGCAATAGACAGTTTTTTTTTAATTTTTTGGTCAAATTCGTATTATTTTAAATATCTATATTTTGTTTCCGTTTTTATTTTTTATAAACATTTTTCACAAAAATTAAATTCCTTTCTGTTTCTTCACAAAAATTTCATTCGTGATAAATTAAAAGATTTATAAAAAAAATTTCATAAAAGAGATTCAATTTTATCTCTAATATTTATTTTTTTCAACATAATCTTTTTTCAACTGAATTTTAATCAAATTTGAAAATGCCGATTTATTTAAAAAAAATTGATCAAATTTCGATCGGACTAAACACCTTCTCATAAGCAACAAACTGTTTAAAAAAATGTATAGATTCATTTTTGAAATTATCTATATTTTATTTTTTTTATAAATATTTTTCACAATGACGAAAGATCTAAAGGTAAGATTTTGTAAGTTAAAAATTATGTTTTTTTTTCTTTACAAATTTTTAAAAATATCTATATTTTTTTTTAATAAATATATCATTGTTTACCATGCGCACAAGTTGATAACATTTTATTTAAAAAATCAAATATATAAATATACCCGCACAAGATACGGATGGGAACTAATTTGATATTAACCGTGCGAAAATGTTGCTTTTATTATAATGATTATAGTTTCTGATTTTAATATTTTATCTTCTACTTAGAATATCTTACCCCGATTCAACCTCCACAAGATATCATTAAATTTTGATTATATTTAAATCTCCTTTAGTTAATTAAGGAATTATGTTTCAAATGTAAAGATAAAGAATTAAGCAAATGGATTATGCAAGTGTGCCAAACCATCACGTACGTCAGAATATGCTCACCGAAAAAACAATAAACAGACATCCAAATATTCCATTAAAAAAAATTGAAATGAAAATATTCCATAATTTAGTAATAGATATTCTTGAAACGTTACCTAAATGACTATTTTTTTATTTAACTCGTCATATTTATCGCACGGAAAGAAAAACGGGTATGGAAACGGGGTGCGGACATCCTAAAAATCATAGTAACCGGAACAGAGCAAAACAATATAATTAATATATCATTTTAAAACTCTTGTGAAGAGGAAATTATATAAAATAAATGGATAAAATGGCTGAGTAAACCTTTTACCATTAATACTCTATTAAGAGTCCCACAACAAAAACTCATTAAGTAAATATACCCTTAATAGAATAATAGTGGTAAAACTTAGAGGGGTCCACAAAATGAAAGTCCAAAAAAAAGCTTACTTCACTCAAATTCTTTCTTAAATATAAATAGACAATACCGAATATGTGATATAATCAATGACAAATGAATGTGTCAATAGTTGCAGAAGCATTGAGAAATGAGGAGATTGATTGATTTCATTGATATTGATGTAATAACAATGAATGTCGTTGAAACCTAAAAAAAATGTAATAACTATGAAGCTCTTGTTTATATTTTTTGTATCTCTCATTGAGTCCATATTAAACCGTCATTCGTGACTATGATTTGGATGTGTCCGGTTCGTTCTTGATGTTGAAAAAATGTCTTGCTCGTGTCCGGAAAACTTTTGAAAGCTTTCAATTTTGTAGATGTTTCCGTGGTTGAGGTGTGTGTGGGTTTGTTTTACTGTTAAAGTCCGTGTGCATACGAGTGCACATGCGCGTTAGATCGAAAACCAACACATAAATCCAGCGATGTACACCATTCTAAAACCAATGGACAATAATATATATTATACTCGAGTCGGAGTGTCCACAATAAAACTTATCATCTCCGACCTTTAAGTTGTTGCTAAGAAGTGGTTTAAAAATATAGATAGATGAAAGGCAAGTAATGATAAGTAAATGAGAATGGGTATTGGATATACGTGTAATGAAAATTGTCGGAATCTTGCGTGGATAACATTTGAAGATGAATTATAGTTATATAGTATAGTGGTGGAAGACATTAAGTAAGGAAGGGCATTATTAGTGGGCATATAGGACAAAACCCTTGTTATTTGGTGCTTTCACATAAAAGTAGAAGAGCAACACTTTTTCTTTGTGTGTGTCTCATATTGCACGTTTCATTCAAACAAGTCCACATACATCTACTTGCTTTCTACCTTTATAAATTTAACGCTATGTCCCACCCAGTTTCTTCAGCTCATTTTTTATTCTTATATACGGGATTCCGCTAATTTTCCAAATTTACGTAATGCCTTGTTTTTTGTCCTAACTATTTTTTTTTTTTTTTTATAACATTCGAATAAAATAAAGATTTAATATTATTTGATCAATATATGTACTTTAAAATACTCACGTAATGTATGTACTAGTGTATTACCTGTACTTTATACGGGATTGTATTTTAAATTTAATTTTATACAGTAATAATTTATCAAATCTAAGTTTAAAACATAACAATTAAAATATCCAATAATATCTCTTCATCAATATAAATTAAAATTTTTAAGCATCAAAAATTTCGAAATAGTTTTTTATTAAAATATTTAGCAAAGTAGTCTACCACATTTATTTAAATAAATTTTGTTAAATGTGTAATTTAAATAAAGTACTAGTATAATACCCGCACCTTGTGCGGGTTTTGAAAAAAATGAAAAAGAATATTGTGAAATAGGTTTTTTTACGTGCTTTCGTTTTGTATACTTCTCTAATCTAATCGACTTACCAACATTACTTTATTAAGGATAAATTTACTAAATGAGATTATACTACGGACATACTTAATAGAATAATAATATTATTATATATATATATATATATATAACAACATTTTTGTTTTTTTTCCGATTATGTAATGAGTTTAGGGATTTTTTCTTAGTTAATGGGTAACAATTTAATTTTACAATTTTTTTTGTATTTAACAACTCTTTTGTTTTTTTTGGATTATAATGCTTATTGGTGTATTAAAAATTTTATTTTAATTAATTATTTTTCGACTATAAATCTATTAGTTAATTAGTTATTTTATTTTTAATTATTAAAATTACAAAAGATTTATGTGATCTACAAGCTAAGAAACTTAACATAATTAAACAAAAATTTAGTTAATATAACGCGGTCTATATCCACAAGCTAAAAAAATTAAATTTTTTTAATTTAATTCAAAATTATCTTCAAAATCCGATAACTATTATCTAAAAATAACTTATTTGCTGATGGGTGGAAGAAAATCAATAAATAAATAAAATTAACATAAAAAAAGGTGTACACGTAAAATTTTTTTTAATAACTTGAAAATAGATCAGATACACGGAATTACGGTTAAAAATCAAATCAAGGGATGAAACAATAGAAAACGATTGTTAATAATACAATTTCAAAAAAAATTGTGGGAGCTCCATTTCGAAATACTACTCTCACAACGCACCACGTAAACTGTCATGTATATTGCTCTAGTAGTAGATATAGACTCGCTCATAACGTAAAATTTTTAGTTCCAAAAAAATAAATTTTTTTTGACAAATCTGTAAAACATAAAAAGTTCTAAGGGAACCATGAAAAAAATCACATGGATTCGGAAAAAAAATTCGTTCGAATAAAAATCCTAACAGAAAATATAACTAAAATGGAAATGAAATCGAAACCAATTTAATTAAAATCCATAATAAAAAGATATAACAACAATGGAAATCAATTTACCGTCAAAATGGAAATCAATTTTGTTGATAAAATGGAAGTTTTTTTATTTAAAAACTATCAAAAAAATCCAATGGAATCATGTAAAAATTTATAATATATTTATAGGTATTTTTCAAAAAAAAAAACAACGTAAATTTTGATGGATTTTATCAAAAAATAATTGTTCGCTTAAAATCTGATGGAACATTTCAAAAATAAAATTCAATTCAAAATCAATTTAATTAAAACTCGCACATAACGTAAAGTTGTAGTTTCAAAAAAATAAATTTTGTTCGAAACAAATTTGTAAATCATAAAAGTTCTAAGCGAACCATGGAAAAATCTGATGGAACGTTCAAAAAAAAATTCGTCGAATAAAAATCCTAACCGAAAATATAATTAAAAGGGAAATAAAAATCGCAATATCTTTTAATATATTTTTATAAATATTTATTTATTAAAAAAATGATTTGGTTGTTAAGGTAATTTGATTGTTAAAGCTAATTCGATTAATTTTTTTATTATTATTAAAAAATTGATTTGGTTTCTATAAAATTATTATTTTAATAATAAAAGATTTTATGGTTTAAAAAATAGTGTAAAAAATAAAGATTTATTGGCTTTAATTGTGGGAGCTCAATTTCAAAAAATCTTGCGTCCACAGCGCGCCACGTCATCAACCCGTGCTGTGTTTTAGTAAGTATAATAGATTTGGTTTCTATAAAATTATTATTTTAATAATAAAAGATTTTATGGTTTAAAAAATAGTGTAAAAAATAAAGATTTATTGGCTTTAATTGTGGGAGCTCAATTTCAAAAATCCTGCGTCCACAGCGCGCCACGTCATCAACCCGTGCTCTGTTTTAGTAAGTATAATAGATTTGGTTTCTATAAAATTATTATTTTAATAATAAAAGATTTTATGGTTTAAAAAATAGTGTAAAAAATAAAGATTTATTGGCTTTAATTGTGGGAGCTCAATTTCAAAAATCCTGCGTCCACAACGCGCCACGTCATCAACCCGTGCTTTGTTTTAGTAAGTATAATAGATTTGGTTTCTATAAAATTATTATTTTAATAATAAAAGATTTTATGGTTTAAAAAATAGTGTAAAAAATAAAGATTTATTGGCTTTAATTGTGGGAGCTCAATTTCAAAAATCCTGCGTCCACACAGCACGTCACGTCATCAACCCGTGATGTGTTTTAGTAAGTATAATAAATTTGGTTTCTATAAAATTATTATTTTAATAATAAAAGATTTTATGGTTTAAAAAATAGTGTAAAAAATAAAGATTTATTGGCTTTAATTGTGGGAGCTCAATTTCAAAAATCCTGCGTCCACAGCGCACCACGTCATCAACCCATGCTCTGTTTTAGTAAGTATAATAGATTTGTAATTAGAAAATTTAAATTATTTGGATAATTACAATTCAAAATCTTAAGAAATTTTAATAGTATTTTATTTTTTAAAAATATAAGGTTTAAATTTTCACCACAAATTTAGCAAAGACTACTTTGATTGTTTAACATAACCACTTTAAATTAATTATGATTTATTAAATTGATTATGATTTATGTTATTGAGGAGATAATGTTGGGTATTTAACAATTTTTTTTATCAAATTATAAAATTTAAATTATATAAAATATATTACTAAATTAAAAATAAAGTTTGGCCTGAGAAAAATTATGGCGAGGACAAGTGGCAAAGAAAGCTTCTCCTTTAATATATAACTAGTGTATTACCCGTGCCTTGCACGGGATATGATTTAATACCTATTATATATATATATAAAAATATAAAATTATTTCATTAGAGTTTAATATAATTTATGCACTATAAATTTAACAAAAAATTTTAATACACATAATGTGATTACTTCAACGTAAAAAATTTATAATACACTCTTTGAATAAAAGTGGCAAAAGATTTTAGGTACGTTTTTTTTAAAATTATCAATTTATATCAGCAATTAAAAATATACATTTAAATTACATAATGAAAAGATTTAAAAAAGTTTGTGGGCCGAGGAGAAATATGAGTCAAATTTTTAGTAATTCTTTTTTAATTTTAACAATCTTATTGAAATTACTTAATTTAAAGATTTAAGATTTAAAATAAGATATGATTTGAGATTTAAGAAACTTAATTAAAAAATTTTTGAGATGTTATTAATTGATAAAATGACACGTGACATTAGAGTTCTCATGGTGAGACACATGGATTTAGATGCTACTCGTAGTGTGTATATATATATATATATATATATATATATATATATATATATATATATATAAAAGATAGATAGATAGATAAGATAAAATAAAATTATTAAAAAATTTACTAATTTAAACACTTAAATTAAAAATCTGATTATTTAAACAAATTTGTATATACTTTTATTAAAAAAAATCAAGCACAAAACTAAAAATCTCATATTTTAACAAAATTTATTTAAATAATTTGGTAGACTATTTTAACAAAAAATATCTAAAATTTTTCAATTTTTTTTTTAGTTTTCATTCTTGATTAGATATTTTTGGATATTTTACCAAATTTTTTTTAACAAAATTTCGTTTTTAAATTTTTTTAATTTATATTATTGAAGATATTTTAGTGGATTAAAAAAAGATTTGGGTTAGAAAAATAATCAATTTTAAAATTTTTAATTTATATTACTGAAAATATATTGTTGAATATTTTAACAAATTTTAAATCTATTTATTATGACTTAGTAATAATTTAATTTATAAACGTAATTAATAATTTTTTTTAAAAATTTTGGTAGGCTTAGAGAAACCTCGTGTCAACACGTGAAAAAAAAGCTTCTCCTTTAATATATATATATATATATATAAAAGATATAAGATAGAATATAAGATTGATTCTTGCATTTTTGTTCCTGTATTTTCAAAAAAAGAAAAATCTGCCCCAACAATAAGTTGGAAACTTTTAATGTTATAATTTGTGAAATTTTGGTTATCAAATATATTGTGGGTGCGATTGCATGTTTGAAGACATGTATCCTGAACACAAGTAAGTGTTGTAAACTTCACTTATTATCCCACCAAAGTTATATGCTTACACTTGTAAATTACCGACTTATCGATACAAAACACGTGCATCTCAACAGAATTCGAGTTTACAATGCATGTTCGTTGTTACTAATTCAATATATTGTTCATCAACAGATTTCCGGACAAATTGGTTATAGTCCAACTGAGAATAATATATGCTTCAATTTAAACTTACCGTTTGGTTTTAACTAGGTATACCTTTTTGTTCATCAACAGATTTACTAATCGAAAAAGCTTGTCTATTCTATTGATTGAATAATATTTATAAAGACAAAATGTTAAAAGATAAATAATAAAATAAAACAAAAGATAAGCCCAATCTTCTAATAATTTATTAAATATTTTGGAATCGTTTGAAGTAATTCAAGTAGTATTTGATTAATTTTGTATAGGGAAACAAAATGTGAAAAACTTGATAGTTGACATATATGTTAGGGTTATATATGTAATTATGGAACTCTTGTAATTACCCTATATATTGTGATTAAGGTGTGCCATTTTGAGGACCAAATTGGCGGTTAACCGACGATTTGATAACCAAACCGGCCGGTTTGGTCTTTTTTTAAAAAAAAAAAAATAAAAATTACTCAAACCGGCGGTTTAACCGTCGGTTTGGGCTAAACCGCCTAGGCCAAACCTAAACCTAAACCGGTAACACACGATTTGGTCAAACCAGCAAACCTAAACCGCCGGCTTGGGCCGGTTTGGCGGTTTAGCGCAAACCGGACCCATGTCTATATTAATCCGACAAGAGTAATAATTATACTTAAAATTAACTAAAATTCCAAGAAATGTATTAATTGTATACGCTTTAGCCTCCCTATTTATACAACTTTTAAAACTATCAACCTTATTAGCTAATCGATGTGAGATAACAAAAGTCCTAAAAAAATTTTACGTAAATAGATCACGTTGATAATCCCCTTTAGAAAAACAAATCGTCCCAATAATAAAATTTATAATGCGGAAAACGAATGAATCCAACAAATTGTTCGAAGAGATTTACCTGCAAAAGATTCTAATTAGAAAAATGGTTTAACAAAAGATAATATTAATTGATAATTAAAAGAAAGAAGATAAGATCATATATTTTAATTAAAAAAATTTATCCCAAAAAATACATTACTTCCAACAATAAAAAGTAACGTAAAATTTTCCCAATAACAGATCATTAATTTAATGAAAAAAATTCTCTAACTTAAAAAATAGGTTAAAAAAAAATTTATTGACCAAAAAATTATGGAGATCCATTACAAAATACTGTTTCCACAATGCTCCATCATATTTACTTAATATATATTTTAGGGAAAAACAATCTTAAGTAATATATATTAATCCGATATGAAATAATAATTATACTTGAACTTTACCATAAGGAAAAAAAATCTAGTATTTGTACACGCTTTAGACTCCATATTACAAGTTTAAAAAATATCAACCTTATTATCTAATCGATGTGTGATAACCACATCCTTCAAAAAATTTAATATAAATAGATCACACTGATAATGCTCTAAAAGAAAAATGGTTTAACAAAAGATATTATTAATCAATAATTAAAAGAAAGAAGATAAGATCATATATTTTAATTATAAATCTATTTGTCCCAAAAGATATACTGCTTCCAACAATAAAAAGTAACGTTCCAATAACAGATTGTTAATTTAATAACAAAAGGATCTCTAGCCTAAAAAATAGTTTAAAAAATAAAGATTTATCGGCCAAAAAATTGTATAAGCTCCATTTCAAAATACTGCTTCCACAAAGCGCTACATCAGCATGACTTGTGCTCTGCTTTAGTATGTATAATAAAACTTGAGACAATAGATTTTAGGTGTTTTAGTATGTATAATATAACTTGAGGGGCACGATTACATAATAGACAATAGATTTTAGGGTAATGTTCATGTATAATAAAACTTGAGGGGCTCGATTACATAATAGATAATTTATATTAGGGAAAACATTACGGGTGAACAATCTCACATAACATATATGTAACACCCCGAATCCGCGGGACTCGGGATGCTACGGGTTGGGGCCTCACAATGGGCCCTGACCCTTAGCCTGACAACAATTTCACCGGATCTTGCAACAAGGCACAAATAAAGGCCAAAATCGAAATACATTTTTATGCAATGAAAAGAAAACCCGAAAGAAACAAAAAAACGGACTTTAGCCAAAAACAACTCCAAAGATCAAACGCCATACAAGCGCCATACAAAACAATAAACGCAGAACAATACACAACCCGACTTGAACCAAAATCCCTCCTAAAATGTATGGAACCCCGGTTGCCCACTCTTCCGGATCTCTCGGCTGCATTCCTAAACTCCAAGGCAATCTACAACATCGGTATAAAACCGTTAGCTAATATTCAAAGCATTAGAATCAAGGTGATGACACACACACAAATAAACATAAACACACAACATGCTCGAAAACACACAAGTTCGGTTCATTATCTTTTTATTATTATTATGAAGTCATATCTCGTTCAAATTAAACTTTCGTTTGTGACACGAGAATCACCGCATGATCTCGCCTCGGTTACTACTCACCGTCAAGGAATGTCACTGATGCATCTGGCCGTCTACCTGCCCGGGCTAGTCACCGAGAACCCCCTATCTCTCCGCAAGAGCTAAGCAGTGTTTTCACCGCCCGTTATCATACACTTGGGCCAATATCAAAATATAAAGTTGTCCTATGTCCGGTTTCGTTCTTATAACATATATAAATAATAAACACACACCAAACATAACAATAACCACACACCACCAAACACACAAAGATGCTAATACAAGGGATAGGAACTAAGTAAGTCCGGAGACTTACCTCGTCTTCACACTCAACTCACAACACTCTCGCTTCCCTTGGGAAGAACCTATAACCTGCTCACAAGAGGATATATATATCAACAACTCGCTCAACTCAAAAGTCTAAGGCGTTTCACACAAACGATCTACGCAAGATCATTTGACTCTCATTCTAGGACCGTATCCTAGAATCTATAACACTCACATCTCCCTCAACGCATGAGGAGATCTCTCAACATCATACTATCTCTCATAAGATCATACTTAACATCTAAGAACAAAGTATAAGCCTACGGGGTCTAATATGCTCACCACACTAGCCTAAGGTCCAAAAGTCACTACATGCCATTTACTCTAAGTTATACTAGATCCAACCTAGCATGATACTACTAAACATAACTAGATCGAGGAAGAAGTTACTCACACGAGGTCAAAGGCGGAAACAATCTATGGATGCCGAGTATGGATTCGTTGGCCTTTACCGGGGCGCTTCCGGACCTATATAACGTATATAATCTAAGGAAACTCTCTTTCAAAACCACGGTTAAAACCCGCAACAAAACATTTTCCAAGGTAATTTATTTAATTTTATAACATGGCTCGAAATCCGCAATCAACTTTTCCGGACAACTAAGAAACTCAAGAAACATAGCCCATTTTCCGAATTAACCGTGGGCCAAATCTGTAATTATATAACTCAGTAGGGCATAATAGATAATTGCAAAAAGTTGGGTCATAAACTGAAATATAAAAATATGGGTTATTTCATGTGAATACACTTAAACAGTGGAGGCCGACTGGGTGTCTTCAGACCTCGTTTCCGGTGGTGCTAGTACGGTTCCTGCGTCGGCAATGGGCTCCTCCGATGGTCTGCAGCATGGTCTAGATGATGGTGGTGGTGGCGACGGCGGAGAGAGGCTTCTACGGTGGCCATCTCATTTGACGTAGGGACCTCCGAAGGGTCTTTGGCGATGCAACCCTCTGGTGGTGGTTGTGCTGCTTGAGCAAGGCTTCCAAGGCAACTCAGTTGGTCTCCCCTAGGTTTGAGGAGCCTCCTTGACAGCCTACTCCGGCAGTTATCCCCTCGTGGTGACGGTGTCGAGGGTGGCCTGCTGGTGGCTCCGGTAGGCGGCGTTGAAGCTACGAAGGAAGGTTGCCTAGTGCTCTCGGCCCACATCCAAGCGGGAAGTCTTGGACGCACGAGACCCTGGGTCTACGGATGGGTGCCATAGACAGATCGGAGGCTTGGAGGAGGCTCGATAGGTGGTCGTTGGCTGCTCCGGTGGCGGAGAGGGTGGGTGCTTCTATTAAGCACTGCGTGAGGGAGAGAAGGATAGCAGACGTGCTTCGATCTGCGTGGATGAGAAGAGAGTGAGAGGGTTGAATGGTGACAGAGGGAGAGAGTTGTGAGGGATGGGTTGGGGCTGAGTGAGAGTAGGAGAGGCAGGGGTAGGTGTAGGAGAAGGGAAGAGCGACAGGTTGAGAGGTATAAGAGGGGTAGGGTTGTAGATGGGTAGGCTAGCTGGGCGGCAAGCAGGACTGGGCAACGAGGCAGCTAGGGCTGGCTAGTCCACTTAGTTTGCTGCCAAAATAAAAGAAAGGAAAGCTGGTAAGGGGAAGAGAAACCAAACGGGGCCGGCAGGGCTCGATCTCATAACCTCCGGGCTGGAGAGGGAAGGGAAAAAAAAGAAAAGGAATAATAAAAAAATGAATCAAATAAATTGGAATGAACTCGATCCAATTTTATCCGGTTCGGGATTTTCGGATTGGGAACCTTTTCCGAAAAAGATACGGGAATATACGTGGATCGAATTTAAAAATAAATTCACCAAATAACCTTTACGACATATATAAAACGATCTCGTAACTATATTACGAGATTTAAATAATAACAAAATACCGTAAATATATATATATATATACATATATATGTATATACTCGTAAAACTTCCTTATGATATATTAAAAGTATCAATAAACCGCTAGAAAGAAAATATCGAAAAAGCTCCAATTAACGGGATGTTACATCCGATCCCCCTAAAAACAAGTTTCGTCCCAAAACTTGCCAGACGCGAACTTCTCGGTCCCTAAGGCCGAGGTATAAACTCATAACTAGGAAGGCTTTAGAACTTTTAATCTATATACACAAAATTGCTCCAACCCTATCACACCATATTTATAACCGGATTTAAAACACATTCCCGCACGGGGTGCAAACCCACATATAACATCACACATATGCACACTCAACGAAGGGAAAAACTTGGTCTAACCCATCGATTCTATCAACGCTACTAGCCTAGCGTAGCACTCAACTAAAGATACTATCTTTCGTCTCCCTATAAGCCTCATTGGTTCCCCGTCTGCCACTAGATCATCATGACTGACCACACGTCTTGAATCATGCATGTAGCCTCTCGACTAATACGCATGAAACACCGGGTGAACACTCCTTACCCTTGGTGGTAAACCCAACTTCCGATTCGCGCTAAGATTCAGGAAGGTCGATATATCGGACTCAACGTCCTTCTCGGGTCTTTCTCAATGCAGCATCTCCAAGTAACGAAGGAAGTACTTTACTCCATACTACTTCTACTAAAAAGACACATATGCTATTACTTTTACATCGCTCCTCAATACTCGATCAAGACTGGTCTTGAAGAGTAGCTTGTACACTTCAACCATCATGCCTCGAGGGAAATTCACAATAGTTACACCAATGAATCTCATCTTAACTCTCAATAACTCCATTGTCAATTTCCTTCTCACTCAATACTTCATTGTCATTCGGAGTAGGTTAGCCATAGATGGTGTTACTTGGAGAATCTCTCCACAAATCCGGTAATGACCAGCAAAATTAAGCAAAGTTGTAACTTCTTTCACATCCTTCGGGGGTTGTCATCCTGAGACAAATTTTCATCCAACTTCTCTATTCTTCGAGAGTAGACCAAAATGTCTTATTTTGGGCATTAGTAAGCCCATATGGAATCACTACAACTCGTAGTGACCATGGTTTGTCCAAAATGCCGTGTTTGCAATATCCCAAATCTCGAACTCTATTGGTGACAATCCGACCTTAAATCATTCTTAGAAGGGACTACAAACCCTTGCGACCGGTCGAGTAGATCATCTAATTGTGGTTAGGGATACTTGTTCTTCATTGTTATCTTGTTCGGCTCATTGTCATCGATGTACAAACGGAGATAACCGTCTCTCTTTTCGCAAACTGGTGTTCTCCATAACAACTTCAAATCAAGAGTTTAAGATATATTCCAAGTACTTGTTACCGTTCCTTTATGATCCCACAACCTAGTTACTTTCCCCCACAATCATCCATAGACCTCCCGCACATGCGCGTTCTCGTTTGTCACCAATTAGCTTATAACTGACCTTCTCCAATGTCAAAGACTTACCATTCCTCTATGCTTCCATGTTACCATTCTCCTGAAAGCTACCCTCCTAGGGGTACTCTATCTCAACGCCGTTAACTCTTACCACGTTCCATGCTTTCTTACTCTTCCATAAGACGACCATACTCTTTTCGGCTTTGCACGCCGTATAACTCACCTTTATAGGTTTAACCGCGCCTCAGGCTATCTTGTAAGTGTGTCTCCTCAAAATCTAATGTTACTCAGCAACCGTTCGCGTTTCTCTTGGTTGTTGTCTTACGTCTTTTTATAACGAAAAACTCCTTGTTGCGTCACTTATCTTCTCGGAATCACGTCTACCCTCTCTCCCTTCTTCTCCACCTTTCTTAGCCTTATCATTATAACGAAAACCAGTCAACTCCTCATGATTTCCATCATGCCATTCTTCTCACAACTCTTGTAATGTGGCGCTCCACTTATTGGTACTTCGTAAGCTTAACTTACGGTATCTTAAGTCTTTCGCAACTGATTCGATCACTCTTCTCATCTTGACTCCAACGCTTAGGAGCATCTAAGGAAAGCTTCACATCTTAATGGAACACCTCCTTTAACCTTGGTAGAATGCCCCCATCTCCTCCTCGATTCGCATCTTTAGTTGTACACGCGTCTCCTTAAGTTCGTTAACTCCATTGTTCTCGTCGTCATTCGATCATGGCTTCTTTAGAACCGCTTCTACACTTTAATGTTGCTCCCTTTTTCTTGTATGGTCTCCATCTCGATTTCTCTTAAGTTGCCTCGAGTTTTTCTTTCACTAGGTCGTCCTTCGTTTACGTCATCTCTACTCCTCTTCGATATCCTTTTCAAGGAATCCGAGAAACTCCATGGTGTTCGTCCGCACAAATACTCAACTCGATACTTGAGCATACTCTTCCACGTATGAACGCCATTCCACGCCAACAACGTCGCCTTAAAGATGGTGATATTGTACTATCATCTTTTCTATAAGGTCCCATACTATATACTACTATATATAATAATCCGTATATAAGATTGTATAAGTCTTATGTCCATATTACTATTAACATATCACATCCGGAATCCATCACAACAAAACAAGGTCCAAAACGTATAATAATCTACATATATATCAAGTCCATCTTGCAATTACAATCCATATATACATATCTACATATAATATATATACATATAAATATCAAAATCTAATAAAGTAAGCTGCCGAGATCCGCAGAAGGAGTGGTGGTCCGTACATTCTACCCCGACTGACTATGCTCGTGATTTTAAAAAGGAAAAATCATTTTAAACTTAGAACCCTTGGGGGTTCTTTTTCCCTCAATCTGGCCTTTAGAAGATTGCGAGTGCCATTGTTATAAACCTAGGGCTCTAATACCACTTTGTTACACCCCGAATCCGCGGGACTCAGGATGTTATGGGTTGAGGCCTCACAATGGGCCCCGACCCTTAGCATGACAACGATTTCACCGGATCTTGCAACAAGGTACAAATAAAGGCCAAAACCGAAAACATTTTTATGCAATGAAAGGAAACCCAAAAGAAAACAAAACAACAGACTTCAACCGTAAATAACTCCAAAGATCAAATGCCATACAAGCGGCATACAAAACAATAAACGCAGAACAATACACAACCCGACTCGAGCCAAAACCTCTCCTAAAATGTACGGAACCCTGGATGCCCACTATTCCGGATCTCTCGGCTGCTTTCCTAACCTGGAAGGCAATCTACAACATTGGTATAAAACCGTTAGCTAATATTCAAAGCATTAAAATCAAGGTGATGACACACACACAAATAAACATAAACACACAACATGCTCGAAATCACACAAGTCCGGTTCATTATCTTTTTTATTATTATTATTAAGTCATATCCCGTTCTAATTCAACTTTTTTTTATGACACGTGAATCACCGCATGATCTCGCCTCGGTTTCTAATCACTGTCAAGGAATGACACTGATGCATCTGGCCGTCTACCTGCCCGGGCTAGTCACCGAGAACCCCCTAGCTCTCCGCAAGAGCTAAGCAGTGTTGTCACCGCCCGTTATCATACACTTGGGCCAATGTCAAAATATAAAGTCGTCCTATGTCCGGTTTCGTTGTTATAACATAAATTATAAACACACACCAAACATAACAATAACCACACACCACCAAACACACATAGATTCTAATACAAGGAATACGAGCTAAGTAAGTCCGGAGACTTACCTCTTCTTCACACTCAACTCACAACACTCTCGCTTCCCTTGAGAAGAGCCCACAACCTGCTCACAAGAGGATATATATATATCAACAACTCGCTCAACTCAAAAGTGTAAGGCATCTCACACAAACGATCTACGCAAGATCATTTGACTCTCATTCTAGGACCGCATTCTAGAATCTATAACACTCACATCTCCCTCAATGCATGAGGAGATCTCTCAACAACATACTATCTCATACTTTCATACTTAACATCTAAGAACAACGTATAAGCCTATGGGGTCTAACATGCTCACCACACTTGCCTAAGGTCCAAAAGCCACTACATGACATTTACTCTAAGTTATGCTAGATCCAACCTAGCATGATACTACTAGACATAACTAGATCGAGGAAGAAGTTACTCACACGAGGTCAAAGGCGGAAATGATCTATGGATGCCGAATATGGATTTGTTGGCCTTTATCGGGGCGCTTCCGGACCTAAAACCGAAGCTAAGAAAATTTAGCTTATACGCTAAATTTGAACGCAATCTATAACGTATATAATCTAAGGAAAACTCGCTTTCAAAACCACGGTTAAAACCGGCAACAAAACATTTTCCGAGGTAATTTATTTAGTTTTATAACATGGGTCGAAATCCGCAATCAACTTTTCCGGGCAACTAAGAAACTCAAGAAATATAGGGCATTTTCCGAATTAACCTTGGGCAAAATCTATAATTATATAAGTCAGCAGGGCATAATAGATAATTGCAAAAAGCTGGGTCATAAAATGAAATATAAAAATATGAGTTATTTCATGTGAATACACTTAAATAGTGGAGGCCGACTGGGTGTCTTTAGACCTCGTTTCCGGCGATGCTAGTACGGTTCCGGCGTCGGCAATGAGCTCCTCCGATGGTCTGCAACATGGTCTAGATGATGGCGGTGGCGGCAACAGCGGAGGGAGGCTTTTACGGATGCTATCTCCGTCTTAAGTAGGGACCTCCGAAGGGTCTTTGGCGATGCAACCCTCTGTTGGTGGACGGGCTGCTTGAGCAAGGCTTCCAGAGCGGCTTAGTTGGTCTCCCCTGGGTTTGAGGAGCCTCCTTGACAGCATACTACGGCAGCTATCCCCTCGTGGTGACGGAGTCGAGGGTGGCCTGTTGGTGGATCCGGGTAGGCGGCGTTGAAGGTGCGAAGGAAGGAAGGTTGTCCAGTGCTCTCGCCCACATCCAAGTGGGAAATCTCGGACGCACGTGACCCTGGGTCTCCAGATGGGTGCCATAGACAGATCGGAGGCTTGGAGGAGGCTCGAGAGGCGGCCGCTGGCTGCTCCGGTGGCAGCGAGGGTGGGTGCTTCTGCAGAGCACTGCGTGAGGGAGAGAAGAATAGCTGGCGTGCTTCGATCTGCGTGGATGAGAAGAGAGTGAGAGGGTTGAGTGGTGACAGAGGGAGAGAGTTATGAGGGCTGGGCTGGGGTTGAGTGAGAGTAAGAAAGCCTGGGGTCGGGGTAGGTGTAGGAGAAAGGAAGAGCGAGGGGTCGAGAGGTAGAAGAGGGGCAGCGCTGTAGATGGGTAGGCTAACTGGGTGGCAAGCAGGACTGGACAACAAGGCAGCTAGGGCCGGCTAGGCCTGTTGGTTTGCTGCCAAAACAAAAGAAAGGAAAGCTGGGATAGGGAAGAGAAACCAAACGGGGCCGGCAGGGCTCGATCTCACAACCTCCGGGCTGGAGAGGGAAGGGAGGAAAAAAAAGAAAAGGAATAATAAAAAGAAGAATCAGATAAATTGAAATAAACTCGATCCAATTTTATCATAATTGGGATTTTTCAGATCAGGAACCTTTTTCGAACTTTTCCGAAAAAGATACGGGAATATACGTGGATTGAATTTATAAATAAATTCACAAAATAACCTTTACGACATATATAAAACGATCTCGTAACTATATTACGAGATTTAAATAATAATAAAATACCGCAAAATACATATATATATATATATACTCGTAAAACTTCCTTAAGATATATTAAAAGTATCAATAACCGCCGGAAAGAAAATATCGAAAACGCTCCAATAAACGGGGCCGTTACAATATATTAATCCGATATGAATAATAGTTATACTTGAACTTAACCAAAAGGGCAAGAAATGTATTATTTTATACCCTTTATACTCCCTATTTATACAATTTCTAAAACTATCAACCTTAGTATCTACTCGATAACAAAATCTCTAAAAAAATTTTAACGTAAATAGATCAGATTGATAATCCTCTAAAAGAAAAAATAATTTAATAAAAGATAATATTAATTGATAATTAAAAGAAAGAAGATAAGGTCATATATTTTAATTATAAAAAATTTGTCCAAAAATATAGATTGCTTTTAATAATAAAAAATATCTTGAAATCTTTCCGATAATAATTTGTTAATTTAATAATAAAAGATTCTTTGGCTGAAAAATAAACATTTATTTGCCAAAACATTGTGGGAGCTCAATTTCAAAATGATGTTTCCACAACGCGCAATAGGATTTGTGCTCTGTTTTTGTATGTATAATATTACTTAATACATATCTTAAGGAGAACATTACAGGTTAACAATCCCACATAACATATATTAATCCGATATAAATAATAATTATACTTGAACTTAACCAAATGGCCAATAAATGTATTATTTGTATATGCTTTAGACTTCCTATTTATAAAAGTTCTAAATGATAATCCTCTAAAACAAAATTGGTTTTGTCCCAAAAAATAGATTGGTTCTAACAATAAAAAGTAACGTGAAATCTTCTCAATAACAGATTGTTAATTTAATAACAAATGGCTGGAAAAAAAATAAACATTTATTGAGCAAATTGTGGAAGCTCCATTTGAGGACTTGTGCTGTGTTTTAGTATGTAAAATAGATTATTTAATACATATCTTAGGGAGAAACATTACGTGTTAACAATCCCACATAACATATATTAATCCGCTATGAATAATAATTATACTTGAACTTAACCAAAATGCCGTATTATTTGTATACGGTTTAGACTCCATATTTATACAAGTTCTAAAACCATCAACTTTAGTATCTAATCGATGTGAAATAACAAAATTCCTCAAAAAATTTAACGTAAATAGATCATACTAATAATCATTTAAAAGAAAAATGATTTAACAAAAGAAAATATCAATTGATAATTAAAACAAAGAAGATAAGGTCATTCATTTTAATTATAAAAAATTTGTCCCAAAAAAGATATTGTTTACAACAGTAACGTGAAATCTTTTCGATAACAAATTGTTAATTTAATAACAAAAGATTCTCTAGCTGAAAAATAAGCATTTATTGGCCAAAAAATTGTGTGAGCTCCATTTTAAAATATTGCCTCCACCGTTTTATTATGTATAATAGATTACTTAATACATATCTTAGGGAAAAACATTACTTGTTAACAATCCCACATAACATATATTAATATGATATGAATAATAATTATACTTGAACTTAACAAGAATGCCAAAAAATGTATTATTTGTACACGCTTTAGACTCCATATTTACACAAGTTCTAAAACCATCAACCTTAATATCTAATCGATGTGGGATAACAAAATCCCTTAAAAAATCTAACGTAAATAGATCAGACTGATAATCCTCTACAAGAAAACTGATTCAACACAAGATAATATTAATTAATCAGAAAGAAGATAAGGTCATTAATCTATATATATTAATAAAGTAGACTACACTAATGCTGACGTGGCGCCCCACAATTTTTCTCAAATTAAATCTTTTACTAAATCAAGAATTAAGCCAATAAATTTTTTTTATTAAAACAAAATCTAAAAACAAATCTTTTCTTAACTAATTTTAAAAAATTAATCTAACAAGTTAAGTATTTCACGTGATAGACTTCTCCTCTACGTTTCTATCAAATTAAAAAATATCAAAATCTAACAAAATCTACTAATTCCACAATTTACGTTGGTTGATCATAAAACCTAAATTTCTCTTGTTCCACGTTTTATCACTCACGCTATATGTGTGGATAATACCTCATCATTTTTCTGACAGTTTTTGTGTTCCAATATTGATCATATTTCTTCTTCTTTTTAAGGTTGTTATAATTTGAAGATCGGATTTTTCAAAGCTGCTTCATCTAAAATTTCAAGTTATTCCCTACGTTTTCAATCATCACACTCATTCTGCTATTCTTTATTCATTCCTTAATTTGTTTTCAATAACTGTTATTTCAACAACTTTGGTTTTCACTATTCCGTGTTTATGAAAGTGTCTCCCTTCCGCATTTCTTTTCACTTACCTACTTGTAGACAGATCTTCCGAGGTCCGCCTGTGAAGATCCATCAATATTTAAATATATCCGCACAAGGTGTGGGATATGAACTAGTTTTAATCATAAAAAATTTGTCCAAAAAAATAGATTACTTCCTATACTAAAAAGTAATTGTTAATTTAATAACAAAAGATTCACTGACTAAAAAAAATATTTATTGGTAAAAAAATTGTGGGAATGGTGAATTCATCTTAAAATATAAAATTTATAACTAATAAATAAGTGATAGACGTTTTAAAGGATGCATTAATTATTTGAGAAAAATGATATTAATTGTTGAGGAAAGAAAAGGAAATATAAAAAAGCGGGTCAAATCATATGTTGACAAGTGTTGTGAACGCATCTTAGTTGGTGTTTGTTAATTGTCTATAAATAGAGAATAGAGATGGTGCTTTGAAGCATTGCAAGGAAGTGTTGTCTAAACTCTAAAGAGCAGAAATATACGTATCCTCGCCGGCATGATGGAGTGGAGAACATGCTATCTGGACCTCCTCTTGGTTCCGTCCGGTCTCGGAGTCATCGCAATCTATCACGCCTGGCTATGGCGCAGGGTCCGAACCCGCCCTCTCACCACCATCATCGGCATCAACTCTACCGGCCGACGCTTCTGGGTCGCTTCTATGATGCGGGTAATAATCTACTGCCTCTTATTTCTTTAGAATTGATTTGTTAGGCCAAACCGTACCGGCGGTTGATTTTCATCCAAGTGCTTGCTTCCGTCACTTCCACTTATACAATTCTTTTTTTTATGAGCAAGATACATTTCAATGTTAATGAATACTTTTATATATTTATTTATTAATGATGCAACAAATTAAAATCCATGTTTTATGAGTAATAAAGGGAGAGAAAACTGTAAAACGGTAAGCAAGTAGCCGTGCAAGAAATGCGGCATCAAAAGTTGTGTGCTTTATTTTCTGTTTATAATGGCTATTGAAACGGAGACGCTTAATTTAGAAGCATGTACATACTGTAACGTCTACTCTCACATCACAATATCACATGCAAAGCCCCATCTACTACGTACGTATACAATGGCCCCATCATCACCTAAAAATACTTCAAATTTATAAACTGAAAAATGCTAATTAACAATGAATCAATGATTGGTAACATGAAACCAAATCATTTAACATGTGCATACCAATTTGTTTGGTTTTTTTTTTGGCATAACCAATTTGTTAGGTACACAACCTATTTGTAACATAAATGGACAACCAACCTTGTTTCAATAAGGTTGTGTCACGGCTATATTGGATCTTAGTTTTTATTATTTAATTCATCCATCCATCTGCGATGTTACGTGCTACCTTAATGTTACATTAATTATTATAAATTACTGGACTTGGAGGATTTAGAATGTTCACGTCTTATTTAATCATATCAAACTACCTAAATTAATAAAAATTCTATTTTATAAAAATATTATTTTGTGGAAAGAAGTCATATATTTATTTATTACTAATGGTAGTGTTTTCCTGAACAAGATGCCACCAACTGTTGGGTAGCAGTGTTACTTATTGGTATGCCAAATCATATATCACTACCCGCATTTATCTACGTAAGTTCTTTAAAAATTAAATTAATATTTTATTTTTCGCAGGATAATGAGAAGAAAAACATTCTAGCAGTGCAAACTCTGAGAAACACAATCATGGGAGCAACGTTAATGGCAACAACATCAATCCTACTGTGTTCAGGGATGGCAGCAATTCTAAGCAGTACATACAGCATAAAAAAGCCTCTAAACGACACCGTTTACGGGGGTCACGGGGAATTCATAATGGCTTTAAAATACGTCATCCTACTCTTAATATTCCTCTTCTCCTTCCTTTGTCATTCTCTCTCAATCCGTTTCATCAACCAAGTGAACTTCCTCATTAACAGCCCTAGAGACGACCCAAACGACCCCCAAAACGACCCTGAATGCTGCGTTTTGGCAACCACTCCTGAATACGTCTCAGAGCTCTTAGAGAGGGGAATTACGCTAAACACCGTCGGAAATCGGCTCTTCTACGCAGCGTTGCCGCTGTTACTCTGGATCTTTGGTCCGGTGCTGGTCTTCTTGTGCTCGGCCACGCTTGTGCCTTTGCTGTATAACCTTGATGTCGTCACCAGCGCCACTTCTGACGTCACAAAGAAAATGCGCGCGCATGGGACGAAAGCTAAAGCTGTGGGTGAAAATGGAAATGGAAATTCTGGTGGTGTTGGTGGAGACCACCGTTTGTCATCTGTTTAGTCAAATGTGTAATTCTGTGTCAGATAATTTTCTAATCTTTATTTTATGATACTATATGATGAAAACAATTGCATGCATGATGCATGGCTTTTTAGAAGGATAAATTATAAACTGAGATGATTGATGAGTTTTTTTTTTTTTTTAATTATTATCATTATTGGTATTATTATTGAGCTTTGAAATCATGTTCAACATCGTATTCAAGTGTCGCAATAATCCATCAAATAAAAGTGTCACGATAATCCCACTCAATTGATCATCTTTTTTATTTTTTCTTCCCCAAATCATCTTTCTTCTTTATGGTTTGTGCTTTTTTTCGATACTTTAGTTTGGCCTTGCAGTGATAAACAATCAAGCTGATTATCTAATAGATAATCAACTCATTGCTGATGATTTATCAGTGACGATGGTGGAAAATAGTAATATTATTAATTCAATATATTTGGATTATAAATAGAAAAATGGAATTAACAATCTGTCTTCTTCTAGCTTCATTTGTAAATGAGTTGGGAGACGACAAGACAAGGCACCATGAGCTCCATGGGAGATGGTGGTGCTATTAGGCGGCGGTTGTTTCTTTGAAACTTTGAAAAAGCAGGTCAAAGCTAAGTAATCAATAATGTAAATATATTGCATTTTGAATTGTCTATTCTTGGTTAAAGCATGAAATTGAAGGGACAATTCGATATGATTGAAAAATCTTGTATAGGATATACAGACGGCAAACCGATAGAGTTCAATAGAAAACATCGGAAAGCATTTAGTGAAGTAGACTTTTTTTTATGGGATTTTGTTTTGTAGACCCCTCTACTTTTTATCACTCTAATTGACTACCACTATTACTCTATTAAAGGATTAAGAGTATATTTACTAAATGTGTTTATGCTATGAGTACTCTAGATAGATAAATATGATAAAAGACTGATAAGACTCTACCGAAGATTTAACAAAAAAACCCGATTGGATCTAGAGTGATCCAACAACTCAAAAACACTTTGATCACACAAAGATTTGGTGACGCAGTTCGGGTTAAGCCCTACTATGCGGGATCTCAGGTGGGGAGAGCCAACCCAATCCACTAAGCAGATTACAGTGAAACTGGTTACAAGATAGGCAGAAAACAACAATCAAACCATGACAAAACTAATCAAAGAACAAAAGACAAGAATAAGATGGATAAGATAGAGGTCTCTAAAACCCTTCAAAGCTAACGATTTGTGATTTGAGTCAAAGCAAGATCAAGACAACAAAGAAAACTCAAGAACAATCTTGTGTGAAGCACTCGGCTCAGATCTCTCTCTCCAGGACAAACATCCGGGTTTCTCTCTTCTCTCTCAGATCTAGGGTTCGAGGAGCTGAAGTGTTTTGGCGTCTTAGGTTTGGAGAAGGCAAGGTAAGCTTAAGTACTCGGCGACCAGAAGCAACCCTCAAGCAACACTACGTTTCATCACCAACGCAGCGTTCAACCACTTAAGTGATCACATGTTCCGCACATGCACAAGAGATGGGCTAGAAGTTTATATTGGACCCCGATCAACTGGGCCCAAGCACTCTGCATTCAGCCCATCAGTAATTCAACCCAAGTACCATGACCAAGCTTACCAAACCCGACCTAACACTTACAGAACTCTAGCCCGCTCTATATGGTTGACTCGAACCGTGTTTTACACTATATCCTAATAGATGCCCTCCTAAACTCGGTCCTAACACTATAAACTAGCTACCAGTAGTGGATTAGGGGTACTCTTGTCCGTCGTCAATCCAAGGATGTTGTCTTCATGTACTATTCTCAATATGCAAAGAATCTCTACAATAAGAGAACTTTTTTAGCAGTGACGATCTTGGCGCCAAAGTTTGCTGGATTTAGATCTTCTTAATTTGATCTTTTGTATCACAAGATGCTTGTGCTTGACCTTCTTCCTTATGTAGTGGTACATGATATCTATATGCTTTGTTCTTTCATGATACATTGGATCTTTACACAAATACAATGCACTCTGACTATTAGTATAAATGATGGGAACATAAGTCTTGTTCTCTATTTCTTCCAACAATCCTTTGAGCCAAGTTGCCTCTTTAGCAACTTCAGTAGCAACCATGTATTCAACTTCAGTTGAAGACAATGCTACCATAGATTGTTGCCGGGACTTCCAGGAGATACAATTTCCAGCCCAAGTGAAGTAAATAGCAGTAGTAGACTTCCCGTTATCTTTATTACTAGCATAATCAAAATCTACAAAGCCAATCAGGTTAGTACGAGAGATATGTTCTTTATATACAAGCCATTTTCCTTTAGTACCATACATAAATCTCAATAAGTATTTCATAACATCCCAGTGAAGTATCCCAGGATTAGACATATATCTACTCAACACAGATATACCAAAAGCAAGGCCAAGTCTGGTACACAACATAACATACATGACAGAACCGACAACAACATCATAAGACACTTTAGACATTTTATTTTTACCTTCTTCAGTGGTAGGACAATCCTTTTTAGATAATTATAGGTGCCCTCCTAAAGGTATAGGTGTAGGTTTACAATTAAGCATGTTAAACTTTTGGAGCATCTTATGCACATAGTTGGTTTGGGACAACAACATGGTTTTCTTAGATCTATCTCTAATAATGGATATACCTAAGATCTTTTTAGCATGACCAAGGTCTTTCATGCCAAAGTGATTTTTCAGATCAAGTTTTATACTAGCAATCATAACTTTAGAAGAAGATATAAGTAATATGTCATCAACATAAAGCAACACATATAAGGGATCATGCTTCTTCACATTCTTAAAATATAAACAAGTATCATATACACTTTTGACAAAACCTAGTTTAATCATACAAGAGTCAAATTTTAGGTTCCATTATCTAGGAGAATATTTTAGTCCATAGATAGATTTTTTTAAGCAGACAACAAGCATTGTGATTTTTAGAACCAACAAAGCCTTTAGGCTGAGACATGTATATAGTTTCAATCACATCACCATGCAGGAAATCAATCTTAACATCCATCTGTTCTAATTCCCAATCAAACAAAGCAATCATAGCAAGCATAAGTCTCATTGTTTTATACTTAACCACTGGAGCAAAAATTTCATTATAGTCAATTCCTTCTCTTTGAGTAAACCCCTTAGCTACAAGTCTAGACTTATATTTATTAGGTTCATTCAAAGATAAACCTTCTTTGATTTTATAGATCCACCTACACTGAACTAGCTTAGAACTATTAGGTTTGTTAACTAAGGTCCAGGTATCATTAGCATGCATAAAGCCAATTTCATCTTTCATAGCAGCTATCCATAGTTTTGAATCTTTACAGTTCACAACTTGTTCATATATTTTAGAAGTGTAGGGATTTTTCACAACAGAAGCAGTAATTAAGGCATATTTAGCAATATTAGCATATTTCTTATTAGGTTATAGGCCTAGGAGCCTTGTCCCTAGTTAGCTGGTACATATCATGAAACTCAAAACGACATGAGTTTCCTTCATGATCCAGACTTTTACCAGTGGAACTCACATCGTTTTGAGTTCCACAACTGGTCTCACCAATACAAGCCAGGTGATTATTACTAGGATCTTGAGAAATATTAGGATTAGGATTATCTTCCCCCCTTAATTGGTGAAATGAGGATTACTGTTGTTATTTAGAGGTTGTGAAGGAAGGCTATTGCTTTCACTAGCAGTAGTGTTATCATTAGGTAGAACACTACCTTCAGAATAGTCACCAATGTCAAATTCCTCTTCAACATTGTTGTGACTGTCACTAGGCATGTAAAAGGAGGCTCCAATACTTGAATTCTCCTAAGACTCACCAACAGTGCTATTGGTCTCACTGGAATATTTATTTTTAAAGTGAATATCAGTTTCATTAAAGGTAACATTCCTAGACACAACTACCTTATACCCACCAAGTTGAATAAGGAGAAACTCTTGGTTGCAACTTGCCTTCACTCACATGAGTGTAGGCCGTGCATCCAAAGGGCTTAAGGTATGTTAGATTAGGTTTCATGTTAGACCATAACTCATAAGGAGTTTTGAAACCTATAGCTGAGGAACGAGATCTATTAATGAGGTAGGAAGATGTAGTAACAACTTCTGCCCACAAGGATGGTTTGAGACCAACACTAACAAGCATACATCTTGCTTTTTCAAGCAAGATTCTATTCATTCTTTCAGTAGTTCCATTCTGTTGAGGAAGAAGATCTATTAATGAGGTAGGAAGCTGTAGTAACAACTTCTCCCCACAGGGAAGGTATGAGGTGTTCCAGGGATAGTTAAGTGTCTTTTAATTCCTTTTTCTTTGCAAAATTCATCAAATTCTTTGTTGCAAAATGATAGCATGTATTATAGGCTATATTTTGAGATTGGTTTAGACGTTTTATCTTCATAAATCTGCATGTATGGATGTATATTCTTTGATTATATTGTTGTTTTGTCTACCGGGAATCGGGGTCTACACCTAGTTTCGTTGTAATTGTAGGGAAAATGGCACATTTTGGACCGAAATGGAGCTAAAGAAGCTAAAGAGTCATTGAAGCTACATTCTGGAGCATTGAAGAGCTATAAGAAGATCTCCGGAAGCATGGAAATGATTTAGAGGATTGATTTTAGACCAGATTCGAGATGATTTACATTCAGCTGAGATTCACCTCGGTCAGCTACAGTATCACCTCGACCGAGGTGATCTTGAGGAGCGTCCCGACCGAGGTGATCTTTGGAAGATAATTCTCCTATATGAAAGACTGATTTTCTACAATTCAGCCATGCTTGGATCATCCTGGAACTTTCTGGAGTTTTAAAGGAAGTTTGAAGGAAGAGTTGAAGAAAGTTTGAAGGTTGAAGTACAAGGAAGGAAGGAATCATAGTTGAAGTTAGCTTTTGAAGGAGTTTGTAAGAACTTCTTAGATTGCTTTTGGTTTTAATGTCTTTTTTGACTGTGACTTGAGGAACGCTAATTTGTTGTTTGATTCATTCAGTTATTGAGACCTTTGTCTTAAGGTTTTTTTGTTTGAATATTGATCCCTTTCTTATAAATTTGATTATTGTTATCATGATGATTGTTGGCTAAGTTCTTTATGCGATTCTAGGGTGATTGGCTGAAAGTTGTGGGAAAGACGATGATAGAATGATCTTAATTCCAACAGGACCTGAAAGCTCGAGTCTTTACCTTAACCGTAGAACACCTCGGTCAGTCATTGAACATCTCGGCCAGGATGGAATTTAACTGAACGAGGTGAACCTTTTTCTGAACCTTATCTGAGTTAAGAGTTTATGTTTGCCAAGTCCTATCCTTGTTATACCTTTCCTGGTTCAACGCAAGCCTAGGATGAGACTTACCAGGTAATTCCTTTGTTTGTTTACCCAAGATCATGAGTGTAGGTAATAAAGGTTTATCCTTTATTGGGGTTTGAGTGTGCTTTCATCCCATCTTTGAGAGTTAGCCTGAGACTTACCCGGTAAATGTTGATTCTATTCCCTTGGGTGGTGTATTGGTTTGAGTGTGTTCAACCCCTGGAATTCTTGCTTTTATTACAATTGATCCGTACACTGCAGATTCACATATTATTCAAGCATACTTCTTGGGTTTTAAATATTAAAGCTTGCACACACCTTTTGGAGCGAACAACTTTTTGGCGCCGTTGCCGGGGACTTGGCCTAGATCAAGTTCGGTTTCGGTTTTCTTTCGGGGCTATTGCCCTTGTTTCTTTTGACTACTTTACTTGAGTGATTTCGCAGGATCTTTCCTTATGTTTATGCGAAGAACTCGTGCTTGAAAGGAAACCGTTCCCTATGATCCCGAACCAGAAAAGACCTAAAAGAGAAGATTGAAAGAAGCTAAGATGGCCAATCAAGACAATCGCGATCTTGAAGCCAAATTGAAGGAGGCATTAGAACAGCTACGCCTCAGTAAGGAAGAATTACAGCGAGAGAAAGACGAGACTCGCGCCAAAATAGAAGGAATTGAAGCAGATGTGGCCGCTCTAAGGGCCTAGTTTCTGCCTCGACCGATCCCAGATCCTCGACCGAGGCAAGACCCAGTTCACGTTGCCCCGACCGAGATACACCCACCACCTCGGATGCCTATCCGAGATGTTCTTTTTGCTGGAGTTCCACAAACCCTAGGACAGAGGATGGACCCCAATCAGCAAGTCAGGCATCCAGGAGTCAACCTAGGTGATCCAGTTGAGAATGATTATGAACTTCGACCGCAAGTTCTAACCATGATTCGATAATGTCAATTTGGAGGTTTGGAGAGAGAGTCCCGCATCAGCATTTGCACAACTATGAGATTCTGATGGAGACTTTGAGACCCTCAAGAGTGGAGAACAAAAATCACAAGTTAAGGCCTTTCTATCTCTCCTTGAAAGACAAGGCGCTTGCTTGGTATCAATCTCTTCCGGCCGGAAAAATCAACACTTGGGAAGAGATGACGACGGAGTTTCTTACTAACTTTTTTCCTCCCTCTAAGACCGCTGAATTGAGGGGAAAGATCAATGCTTTTATTATGAAGGACAAGAAGAGTTTTTCCAAGTCATAGGAGAGATTTAAGGATCTTCTGTTGGATTACCCACATCATGGGATTCCAAAGATCGAGTTGCTGGAAATATGCTTCAAGGGTTTGGATGGAGATACTCAATTCAAGCTCCAACTACTTTCCGCCGGCACATTCATGGATATGCAAATAGATGAAGCTTGGGATTTCATTGAAAAGCAAGCTTTACACAAGGAGAAGTACTCCCATCAAGGAATTGAAAACGGAGCAAGGAGAGTTAGCTTCCAAGACACACCATCAAATGGAGCTCAACTCACCTCGCTTAGCAATGAGGTAAAAGCATTAAAGGAACTTTTAGTAGCTCAAACGAAGAAGGAGCAAGACGGTGGCTATCAAGGAAGAAACAACTATCAAGGGCCGCGGAACAATAATTACAACAACAATAGAAACTCCAACAACAACAATTGGGGATCTAATCAACAAAATTCCGGTAACTCTTATTCTCATGCTAATAATGCTTTTAACGCCCCCCTCTTCTTCTTCTATTCCATTGAGAAGACAGGAGCCTGCATCGAGTTCGTCCCAGCCAGAAAAGAAAGATGTTGTGCTAGAGGCAATATTGATCAAGCTTAACGCTATGGAGACATCGATGAATTCATTTTCGAAGGCACAAAAAGCCTTAAAGCAACAATTCTTCAACAAGGTGAATGAAGCGCCAAGAGATCCAGGGAAACTCCCAGTAAGGACAAAGAGCAACCCTAAGGGACAAATTATGGCAGTAACAACACGCAGTGGATTGAAAACTGCAGATCCAGTGCCTCGGTCAAGCCACGACCAGACGAACACTTCGGTCGAGGTGCCAACCGAGATAGAGCCCCAGAAAGTGAAAGATAAATATGAAGTTTATGTTCCACCTCCTACTTATAAACCACCACTTCCATTCCCTCAGTCAAGGGTTAGGGCACATCTAAACAAGCATTTTGGTAAGTTTCTAGACCTAATGAATAAACTACACATTAACATCCCTTTCCTTGATGCCATTCTAGGGATGCCCGCCTATGGGAAGTTTCTGAAGGAGATCCTATCAAGAAAGAGGAAGCTGGAAGATTTTGAGGAAGTAAGGATGACATCTAAGTCTTCGGAGCTCATTCAAATCATGAAGGAGAAGATGCCACCCAAATTAAGGGATCCCAGTTCATTTTGCATTCCCATTCAAGTTGGGGATGTAACCTATGATGCATTGTGTGATCTAGGAGCCAGCGTGAGTATGATCCCGCTGGAGCTATGTGAGAATGTCGGCCTTGGAGAGCCCAAGCCGGTGAAGATGACGCTATACATGGCGGATCGCTCCATTATCCGTCCCGTGGGTAATTTGGAAGACGTTCCCATCAAGTTAGGTAATTTCTACATACCTATAGACTTTGTTGTACTTGACATTCCCGCAGATTATCCCATTCCTATCATTCTCGGGAGACCATTTCTAGCAACTTCGGGTTGCAATGTGGATTATAAGAACGCCAAGTTGAAATTCAACATTGATGGAGATCATGCGGAGTTTGCATTGCTTGCTGCAATAAAGGGAGAGCCGCTGGAGGATGACATCTTCAAAATCTATGATGAAGAAGAATCAAGAGAATTGGTGAGCTCTATCCTTATTAACGATCCACTTGAAAGAGTTCTTAGTTTTAGTATAATGGAGGAAGGTATAGATGCCTCTTGTGATGCAGATATACGGAGCTTAAAGGCATTGAAAGCAGATCCAGGAGCTAGATTTGATAGACTGCTTCAGGAGAAGAAAAGCATATTAGGTTTCGGTCCCAGTTCCAGTACATCGACCGAGGCACTTCCTGGACCAAGCGAGGTGTTCTTATCTGAAGAACATTTCGGTCACCCACCTTGGACACTGACCGAGACAGCAAGCGAGATGTTGTCAACTGAGGGCAACAAACTTTTAGACTCGTTTTCTGAAAGTCACTTATAGTTGGTGGAGCACTGGCTCCGCCAAGTTTCTGATGGTAAAGAGCCTTGGTATGCTGATATTGTCAATTACCTTGTTTGTTAGGAAATACCGCCCGGATTGACGTATGCTCAAAGGAAGAAGTTCTTCAAGGATGTACGTCATTACTACTAGAATGAACCTCTACTGTTTAAGAGAGGTCCGGATGGAATGCTTCGACGATGCATCCCGGAGGATGAAGTTGCTAGTGTCATACGACATTGCCACTCGCTTCCTTGTGGAGGACATGCTAGCACTCACAAGATATGCGCTAAGGTATTACGTTTTGGTTTCTTTTGGCCTACGTTATTTAAGGATGTGCAAACGTCTGTTGTTTCTTGTGATGCATGACAAAGAACAGGGAACTTTTCAAGAAGGAACGAGATGCCACTCAACAATATTCAAGAGGTTAAGATTTTTGATGTATGGGGAGTTGATTTCATGGGACCTTTCCCATCATCCGTAGGGAACCTCTACATTCTCTTAGCTTTTGATTACGTCTCTAGATGGGTGGAAGCCATTGTCTCTCCCACTAATGACGCCATGGTGGTTGTGAAGCTCTTTAATCGAACTATCTTTCCACGTTTTGGGACACCACGCATCATCATCAGCGATGGAGGGACACATTTCATCAACCGGAAGTTCAAGGCACTTCTATCGAAGTATGGGGTAACCCACAAGGTAGAAACCCCTTATCACCCTCAAACTAGTGGGCAGGTTGAGATCTCGAATAGAGAAATCAAGGTGATTCTGGAAAAGACCGTCTCTAGGACGAGGAAGGATTGGTCCATGAAGTTGGACGATGCTCTTTGGGCTTATAGGACCGCATTCAAGACTCCCATTGGTACCACCCCTTACAATTTGGTATATGGGAAGTCTTATCATCTATGCGTTGAGCTGGAGCACAAGGCATATTGGACAATCAACTAAATCAAGTGGTTGAATTTTGACATCCAGGAAGCCGGAGAGAAGAGACTATTAGACATCAATGAGTTGGAGGAGTTGTGCTTAAACGCATATGAGAATGCCAAGATCTACAAGGAAAGAACGAAGAGATGGCATGACAAGCATATCATTCCTAAGGAGCTCAAAGAAGGGAGACCTTGTTCTACTCTTCAACTCCCGCCTCCGCCTCTTTCCAAGTAAGTTGAAATCTAGATGGACAGGACCTTACGTTGTGAAAACTATTTTTCCCTATGGTGTAGTTGAGATTTGGGGTGAAACAAGCGGAAGCTTTAAGGTCAACGGTCATAGGCTGAAGAAGTACCGACCTGAAGTCCCGGCTGAGGAGAATGCACCACTACACCTTGTTTAAGGACGATGTATGGTCCAGCTAGCGACCTTAAACCAAGCGCTTCTTGGGAGACAACCCAAAGTATTGCTTTCTTTTCCCTTTTTCTAGCTTAGTTTTAGATAGTTTGCTTCATTTTGTTTTTGCGTCCTCTAGACAGGAACCAGGTACTTTCTAAGGAAGGATTGCAGCTCAGGAGCTACCACTAGAAGGACAAAAGTTTGAGAAATTAAGAAGACGGGGCTTGACTGAGACACATCTCGGTTGCTATCGCAGCACCTCGACCGAAGTGTTCTTGGGCAACCGAGGCGACTGGGTCTGACATCTAGTCAGACACCTCGGTCCAGTCGGGACCACCTCGACCGAGGTGTAATCAAAATCAACGAGGGGTATAAAAGGCGAGACGGTTTTCTCTCTCTTCACTCTTTCCCTCCCAAAGCGAACCTCGACCGCGGCGTGCCCAAACCCTCAACTCTTCGATTCTTGCTCGTTTTTCATGATTCCTGGCTCGATTACACCAGAGGATCAGTTTCCAAGCATCAAACAACAAGGAAAACGCTCCAAATCTGCAGAATTTGGGTATTTCGTTCCAAATCCCTAACTCGTTCTTCTTTTGTCGATTCTGCACGGATTTGGCTTTGGTTGCCACTGCTTATTGTTGAAAAAGATATAAGTACCCCTTAGGAAGCCTTTGGTAGTGATTTGGGGAAAAATAACTTACAGATTTGAGATTTGCGAACGAACAACAATTCGCCTCGGTCCAGTCGGTTGTGTCTCGGCCGAGGTGTTCTTGAGGCAACCGAGGTGACCTTGTCAGAAATTATGAGAAACAGATATGATCGACAGTTGGCCTTGAGGGTCAGGCCTAGCTGCTCCCACCAGTCCTCTCCTTCTTCTGCTTCATAGTATGCTATTCCGGTGATCCACGAGCGACACCAAACGGACTATGATCATATTTGCGGGCGTCCAATCGTTGCCCCACATTTTTTTGATATTTCTACCTTCGAGTGCCTCCATGTGGCGGAGGACTTGAGGAAGATGATCTCCATGGTAGGGCTGGAGGAGTTCATGGAGGTTAGAGCACCGGCTTATCTGGAGCCAACTATGGAGTTTGTGAGCTCGGTGACATACGTGCCGGAGCGTCAGGGGATCAAGTACCGGTTCCTGAACCGGAATTATGTGGTGCCCATGGATCAATTTAGGGAGATTTTCGGCTTCCCTACCCCGACAGTTTATGATTTTCCTTCATGAGCTGTAGCTCGAGATTTCTGGGGCGAGATAGCCCACGTGACTGACCACAGTGACAGGTGGAGACCCGGAGATTCCCGGGAGTGCATCATATTCCATCTCGCCTTCTTCCTTGCTCACAAGATTTTTAGTAAGACTCTTTTGACGCGCACTGAGACGCCCCAGAAGGTCCGACAGGGGGAGTTGTTGAGCTTGTTTTGTATGGTCACAAGAGGAGTTCATGATTTTGCTGGTATGCTAGTTGAGGACTTGCACAGGATCAAGGGCAAGTCGAAGGGCGACAATTGTTGTGGAGGGTTGGTGACCCACATTGCTACTGCTATGGGTCTAGATCTTTCAGCATGTACACTAGTTGCGGCTGCGAAGCCGCTGGGACTGCAAGAGATAATCATGAGACGTATTCTCGTCCCTCGTGGCCTTGGTACGCCTTACGTTTCTATGCCTTGCGAGACGACTGCACCATAGGGCATTTTGTGGTCATCTCAGTTCTCTATCTTTGACCGTCAGTATTGGTCTACTTCTTGGTTTCCCTATATGCAGGATGCTAGAGACGCTGCTGCTGATGATGATGAGGGTTATGATGGAGGAGCTGCCATGGAGACCGGTACTAATACCGACGGCCCTAGTGTTCCCGTTGTCGATCTTGATGATGAGGCGACGGAGGAGGAGACAACACCACAACCACCACCACCTCAGCGCAGATCCCGCCGCCGTTTCAGAGATCCCGAGGCCCACCAGAGGATTGATGATCTTACCGACCAGATGATCGATGCTTATGCAGCCCTGACAGTCGACATGTCCGAGCGCTTTGCTGACCAGCGCCGAGAGATTGAGGGTTGGGCACATCAAATGTTGGAGAGCCAGCATTATCAGTGTCGGATGATTGAGATCCAACATCAGTAGATTATGGGCTATCCTTTTGATCCGTCCCAACACCCCTACATTCCACATCCACCACCACCAGCTGACGAGGATTAGAGCTTCATGGTTTTTCTTTCTTTATTTATTATGCAGTTTAGCTAGGTCCGGTGAGTATTCTGCTTCTTAGACTTATATTTGACCCATTGAGACAATGTGTCCCAAGTATGGGGTATTTGGATGTATTTGCTTGACTTATGTGTATGCTTGTATGACTCTCGGATTTTTATTCTGTTTACATGGCTTTATGTTCTTATTTGTCATTACATGCATACATTCTGGAGCATTGAAGAGCTATAAGAAGATCTCAGGAAGCATGAAAATGATTTAGAGGATTGATTTTGGACCAGATTCGAGATGATTTACATTCAGCTGAGATTCACCTCGGTCAGCTACAGTATCACCTCGACCGAGGTGATCTTGAGGAGCGTCCCGACCGAGGCGAACACCTTGTCGCCGACGAGATCTTTATTTTTGGCTGAGATCTTCTATTTTTGGAAGGAGAATATCACATATTTTTGGCTGGATTTCTGGAAGGAAGCTATTATATTTGGCTGATATATTTTGAGAGATATGAATATATTTTCTAGGAAATTATCTTTTTAAGATATCTTATCTTTGGAAGATAATTCTCCTATATAAAGGGCTGATTTTCTACATTTCAGCCATGCTTGGAGCATCCTTGAATTTTCTGGAGTTTTGAAGGAAGTTTGAAGGAAGAGTTGAAAGTTTGAACGTTGAAGTTCAAGGAAGGAAGGAATCATAGTTGAAGTTAGCTTTTGAAGGAGTTTGTAAGATCTTCTTAGATTGCTTTTGGTTTTATTGTCTTTTTTGATTGTGACTTGAGGAACGCTGATTTGTTGTTTGATTCATTCAGTTATTGAGACCTTTGTCTTAAGGTTTTCTTGATGGAATATTGATCCCTTTCTTATAAATTTGATTATTGTAATCATGATGATTGTTGGCTAAGTTCTTTATGCGATTCTAGGGTGATTGGCTGAAAGATGTGGGAAAGACGATGATAGAATGATCTTAATTCCAGCAGGACCTGAAAGCTCGAGTCTTTACCTTAACCGTAGAACACCTCGGTCAGTCATTGAACATCTCGGCCGGGATGGAATTTAACTGAACGAGGTGAACCTTTTCTGAACCTTATCTGAGTTAAGAGTTTCTGTTTGCCAAATCCTATCCTTGTTATACCTTTCCTGGTTCAACGCAAGCCTAGGATGAGACTTACCAGGTAATTCCTTTGTTTGTTTACCCAAGATCATGAGTGTAGGTAATAAAGGTTTATCCTTTATTGGGGTTTGAGTGTGCTTTCATCCCATCTTTGAGAGTTAGCCTGAGACTTACCCGGTAAATGTTGATTCTATTCCCTTGGGTGGTGTATTGGTTTGAGATTATAGTTCTTTTCCTTAGTACGTTGAGACTTATCCGGTAATTGGAGCTTTGGTTTGGGATAGTGAGTAGTGAGATTTACCCGGCGATCTATTCCCACCTTAGAAACACCTTCCCTTTGCAAACCTCAGCTTTGTCCATGTTATCTTTTCAGATCTTGAGTCGGAACCACAACTAGATGCTTTAATCTCTAGAATCCGCATTCCCTTTATCTGACTTTTATATCATCTTTTATTGCTTTAATTTGTGGTTATTAGTTATTTGACAACCTGATTTCCGATCTTTGTTTCACCATAGTCCCTGTGTTCGACCCCTGGAATTCTTGCTTGTATTACAATTGATCCGTACACTATGGGTTCGTATATTGTTCAAGCATACTTCTTGGGTTATAAATATTAAATCTTGCACACACCTTTTGGAGCGAACACAAAATTCAAGGCCATTGTCAATTTTTAGACATTTAACTTTGTTATTAGTTTGTGTTTCAACAAGAGTCTTCCAATTCTTAAAGGTTTCAAAGGCTTCATCTTTAGTTTTAAGAAGATAGACACAAACATTTCTAGAGAAATGATCTATGAAGGAGATAAAATATCTCCTTCTTCCTGTGCAGGTTCCTAGAGGTCAAAATGTATGTGTTTTAGAGGTTGTTTGGTTACATAACTAGAGGGTGTGAAACAATGTTTAGATTTCTTTCCTAAGACACAAATTTCACATATATCTATATTAGCAAGTTTCTTATCTATTATACGTTGGAATAAACTAAACATTCCCTTATTACCCATGTGACCTAGTCTACTATGGAGAAGGATAGTTTGACCTAGAATCATGTGATCAGAAGTTTTAGTGAGATTAATTTGACGTGAAGTAACAAGATGATATAAACCTTCTTTGTTAATACTCCTAATCTGAACAACATTATTTCTAATCACATCTTTGACACCATTTCTGGTGACAATGGTACAATTTAAATCATCAAAGACAGATTCTGATTATACGTTTCTTCTAAGTTTGGAAATCCATCTAACATTTTGCAATATTCTAGTAACACAATCATGCATACATAAAGGTACGTTTTCAATCCCTTTTATAGCTAAACTAGTATTGTCTCCTAGCATAACTTCTCCAACATTGTACAACTTTATACTACTAAACATATATTTATTTGAAGTAGCATGCATAGTACATCTAGAGTAAAAAATCCAATCATTTCTAGTAGTAGATTTGAAAGCAAACAGTAACAATTAATGATCATACACATGTCCAAACATAGACATATGATACTTAGAATATTCATTTTCAGATAAGCAAACAAGAAGTTCATCAGGGTATTCAGATTCACAAATAGATGCATAATGGGAAGATTTATCTTTATTAGCCTCATCTTTCTTTTTATTTCTACATTCTTCCTCATAATGCCCTAATTTGCTACAATAGAAGTATTTTTTATTTCTTTTATCACAATCATTTGAGTATTAGTTGTGTCCTTATTTAGCTCATTCTTCTGCTTATACTTACTCCTATTCTTTTTATTTCCTTTCATCATGAGGGGCTCAGATTTATCATTAGTTCTATGACCATTTTTAAAGACTTTCATACTTTCATTTTTCTGTATGATTTGTTCTAGACCCCCTGTCATAAAATCTCCCCCGAGATTTAGGTCGAGATTCACTACTGTTGCGATTTTATCGAAACTTTTTGACTCAAAAGTTGAGAAATTCAAGTGTGCCAAGTTCAAGAGGATATCCAGAGAGGAAGTTTCATACCATCCTTGATCCAGTTCATAGCCAAAACGCCTCACCTTTGAACAAATCTCAACCCTAAGATATCAATCTCGCCCGATATATCACCCAAGATTACCTTCTGTCGAGATTAAACCTACCCGGCTATCTTTCTTTCTAATTTCAGAAGTTCAAGGTATCTATAGTTTCTATCATACTAGTTGTGTCTACTTGAAATATTCTTTTCACTTTGTGTCAATTGTGTTAAGAGACTTCCAACAGGTTTACCTTGACTATCTTTCAACACAAGAACCGTCTTCCGAGCCAAGTCGACTATTTAAGTTATCCAAGGAGTTCTAGTTGAAGCTAGTCACCGATTTGTAAATAAGTATTAATCCATCAAAGATAATTACATCCAATTAGCTTAAAATTCACAACTGAGTGTGAGTATGTGAGAAAACAAGTAAGGAACGTTCATTTTCACTAACGTTACAAGTTTATTATTATTTTGCGTATTTGTGTAGATATCTATAGCCCTCGAGGGTCACATAAAAGTGAATCCTCTAGTCGAGAGGCCATAGACATGCTCAAGAAACTAATGAATACAATCTCCACATTGTTTGAACGAATGAAGAAACTGGAAACTCATTCCAGAGAAGAAATCTTGCCCAAAAATCTTCCCTTATACAACCAAAATTTCAGCTGAGATTTGCTAATGACGTGGGTGAAAGTTCACGCTATCCACCTATGCCACCAAACCCCTGATCCACGACCCCTCAAGGTCCAGGTATGAGATATACAAATCATAATTTTCGTACACCTAATATTCTAGATTTGGTGGATGAATTTCAAGATTTGGAGGAAGAGGATGACAAAGTCATATCAAGAGACTATCCTAGACGTAACCATCGTCCAAGGAGAGGCCGAGACTTGGAACTTTATAAGCCTCACCAAGAGCATGATGAAATTGGAAAAGTGAAGGTCAAAATTCCAAGTTTTGAAGGCAAATGCAATCCGGACGCCTTCATGGAGTGGAAGACTAAAATTGAGCAAATTTGGTCTTTTCATAATTTTAGTGAGCAAAGGAATATCCAACTTGATGCGTTAAAGTTCCAAGGATATGTCTTAATGTGGTAGGATCATCTTGTCAAAGAAAGGAGAAGAAGTCTAGATCCGGACATCAACACTTGGGAGCAAATGAAAGCTATAAGAGCAAGATTTGTGCCTCCACATTACGCTTTTGGAGAACCTCAAGCAAGGTTCCATGAGTGTAGAAGAAGTCTACACATCCATACAAATGACGATGGTGAACGCCAATGTTATAGAGGATGAGGAGTCCGTTATGGCTCGATTTTTAAGAATTTTGCATCCATCCTTAACTAATAAAATTGATTTGTATCCCTATAATATGTTTGATTTGTTGCATTTGGCCATAAAGGTATAAAAGAAATTCAAAGGGAGGACCCAAGGGACAAGCTCGTGGAAACCGCAAAAATCTCGCCCTAGTTCAGGCAATCTCGCTTGAGATTACAATCACGATTTCCTTAAGGAAGAGAATAAAAGTCAGAATGTCAACCCCGGAAACTCGAAAGCATCTCCCCAAAAATTGAAATCTCTCCCTTTGAATGAGTCTTCAATGGATATAAAATGAAGCATTTCTAACTCTACTTTACATTCTAGAGATATTGTGATGCGTCCTTGGAGGTAACCAAGGATAACTC
Source organism: Fagopyrum esculentum (assembly GCA_033239045.1). Lineage (NCBI taxonomy): Eukaryota > Viridiplantae > Streptophyta > Magnoliopsida > Caryophyllales > Polygonaceae > Fagopyrum > Fagopyrum esculentum. The sequence continues at coordinate 58,434,064 of BSUD01000004.1, read as the reverse complement.
CGGATCTAGATCAAGCAAAACTCCAACTACTCCTTGATTCTTTCTGCAACGTTGTATCGTTTCGGATCCAAAGAGGCGGAAGCGATGAAGAAACAAAGGTTACTTTGATCTAGAGAGATCGAATAAGCCTTTTTTGTGTGGACTGAAGGTTGATTCTTAAGAAGAATCCTCTATATGGATTTCTTGGATCAAAGACGAGATCCAAGGAAGAAATTTAAGAGATAGAAGAGAGGTTTTGATGCCCAAGCTAAGTAGGAGGAAATTCTTCTGAAAACTTAGTAATATTGAACATGGAAAATAAGTGAGGCAAGATATCTCTTATATAGAGAGTCTTGCCCACCTATGGGCCAACGGGCCAAACAAAAATACATGAAGAAAAGCCCAAAAGGAAAAACCTAAAAGGATAAGTTCAAAAAGGAATATTCTTATACGGAATATCCCTTTTATTACATAAAAAGGAAAACATGAAAATATAGTCCGAAAATAAGCTAGCTTCATGCCATGGAGTCGGAAAGACGAGACATGCCACTAACGGAACCGGTAGCCTATGCCATGGTGGTGTAGAGACATGGCATGCCGGTAATGGAACCAAGTGAAGAAGTAATGCGGGCGATGATGGAGCCGGTGGCTCGAGCAATGACCATAGCTCGGGATCGGGTGAGCGGTCCATCTGAAAGAACTCTTAGAGCCTCGTCCTCCTCGTCTATGGTCAACGTAAAAGGGACATCCAAGGGCGCATCAGTCCCCCCATCTTGGATGTGAAACGTCCCCGTTTCACCATCGTCAAAGAGGGGCTCAACATAAGGGAAAAGGTCCTTGACGTTGAACGTCGGGTGTACTCCGTAGGAATCCGAGAGCTCTAACTTGGATGCATTCGGGCCATGACGGGCTAAAATGCGGAATGGGCCATCACCACGGTCCGAGAGCTTGCTCATGCGGCGAGTTGGAAAACGCTCCTTCCTTAGGTGGAGCCAAACAAGATCACCGGGCTCAAAAGAGACGTCGTGGCGGCCCTTGTTGCGTTGTCCGGCAAGTTGGGCGGCACGACGTTCGAGTTGTGTCCTAGTCCGCTCATGAAGCTCAATGATTTGGGAGGCTCGGTTCCCGGCGATGATGTGTTCTCCATCCTTGAGCTTGCGGGGAGTGAAGTCCATCGGTGTGTGTGGATTAAGGCCGTAGACAACTTCAAATGGGGACAATTTAGTTGCCGTGTGCCTAGACCTGTTATACGAAAACTCCACAACAGAAAGTAAGTCCTCCCACCTACGTGGGTTGGTCCTAGTAGTGGCTCGAAGTAGAGCACTAAGAGTCCGATTGGTCACCTCCGCTTGACCATCGGTTTGGGGGTGATAACTACTTGAAAACAAGTTGGTTCCAAGTTTGCCCCATAACGTTCTCCAAAAGTGACTTACGAATTTCACGTCCCGATCACTAACGATGGAACGTGGTATCCCATGTAAACGCACCACATTGTCAAAGAACAAGGTGGCAACTTCACTAGCATTTGGGTGCTTTTACATGCAATGAAATGAGCCATTTGGAGAAGTGATCGACTACCACGAAAATGGAGTCTTTGCCTCGTTTTGACATAGTCAACCCTACCACAAAGTCCATGGATAGATCCTCCCAAGGTTCCATTGGTATAGGCAAAGGAGAGTAAATTCCATCCGGACCTTGGCGTGACTTTGCATGATGACATGTGATGCAACCCTTGCAAAACCGTGTCACATGCATACGCATCCGGGGCCAAAAGAAATGCTCTTCGAGAGCGGAAAGGGTCTTGGTAGCACCGAAATGACCACGGCCCTCATGAGCTTCCTTGACCAACAAATGGCGTCTAGAAGAGCGCGGAATGCAAAGTTTTCCCGCTCGGAAAAGATAGCCATCGTTAATAAAGAAGGACTCGTGCTCTCGGAGGTCGAGACATTGTGCCCATATGTCCTTGAAGTCAAGATCCGTGACATATAACTCTTTGATAAGAGCAAATCCATGTATCTTGGCATCCATATATACAAGGAGGGCATAGCGGCGAGAAAGGGCATCGGCTACCACATTCTCCTTGCCTTTCTTATGCCGAATGACATAAGGAAAGGTCTCTAAAAACTCTACCCAACTAGCATGGCGCCGATTGAGATTTGTTTGACTCTTGAGATACGAAAGAGCCGCATGATCCGAATGAATCACGAACTCCTTCGGCCACAAGTAATGTTGCCATGTCTTAAGACAACAAACTAAAGCATATAGTTCCTTGTCATATGTAGGGTAGTTGAGCGAAGGACCGGAAAATTTTTCACTGAAGTAGGCAATTGGACGAGTCTCTTGTAAGAGAACTCCTCCAATGCCCACATTTGATGCATCACACTTCACCTCGAAAGTTTTCGAAAAGTTTGGGAGTTGGAGTAATGGTGCATTACAAAGGCGGTCTTTGAGCGCATCAAACGCTCGAGCATGGATATCACGCCACTCAAACGTGACACCCTTGGTAGTGAGCTCATGGAGCGGTGCCGCTACCGTGCTAAAGTCCTTGACAAAGCGTCGGTAGAAACCCGCTAACCCGAGAAAGGCTCGGACCATGGTGACCGTAGTAGGAGTAGGCCACTCCCGAATAGCACGAACTTTAGATTTGTCTACTCATAGTCCGTCCTTAGACACGACATAGCCAAGAAAGATAGTGGTGTCCAAGCAAAAGACGCATTTGTCAAAGTTGACATACAATTGCTCTTGTCTAAGGCACTCGAGCACTTAGCGAAGGTGCCCGATGTGATCCTCCAAAGACGTACTAAACACCAAAATATCATCAAAATAAACAACAACAAATGTACCCAAAAATCGGCGCAAGACATGGTTCTTGAGGCGCATGAAGGTGGACGGGGCGTTGGAGAGGCCAAATGGAATGACAAGCCATTCATAGAGTCCATACTTCGTTTTGAACGCCGTCTTCCACTCGTCACCTTCGGCCATCCGGATTTGGTGGTAACCGCTCCGAAGATCAATTTTGGAGAAGATGGTGGCGCCATGGAGCTCATCCAACATGTCACCAAGGCGCGGGATCGGGTGGCGGTATTTGACGGTGATTTGGTTGATGGCACGACAATCAACACACATATGCCATGATCCATCTTTCTTTGGTACTAAGATTACCGGGACGGTACATGGTGATAAGGATTCACGCACATGTCCCCGGTCTAGGAGCTCTTGCACTTGACGTTGTAGCTCATTCGTCTCTTCCGGACTAGCCCGGTACGCGGCACGGTTTGGCAAGGAAGCACCGAGCACAAAGTCAATTTGGTGTTCAATCCCTCAGATTGGTGGTAAGCCGGGTGGAAGGTCTTTGGGCATAATATCCTGAAATTCGGACAACAACAAAGACACCTCGTGTGGCACATTGCTCGAGTCATGAGAAGTAGATAAACAGAATGGGACAAGTAAGAAACATGGGAACTTGCCTTCCATGGCTGGTTGCAAATCATGCCGGCGAGCTAAGAGTATCCTCGGCTCACACCGTCCTTGAATTACGGGGTCCGAAGATGGTAAAGGTGCGCTCGGGGGAACGATGCGACCTTTACTACCTTTGGACTCGGTAGCATGGACAAGAGGGACGGTGTTCCGGGATTTGGATGTACTAGCATCGACAACATCGGGACTCCGGGGGTACAATTTTGCCGGTGCCTTAGCGGACTCATCTATAGTTTGTTGCCTCTTCCGTTCCACATAGTCAACCAAAATTTCGTGCGGAGTCATAGGCAAAAGTGTGACCCGTTTTCCATTATATTGGAACATGTACCGGTTAAGATAACCATCATGATATGTTCGGCGATCGAGCTGCCATGGTCGTCCTAATAGGACATGTGTGGCGTCCATCTTGATAACATCACAAAGGACCTTATCAACATAGGCGCCAATAGAAAACTTCACCCAAGCTTGTTGTGTGACGGTGTCACAAGCCGTATCGGAAATCCATTGAAGTCCGTAAGGCGTTGGGTGGGGGGTCGTAGGCAACTTGAAGTGTTTTACCACTCGTTCGTTGACAATATTGCAACAAGAACCCCCGTCAATGATGAGAGAAATGCTCGTATTATTAACCAAGCAACGAGAGTGGAAGAGATTCTCGCGTTGATCAATTGAATATGCTCTTTAATAGCCAAAATACGACGAGAAACAAGAGCGAATTTACCAGGTTGTGCCGGAGCGCAAGCAAGCTCGTCGCCACATGGTTCCATGCCAAAATGTAGGTCGGTGGCATGGTCATCCTCAATAATGATATCGCCGTCTTGTTGATCTTCTTAGTCCTCGAAATATGCTGGGTCGGCAAACAAGACACGTTTGGTGTTTGGGCAATCACATTGCACATGGCCAAAACCGCTACACTTGTAGCACACGGGCTCCCTTGGGCGAGCCGCCGGTGAGGGTCCTTGTTGACCTCGAGAGGGAGGCGCCGGTGCCGGGCCACGGGTTGGTGCCTTCTCGGTACCCGCTTGCCTATTGGAGGGACCCGTCCGTTGGGCTCCTTTGGAAGCGTCGGTATCTGGAGAACTAGGCGTATCTCGAGAACCTGTGTTAGACGGATAAAGATATGGACTCGAGGAAGAGGTATACCTAGAAAACCGTGGTGTTTCGAGTTGTTGCTTATGTAGCTTCATGGCGGCATGGCATAATGCTCCAAAATCCTTGAATGGGACAATATCGAGCGGCCGCCGGATTGAGGCATTAAGCCCACTCATAAATTTTGTGCGGAGGGCGGAGGGGGAGGCCAAGACGCCGGCCTTAATGTGCATGTCCTCAAGTTTAGCCAAGTAAGCCACCAGAGTGAGGTTGCCTTGCTTGAACTCGGCAATTTGCAACCGCATATCATTCTTAAAGTCCTCGGGTACGTACTTCTTGGTCATGCAATAGATCAATTGCTCAAAGGTCTCAATCGGTGCCCATCCTCGCCTCTCACGGGTGAACTCATACCGGTTCCACCAAGACTTGGCATCTCCTTCAAAGTATAGAGTTGCCACCTCGATTTTCTCATATTCCTCCTCATAATGGCAATGTTTTAATGCTCGTTTCATATCCTGCGCCCAATCAAGAAAACACACGGATCATACTCACCATGAAAGGTAGGAAACTTAACATTACCTTCCCTATGAGCTCGGTAGGGGTCTGGGCGGGGCGGTGAAATGTAGGCATCATCGGTATGGGCTCGCCGGTGGCCGCCTTATGGCCGTTGGCGCCCATGAACGGGTGGTGCATGCCTAAGTGGATTTGGGGGAGACAACCATTCTTCACCTCGATCTCGGTTCTCATAAGGGTCTTTGACGGGTGGGTGCCACAGACGGTCATGTGCCACCCGTTCTAAATCGGATTCATCACCGGAGAACTCGTTGAAGTTGTGTTGCTCATCGTATTCATCAAAGTCAAGGGTCCTCGGTTGCCGGGTTGACCATTGGCGACGGTGTTCGGAACGATCATGCTCACGACTATGATTGGTGGTTGAGTTGGGACGGTACCGGAGCTCTTCCCGGTTTTGACGGTCGGTGCGGGGCACACTTGGTGGAGGTGGAGAGGGGACATACCGTTGATGTTGATGCTCATAATATTGGGGCCGATGTTCTGTATCGACTATGGGCAAGTCATCTTGAGGCGGGTTGGGGAATTCCTCCTCATCTTTTTGGGACTCATTTCTGTCAAGAGGCAAAGGATTGGTGCGTTCAATGACAAACGCAAGCCGGGTAACGTTTGATGGCCCGGCTCCCAAAAGTCCCTTGCCTTTCCGTTGTGCATCGGATGTGGAAGCATTGGCCACGGTCTCATTCGGATATGTTGGGGTGGGACGTTGAGCAATCTGAAGGGCCTTAAGAGCTTCTAGCTCTTTTTTCAAGGCAATGTGTTCTCGGGTCAAGGCATCAAATTTTTGTTGTGCCTTCAAGGCTTCCAATTCTCGCCTTATGGAGTCATTTTCGAGGGACAACGAAGCAGTTTCTTGAGCCAAAGGTTCACTGAACTCTTGCGGACCAGAATCCTGAGAAGTTTTCATTTCAACGTTAATCATTGCTCCAAATCAGCACACAATTGCAAGCAATCAAATGAGCAAGGTAACAAGTTAAGTCAACTTTACCCAAGTTCAAGTGCGTTATCGGGTTCTACTTTGGGGAAGGCCGTTTGGCGGTTAGGCAAGGAAGGCAAATCCAACAAAATTGAACAAATTACACACAAATAAACAAGTGATATTTTGCAAACGTATGTAAGAAAATGGAGAGACAGAAGATGGACGGATTGTTCACTCGGCAAGCTTTGCTTGCTTTCGGTCTTTGACCGTTTTGTAAAATCCGATTTTTCGGATGGACCGGTTTGCCAGACGTCTTTTCACTTTGTGTGTTTCGTTTCTTTGAAACGTTTTGAGCAACACTTTCTTTTTTTTTGTTTTTTTTGAACACAAATCCGTATTGATGAAGAGTTTTTTTTTTTGCTTTTCTTGGAATATCAAATGCGAGATATCCGAACTTTTCGTTAACAAAAATACCCCAAGAGATTTGGTGAAATTAATTAACAAAATTGTCGGATTGGGTCGGTTTAAGAAAAGTACGGTTTTGATAAATGGTTTGATGGCAAACCAAATATCTCCTATTTTTGTACTTTTTGTTTGGAATTAAACACGGAAAAGAAAAAAAATTTCAAGGAAAACGGATGAACATGATGAAGAACATGATGAACAACATGAAGATCATCATGAACAAAAGGCTAAATAGGTTGAAGATAATAACGCACAAAAAACAAGAGTAAAGAGAACTTAGCTTTGATCCCTTTGCTCTGATGCCAATTTGATGCGTCCTTGGAGGTAACCAAGGATAACTCCGGATCTAGATCAAGCAAAACTCCAACTACTCCTTGATTCTTTGTGCAACGTTGTATCGTTTCGCATCAAAAGGGGCGGAAGCGATGAAGAAACAAAGGTTACTTCGATCTAGAGAGATCGAATAAGCCTTTTTTGTGTGGATCGAAGGTTGATTCTTAAGAAGAATCCTCGAATATGGATTTCTTGGATCAAAGACGAGATCCAAGGAATAAATTTGAGAGATAGAAGAGAGGTTTTTATGCCCAAGCTAAGTAGGAGGAAATTCTTCTCAAAACTTAGTAATATTGAACATGGAAAATAAGTGAGGCAAGATATCTCTTATATAGAGAGTCTTGCCTACCTATGGGCCAACGGGCCAAACAAAAATACATGAAGAAAAGCCCAAAAGGGAAAACCTAAAAGGATAAGTTCAAAAGGGAATATTCTTATACGGAATATCCCTTTTATTACATAAAAAGGAAAACATGAAAATATAGTCCGAAAATAAGCTAGCTTCATGCCATGGAGTCGGAAAGACGAGACATGCCGCTAACGGAACCGGTAGCCTATGCCATGGTGGTGTAGAGACATGGCATGCCGGTAATGGAACCAAGTGAAGAAGTAATGCGGGCGATGATGAGCTGGTGGCTCGAGCAATGGCCTTAGCTCGGGATCGGGTGAGCGGTCCATCTGAACGAACTCTAAGAGCCTTGTCCTCCTCGTCTATGGTCAACGTAAAAGGGACATCCAAAGGCGCATCATATTGTATGCTTTAAATGTCATGGTAGAGGTCACTACATGAGAGATTGTCTTAATAAAAGGTTTTATTTATAAATAAACTTGGGCAATATGAATGTGAAGAAGAGCATGAAAATTATCATGCACACGTTAATGCATTGTATGAACATGACAATGATAGTGATGAAGGCATGGTGTTCGAGCATGGAGATTCTTTAATTGCTAGGAGAACATTGGATGTTTATATAGCTCCATGTGAGCACAATCAAAGACATTGAGTTTAAGTGGCAATTCAATTATCACATGCACCACTACTAGCACTTCCGGATTTCACTAAACCATTTGAGGTTGAGTGTGACGCATCAGGATTTGGCATTGGAGGAGTGCTCATGCAAGAAGAATTCTTTTGTGAGAAATGGAAAGGAGCATGCTTGAATTATTCGACATATGATAAAAAATTGTATGCATAATTCCGAGTTTTCATGAGATGACAACATTATCTTTGGCCTAATGAATTTTTCTTTAGACTTGATCATGAGTCTTTAAAGCATTGAAGAGTCATGATAAGTTGGATAGTGTTCGCTCCAGACGGTGTGTGCAAGCTTTAAATTTATAACCCTAGACGTAAGCTTAAAACAAGGATGCGAACCCGCAGTGTACGGGTCAATCGTAGTAAAAGCAAGGAATTCCAGGGGTCGATCACAGGGACTCAGTGAAACAAAGTCCAGTTACGATATGCTTATGCAAATACTAACCACAAGAGCAATCAACACAATCAAAAATGAATAAGAAGTCAAATAAAGCAAACATGCAATTCTAGGGATTAAAGCATCTAGTTGTGGTTCCAACTCAAGATCTAAAGATAAGCGGACAAAGCTGAGGTTTTTGCATGGGGAAGGTGTTACTAAAGTGGAATAGATCACCGGGTAAGTCTCACTACTCACTAATCCAAAACCGCAACTCCTATTACCGGGTAAGTCTCAAGGAATTAAGATAAAGAACTATAATCTCAAACTAACACACCATCTAAGGGAATAGAATCAACCTTTACCGGGTAAGTCTCAGGCTAACTCACAAAGATGGGATGGAAGCACACTCAAACCCCAATAAAGGATAAACCTTTATTACCTACACTTATGATCGTTAGTACACAAACTAAGGAATTACCGGGTAAGTCTCATCCTAAGCTTGCATTGAACCAGGAAAGGTGTAATAAGAATAGGATTTGACAAACTCTAACACTTAACTCTCAGTTTAGGATCAGATAAGTCACCTCGGTCAGCCAAATTCCACCCCGGCCGAGATGTTCATCGACTGAGCGAGATGCTTAGGGTTAAGGTTAAAGACTCGAACTTTCAGGGTCCTACTGGAATCTAAGATTATTCTATCATTGTTTTTCCCACAACCTTCAGCCAATCACCCTAGAATCACACAAGGAAATTAGCCACTCATCATCATTATGAAAGTATAAATCAAATATATGGGAAGAAGGTGAATATTTGAACAAGAAGAATTTAATGAAAAGACTTCAATAACTGAATCAAATATCACAACAAAAGCGTTCCTTGGATAGCAATCCAACAAGACAAGACAACAAGGAAGGGAATCTAAGATGATCTTACAAAAACCCTTCAAAAAGCTATAAAAGCTATGATCTTCAATCTTCCTTCAACCTTCAAAAAGGTTCTTCAAATCTCCCAACTGGAGTATGGCTGCTGCTACGTATAAACCCTGATCGATGGTATAGCACGATGTTGGATTTGTGGAAATCCAACCCTTTTTATAGGAAAATAACCCTCCAAAGATAAGATATCTTAGAAAGATCTTTTCTCATAAAAATAGGTAAATTATAAGATCTTCTTCCTTCCAGGAGCCAAGCCCAAAAAATATAAGATCACTTTCCAAAGATAAAAGATCTCAGCCAAGAATAAAATATTCTCGCCGCGTCCTAGGTATTCGCCTCGGTCGAGTCGACTTCCCTGGATCACCTCGGTCGAGATGAATCTGTGGTCAACCGAGGTGAGTCACAACTGAATGTGAAATCTCTCAAAACTGGTCCAAAGTGAATCTTTAATCCATGGCTATGCTTCCTGGATGGTTCCTCATGTTCCTTAATGTAGCTCCAATGACTCCATAGCTCCTTTTGCTCCTTTTTGATGCAAAACGTGCCATTTTACCTACGATTACAACAAAACTAGGTGCAAACCTCGATTCTCGGAAAGGTAGATGAAATGGTAATATAATCACATAATATACATACAAACATGCAGATTATGAAAGATAAAACGTCCAAACAAACCCCAAAATATAGACTATAATTCATGCTATCAGATAGGAGACATGGTAGATGGATGGAGTTTATAGAAACTTTACAATACATCATTAAGTACAAGAAAGGAAAGGATAATGTTGTTGTTGATGCCCTTTCTAGAAGACATTCTTTGATCACTACTATGAATTCTAAGGTTTTAGGTTTCTATTTTATTAAGGATCTATATGTGGATGATATTAATTTTGGTGACATCTATAAGTCATGCATATAACGAAATTCTCGAGGCAAGTTCTTCTTGATCAAAGGATTTCTATTTCGTGAGGATAAAGTGTGCATTCCTAGATGTTCTCTTAGACTTTTACTTGTTGAGGAAGCTCATATGGGTGGTTTAATCTCTACTACAAAAACCACATTTAATCCCGGGCGGTTTTATGATTTTATCCCGGATATGTAGTGATATAGCTCCGGGCTTCAAAGTGGTGTGATATTAGGTCAAATATCCCGGACCTATAAAACACGCCCGGGATATTAGGTTGTGTCAGGAGTTAAGTATTTACTAGTCAAATATCCCGGATATGCAATACGCCCGGGATATAGAGGTTCAAATATCCTGGATATTCTTAAAAACAAGCCCGGAAAATTAGATATTTGTATCCGGAATATTAGATTTTCAAATATCCGGGATATTAGATAATCATATCCGGGATGTTAGATGGATGACGAAAACAAATATGGTTTTTCTATATCCCAGATTAAGTATGTCCGGTATGTTAGAGATTCATATCCGGGATATTAAATTAAGAAACATCTCATTTTAAATCCCAAGTTATTGGTCCGGGATATTTGCTTTGTATTGTTTTTAATCCAATATTACAATTTTCCAATAAAGTCCCTGTACATTAACAACAAGCTGTACAATTTGCAGAAACATTCATCAAACAGATATTATCCCATAACATCAACTTGCATTAAGTTCAAGATCAAGTTTGACATAGCTAAGTGAAACACAATGAAAAAGTACAACAACATGCACATGTACTACAAGTGTTTGATAATAGTACCATATGCAGCATTTAACCAAGCTAACTTACTATCATTCATCAGTAACATTTATAAACTTAGCATTCAGCAAAGCCTAGAACTAGTGAAAATGTTGAGCCTCCATCACCAACCGCAACAGCCATCGACCCTCCATCACCAAAGTACAACAACATGCGAATGTCGAGCCTCCATCACCAAAGTAGCAATTCCTAGACATCATTGAAGTTACGAAATTAGCGCCTCAACGGTCACAAATCAAACTGCCAACTATCAAATAATCATCTAAGTAAATTCCAAGGACAACTTGATATAATTAAGCTGTCAAACAGATTTATTCAACTGAATTCCAAGATCAAGTAAATGATGGAAAGGTCAAGTAAATGATGGCAAGATCAAGTAACAGAGTTTCCAAATAGCTCTATTAGTTTATTTAACCATTCTTTTCTACAGCAAGCACTGTTAGCATTTAGATTTCCACATTTATGACTTGAAAAATTTTCTGCAGCAGACACTGTCAACACACATTCTTTTCTTTCACATTTATTTAACTATTCTTTTCTTTCACATTTAACCATTCTTTTCTGAGGTAGGCACTGTCAACACACATAAGTTCTTCCCAAAAAGAAAACTAGCTCAATATTAACATATCTGATGTCAAACAAAGTTTCCTACTAGTTCCAAGGACAACTTAACATTTTAACCCATAAAAATAAAAATAGCTCAACATAACTTCATATCAGCATAATTCCCAAAAAGAATAAGTGAAAACAAAGCTAAACAATAAGAGGACCTGCAACTTTGCTTCCTTCATATATGCATGACTTCAATGGTAATAAAATTTGAAGTTTAAGAATAAGAGGACCTGCAACTTTACCTTCTTTTATGATAGTACAAATAGAAGAGACTCAACAAACTCATCTAAAAACTAGGAAAGATAATGAAGCTTTTACATACCTATATAAGAGTAAACAAATGATCTAGCCATTCTTTTCGAACTTCATCAATATCTTCACGTTTGTAGCTAGTCATGTCTCCATACCACGGAAAGATTACACATTATTAGATACATGAACCAACCTAATTGAATATATAGGAACTAGAATCACTAAGTGTGGAAAGTCATACAAGGCGAGATATAAAATCAGATTTTTGATAGCACTTTTGACATATCAAGTCCTTCATAAACTTCATAGCATAATATCCACATTCAATTTCACTTGCTTGACGGGGGCACTGCAAGTTATAACAAAATATTGGATATGCTATGCACATGCAGAAAACAATGTGAAAGAGCAGCAAAATATGTGTTTAACCTTGGGTAAATTATGCCATAAAGTTTTTGCTCGAGGTGTTCGCCGACCCAACTTGGTGAATTGCAATTTGTAACTCCTATTTACATAAAGAAAGCAGATGATCAATCCAATAAGCACAACCAGTATCGGGTTTTAACAATCATTAGCATCCAATATGACATAACACAATTACATACAATGTAACTAATGCCTCTGCATCTTTCTCTACTTGTTCATGTCGCGGATCAATCCAATAAGCACAACCAATATCAGGTTTTAACAACATCATCACCCAATGATACCTGTATTTATCATAATCTGAATTTCATTGTCGGATATCACAAACGACTAATTCCTTCGAGAAGACTAGATAATTGTTACCTAAAATGATAAGGTCCAATATCTTCCCTACTTAGAGTGTAACATGCTGTCGGTAAATAAAGTCGTTTACCAAAAACATTTGTTACTAACTGCTCTCTAATTCCCATTGCTTGATAATCCTTTCTAGCATTAAGGCCATCTTTTGTTTTTCCCGGAATATTCAACAAGGTACCAATCAGCCTCTCACAAACATTTTTCTGAATGTGCATTACATATAGACAATGTCGGATATCAAGATCTTTCCAATAAGGAAGATCAAAAACTATGTATCTCTTCTTCCACCCTTCATGAGCTTCGTTCTTGGATTTCTTCCCAAATGCCACTTTTATGTCTTTCACCTTAGCAAGCACATCCTTTCCACTTAACAGTATAGGAGCAGTTTCAGTCAACATTTGACAACCATTGAAAGGTTTACGAAGTCTTCTATATTGGTGTTTTAGATCTGTGAACTTACGGTACCCGGGATAAACGTTTTTTCTGCTATGTTCAAAGAAAATAGAATCAGTTTCCGATCCACAACAAGGGCATCAAGCATATCCTTTGACTGTATATCCAGCATGATTACCAAGTGCCGGAAAGTCACTCATAGTACAAAGTAACAAGGCACGAAGAATAAACTTCTCTTTACGATATGCATCATATACTTCAAAGCCCTTTACAAACATATCTTCCAAATCTTCAATTATTGGTGCTAGAAACACATCCATATCATTTCCTAGTTGCTTTGGTCCCGAAATCAACATAGACAACATCATGTATTTGCGCTTCATACACAACCATGGAGGTAAGTTGTAAATAGTCAATATAACTGGCCACATACTATGACTACTACTCAAATTACTATGAGGATTCATCCCATCAGTGGAGAGTGCAAGCCGAAGGTTTCGATTTTCAGCCCCAAATTCTGGATACAATTTGTCCATATTTTTCCATTGTAGAGAATCGGCGGGGTGTCGAAGCTTACCGTCTTTCACTCTTTCATCAACATGCCAAGTTAGATGCTTAGCATCTTCATGATTTCCAAACAAATGCCGAAACCTTGGTCTTATAGGAAAATACCATACCGCCTTAGCCGGAGAACCATTGGCATTGTAGCGAGGTTCACCACAATCAACATTTGGGCAGCTTTGCAACGATGCATACTCTTTCCTATAGAGAATGCAATCGTTTGGACAAGCATGAATCTTCTCATGCTCTATACCAACAGACCGCAACAACTTCTTAGCCTCGTATGTATTACTCGGAAGACAGTTTTTTTCAAGGAGCATTTCTTTCAGTAACTCGAGTAATGTTGAAAAGCTCTTACCACTCCATTGATTGGCTGCTTTTAAGTTGTACAATTTCAAGATAGTAGACAATCTTGTATACCTTGAGCATCCATCATATAAGGGCTTTTGTGCATCAGTCAAAAAGTTTTCAAACATGTCCGGACGATCAATCAAAAGTTGTTGAACATCGTCTATCATATCATCCAGTCGATCACACTCATTATCGGAAATCTCATCTGCTATGAATTCACTTCTGTCATAACTGGTACCAGCAGAATCAGTAGACGCTTTCTCTCCATGCCATATCCAGACTTTGTAGTCGATATTTATGCCATCACAAATCAGATGATCTCTTATAATGTTGACATTGTAAGTCCGCGAGTAATCACACTTAATGCAGGGGCAAACAAATCTCATAGGATCAGAACCATGGTCAAGGGCAAACCTAATAAACCGCTCTACCCCATCTACATATCCAACAGTCATACGATTTGCTAGCATCCATGACTTATCAATCATCTAAAGTAGTCAAGCAATCATACAATCATAAGTCAAGATACATTCCCATATAAGTACTAATGGCTACTAGATATTCCATTTAAATAATCATGCCATAACTCTAGCACAATTAGAAGGCATATAAATAGAAGGAAATCTTATTTTGTTCGCTAGAGGGTCAAAGGCAATAAAAAGCTCGAAGTATGCCTGCTGACACCCAACAACGTAGAACTATCATAATGAAAGAGAAGAGATGTAAGAAAAGTTGCATTGTAATATCCGGAAATTTATTTCCGTTCATTACGGGTCAAACCGATTTTTGATCCGTTGACCTTTTCTCATTATACCTAGGGTTGTACTAGCACCAAATTATATCATTTTATGTACTCTTTAGTCACATAAACTGATGAATTTTATCAAACCCTAATCTAAGTTATTACATGTTTCGACAAGATCATGACAATCTGTTGACGAGACCAAGACGAGACCATGAACACAATTGACGAGACCAAGACGAGACTATGACTATACTTGACAAAGCCATGACACATTTTTGACAAGGACATACAACTTTCAGCTACAAATTTTCCTTTGTTTAAAAGCCCATCTTCTTACCTTGCTTAACCTAGAATTGGCATTGTCCCCAACCCAGATTTGCAGCAGACCCATCACATGACTCAGGCGCTGGCAGCCCAGGGAGAAGGTGGGCCTGTTGCCTCTACTCCTCGCAGCCCACGAAGCCCACTTGCTGAAGTGAGTCGCGTTGGTCTCCACGTCATGCCAACCGTTACTTTCCTCCTCATTCATCCCCTCGTAACTACATGATCTCCACAAATTCTGCCCGTATCTCGCTCCTTCCTATCTCGTATACCCTTCTGCTGCTGCTTCAGCCAAACGGACCCGTCTCCCTCACTTCCCTCTTCGATTTTACAACAGGTGCAGAAGACACCTTCATCTCCCTCCCTCTTACCTTGCCTAGCTTCGTTTCTGTAACACAATCGGGATGCCGCTACACGCCACCATCAACCCAGATGAAACCCAAGACTGAGCAACTCCCTCTGCACGCCACCATAACCTAGACGAACACCAGGACTGAGCACAACCGATCGACCTTACCCCCCCCCCCCCCCCCCCCCCCC
>BSUD01000004.1:58395316-58418463 GCA_033239045.1 Fagopyrum esculentum | reverse complement strand
TCCCCCCCCCCCCCCGCCCATCTAGATCCCTGTGGTCGACACTGAGCCAAGTAATGCAGTCCACTCGGAAATAGTATACCCGACGCCGTCCCAACTGCTGCCATTCCTGCATTGTTTTCCCTCCTATGGATCAAACATGAAGCCCCACCTTCCTAGTTGTGCACAGATCCTTCAGGACGGGGACCACGGACCGGAGTCTTTAGTCTACACACGAGCATGAGACGAGCCACAACCAATGAACACAGATCCTTGCAGCCAACCATGAACCACGCCAGCCTTCCCTCGAGCCTGTTGAAGATGAGTATCAACTGTTCGATCAGAGTTGCGCCGGCTCAATGAGTCCTTCCTTTCAATCCTTGCTCTTTTGGTCTAGTGTTTTGGCTGCAGTATCATGTCTGTAGGTTGTTGTAAGGATGAGTAACAAGGACTGAAAGAGGCTGGTTATTCATGAGTTCTGGCTGGATAGTTCAGTTTAGAGAGTAATGTAGGTTGGACTTAGAAGTGGTAAGGAGCTCAGTATAGAAGGATTCGAACCTGGAATCTTCAGGTTCTGGTAGGGGTGAGAAGTTGCTGACAGAGGGACTCGATTCGAAGACCTTAACGACCTAGTTAAATTCCAGAATTTTGGGCTGAAACATCTGACTTTGAACCCGTATTTGGATATCTTAGATCGAACATCCACCGTTGAATTTTTGATATATTGTAGATAGAAATATGAAGTTTACTGTATTAAAATTTGGGAGAAAGTTAACGGTCGGATTAGAACTTATAAGGACTCAAAGTAGGACAGATGGACTGTTTTTACAACAAAGGAAAATTGGCTAAGTATAGGAATTTCAGCTTTTATTCCAACTTTTGAGATTTGTGGACGAGTTATGGTTGAGTATCTTTGGGGAGATCTTTACCGTATGTTTAGTATGCATATCATAGAGGATCAAGAAATTTATTTCGGAAATTTTTATCTTTTTATCTAAGCCTTGTATCTTAACCCAAAGTCGGACCTTAGCGACTTTTTGTATAAACTAAGAACTTTGGGTAACTCTTATAAATCCTTACCAAACTTTTCAACGAGAACTAGATTAAGGACACAGGTTCTAGAAGAGAATATTAGAACTAAATGATAGACTTTTTCGGAGTTATCGAGATCAAGGGTAAAATACTCATTCTACCTAAAAGAAACCTTTTTAGTAAATTTTCTTCATGAGATTGTACATCTTAGAAGTTTATGACTTCTAAGAATATAGGATGTAATTTTGATCCACGTGTCTTGTGTGATAGGCGTTTGAGTTTCTACGGTTGCGGACCGAGTTGAGAATTTGAGAGTTGTGAATTGATTCAGGTAAGTCCTTGCGACTTACTTAGCTAGTTTTTGGATGTTAGTTGAATGACAATAGTGGTGTGTGTGTGTTGTGTGTTTATAATAACAACTTGTTAGGACAACTGTTATTATTATTATTTTCAAGGTCCAAGTGTATGTATAACGGGCCATGACATCACTACCCAGCTCTGACAAGAGACTGGGAGGTTCTCTATACCCAGACCATACAGGTACAAGGTGAGATGCATCGGATCCATTCCTGATGGTTACACGGGGGCGGAGGCGAGGTTTGGGAATCCATCGTGTCACAAAATAAGTATCATTAGTAAGAGTGAATGACTTAAGTGTAGATAATAAATGAATTGTTTGGAAGCTTGATGAGTGTTTACTTTTTTTATGATTTGCGTGTGTGCTATTCTCATTTGTCTAACATTTAGATAGCTAGCTAACAATTGTTCTGTTGTGTTGTTTAGATTTACCGCAGGTTAGAGCAGCAGCTGAGTGATCCGGAAGTAGTGGTCAGCCGGGTCTCCGTACTCCTTTGAGTGGGGTTGGGTGTTTGCTTTGTTGTTTCTTTCTTTGTATTATG
This sequence comes from Fagopyrum esculentum, assembly GCA_033239045.1. Classification (NCBI taxonomy): domain Eukaryota; kingdom Viridiplantae; phylum Streptophyta; class Magnoliopsida; order Caryophyllales; family Polygonaceae; genus Fagopyrum; species Fagopyrum esculentum. The sequence goes on along the minus strand of BSUD01000004.1, from coordinate 58,416,556 downwards.
ACAGTTAGACTTTTATGTTGTTAAGTACTTTGGGCTGTTAGACGTTGTTGCATTCATCTCTTTAAAATACTGTGTTATGAATTTCGGTTTTTCTTATTTGTGTTTTTTTGCAAGATCCTAGTAAAATGGTTGTCAAACTGAGGTCGGGACCCATTGTGAGGTTCTACCCAGTAACGTCCCGAGTTCTAATAATTCGGGGTGTTACATGCATAATCATCCATCATAAGAGAAGAGATGTAATTAAGAAAAGTTGTCAAAAATTTCCGACTGCTATAAATAATCAAAAAGGGTGCATACAAATTTACAGATTTGTCAAGTATATTTAATTATGGTTGCTGTAAATAATTCTAGCTGCTGTAAATAAGAAAAAAAACAATTACAAATTCTGGCTGCTGTAAATAATCAAAAAGGGTGAATAGAGATTTACAGATTTGTCAAGTATGTTAATTTATGGCTGCTATAAATAATTCTAGCTGGTGTAAATAAGAAAAATAACAATTATAGATTTACAGATTTTTCAAGTATGCTTAATATAAACACTGCATAACAAAACAAAATCTAAAGTAAAATAGATTGCATATTTTTACCTCTGTTTAATGGTGATTTGAGATTTGATCATCCATTTTCAGGTTTCCTGAGTTTGAAGTTTTGACAAATTCTGCATTCTTTATATTCCAACTGAAATTTATATCTTTGCATACGAAGTCAATGATAAAATGCTAAAATGGTCTCAAGGCTTCATCTTTTTATCATTTCTGTGCTGATTTTAATGTAAATTTTGGGGTTTGATAATTTTGCAATAGCATGTACATAAGAAGAGGTAAACAAAGTGATAGAATCAGCAAAGGCGACACAAAAACAATGGGCAAAGACTCCTCTTTGGTCTTGGGCAGAATTGCTTCATAAAGCAAAACCCCAAAAACATAATTCAGATAGAAGGGTAAGAGATATTATTTCCGAATCTCATACGTGTATGCTCAATGGCTTCTCACTTGTACCTATAGATGAAAAATAACACAAATACATAATTCAGATAGAAATCAAACTTCAACCAAAAAAAAAATGCAAGTTAAACATCTCTTGTACAATTGACATTCAAGTAAGAACATTATATCGCTATATTAGTCTTTGAGGAACAAAAATGGTAGCATCTTAGCAAACAGAACTGAATAAACATACATTCAAACAATTCAGTTACATTCAATTGTTGCTCAAAATTCAGACATCAACCGTAAAATCACTAGTAAATGATGATCTTACTTAACCAAAGGGATTGCCAAGAGAGGCTTGGCCTTATGCAAACTCATCCTAAACTTCTCAACCCTATCTGACTTGACCACTGTCATCTTTGCCTGTCAAGCTACAACCCTATCTCTTAAAACTACATTTAACAGCTTAATATTAAACATGAAATTAGGTAAAATTGGCACTTGTACAGATCTATGAAATCAAAGTTATTTGCAATATAGGTCAAACACCTTATACAGATCTATGGCTTAATATTAAACATGAAAGCAATACTCGAATTCACAAGCAATGAGTTCACAGTCAAGTATTTTAGTAAATGAGATTTGAGTAACCAACTGAAAGCATACCAAACTCCATTGTTAACAGGCACAAATGCAAGATAAGGAACACCTTTACCAATCTATGGCAAAAAAATACATACAACAACAAAGAATTGCAAAATTCGTGAAAATAAAGTTGTAGAGGAACCTACCATGGGAAGAGTCGAAGAGAGAACTGGTGGCGAACGGCGATGACGAGGAGGAAATGGGTGGACTGGAAGACGGAGAAGAGAAGAGACGCTCGAAGGGAGTTGTGGTTGGTTCCGATTCGACAAAGGTAGAATGCCTGGTCGCAAGAGCTAGGGTTCAATTTTAGGATGAAAATGTTGAATTGGGGGAGGGAAAAGCTCGAAGGGAGTTATGGTTGGTTCCGATTCGACAAGGGTTTAATTTTGGGATGAAATTGGGGGAGGGAAAAGCTGCCGCCTAAATTTGGGTTGATCCAAATATCCCGGATATGACAAATCCAGGATTTAATATTACGGAATATATTCCGGGCGTTTTTTGAGTTTATATGTCCGGGATATTAGACAACCCAATATCCCGATTTTTTACGCCCGGGATATTGACAAATGCGTTTGGAGTTATAATACGACCAAATATCCCGGGCGTTTTGTTCATATCCGGGATCTTTTCTTTTTTTTTCACCTAAAACAAAAAAGGTTTTTATAATTTTTAGTGATTTTGATCTATAATATGCCGGATATTTTAATTCATGAGATATTATTTAATGGGATAACATGTATTTTGTGTAGTAGTGAATGAGACATTTAGGCAGAGATAAGACATTTCATATGCTGCATTCACACTTTTATTGGTCTTATATGCTTAAAGATGTTGAGAATATGATTAAGAGATGTCCTGTGTGTTTGAAAGCTAAGGCTAAACTGAAACCACATGGTTTATACACCCGTCTTCCTACGCCAACTTCACCATGACTTGATATTAGTATGAATTTTGTTGTAGGATTACATAGGACTAAGAAAGGGAGAGATTCTATTTTTGTGGTTGTTGATCATTTTTGTAAAATGACACATTTTATTGCTTTTCATATGTAATTCCCAAATTTTTGGGACTCGGGGCGCTACAGGTTAGGACCTCACAATGAGTCCCGACCCTAGCTTGACAACAATATCACTGGATATTACAACAAGATACAAATGTAAATAAAATGAATAGAAAACTAATAAAAGATAATGACATGAATGCACAGAATGTGATAGCCTTAGAAGATGTAACTAGTAACATCATAAAATTATTAGTCTCTTTATATGCATGCAAAGACTTGATGGACAACTCAATGCATATGATTACGTGGACCCGCATGACCATCCGCTCCGGATCACTCTGTAACTTTCTTAACCTACAAGAAATCTAACAACACAACGGTAAAACCGTTAGATAACAATCCTAAGGTATCAAAAAGTACTATCATAACAAAAATACACATCAAAGCAGAAAGTAAACACACACCATGCTTTACACCAAAATCCCGTTATTATCTTTAGTTAGATTATTCACTTCTAAGTTCAACTTATGCTTGTGACACGAGGATCCCATTGAGCCTCGTATAGGTCCAGGTATACCAACATGAGTAGTTCGATGCATCTCACTGTATACCATGTATGGGCTAGTCGCGGAAAACCTCCTAGTCTCATGTTAGAGTTGGGTTGTGATGCCACGACCCGTTATACATACACTTGGGTCTAACAATTAATAGTATTGTCATTCTATTCAAGTTACAATTATGAAACATATAACACAGACACCAGTACACCACTAGAATATACCATACCAATACAAAGAAAGTTATCTAAGTAAGCCCAAAAGACTTACGTGTATCGATTCAAAACTCGACTACCGTAATAATATCACGGTCTCGCCCGTATGTGACCTCAAATGCCTGGTCATATCAGAAACACATCTCAATATCATATTTCTATCTTCTAGAAATATCTAGGAAAGCTCTTAGGGCAGAATGAACAACTCAATAAGAAATCGTAAGATTGGCCCTAACTTTAAAGAAATGACGAATTTACCCCAAACTTCTCCTAAAACTACAATGGGTCCAAGAAGGCTCGAAACATCTAAATATAGTCCAAGAACATGTTTAAACGCTAAACGTTCCCTAACGAGTTTGAAAGTTTCTCAAACTTTTAAATTCACTAAGAAACTCAAAAGCATTACAACCAACTTAGCCAAGTACTCTACATTGGCCTTAGATACTAGTCCTCCAACAATCCTAAAAAAATTCCAAGAAAATTTCTAAAATACTAGGCCCTAGCTACTCTAAGAGAAGAAACAAAACTCATAAATTCCTATCCACAAGTTAAAGACAAAAACCCAAAGTTGCCTGTACAAGGGCAAAATCTATAATCAACCAAAATTTGGGTTCCTTTACACTTTTGGCCTAACTTCTAAAGGTCATAACTTATAATCAAACCGTTGAATTTCTTCCAAATTCGAATATAATAGACGACAATATCTAGAGTACAACATATCAAATTTTTAACCGTAACAAATGAGTATAACATATTCTACTCCTTGACCGTTCTAGGAGGCGGCCATGAAGAAACGGACTCAATCTTCGCCGGGTTAACCATGACGCCCTCGACGGAAACTATATGACCAAGGAATGCCACCTCGGACATCCAGGACTCACACTTAGACAGCTTTGCGTAAAGCTCTCTATCCTGAAGGACTCGTAGCACCGTCCTCAGGTGTCCCTCATGCTCCTCTCTACTCCGAGAGTATACTAAGATATCGTCAATGAAGACAACTCAAACCGGTCCAAGAAGTCGATGAAGATGCCGTTCATCAACTCCATGAAGACGGCGGGTGCATTCGTGAGCCCGAATGTCATCTCGACAAACTCATTATGGCCGTATCTCGTCTTGAATTCCGTCTTCCGCACGTCCTCCTCTCTCACCCTCAGCTGGTGATACCCCGTTCTCAAGTCAATACGCAAAAACACGGAGGGTCCCTGCAACTGGTCCAACAGATCATCAATGCGTGGTAATGGGTACTTGTTCTTGATGGTGACTTTCTTCAACTCCCGGTAATCAATGCATAGCCTCAAAGATCCGTCCTTCTTCCTAACGAAGAGGATTGGTGAACCCCAAGGGGAAATGCTCGGCCATATGAAAACCCTCTCCGCTAACTCCTCGAGCTGCTTCTTCAGCTCCAACATCTCGATTGGAGCCATGCGGTATGGAGCCTTGGACAACGGCCTCGTGCTGGGCTCCAACTCAATGGTAAAATCAACACTCCTATGCGGTTGAAGTCCAGGTGGCTCCCCGAAAACGTCCTCAAACTCACAAGCCACGGAAATCTCCTTCAATGACAAACCTCTCTCCTCCTTCATAACATAACACCAGAAGGCCTCGCATCCCTGCCCGATAAGTCTCGCGGCTAGGACCGCGCTAATGACTGTACCGGCCTTATCGAGGTCCCAACCTCGGAAAATCACCTCATGTACCGTCTCTGTAGTGAACGTCACGGTCCTCCGGTTGATGTCCAAAACTGCTCGGTGGCTGTCCATCCAATCCATCCCTAAGATGACTTCTTCATGCACTAGGTGCATGACATAGAAGTCGGCTGACCAATCACTGTTTCCCAAATGAACGGGACAACCGTGTACCTCACGGTACCACTAACCTTACCCCCGTCGGGTAACCCTATAATGAAGGGTCTCCCCTCTACCGTAATTAAGGACAACCTAGCTACAAAATCATTAGTAAGAGTTTAGCCTTTTAGGAGCTGAGTGTGCTGAGCCAGGGCTGAGTCTCCCCTGCAGGCTCTGTGAGCCGCCCCTGCGCCTTTGGTAGGCCACCCCTGCGCCTCATCAGATCCGCCCCTACGGATTTGTGCGGCTGCAGCCACCTTTGTTGACTCTTGACTAGGCTTTTGGCTGGCTTCCTTTATAAGCTTTCCTTTGCTTCTTGATGAAGGGTTCTTCATCTCTCCAGCCTTCTTCATCCTCACATTCATCTTCTTCTCTCCATTTGTCCCTTTGATCTTCTTCTTTGATCTTGTTCTTGTTGGAAATCAAGAGTGAATCTTGATTTAAGCTTGTGTTGATTGAATCCTTGATGAGGATGCTGAGCTTTGAGGTTGTGGATGTGGTTGAGTAGTGGTGTAGACATTCTTCCCTTTTCTTTAACTGTTGTGGTAAGATCTTCATCTTCCTCTTCATTCTTTCTTCCTTTGTTTCTATCTTCTTCTTCTTTAACTAGGATTCACAAGCATAAGATTGTGTGGACCTTTCCAGGATGTTTTGATGTTCATACATGTGTATATATGTATGTGTATGTGTATGTTGTTGTGTGATGAAGAAGTGAAGAGAGTCAAGAGAAGGATCGAAGAGAAGTCGAGGACCAACGTTCTGCATAGACAGCCGCCCCTGCGCCTGTCTTGAGCCACCCCTGCGCATTGCTGTGAGCCGCCTCTGCGCCGTGAGCCATCCGCCCCTGCGCCTCACTGTTGCAGTGCCTGGCGCCTGTTGTTTCCGCTGGTGTGTCCAGGACATACCAAGTTTGTATGTAATCTTCCTTCCTTTCCTTTGGCTTTGGCTTTGGATGTAGCTAGAATAGTATGGTTAGGATGAGCTTGATGAGTTGTATGATGGGTATGTACTGTAGGCACTTGTGTTTATGATGAGGTAATGCCTTAGCATTTGTGAGTATGAGGTAATCTCGAGGCTTAGATCCAAGTTATAGGTTGGTTGTGGTTATGGAGATGAGTCTCCTAACCTTTACAACGTTTGATATGATGTGTGCCTTGCTATTGCAGGCGTTGATTACTTCCCAAGGGGAAGCTGTGACGTGGTACAGGTTACGATTATTTCAAGTAAGTCCATAGGACTTACTTAGCGTACAATTGTGGATTTGAGTGGTTGTGTGTTCATATGGTTGTTGTATTTATAACCTAAACCGGACTAGGATGGCCATTTCATTACCCTAAATGGCCCAAGTGTATTATAACGGGTCGTGACCACCTGCCGACGCTCGCCGAGAGTTGGTGGAGGTGCTCGGAAGCCAGTAGCTCAGGGGAGGTAGATCCCATGCAAAACCTGAGTTAAAGGGGGAATAGACGAGGTTCTTTAGGTTCCTCGTGCCACAAAAGAAGTTGAAATAGTAATGGAATAACTTAAGAAAAGATAATGAATGAATATGTGTGTGACATTGCATATGTGATGTGTTGATATGTGTATGTGCTATTACTTCATTCTTATTCATTTCTGTAGCTAACGGTGTAAACCGTGTTGTAGATGATCTGCAGGTTAGGAAGACTACAGAGTGAGCCAGACAGGATGATCGGCCGAGGGGCTTTTGTACACTAGGTTGCTCGTGGGATATGGGATGTTTTGTATCTGGATGTTGTTTTGTACTCGGCTGTGATGTTGTAAAACCCTTTTGATGTATATTGTACAGTTTTATGTATTTGGTTTTAATCTATCTATGCCTTGTTGTAAGATTCAGTGAACTTGTTATCAGGCTAGGGTCAGGATCCATTGTGAGATCCTAGCCCAATGTGGCATCCCGAGTCCCGTGGATTTGGGGTGTTATAGAGTTGGTATCAAAGCCTTAAGTTGACAACAATGGCACTTGCAATCTGCAATAAAGGTGGAGTAGATAATAAACAGAACCCAAGAGGGGTCTTACTTTTAAAAAGGTTTTTGGTTTTGAAACGAGTACAGATGTTTTGGGATAGTGTGTACAGAAACGTACTACTGGAACGTACTGCTGAGACCATTAGAGCTCTCGAGGAGTACAGAGGGCCTCGACTAGATTCCTGGTTGAATACATTCCATCAGTTGCGCGTACCACCTTTCTCTTGGAAGGTTGACTTAGAGACGGAGGTCTGGATTAGACATGTGGACTTAACTCTAGAGTCTATTAGATGTCCAGAGGGTATACGGATAGAGTTAGTCCATACACAATAGTCGACATGATTCCGGATCTGCAGCGCCATATCCCCTTTCACAACCAGAGGCAACGATATATTAGTACTATAAATCTATGTTGATGATATATTATTCGGTGTTACTAATGATTCTCTTTGCAAGGAATTTTCAGATATTATGTGCTGGGAATTTGAAACCGCACATACACTTACCATACGGACGTGATTCCGGATCTGCAACGCCATATATCCTTTCACAACCTTCCATATCTCAGTAGATCGGATCCCAAGCTTCACGCTACGCTTCCCCTCTTCGATCTCCCAGCCCAGGCACAGCAGTCGACGCCTCCTCTTCGACCTTCTGAGCACTACTGTCATCGACCTTCTGCGCCCACAGTGGAGACAATAGGTAAGTCCCTCTCTTTGCTGTCAATTAAGCGTGCATGGCTTGTGACCTCGAACGGACGAAGGAAGGTTGCCCATCCAACCGCCACACAGAGGACATCTACCTGCCACCATTCCTTCATCGAGCAGCCAACAAGGACCCTCACCAAATGCACAGGTAACATCCTCCCGGAAACCCTTGTGTTGCCCGACCTTAGCCTCGACTCTGAGTACCTATCTTTAGTCCACAACCCATACTTTCCCTTCATGAATCTAGCCGAGGGGAGTTATTGTTGCCTCTGCAGTGGTCGTACTCACCTCTCCAGCCTAGACGCCTCTGTAGTGGCCGAGAGAGAGATTTAACCCGGGTAAGACACTCTCTCCTCCTCCTATCCCTTTTTCTGTCACTTGTACTTAGTCGTGCCTTTTTCGCAACCACCGTTCAGGAAGAAGTCACATAGGAGCATCATACCTGTGTAAGTACAACTCTCCTTCTGCCTAAACTACTTGCAGACAGTGGTCAGAGCCCCGTCTTTCCCTTGTTTCTATCCGGCTTTCTGCGCAGGAACTCTAGATGATCCCCATCCTTGTGAAAATAGTAGCAGTGATTAATTAGGAGGTTTTTGGGTCACTTGCATTACACTCCTGAAGAGACGAAGGAGACTCCCTCCATAGTTGGTCACAAAACCTTAGGTAAGAAGCAGAACTCCCCTCTCGATAGATGGTACCCCTTGTAACTCGCTGAGTGTGTGTTTTGTATTAGGTGAAGTGTTACTTCAGAGAAGCCTCAAATAGGAGACCTCTTCCAGCCCCTTTCTTTGTCCCTGAGTCATAGCTGGTGAGTTTCGATCCCTAAACCGCTTGCAGATCCGTAGCATTTGATTTCCAGAAACTGTGTTGAGCATTCGACTTTGAGCCTGTTTTTCGATGCTTTCGAGTTATTATCCACCGTTCAATTTTTAGTATGATATAGAGGGATATGCATAGTTTGATGTATTAAAATTTTAGGCCAATCCTACGGTCGGATTTGGATCCATTAGAGTTCAAAGTAGGCTAGTGGTGCAGTTTGGTATTTTGCAGATTTTTGGCGAAGTATGGGGGAATTTGTGTTGAGGAGCCAACTTGGGATTTTTGTGTAGGATTAGTTATTGATCCTTTTTGAGTTTTGTTTCTTCTTGTGAGTAGAGTGCATTGCTTAAAGATGATTGATATTTTATTTGGGATTTTTAAATTTTTGTATGAGTAACTTAAGAGGGGTCAAAGTAGGATCCTAGAGAGTTCTCACGAAAGTTAAAAGTTTGAAAAATCTTCCAACCTAGCCAGATCTTTCTTGGGAGTGTTAGATTGTGGTTGTGGGCTTTATAGGAAGTTTTAGCAATATTCTAGGAATATTTTTAGGGTTTTGAGACGCAAGGGTAAAATAGTTTTTTTTTACCCTTATGAGGGTATTTTGGTAATTTCTCTTGATCGATTTGAGTATCTTAGAAGTTAGAGACTTCTAAGAAGGGGGATACATTATTGATCCACTTGCCTCTTATGACATGCTATTGAGTTTCTACGGTTGCAGACCGAGTTGAGATTAAGAAAGTTAAAATTTGATTCAGGTAAGTCCTTGAGACTTACTTAGCTGGTTTTATATGTTAGCTGAATGATGATAGTGGTGTGTGTTGATTGTTTAATAATTATAACATGCATAGGACAACCTTTATTATTTTATGGCCCAAGTGTATGCATAATAGGCGGTGACATGACTGCCCAGCTCTACCAGGAGACTAGGAGGTTCTCTATACCCAGACCATACAAGTACAAGGTGAGATGCATCAGATTCATTCCTAATGGTTAAATTAGGGCGGAGGCGAGGTTTATTAAAACACCGTTTTATGAATTTTGGTTTCCTTATTTGTGTCTTGTTGTAAGATCCAAGTAAAGATGTTGTCAAACTAAGGTCGGGACCCATTTTGAGATCCTAACCAGTAGCGTCCCGAACTCTGAGAATTCGGGGTAATACACACTTTTTCCCCCGGGTAATTATTTTTACCCTCCGGTGTTATTTGGATCATTTGGGAGCTCCAATTAATAAAAACGCAGTTGAGAGAAATGATCAGGACATCGGATATATCCTAGATATGAAATAACATGGAGAGGCAAAATGGCCAAAAGAGTCGCTATTCCGTTTCTTAACGACTAAGAAAGACAGCTTAGGAATACGCGTTTTCCGAGGCAGTTGCGGAATAATTATAACTATAATATTCCACATTTATTATTCCAATTTCGAGAAGTTTGGAGAAGGGGATTCAACCCACCTTTAGATCGGTTAATGGATAATTATCGACTTCGCTAAAGGATAATTATTGTCTTCACTATAAATAACGGAAAACCCTTTATTAATTCATTTCCTTTCACGTTTCCTCGTAAAATCTCTAATTTCTCTCAACCTTCAAACTCAGATCTACTTTTCGTTTCTAATCCGATTTCAATTCCGTTTGAGTTTCTGGATTCCTCTCTTCATTCTCTTCATATCGGTACCGAGTTTCTGCATTTCCGAGCAGATGAAGATCTAGTCGAGTATATATGTCACAAGGTAGGTTCCGTCGCTCAGATTCCGGTGAATTTGATGTTGTCCATGCGTAGTCTTCGTCGTTGTGATTCCGAATCTTCTTTCAAATCGTCAATCGGGTAAGTAACGAATAAGTTATGATTTTATTTGTTTTCCGTACTGTGATTGGGCCTAAATTGACTTTAGACTTGTCAAAATGGATAAGTAGAAATTCCATTATGGTCGTTATATTATGCTAGTGAATATGAGTTGTTTGTTTAATGAACTCTAATGACAAGTGGGTTTAGAAATTGTCTCCGGGCAAAACGTTATTCTGTCGAAATTTAATTAATTAATTAAAGTTTAATTAATTAAATTAGGATTAAAATTGAGATTGAGGAAAGTTGATTAGATACTACCTTGAGATTCGAGGAATTGTGAGTTATGTTGAGATATTGAGGTTTAGTTGGTTGTGAGGCTTATATATTGATTATGATCTTTATGGATCCCTTGGGTTTAGGTGTAACCTTTTTGATTGATAGGAGTATTGATTTCTCTTTATGCCTTATTATTAGGCAGTGTCCCTCTCAGGATTGGAGGTTGATCGTAGTTGAGTTTTGTACGAGGTTGAGGTAAGTCCGTTGGACTTACTTAGCTACCATCCTTATATTGGGTGTTTGCATGACTGGTGTGTGTGTTATATGGTTTATATAACAACATGTGATGTCGATTATTACCAACCTATGTTTTATTTATTGCCCTGTATGCGTGGCTGTGATAACCTTTCCCTTTCACCCCGCCATGGAATTTGGATGGTTCTCTGACGTCAGGTCACCTGGTATACAGGAAGGGTGCAATCCACTCCCATAGGGTACACGGGTTGTGTGAGCGACACTACTTCTAGATGGCTAGCAGGCCTAGAGGCGAGGATGATACGTTCCTCGTGTCACATAGTTTCATCTATTTGTATATATATGATTTGAGTGAATGACTATTATGTAAAGATGATAAAATGGATAAATGTATGATAGCATGCTTATGTGTTTATCTTTGATGATTGTGCTTGTGCTTATGCATTACCTTATATATGTATGGTTAGCTAATGGTTTCATACCATGTTGTAGATGCCTTGCAGGATAGGCGAGCTACTGAGTGATCTGGCAGGGTGACAGGCCGAGGACTCTTGTACATTAGGGGGTTATGGCTTTTGGGGTTTTATATGTTTCCCTCCTGCGTGAGGATGATGTTTTGTATACCTCCTGTGTGAGGGTTATGTTTGATACTCGGCTATGATCTTGTTTACCTTTTTGTTGTACAATTTTTTACAGTTTTATTTATTTGTTTTATGTATGTCAGTTCCATGTTGTAAGGTCTAGTGAACTTGTTGTCAGGCTAGGGTCAAGATTCACCGTGAGATCCTAGCCCAATGTGGCATTCCGAGTCCTGCGGATTCGGGGTGTTACAGAGTTGGTATCAGAGCCTTAGGTTGACAATAATGGCACTTGCTACCTGCTATGAGGTCGGATGGATAAAATAAACAGAACCCCAAAGGGGTCTAACGTTTTCAAAAGATTTTTGTTTTAAAAGTTGTTGTTTTGGGATAGAATGTACGAGAAGTCGTCACCTCTGCCGTGGATCTTAGCAACATAGATATGTATATATATGTAGTATAGATTGTATGTGGATGTGTTATATATATATATATATATATATATATATATATATATATATATATATATATATATATATAGCCTTATAAGTTAGGTGGGTATACCCTTTAGATGGCTCAGACGGAGTAACATTTGTAGAAGGACGGGGTAGAGGTAGATCACCACTCCCTCCAGTAGTGTTAGGACAGGGACAAGTTCCCACTATCGAGCTGTCTGCAACAAAGACTGGACACGAGGAGATAGACTATGTCATGATTAGTAAATCCGAGTTTCGAGAATATATATGTCTACGGGAGGAAGCTGCAAGAGCAGGTAGACCTATCTTGGGTTTACCAACATCAGTGGGACCTACTGAAGCTTCCGGATCAAAGAAGAAACCACGGCCTTCTGGCAAGATGAGATCTTGTTTCAACTGTGAAGATCCTAGACACCTACATCCGGAATGTAAGAGATCTTTAGTGACGTGTTGTACCTGTGATAAGTTAGGACATCGAGCGATTTTTTGTCGACAAAATAAGATGCCACATCAGCAAGTTTCTTCCCATGCTAAGGTTACAAAAGGCGAACGAAGAAGATCGAGTTGCCCTTCAACCACACTAGTTGTGAAGAAGGGACGACCGTGTTTCAACTGTGGTGATTCAGGCCATTTGAAATCTAAGTGTTCTTTAGCACCGATAGCTTTCTTCACATGTGGTGAACTAGGCCATTTGGCTCCCTTTTGTCAGCGAGGTAGTGTTCCTTCTCAGTTGGACTCTCCTCTTACCGGTGTGGATGGAGTAGAGGCAGAGATCATGAAGATGATGTGAGTGATACTGAAGAGCGTAGACTCGAGTTATGAGCGGTTAGTTGTAGTGGAGTTGTTAACGTTAGTTGATTTCTAGTAAAATTCTTACTAATGGTTTACCTTTTTGAGTTCTTTTGGTTCTGGTGTTATGCCCTCTTTTTGGATGTATGTGTTGAACGTGGGTTTATATGTGATATAGGGACTACCCTTTTCTTAGGGTTACTCAGTTGTTTTGGGGTCAGAGGTACCCGCGAGATGTGTGATAGCCTAGTTATATCGGGACTTGTGATTTTCTCTTGTAGACTTCTTTGTTATGTCTTTGAACGTGAGGAAGTAGTGGATCGAGTAGATCGCTATAAGTGTAGTTTGAACTATGATAGATGGAACATATTGACCATTGTTATGATGGATTAGATTGTGACCATTCTTGTGATAGAGATCTTGAAGGATGTGTACAGTTGTCAACAACGAGGCTGATTGCGTGAGCCTATGAGGCCTTCTGATGTATGTAATGAGGAATACAAGAGTCTTGGTAATACGAGGATTTGTGAGTATGTTTGATATACCATCTAGTATATGGTATGGAAGAGCGTGGGTTCCAGCATCAAGTTAGAGCTGGAGCATCTGAATGATTTTGAACATATCCATTTTTTCGTATGAAAGAAGGAATGTTGTGGTTGTGCGCGAATTTTCGAGAGTAAGTAAGATGATTATTAAAGAATGAGTGTTTATTATCCCACAGGGATGAATTGATAGATTTGTAGCAAGGAAATTCTGAGTTTTCTAGATAAGAGTGGAGACCTAGATATCACCGGATGAGAATGAGCTAATAGGATGTGCCCAAAACGGAATTTCGGACTCGGTATGACCACTACGAGTTGTAGTGATGTCATTTGGGCTCACGAAAACGCCACCACATATATGGTGAGAAACGAAGTTTTATTGACTTAATGGATCCGCTGTAGTGATTTTTTGTAGATGATATCCTAGTGTACTCTCAGAGTTGAGAGGGACACGTAGAACATTGGAGAATATTTTATAAGTCTTGTAAGATTAAAAGTTGTATGTTAAGTACGAGTTTGAATATGTGACCTGACCTTTTGAGATCGTGTGACCTGTTGAAGGAATCTAGATTGATTCGAGAAGGATTATAATTGTTGTAGTTGGAACAATACCGACGAATGTCGATACAGTTCGTAACTTTCTGAAGTAGCCTTTTTGGAGTAACTTGATATTATCGCTGTCTGTGGAGGAGTTTATATGATAGCCCGATCATGTATCAGTCTGTTGAGAAGACTATTTAATTTGTATAGTCCCAGCCGTGTGCTTATCGATTGAGGAGCGGAAGGAAGATGGACTTCTACTCCTATGTTAGCGAAGCCATAGGGCACTGGTGGTTTCGTGTAGTATGATGATGTTTCAATCTTGGCTGAGATGTTTGTTGATGTAGAGGGCAGAGTTATTGCATACGCGTCTCGACAGTTGAAGACATAAGAGGAGAACTACCCGACTCATGATGTGGAGTTAGCAACGGTAGTTCGTGCTTTGAAGATCTGAAGACATTATCTATATGGTGCTATATGTCAGATCTACACAGACCATAAGAGTCTGTAGTATAGTTTTACGCAACAGAATTGAATAACCGCCAACGTAGATGGTTTGAGCTAACCTAGGATTTTGACCTTGATATTGTGTATCATCCAGGGAAGGCGAACGTTTTTGCCGACGCCCTGAGTAGGAAGACGCCTCGAGAGAAGGCGATTGCGAGACTAATAGTTCAGCCTCAGTTTCAAAAGGATCCAGCTTGGCTAGGGTTGGACATCTAGTTTCCTGATGAGGATGCCCAGCTATACGCTTTAGAGGTTCTGCCGGATCTGTTGGGCGAGATTTAAAAGAGGTTGGGGACCTACTCGACCATGATGAGGATGCCTCCATGGATTTTGTGACCGGATTGAAGCCCATTAGGAGTGTTGATGCTATCTAGGTTGTTCTTAATAGACTGATGAAGACTGCACGTTTTATTCCTACTAGAGAGACATGGCCAGTGAGCAGATTAGCTGAGGAGTACACTAGGCAGATAGTGAGAGTCCATGGTGTACTGAGGACGATCGCCTCTGATCGAGACGGGAGATTTACCTCGAGATTTTGGCAGCAGATTCAGACTGCTTTTGGGACAAGTCTACACTTCACAACTGTGTTTCACCCCCAGGCCGATGGTCAGTCAGAGAGGACCATCCAGGCCCTTGAGGATATGCTGCGAGCTGGTGTGTTGGATTGGGGAAAAGGATGGTCAGATTACCTCCCATTGGTTGAGTTCTCATACAACAACAGCTGGCATGCATCTATTGGGATGGCCCCTTATGAGGCACTGTGTGGGCGTGGATGCCGTACACCTTTATGCTGGGATGAGCCTAGCAGTACCATTGGGATAGCGCCAAAGAAGATTCAGGATGCTATAACTTGAGTAGCGCTATTTAGGAAGATTATGCCGGCGGCACAAAGTCGCCAGAAGTCGTATGTAGACAAGAGGCGCCGACCTCTAGAGTTCAGAATAGGAGCTCATGTATGGCTAAGAGTATCTCTAACGCGAGGCGTCAGACGTTTTGACATAAGGGGGAAGTTGAGTCCCCGATATGCCGGTCCTTTGTAGATACTGGACAAAGTTGGGAGGGCAGCATACATTGTAGCTTTGCCTCCGAGGTTAGAGGGTATTCACCTTGTTGTTCACGTGTCTCAACTAAGGGAGTATATACTAGATCTGAGACGCATTGTGAGTCATGATGATTTAGTGGTCGAGGCAGACCACATGTTTGCTGAATATCCTGTTATAGTCTTAGAATGAGGTACAAGACGTTTATGCTTGAAGAACAGTCTGATGATGAGAGTATAGTGACCAAGACGAAGCCACCTGGGTGACTGAGGATAGTATCCATAGGAACTAATATGAGTTTATGCAGAGAAGGTTGCACCATAGACTTGCTGAGCAAACCATGGTTGTATATTATGAGATATATGATGACGTGATTTTGTGATTATGTGATATGTGATGTTCTCTTCCGTGCTAGATTATTGGTGATCCTAGTACATCTTGTTATGTTTGGGCGAGTTATGTTATGGCTAAAGAAGTTTTACCTTCAAGCCCTCGAGCGATGATTTTACCATCGGAGAAGTTGTACCTCCAAACCATCGTGTATAGGTCAACTGGAGATGGTTCTACCTTCATGTTGTAAAATGAGATTAGGTTAGTTGGAGATAATATTACCTCCATATTTGGGATTTAGGTATAGAGATTTCTTGAGATGTTCTTCCTCCATACGGTCATTTGTGTTTTGGAGATGTGTTTCCTCCTTGATGATGAGTTGGTAGTTGGATATGTTTTTCCTCCATGCCCTTGTGATGTGATCCAGTTGGAGGTGTATTTCCTCCATACTGTTATAGTGATTATAGTTCTTGGAGATGTTTTTCCTCCACGGTGTGATTAAGGATATAGTTGCGAGAGATGGTTTGCCTCTATACCTTTGGGATAGGATTAGACTGTTGGAGATGTTTTACCTCCATGCCTTTGGGATAGCGTTATTATCTTGTTTTCTGGAGTTTATGATTCCTCCATGCTTATGTTTTGAGATTATAGATTGTTATAGGTTGATACCTTTGAACGGAGATGTGATACCTCCGACAGAGATAGTGTTTATACCTCGGCATATGGATCCGAGAGGATTTGGGAATTGTTCAAGTTTCGGGACGAAACTTTTTTTAAGGGATGTGTGATGTAATAGGTAGGATTTCCGAATTCTAATTAATGTTGATTAACTTAATCGTTGATAGTAATTGACATATAACTCGCGAAGACTTCACAAGTGATGAGTATGAGTCCCACCGTTATGTTCCTGGCGTAATTTTGGACGTTTGCGAAAATTTTCACTTTTTCCCCAGGTAATTATTTTTACCAATTAATAAAAATGCAGTTGAGAGAAATGATCAGGACATCGGATATGTCCTAGATATGAAATAACATGGAGAGACAAAATGGCTAAAAGAGTCGCTATTCCGTTTCTTAACGACTAAGAAAGACAACTTAGGAATACGCGTTTTCCGAGGCAGTTGCGGAATAATTATCCCTACAATATTCTAGATTTATTATTCCAATTTCGAGAAGTCTGGAGAAGGGGATACAACCCGCCTTTGGATCGGTTAAAGGATAATTATCAACTTCGCTAAAGGATAATTATTGTCCTCATTATAAATAGCGGAAAATCCTTTATTAATTCATTTCCTTTCATGTTTCCTCGTAAAAGCTCTAATTTCTCTCAACCTTCAAACTCAGCTCTACTCTCCATTTATAACCCGATTTCAATTCTTTTGAGTTTCTGGATTCCTCTCTTCATTCTTTTCATATCGGTACCGAGTTTTTGCATTTCCGAGCAGATGAAGAGCTAGTCGAGCATATATGTCACAAGGCAGGTTCCGTCGCTCAAATTCCGGTGAATTTGATGTTGTCCATTCGTAGCCTGCGTCGTTGTGATTCCAAATTTTCTTTTAGATCGTCAATCGGGTTAGTAATGAATAAGTTATGAATTTATTCGTTTTCCGTACTGCGATTGAGCCTAAATTGACATTAGGCTTGTCGAAATGGATAATTAAAAATTCCATTATGGTCGTTATATTATTCTAGTGAATATGGGTTGTTTGTTTCATGAAATCTGATGATAGGTGGGTTTAGAAATTGTCTGCGGACAAAACGTTATTTTGGAGAAATTTAATTAATTAATTAAATGTTAATTAATTAAATTAGGATTAGAATTGAGATTGAGGAATGTTGATTAGGTACTACCTTGAGATTTGAGGAATTATGAGTTATGTTGATATATTGAGGTTTAGTTGGTTGGGAGGCTTACAGATTGATTATGATCCTTATGGATCCCTTGGGTTTACGTGTGACCTTTTTGATTGATATGAGTATTGATATCTCTTTATGCCTTGTTATTAGGCAGTGTCCCTCTCAGGATTGGAAGTTGATCGTGGTTGAGTTTTGTACGAGGTTGAGGTAAGTCCGTAGGATTTACTTAGCTACCATCCTTATATTGGGTGTTTACATGAGTGGTGTGTGTGTGTTATATGCTTGATATGACAACATGTGATGTCGATTATTACCGACCTATGTTTTATTTATTGCCCTGTATACGTGGTTGTGATAACCTTTCCCTTTCATCCCGCCGTGGAGTCTGAGAGGTTCTCTGACGTCAGACCACCTGGTATACAAGAAGGGGCAATCCACTCCCATAGGGTACACGGGTTGTGTGACCGACACTACTTCCAAATGGATAGCAGGCCCATAGGCGAGGATGATACGTTTCTCGTGTCACATAGTTTCATCTATCTATATATATACGATTTGAGTGAATGACTATTATATAAAGATGATAAAATGGGTAAAGGTTATAATGTGTGATAGTATGGTACCTGTAGCAGTCGGTGCAGGTGGATCCTCTGCACTCCTCAACTCAAGAGCTCACCCTCGGGCACATCTGGCATCATTGGTGCCAACATTTCTACCTCTGCCTCTACTCGGTCTTGGAGCAGAACCCTGAGTAGATGGACGCTCTGGCACTCTCTACTGTCCTTGTGTCTGCTGCTGAGGTGTCCTCTGACCACCTCCTGCTACACTGGTAGGGGAATAACCCTGCTGAGATGCAACTCCACCCTGCCTACAGAATGCAACTCTATGGCCTGGTCTACCACATGTAAAGCAAGTTACAACTAGTCTAGGACAATCTAGCCTCAGATGGCCAGGGTCACCACAGTTGTAACATTGTTGTCCCTTATCTACAGTCAGTGTAGACGAGGGGTAACTCTGACGTCTCTGGGCTCGTCTAGAACCAGATGCTCCTCCAACTCCACTGGTCTTCCCAGTGCGCTGCCTCTTCTCAAACCGTCCTGTCTGAGATGCTCTCCTCTGACTGACTCGCTCCCTCTCAAAAGCAGAAGCTCGGTCCTGATAATCAACTAGGGACTCACAATGGAATCCCG
Source organism: Fagopyrum esculentum (assembly GCA_033239045.1). Taxonomy (NCBI): domain Eukaryota; kingdom Viridiplantae; phylum Streptophyta; class Magnoliopsida; order Caryophyllales; family Polygonaceae; genus Fagopyrum; species Fagopyrum esculentum. The sequence goes on along the minus strand of BSUD01000004.1, from coordinate 58,397,683 downwards.
CCATGTATGAATGCGTGTTTTCACTCAAACGACGAGAGAATAGATACACATGCTGGTCCTCAGATAGTGCAGCTGGACCCAGCAAAGCTAACTCCGTCTGGAATCGGCGGATGGCGTCTCCAATAGGCACGTCCTCAAAGCCGGCCTCCATAAAATCCTACAGCTTCTCCCTCCTCAATGAGGCTGGGCAGAACTGCTCCCTAATCATGCTCCTCATGTGATCATAACTGGTGGCTCTAGTCCATACAGTCCTCCACCACTGGTGTGCAAGGTCACGGAATAGAGACTGGACTAGCTTTATCCGTTTGTCCTCAAGACATCTGATAGACTCTAAAGTTGAGTCTACATGCCCTATCCACACCTCAGTCTGTAACCCTATCTCTCCTGAGAAGGGTGGTACTCCCTGCTGATGAAATGCCTTCAACCAGGCATCTAGTAGAGGCCCTCGAATCTCCTCCACAACTCGAACTGGCTTAGCAACACGTGCAGGTGCAGCTGGCACCTATGTCGCTCCATGAGATCTCTCAGAAGATCCTTCATGTACTGGTAAATCTTGGGCCTGTCTGCCAACTCTAATATCCTCCTCAAAACGTCGGAGGTACACTCTAAACTCCAGTCCTCCCATGAAAACACGGTCAGCGTCATCAGACTGAACTGTGAATGGGGTCTCCTGGATCCACCACTCCCCGTCTCTGAAACAACACTCTTTGCAACCTCCTCGTGTATCTCCTCCACCACTGGTGGATCAACAGCAGGAACAGGTCCCTCACCTACCACACCCGGAGGACGGGGTGGTCTACCTCTACCTCTGCCTACAGCGGTAGTAGCTCTAGTCCGAGCCATCTGCGGGGTATGCACACCTAACTTACGAGACTCTATATAGGTCATATGTATATATATATATATATATATATATATATATATATATATATATATATATATATATATATATATATATATACTCAACACATACACATACATAATCTATAATATATATATATACATATCTATACTATAGAGATCCATAGTAGAAGTTGCGACTTCTCGTACATCTAACCCAAAACCATACTTAAAACCAAAAACCTTTTTAAAACGTCAGACCCCTTGTGGGGTCTTTTTATTTTACCTATCAAACCTCATTGCAGGTATCAAGTGCCATTTTTGTAAACCTAAGGCTCCGATACCAACTCTGTAACACCCCGAATCCGCGGGACTCGGAGTGCCACATTGGTCTAGGATCTCACAATGGATCATGACCCTATCCTGACAACAAGTTCACTGGACCTTACAACATGGAACTAACAGATATAAAACAAATACATAAAATTGTATAAATTGTACATCCAAAAGGTAAGACAACATATCCGAGTGTATAAACCAACACCCTCACACAAGAGGTAACAAAAAAAATCATCCTCACGCAGGAGGAAAAAGGTAAACAAACCCAAAAGCCCACAACAACCTATGTACGAGACGTCCTCGGCCTGCCACTCTACTAGATCACCCAACAACATGCCTATCCTGTCGGGCATCTACAACATGGTTATAAACCATTAGCTATCCATACACATATATAGAGTAATGCATAAGCACAATCACAATCAAGGAAAGATAAACACATCAGCATGCTTTCACACATTTACCCGTTTTATCATCACAATATAATGGTCATTCACTCAAATCGTATATATATATATATATATATATATATATATATATATATATATATATATATATATATATATATATATATATATATATATATATATATATATGAAACTATGTGACACGAGGACTGATACATCCTCGCCTTTGTGCCTGCTAGCCAGCTGCACAAGTATCGGTCACACAATCCGTGTACCCTGTAGGAGTGAATTGTGCCATTCCTGTAAAGTCAGTCTGGCCTGACATTAGAGAACCTCCCAGACTCCACGACGGGACGAAAGGGAAAGGTTATCACAACTACGCATACGGGGTAATAAATAAACCATAGGTCGGTATAAACGACGTCTCATGCTATCATAGCAACATGTAAATCACACACCACTCATACAAACACCCAATATAAGGATGGCAGCTAAGTAAGTCCTACGGAGTTACCTGAACATCGATCAAACTCAATCACGATCACCTCTACACTGGAGGGACAACACAACCTATAAACAGGGCAAAAAGAGATATATCAATCTCCTAACAACACAAGGGTCACACCTAGACCCAAAGGGATCCATAGGATCATCCTCAACCTAACTCAGAACCTAAAGAGCCTCAAAATCCATACAAGGCATAAACCGATCATAACCTCAACCAAACACATCCTCACACCTCTAGCACGATCCTATACCCTCACACTAGGAAAGGAAGGAA
>BSUD01000004.1:58272549-58395306 GCA_033239045.1 Fagopyrum esculentum | reverse complement strand
AAAACGTCAGACCCCTTGTGGGGTCTTTTTATTTTACCTATCAAACCTCATTGCAGGTATCAAGTGCCATTTTTGTAAACCTAAGGCTCCGATACCAACTCTGTAACACCCCGAATCCGCGGGACTCGGAGTGCCACATTGGTCTAGGATCTCACAATGGATCATGACCCTATCCTGACAACAAGTTCACTGGACCTTACAACATGGAACTAACAGATATAAAACAAATACATAAAATTGTATAAATTGTACATCCAAAAGGTAAGACAACATATCCGAGTGTATAAACCAACACCCTCACACAAGAGGTAACAAAAAAAATCATCCTCACGCAGGAGGAAAAAGGTAAACAAACCCAAAAGCCCACAACAACCTATGTACGAGACGTCCTCGGCCTGCCACTCTACTAGATCACCCAACAACATGCCTATCCTGTCGGGCATCTACAACATGGTTATAAACCATTAGCTATCCATACACATATATAGAGTAATGCATAAGCACAATCACAATCAAGGAAAGATAAACACATCAGCATGCTTTCACACATTTACCCGTTTTATCATCACAATATAATGGTCATTCACTCAAATCGTATATATATATATATATATATATATATATATATATATATATATATATATATATATATATATATATATATATATATATGAAACTATGTGACACGAGGACTGATACATCCTCGCCTTTGTGCCTGCTAGCCAGCTGCACAAGTATCGGTCACACAATCCGTGTACCCTGTAGGAGTGAATTGTGCCATTCCTGTAAAGTCAGTCTGGCCTGACATTAGAGAACCTCCCAGACTCCACGACGGGACGAAAGGGAAAGGTTATCACAACTACGCATACGGGGTAATAAATAAACCATAGGTCGGTATAAACGACGTCTCATGCTATCATAGCAACATGTAAATCACACACCACTCATACAAACACCCAATATAAGGATGGCAGCTAAGTAAGTCCTACGGAGTTACCTGAACATCGATCAAACTCAATCACGATCACCTCTACACTGGAGGGACAACACAACCTATAAACAGGGCAAAAAGAGATATATCAATCTCCTAACAACACAAGGGTCACACCTAGACCCAAAGGGATCCATAGGATCATCCTCAACCTAACTCAGAACCTAAAGAGCCTCAAAATCCATACAAGGCATAAACCGATCATAACCTCAACCAAACACATCCTCACACCTCTAGCACGATCCTATACCCTCACACTAGGAAAGGAAGGAACAAAGGCATCCTAAGGAAATCCTAGAAGCACACACACACCTGCAGAACCAAGAGAAGACCCTTGTTGATGCAGGTGGCGCAGGGGAGGCTCACTGGTGGCACAGGGGCGGCTGAAAGGTGGCGCAGGGGTGGCTGGACAGCAGAAGATACCACCTTAGTCCTTTCTTAAGTCTTTCCTTCGATTCTTTACTCCTTCTTCACTCCAAAAACAACATACATATAGAACATACATATATATACATCAACACAAGCCAAACATGGCTGAAACATGATCCAAGCCTAAGGAATCTAAGCTAGGCTAAGGAAAGAGAGGAAAAGATAAAGAAAAGAAGAAAAGAAGAAGAGAAGCCATGGAAGCTTACCAAACAAGCTCTCCAAGAAATCAACACATCATCAACACACGACAAGCTGGCTCAACAAGGCACAACAACATCAACCAACATCAAAGCCAAGCAAAGCTATCCAAAACTCTCACAACCTCCCAAAACTCAAGAGAAGATCAACAAAGATGATCCAAAGGAGAAGAAAGAAGAAGATGATCGTAAGGAGAGAGAGATGGAGCTGAGAATGGTAAACCCTCATCAGGAGGAAGAGATGAAGGTTATAAAGGGGTAAAAAGAGTAAAGCACGGGTCAAAGGGTCAAAGAAGACGGTTGCAGCACACAAAGCCGCAGGGGCGGACTCTGTGAGCCACAGGGGCGGCCCAAGCAAACCGCAAGGGCGCCTCCAGGGCCACGTAGGGGCGGTCTAGGCACAAACCTGGCCCTCTGCTCACTCTCTCAGCAACTTAGCAACTAGGCTCTTACATTTGGGGTCAAGGTGAAACTGTAGTTTTAAACTACTAGTTTACATGAATAACCCTCAGTTTAAAACGACGATTTCTTTTTTTTAGTTGATGAACTCGTAGTTTAAACTGTGAGTTCATTATATTGTGAAGATTTCGTCATCAGAGAACTGGCAGCAAGCTTAGTTATGGTGAGCAAGACTAGTGAAGTTCAAAAACAATTTTGATGAAAGACCATCCCTAACTCCAAGTATACAAGGACCAATCAATAGATTTAGAGAAAAGGTATTGACGAAGCTACATCATCTTCAAGTTATGACATAAAAGGATCTATCACTAGATCAAGAGCAAGGTCCATTCAAGAAGAGGTTGCTAGCTTATTGGCAACAAGTTCATCTAAAGAGACTCTACTTATGTCTAAGTCTCCTTTAGTAACATTGGTGTCTATTGTGGAAGGACCCTACAAAAGTGAAGATGATTCAGGAGCCAAGAAATGTGGCTAATTTGAGATTTAAGCAAGCTAGTTAAAATCTCGGCCTTGAGAACCAAATCTCGCCCGAGATTCCAGTCGAGATTTGCTTTTGTCGAGATTCACAAGATCTAGTCAAGATCTTATTAGTTTTTAGATATTTTATTTTTAATACCTTTAAAGCTCTAAACATTCTAAAGGTATCTTTTGGTTTTGATCCGATCTTTTAGGATAATCTTTTATTTTATTTAGAGGAATCTCTCCTATAATTGGGATAGAAGGTCAAGACTTAGAGCTAGATTTGACTAATTATTATTTCCACAATATTGTGAGGTACTCGCTGCTTCATTTATGAAGTTTGTCCTTTATTCATTTCAATTCAATAAAAAAGAGAGCCTTTGATTAAATAGTTGTGAGTCCTTGATAGGTTGTTCTTGTGTGTGTTAATCTTATTGAAGATTGGTGCTACTAGTCAAATTAGTCCCTCCTTGTGCTTGTCTTATTTAAAAGGCTTGCATAAGGTTGAAGAAGGGAGGGTTAAGGTAAGCTCTTGGTTAAGGGGTTTTGATCCAATTGGCCAAGGTTCTTTGCAAGAATACTTTGGTTTGTATCTTCCTACATTTCCATTATTCATTTCATTTCTCATCTTCTTATTCTACCATCACCAATCCATCAACTCACGTTCTTTGTGTTCGAGTTCTACCAATCTCTGTCTTACCATACAAATATCACCTGAGATTTACACAGAGATTTGATTTTGTCTTTGATTATGTGAACTTCAGTCTAGATCGGGAACCTGCAGCATCAACCCCGCACCAAAGTGATATCAAAGCTAACTGATTGAAGTTCAACTCATCCATACAACAAAGGTTTGAGTATTTTTATTTGAATCTTCCTTGAGTCATATAAAAAATCTAGTCTTTTCTTCGTTGCCATTCTTTGTGAGATTATTTGAATGTAACGTGTGTTGACTTGTCTGTAGTGGAGAAGTGAGAGACACCACATCCAAACACAAGTGAATCAAACCTTAAACAGATTTGAGTCAAATCTGTTTAGATCCAATTGCGTATCCAAAAATTCACGTTTTTCTTCAAACCAGTTGAGATCCCATATATCCATACCATTCTCCAAACTAGCTGAGATCCATATCAGATTTAACTCAAATATGATTATATCCAATTGTGTATCCAAAAAGAAAAGATATATACAAGGGATCTTATCTAGTAGGTTAGATCTTATTCTATCTTCCAAATCCTAACTGAATATCTATCCAAAAGTCTTTTCCTATTTTTCCTATAATAGCTGTCCATCCCATAAATCCATATTGTTCCCATAAGCTCCACAACAAAGCCAAAGATGAAAAAGCTTCCTACCACATTTCCAACGTCATTCCATATCCTCAAATTACCCTAAAGTTTGAGGAAAGCCTTTCGAGTACGAGTTGTTGCGATCCAACTGAGAGGTGCTCATCAAGGCAACAAGGGTTAAGTATAATACAAGCATATTCAGTGGTTGTAGTCAAAAAGTTGCCGATTCGACAATCTCGACCCCTTGTCACAAAATCTCGCCCGCGATTCAGGTTGAGACTCACTAGGGTTGCAATTTAATCGAAAATTTTTTTGAGGCAGAAGTTGAGAAATTCAAGTATGCCAATTTCAAGAGGACATCCGGAGAAGACGTTTCATACCACCCTTGATCTAGTTCATACTAGTTGTGTCTACTTGTGTGCCTATTTCTCGCCTCTTTCTACTCTAAACACATTGAGTCTATTTATTTGGGTGTGTTAGTTAGTATCTACACTTTCAATAATACTAGTTGTGTCTACTTGTAGTATTCATTCCACCTTGTGTTAATTGTGTGAGGAGACTTCCAACAGGTTAACCTTGACTATCTTCCAACACAAGAACCTTCTTCTGAGCCAAGTCGACTATTTAAGTCATCCAAAGAGATTCTAGTTGAAACTAGTCACCGATTTTAAAAGAAGCATTAATCCATCCAAGGCAATCACATCAAATTATCTTGAGATTCACAACAAATTGTGAGTGTGAAAGAAAACAAGAAACTTTTGTTTTCACCAATGTCAGAAGTTTGTTGCAAACTTTGTGTTTTTGTGTAAATGTCTAAGCATGCTAGCCCTCGAGGGTCACATAAAAGTGAATCCTCAAGTCCGGAGGCCATAGACATGATAAAACAACTCATGGCTACAGTCTCCACGTTGGTTGAACGAATGAAGAAACTGGAAACCCGTTCCAAATTCGCCCTAGAATCTCGCCACTGTCCAGCCGGGATTTCAGATGAGATTTGCTAATCCACCTATGCCACCAGCCCCTGATCTACTTCCAAGACCCCCTCAAGGTTCGGGTATGAGATATCCGAATCCTAGTTTTCATACACCTAATATTTTGGATTTTGTTGATGAATTTCAAGATTTGGAGGAAGAAGATGACGAAGGCATGTTGAGAGACTATCCTAGACGTAACCATTGTCCTAGGAGAGGTCGAGACTTGTAACCTTATAATCCTCACTAAGAGCATGATGGAATTGGCAAAGTAAAGTTCAAAATTCCAAGTTTTGAAGACAAATGTGATCCGGACGCCTTTATGGAGTGGGAGACCAAAATCGAGAAAAATTGGTCTTGCCACAATTTTAGTGAGAAATGGAAGATCCAACTTGTTGCGTTGGATTTTCAAGGTTATGTCTAAGTATGGTGGGATAATCTTGTCAAATAAAGGAGAAGAACGCTAGATCCGGACATCAACACTTGGGAGCAAATGAAGGCCTTGATGAGATCTAGATTCGTGCCTTAACACCATGCTAGAGAATTGAGGCAACAATTGGAGAACCTCAAGCAAGGTTCCATGAGTGCGGAAGAGATTTACACCTCTACGAAATTGACAATGGTGAAATCCAATGTCATAGAGAATGAGGAGACAACAATGGTTCGTCATTTGTGTATTTTGCATCCATCTTTACAAATGAAATTGACTTGTATCCGCATAATAGTATGACATATTTGTTGCATTTGTCCATCAAATTGGAAAAAAAGACCAAAGGAAATAGCCAAGAAACTAAAACAAATTTTGGGAATACAAGTAGATGGAAGCAACAATAATCTCGACCCCTCGGGGCTTAAGGCCGAGATACTGCAGCCTCGGGCAAGGACGAGAGAAGAAGAAAAAATCTTGACCCAACAACCTCCAAAATCTCGCCTCAGTCAATAGAACCTAGACTCTCTAATGAGCTTTCGAGTGGTCCTAAAGGGAGCAATGATAGCTCTACTTTACATTCTAGAGATATTGTATGCTGTAAATGACAAGGTAGAGGTCATTATATGAGAGAGTGTCCTAATAAAAGTGTTTTATTTATAAATCAACTTGGACAATATGAAAGTGAAAAAGAACATGATAATGATCATTCACACCTTAATGTATTGCATGAACATGATACTGGTAGTGATGAGGCCATTGAGTTTGAGCAAGGTGAGTCTTTGATTGCTAGGAGGTCGTTGTATGTTAATATAGCTCCATATGAGGATAATCAAAGGGAGAATATTCTTCACACTAGATGTCTTGTTAAAGGAAAGGTGTGTAACAAGTTGCTAGTACATTCATAGAAGAAAAGATGAATGCTTATTCCTAAAATTTAAGGTAATCGGCTACAAAACTAACAACCATCATCTCAAAAGCGTAGAGAAAAGCCAAAACACATGCCCGACCACAAATCGGCGTGGCATGTCAAAACCTAAACAAGACCACCAAAAACGTAATAAAAGCAAAAGAAAGTGGTTGCAGCTCCCCTCACACTCCCATCACAATATCTCCTATGTGCCTAGGAAACGCACTTTGAAGAAGTCTCAAGACATGTGTCTTGATGAGCCTTAGCACCACATCCTCCGGGAGAAGGTTCCCCTAAAAAATGAGGCTATTCCGAGCATGTATGTTCGCTTTCAGACGTGCGTTTATTTATGGTGAACGATATATCTTTAAATTTATTACCTAAAATATAAGCCTGAAACAATATGCGAACCCGCAGTGTATTGTAATAAAAGAAAATACTCCAGGGTCGAATACAAGGACTATGGTGAAACAAAGATCAGTTATTCAGGTTGTCAATAAAAATCATCAACAAAACAAAGATATCAAAGATGATGTAATAGCGAGGTAAAGAAAATGAGGATTCTAGAGATTAAAGCATCCAGTTGTGGTTCCGACTCAAGATCTCAAAGTATAACGTGGACAAAGTTGAGCTTTGCAAAGGGAAGGTGTTTCTAAGGTGGGAATAGATCACCAGGTAAGTCTCACTACTCACTATCCCAAAATAAAGATCCTTTCACCGGGTAAGTCTGAAGGTACTAAGGATAGGAACTATAATCTCAAACAAACACGCCACCCCAGGGGATAGAACTAATCTTTACCGGGTAAGTCTCAGGCTAACTCTCAAAGATGGGATGAAGGCACACTCAAATCCCAATAAAGGATAAACCTTTATTACCTAACACTCATGATCTTGGGTATACAAGCAAAGGAATTACCGGGTAAGTCTCATCCTACGCTTGCGTTGAACCAGGAAAGGTATAACAAGGATAGGATTTGGCAAACAAAAACCTCAACTCAGATAAAGATCAGGAAAGGTCTCGCCTCGCTCAGTTCATGTCCCATCTCAGTTGAGATTTTCTACGACTGACCGAGGTGTTCGTCGGTTAAGGTAAAGGCTTGAGCTTTCAGGGTCCACTAGGGTAAAGGCTCATTCTTTCATCGTCTTTCCCATAACTTTCAGTCAATCACCCTAGAATCGCTTAAAGAACTTAGCCAACAATCATCATGATAACAATAATCAAATATATAAGAAAGGAATCAATATTCAAAGAAGAAAACCTTAACACAAAGGTCTTAATAACTCAATCAAACAATCAATCAAACAATCTGCGTTCCTTAATCACAACCAGAAAGACAATCAATCGAAACAATCTAAGAAAACCTTACAACTTTCTTCAAAGCCCTCAACTTTCCTTCAAAGCCAACTTTCTTCCTTGGATCTTCCAATCTTCCAGCTTCCTTCAACTTTCAGCTCTAAGACAGACAACTGGACATCACTCTAAGACATCCAACTGGACATACTTCCATCCAAAAAATCCATCCTAATATATAGGAGAATCACTTGCCAAAAATAAAAGTTCTCAGCCAAGAGTAAAAGATCTTGTGGGCCATGGGCCGTTCGCCTCGGTCCAGCCCATCACAAAGATCACCTCGGTCGAAGTGGTACTGTAGCCATCCGAGGTGTATCTCAACTGCGTGTAAATCTCTCTAATCTGGTCCAAAATCAGTCTTCCATCCAATTTCCATGGTTCCTGAGCCTTTCTTGTAGTTCCTCAATGCTCCATAATGTAGTTCCAATGACTCCTTAGCTTCCTTAGCTCCATATTGTTCCAAAAGCGTGCTAGTTTCCCTACAATTAAAACGAAACTAGGTGTAGACCTCGATTCTTGCAAAGGTTAAAAAACAACATAATGATCAAATAATACATATCCATACATGCAAATTTATGAAGATAAAACATCTAAACCAATCCCAAAATATAGACTATAATACATGCTATCAAAATACCCCATACTTGTCCCTTCCTTGTCCCCAAGCAAGATCTAAATCTTAGATACAAGATAGAATGGATTAAAAGTCATCAAAAAGATCAATGAAAAACATTTCAAAACCTTTTGGTGGTGCGCTCCAGTTATAGATCACCCTAAGAGAATGCTTCATGGCAAATAAAATCAAGATATGGTCAAAACATTTTATAAATATAAGAAAGTTGTTCATTTTTGCATAAAATCATAAAATGCATAATAAATCATATTTATCAAAATAAATCATGTATAATCCAGTTTAAACTATCAAGTCAATCAACATACTCGAGGTCTCAAGGGCTTCCAAAAGAGGTCAAGCAACGTGTCAGGGTGAGATATATATAGGATAATGTGGTGCTTGAATCTGGGAATTAGGATCTTTCTTTCACTTTCTTTAAATCACAACATCTTCCACCAATAAGCTTTGCTTATTTTTACTTTACTTTACTTTTTGGGAACATGGACAGAGGTGCACAATAACCGAAGCCTAGGAGATCAACAATCATTAATTTCCCGAGATGCCTCAAACCCTTGATGCACATACCATGACCCGTTAGGACTATCGATCAATCCGACTTTGGTCAGACACAAACACCCGGCTGTGTGAATGGTGCCGAGTTACTCATCATCAAGATCAACGTCCCCAATCCTAATTTTTTTTCTTTCTAACACTTTCAGCCAAGATCTCAACTTCACTTCCATACGCTTTTCATCAACTACATCCAAATTCCCGGATAGGTAAAGGAAGGCAAATATATATATGAGGAGTTAAAGCCTGATCTAGAAGAAGAAGAAGAGAATGAAGTCCCTTAATCATCCCAAGAAGAATGTGAGAGAACTCATAATGTGGTGTCAACCTTCAAATCCAACATAATTTTGATTAAAACAAAGTATTAAACATGCTAAAATTTCAAACAAAGCATTTAGCAACTTAAACATTTCATAAAACATTTTGAGCATATCAAGATTTCAAAGCCAATCTGCAGACAAATATCTTCATCGAGGTCATATTCATAATAGAAGCACAAAACGTTTCGAAAATCTTTCATTTAAAAATCCATCTCGGTCGAGGTGATCTGACGGTGTCCGAGGTGTTCAACCGAGATGTGACTCGGTTTTCACGATCTCGTTTGGTCAAGAACGTCTCGGTCGAGCCAAATTTTTTTTTTCAAACTGGTTTTTGACATTTTTCTCAAACAGAAACCTGTATGTATGCATGTAATACAGATAAGCACATAGAGCATAAATAAACGATAATATCCAGCAAGAGTCATACAATAGTAGCAAGTAAGTCAAGTAATACACCAATAACCCATACTTGGGACACATTGTCCCAATGGATCAAATATAAGTCATAAGAACAAGGTACTCACCGGACAAGCTGAATTCCATAATAAAAATAGAAAATAAATCTATGAAGCTCTCAATCCTCGTCAATTGGCGGCGGTGGTGGTGGAATGATGGGGAACTGCGATGGATCGAACGGATAGCCCATAACCTGTTGAAACTGCACCTCCATCATCTGTCTCGTAAAGTGCTGGCTCTCCTCCATCCGGTGCGTCCATCCATCTATAGATATGCGATGGGCATCGAAACGTTGGGTCACATCAAATCTCAGTGCGGCGTAAGACTCAGTCATATGTCTCTCAAGATCATCAATCCTCTGGCGGGCCTCAGAATCTCTACAGCGGCGGGCTCGCTGCTGAGGTGGTGGTGGTATGTCAGTTGGAGGTGCAGGTGCCTCTCTCTCATCCTATGTGGCCTCATTGTCAAGGTCAACGGTGGGAATACTAGGCCCACCGGTATCAGTACCGGTATCCATGGCAGCATCTCCTCCATAGCGATCATCATCCTCATCCCTATCAGCTGCCTCTTTAGCAGCAACTTCCTATATGTATGGGAACCCCGCAACCGCCCAGTACTAACGATCATAGACAAAAAACTGTGAAGACTAGAGAATGCCCTGAGGAAACATCATTTCCTATGGCATGGAAATGTAAGGTGTGCCAATACCACGGGGGACGAGTATGCGTCGCATGATCATATCATGCAATCCGAGCGGCTTTGGAGCCGCAACCAATGTACAAACAGACAAATCTAAACCCATAGAAGTGGCGATGTGGGTCACCAGCCCACCACAACAGATATCGCCCTTCCCCTTCCCCTTGATCTTGTGAAGATCATTTGCTAGCATGGCAGTAAAATCTGGAACTCCTCATGTGACCATACAAAACAGACTCAAAAGCTCACCATGTCTGACCTTTTGGGGCGTTTCAGTATGCGCCAGAAGCATCTCGCTGAAAATCTTGTGAGCTAGACGGAAAGCAAGGTGAAAGATGATCAGCTCCCGGGAATCTCCAGGTTGCCATCTGTCACGGTGATCAGTAACATGAGGAATCTCTCTCCACAAACTCTAGGCTTGTGCTCGAGAAGGAAAATATGTCACTGTGGGGGTCGGGAATCCAAAGATCTCCCCAAACTGATCAAGAGGAAATATGTAGTTCATGTTCAGTAATCTGTACTTGATCCCTCTACGCTCTGGCAGGTAGGTAACTGAACTAAAAAACTCCAAAGTCGGCTCTAGATAAGACGGTTCTCTAATGGCCATGAAGTCCTCGAGGCCAACCATCGATATCATCTTCTTCAAGTCTTCCACCACGTGAAGGCACTTGAAGTCATCAAGATGAACGAATCGTTGGGCGATGATGAGGCACCCACAAATCCGATCAAAATCCCGCTAGTGTGTCTCGTGGATCACCGGGATGGTAGACTTTGTTGCAAAAGAGGGGGAGGATTGGTGTAAACAACTTGTCCTATCTCTCAAGGCCAACTGACGATATGATCTCCTAGAGCTACTCATTGTTGAAATTCACCTTGGTCGGGTCAAGAACACCTCGGTTAAGACGTAGTCGATTCAACCAAGGCGAAGTGCTGTGCGAGGTGATAACATAAATCTGCAAGATTTTTCCCCCAAAGACACTACCGATTGCCTCCTATGGGGTACTTATATCTTTCCAACAGAAACCTATGGCAACCAAAGCCAGATCTAAGCAGAATCGACGAAATAGAAATGAGTAAGGGTTTTGGTGAAATACCCTTAAATCTGCAGATTTTAAGCGTTCTTTGTGATGTTTGTTGCTTGGGAACTAAATCTCTTACTTCTTCTGATGATTTGGAACCAAAAATCGTTGAAAACGATCGAAAATGGAGATTTGAGTAGGGAGAGCACCGCGGTCAAGGTGAGCGAAGGGAGGGAAGGGTGAGAGGAGAAAGAAAACGTCGAACCTCTTTTATACCCCTCGTTGAATTTGATTACACCTCGGTGGTGATGTTCCTGAGCGGACCGAGGTGTCAGAGTTAATGTCAAACCTAGGCATCTCGGTTAAAGGAGAACACTTCGGTCGAGGTGTTGTGACAACAACCGAGATGTGTCTCAGTCAAACTCGTCTTCTCAATTTCTCGAATGTCTGTCCTTCCATGTAACTCCTGTGTTGTAATTTCTTCTTAGGGAGTACTTGGGTTGCCTTGGGTTGCCTTCCAAGAAGCGCTTGGTTTGAGGTCGCTAGCTAGAACGTATGCTATCCTCAATCAAGGTATAGGGGTACAATCTCTTCAGCCTGTACTTCAGGTCGATATTTCTTCAGCCTATGACCGTTGACTTGAAAGCTTCCGCTAGCTTCACCCCATATTTCAACTGCACCATGGGGATAAACATTTTTCACAACGTAAGGTCATGTCCATCTGGATTTCAACTTATCTAGATATAGGCGAAGGCGGGAGTTGAAGAGTAGAACAAGAGCTCCTTCGTGAAGCTCTTTAGGGATGATATGCTTGTCATACAATTTCTTCGTTGTTTCTTTGTAGATTTTGGCATTTTCATAAGTGTTTATGCACAACTCCTACAGCTCATTAATGTCTAAAAGTCTCTTCTCTCCAGCTTCCTTGATGTCAAAATTCAACCACTTGATTGCCCAGTATGCCTTGTGCTCCAGCTCAACGGGCAGATGACAAGACTTTCCATATACCAAATTCTAAGGGGTGGTTCCGATGGAGTCTTGAATGCGGTCCTATAAGCCCAAAGAGCATCGTCCAGCTTCATGGACGAATACTTCCTTGTCCTTGAAACGGTCTTCTCCAAAACTTCCTTGATTTCTCTATTCGAGATCTCCACCTGCCCACTAGTTTGAGGGTGATAAGGGGTTGCTACCTTGTGGGTTACCCCATACTTCGATAAAAGTGCCTTGAACTTCTGGTTGATAAAATGTGTCCCTCCATCGCTGATGACGATGTGCGGTGTCCCAAAATGTGGGAAGATAGTTCTATTGAAGAACTTCACAACTACCATGGTGTCATTAGTGGGAGAAGCAATGGCTTCCACCCACCTAGAAACATAATCAACAACTAAGAGGATGTAGAGGTTCCTTGTGGATGATGAGAAAGGTCCCATGAAATCAACTCCCCATACATCAAAGATCTCAACTTCTTGAATATTGTTGAGTGGCATCTCGTTCCTTCTAGACAAGTTCCCTGTTTTTTTGGCATGCATCACAAGAAACAACAAACGCTTGCACATCCTTAAATAATGTAGGCCAAAAGAAACCAGAACGTAATACCTTTGTGCATGTTTTGTGAGCGCTAGCATGTCCTCCACAAGGGAGTGAGGGACAATGCCATATGAAACTAGCAACTTCATCTTCTGGAATGCATCGTCGAAGCATCCCATCCGGACCTCTCTTGAAAAGTAGAGGTTCATTCCAATATTAGTGACAAACATCCTTGAAAAACTTCTTCCTTTGAGCAGATGTCAATCCCGGAGGTATTTTTTTACAAACAAGATAGTTAACAATATCAGCGTACCAAGGCTCCTTACCGTCAGAAACTTGGTGAAGCCAATGCTCCACCAACTGTGAGTGATCATCAGAGAATGAATCATTAATGGACAGATCGTCCTCCTCGGTTGACTTCATGTCACCTGTTGTCTTGGTCGTGGTCCGAGGTGGGTGACCGAGGTGTTCTTCAAATAAGATCACCTCGCTTGCTCCGGAAACTGTCTCGGTCAAGGTACTAGAACTGGGACCGAAACCTAATGTGCTTTTCTTCTCCTGAATCAGTTTATCAAATCTAGCTCCTGGATCTGCTTCCAATGTTTTCAAGCTTCGCACATCTGCATCACACAAAACATCTATACCTTCCTCCATCATACTAAAACTCAAAATTTTCTCAAAAGGATCTTTAATAAGGATAGAGCACACCAATTTTCGAGAATCTTCCTCATCATAGATGTTGAAGATATCATCTTCCAAAGGCTCTCTTTTCATTGCAGCCAATAGTGCAAACTCCACATGATCACCACCAATGTTGAACTTCAACTTGGCGTTCTTACAATCAATGTTGCAACCCTATGTTGCTAGAAATGGTCTTCCGAGAATGATAGGGATGGGATAACCTGCGGGAATGTCCAGCACAACAAAGTCTATAGGTTTGTAGAAATTACCTAACTTGACGGGAACGTCCTCCAAGATACCAACGGGCCGGGTAATGGAGTGATCTGCCATGTATAACGTCATCTTCACGGGCTTGGGGTCTCCAAGGCCGATCTTCTCACAAAGCGCTAGAGAAATGATGCTTACACTAGTGATAGCATTTATTATAGTCTATATTTTGGGACTTGTTTAGACGTTTTATCTTCAATAAACTGCATGTATGGATGTATATTATGTTATTATATTATTGTTTCATCAACCTTTACGAGAATCGAGGTCTACACAAAGTTTCATTGTAATCGTAGGTAAAATGGCACGTTTTGCACTAAAATGGAGCTAAGGAGCTAAGGAGTCATAGGAGCTACATTATGGAGCTTAAAAGAGAACTCAGGAAGCATGGAATTAATGAATAAGATTTACTTTGGACCAGATTTGAGAGATTTCACATTCAGCTGAGATTCACCTCTGTCAGCTACAGTGTCACCTCGACGAGGTGATCTTGAGGAGCGTCCCGACCAAGGCGAACACCCTGGCGCCGGCGAGATCATATCTTTTGGCTGATATCTTTTATTTTTGGAAAGAAGATATCTTATATTTTTGGGCTGGATTTCTGGAAGGAAGATTTTATATTTGGGAGATCTATTTTAGAGATATAATATATTTTATAGGAAATTATGTTTTTAAGATATAATTATCTTTGGAAGATAATTCTCCTATATAAGGGTTGGATTTTCCACAATTCAACCATCTTTTGATCAGCAATATCCTCCACACAACAGTTAGAAGATTTTCTGGAAGTTGAAGGAAGCTTTGAAGATTGAAGGAAGGAAGATTCATAGTTTTGAGATAGCTTTTGAGGGAGTTTGTAAGATTTTCTTAGATTCCCTTTGGTTTATTGTCTTGTTTGATTTGTGATCTAAGGAACACCGATTTGTGAATTATTTGATTCAGTTATTGAAGCCTTGTTCTTATTGTTTTTGTGTTCAAATATTCATTCCTTTCTCATATATTCGATTATTGTTATCATGATGATGAGTGGCTAAATTTCTTGTGCGATTCTAGGGTGATTGGCTGAAAGTTGTGGGAAAGACGATGATAGAATGATCTTAATCCCAGTAGGACCCTAAAAGCTCGAGTCTTTAACCTTAACCCAAGAGTACCTCGCTCAGTTGATGAACATCTCGGCCGGGGTTGAACTTGAATGACCGAGGTGACCTTTTCTGATCCGAAACTGAGAGTTAAGTGTTCTAGTTTGCCAAATCATATTCATATTACACATTTCCTGATTCAATGCAAGCCTAGGATGAGACTTACCCGGTGATTCCTTAGTTTGTTTACCCAAGATCATAAGTGTAGGTAATAAAGGTTTATCCTTTATTGGGGTTTGAGTGTGCCTTCATCCCATCTTTGTGAGTTAGCCTGAGACTTACCCGGTAAAGGTTGATTCTATTACCTTAGGTGGTGTGTTGGTTTGAGATTATAGTTCTTTTCCTTAGTATCTTGAGACTTACCCGGTGATAGGAGCTTTGGTTTGGGATAGTGAGTAGTTAGACTTACCCGGTAATCTATTCCTACCTTAGAAACACCTTCCCTTTGCAAAATCTCAGCTTTGTCCGCATTATCTTTTAGAGATCTTGAGTCGGAACCACAACAAGATGCTTTAATCCCTAGAATCCGCATTTCCCCTTATTTGACCTTATTATCATCTTTGATTGCTTTAATTGCTTTTGTGGTTATTAGTTGCATTGACAACCTATACTTGCTTAGTTTCACCTAAGTCCCTGAGATCGACACCCCGGAATTCTTGCTTTTTATTATAATTGATCCGCACACTACAGGTTCGCATCCTTATTTTAAGCATATTTCTTGGGATATAAATTTAATGTTTGCACACACCGTTTTGAGCGAACAAGTTTTTGGGCCGTTGTCGGGGACTTGGTCTAGACTAAGCCGGTTGCGGTTGTCTTTTGGGGCAATCGCCCTTGTTCTACTAACCACTCTACTTGAGTGCTTTCGCAGGATCTTTTTCTCAGGTTTATGCAAATAACCCGTGCTGGGATGGAAATCGTTCCTTACGATTCCGAACCAAAAAAGACATACAAACGACGCTTAAAAGAAGCTAAGATGGCCAATCAAGACAATCGCGATCTTGAGGCCGAATTGAAGGAGGCGTTGGAACAGCTGCGCCTCAATAAGGAAGAATTGCAGCGAGAAAGAGAGCAGACTCGCACCAGATCTACAGAGATTGAAGCAGATATGGCCGATCTACGAGCCCAGATTCTGCATCGACCAGATCCTCGACCGAGGCAAGACCCAGTCCCAGTTTCCGCGGCCGAGATACATCCACCTCGGATGCCTGTCCGAGATGTACTTTTTACAGGAATTCCACAAACCCTAGGAAAGAGGATGGACCCTAACCAGCAAGTGAGGTGTCCTGGAGTCAACCTAGGTGATCCAGCGGAACATGATTACGAACTTCGACCGCAAGTTCTATCCGTTATCCGCCAATGCCAGTTTGGAGGTTTAGAGAGGGAGTCTCCGCATCAGCATTTGCAAAACTATGAGATCCTGATGGAGACCTTGAGACCTTCAAGGCTGGAAAACAACAATTACAAGCTAAGGCCTTTCTACTTTTCTTTGAAGGACAGGGCGCTTACTTGGTATCAATCTCTTCCCCCCCGGAAAGATTAACACTTGGGAAGAGATAACGACGGAGTTTTTAACAAAGTTCTTTCCCCCCTCCAAGACCGCTGAAATGAGAGGGAAGATTAATGCATTCATCATGAAGGACAAGGAAAGTTTGTCCAAGTCATGGGAAAGATTCAAGGATGTTGTGATGGATTGCCCACATCATGGGATTCCAAAGATAGAAATTGCTGGAGATATACTTCAAGGGATTGGATGGAGCTACTCAATTCAATCTTCAACTACTCTCTGCCGGCACATTCATGGACATGCCGATATACGAAGCTTGGGAGTTCATTGAGAAACAGGCTTTGTACATGGAGAAATATTCCCATCAAGGAGGCAAAAATGGAGTTAAGAGAGTTAATTTCTAGGAAGCTCCATCAAATGATAATCAACTCATCTCCCTCAAGAATGATGTGAAGCAATTGAAGGACCTTTTGGTTGCTCACACAAAGAAGGAAGAAGGAGGATATCAAGGGAGAAACAACAACTACAACAACAATAGAGGCTCCAATAGCAACAATTGGAGATCTAATCAACATAATTCAGGTAACCCTTAGTCTAATTCAAATTCTAATAATTCTTTTAACCCCTCTTTCTTCTGCTACTACTCGATTAAAGAGCAAGGAGCCTGGATCAAGTTCATCCCAGCCAGAGAAGAAAGATGCACTGCTGAAGGCCATCTTGATCAAGCTCCACACCATGGAGACGTCCATGACTTCATTTTCGAAGGCACAAAAAGCCTTAGAGCAACAATTCTTTAATAAGGCGAATGAAGCGCCAAGAGATCCAGGGAAGCTCCCAACAAGGACAGAGAGCAACCCCAAAGGATAGATCATGGCAATAACGACGAGAAGTGGACTGAAAACTGCAGATCCAATACCTCGGTCGGTGCCAGTGCAGACGAAGGACACCTCGGTACAGACGAGGAACACTTGGGTCGAGGTGCCACCTGAGGTGGAGTCCCAGAAAGCGACGGACAAATCTGAAGTTTATGTCGCACTTCCTGCATATAAACCACCACTTCCATTCCCTCAATTAAGGGCTAGAGCACTTCTAGACAAGCACTTTGGTAAGTTCCTTGACTTGATGAATAAACTACATATTAACATTCCCTTTCCTTGATGCTATTCTAGGGATGCCGGCCTATGGGAAGTTCATAAAATAGATTCTATCAAGGAAGAGGACGCTGGAAGACTTTGGAGAAGTGAGGATAACATCTAAATCATCGGAGCTCATTCAAATCATGAAGGAGAAGATGCCACCCAAATTAAGAGATCCGGGCTCATTTTGCATTCCCATCCAAGTTGGGGATGTAACTTGTGAGGCGTTGTGTGATCTTGGAGCCAGCGTGAGCATCATCCCGCTGGAGCTATGTGTAAAGATCGGACTTGGAGAGCCCCAGCCGGTGAAGATAAGGTTATACATGGCAAATCGCTCCATTCCCATCCCGTGGGCATTTTGGAAGACGTTCTGGTTAAGTTAGGTAACTTCTATTTACCTATAGACTTTGTTGTACTTGATATACCCGCAGATTATCCTATTCCTATCATTTTCGGGAGACCATTTCTAGCAACTTTGGGTTGCAATGTGGATTGTAAGAACGCCAAGTTGAAATTCAACATTGGCGGAGATCAAGTGGAGTTTGCATTGCTTGCTGTAATGAAAGGAGAGCCGCTAGAGGATGATATCTTCAACATCAGTGATGAAGAAGAATCAAGCGAATTGGTGAGCTCTATCCTTATTAATGACCCTCTTGAAAGAGTTATTAGTTTTAGCTTAATGGAGGACGGTATAGATGCTTCTTGTGATGCAGATATACGGAGCTTAAAGGCACTGGAAGAAGATCAAGGAGCTAAGATTGAGAAATTGATCCAGGAGAGGAGAAATTCCAGTTTTGGTCCCAATTCTAGTACCTCGACCGAGGCACTTTCTGGACCAAGCGAGGTGTTCTTATCTGAAGAACATCTCGGTCACCCACCTCGGACACCGACCGAGACACCAAGCGAGATGTTGTCAACTGAGGACAATAAACTTCCTAAACCCCTTTTTGAGACTCATTTACAGTTGGTGGAGCACTGGCTCCACCAAACTTCTGATAGTAAAGAACCTTGGTACGCTGACATTGTTAATTATCTTGTTTGCCACGAAATACCGCCCGAATTGACGTACACTTAAAGGAAGAAATCTTCAAGGATGTACGCCACTACTACAGGGATGAACCTCTACTGTTAAAGAGAAGTCCGGATGGGATGCCGGAATATGAAGTTACTAGTATAACACTAGTAACTTCATCTTCCGGAAGATGAAGTTACTAGTGTTTACGGCATTGCCACTCGCTTCCTTGTGGAGGACATGCTAGCGCTCACAAACATGCGCGAATTTATTACGTTCTGGTTTCTTTTGGCCTACATTATTTAAGGATGTGCAAACGTTTGTTGTTTCTTGTGATGCATGCCAAAGAACAGGAAACTTATCTAGAAGGAACGAGATGCCACTCAACAATATCCAAGAAGTTGAGATTTTTGATGTATGGGGAGTTGATTTCATGAGACCTTTCCCATCATCCGGAGGAAACCTCTACATCCTCCTAGTTGTTGATTACGTCTCTAGATTGTTGGAAGCCATTGCCTCTCCCACTAATGACGCCATGGTGGTTGTGAAGTTCTTCAATCGGACTATCTTCCCACGTTTTGGGACACCACGTATCATCATCAGCGATAAAGGGACACATTTCATCAACCGAAAGTTTAAGGCACTTCTATCAAAGTATGGGGTAACCCACAAGGTAGCAACCCCTTATCACCATCAAACTAGTGGACAGGTCGTGATCTCGAATAGAGAAATCAAGGCAATCTTGGAGAAGACCGTCTCTAGGACGAGGAAGGATTGGTCCATGAAGTTGGACGACGCTCTTTGGGCTTATAGGACCGCATTAAAGACTCCCATTGGTACCACTCCTTACAATTTGTTATATGGGAAGTCTTACCACCTACCCGTTGAGTTAGAGCACAAGGCATATTGGGCAATCAAGTGGTTGAATTTCGATATCAAGGAAGCCGGAGAAAAGAGGCTATTAGACATCAATGAGCTGGAAGATTTGCGCTTGAATGCTTAAGAAAATGGCAAGATCTACAAGGAAAGGACAAAGAGATGGCATGACAAGCATATCATTCCTAAGGAGTTCAAAGAAGGAGATTTAGTTCTACTCTTCAACTCCCGCCTTCGCATCTTTCCAGGTAAATTGAAATCTAGATAGACAGGACCTTACGTTGTGAAACATGTTTTCCCTTATGGTGCAGTTGAGAATTGGGGAGAAACAAGCGGAAGCTTCAAGGTCAATGGTCATAGGCTTAAGAAATACCAACCGGAAGTCCAGGTTGAGGAGATTGCACCACTATACCTTATTTAGGGATGCCATACGGTCCATCTAGCGACCTTCAATCAAGCGCTTCTTGGGAGGCAACCCAAGGTATTGCTTTCTTTTCCCTTTTTCTAGTTTAGTTTTAGATAGTTTGCTTTGCTTTGCTTTGTTTTGTTTTTGGCGTCCTAGACAGCAACCAGGTACTTTCTAAGGAAGGATTACAACTCATGAGCAACTCTAGAAGGACAGAAGTTCGAGAAATTGAGAAGACGGAGTTTAACTAAGACACATCTCGGTTGCCGTCACAGCACCTCGACTGAGATGATTCTTGAGCAACCGAGGTGACTAGGTCTGACAATCTAGTCAGCCACCTCGGTCCGGTCGGGACCACCTCGACCGAGGTGACAGAAGAATCGGCGAGGGGTATAAAAGGCGAAAGGATTTCTCTCTCTTCCCTTCAATTTTTCTTCTCGACCGCGGCTGCTCCTCGCCTCGCTTCTTCGTTTTTCGATCGTTTTCCATGATTTTTGCTCAAATCTCACAAGGAAAAGCAAGAGGATCAAATTTCAAGCAAGAAACTGCAAGAAAAATGCCTCGAATTTGCGTAATTTGGGGTAAATTGTCGGAAACCCTAACTTTCCTTCTCTTTACTGATTTTAGAGATTATTGGCTTTGGTTGCCATAGACTTGTGTTGAAAAGAGTATAAGTACTCCATAGGAAGCAATTGGTAGTGATTTTGGGGTAAAAGAACTGAAAATCAGAGAGAGAAAATCGCCAAGTTTTTTGCCTCGGTCCAGTCGAGCTGTGTCTCCGCCGAGGTGTTCTTCAAGCTGTCAGACCGACCGAGGTGACCTTATTCGCAGAAACTATGAGTTCTCGTTCTGATCGTCAGTTGGTTCTGAGAGATGCTCCCAGTGGTTCTTCTCCTTCCCCTTCCTCTAGACCTTCTATCCTGGTGATCCATGAGCGTCACCAGGCATATTTTGATCGTATATGAACGCGCCTTGTCATTGCCCCACGCTTCTTAGATGTTCCAGCCTTCGAGTGCCTCCACGTGGTGGAGGAATTGAAGAAGATGATTTCCATGGTGGGGCTGGAGCGTTTTATGGAGATTAGAGCTCCAGCTTACCTTGAGCCGACCTTGGAGTTTGTGACATTTGTCACTCACATGCTTGAGAGGAACAACATCAAGTACCGGTTGTTGAACCGGAATTACATGGTTCCTATGGATCAGTTAAGAGATATTTTTGGCTTCCCGATTCCTACATTTCCCGACTTTCCTTCTCGAGCAGTGGCTCGACAGTTCTGGGGGCAGATTGCCCATGTGGTGGAGCATGCAGACAGATGGAGACCTGGAGACTCCAAGGAGCGCATCATCTTCCATTTGGCTTTTCGTCTAGCCCACCGTATATTCAGTGAGACCTTTCTGGCGCGTACTGAGATGCCCTAGAAGATTAGACAGGGAGAGCTGCTTAGTCTCTTCTGCATGGTGACTGTAGGAGTGCCTGATTTTGTAGGCATGTTAGCTGAGGATCTGCACCGGATCAAGGGCAAGACGAAGGGAGATATTTGCTGTGGAGGACTGGTGACTCGTATCGCTACAATTATGGGTGTAGACTTCACTTCTTGTACACTGGTGGCGGCTGCAAAGCCGCTTGGACTTCAGGAGATGATCACAAGGAGGATTCTGGTGCCTCGTGGCCTTACTACACCGTATGTAGTGATGCCTTGGGAGCAGACTACCCCTCAGGGTATCCCATGGTCAGATCAGTTTACAGTTTTTGATCCACAGTACTGGTCTTCCGCTTGGCTGCCCTACATAGAGGATGCTAGAGATGCTGCACCAGCTCAGGTGGGGAGGAGTATGATGATGGTTGTGCTGCCATGGAGACTGGTACAAATACAGCCGGCCCTAGTGTGCCAGTTGTCTTTAGATGACGAGGCGACAAAGGAGGAGGCTGTTGCAGCACCACCACGACCTGCTAGGCGTAGAGTCCGTAGAAAGAGAGATCCCGTAGCTCACCGATGGATTGACGAGCTGACGGACCAGATGATCGACTCTTACGCCGCCTTGTCATTGGAGATGATGGAGCTTAGGGAGAGCCAGCACTACCAGCAGCGGATGATGGAGATCTAGTTTCAGCACACTATGGGTTACCCGTTTGACCCATCTCAGTATCCCTTCATCCCATATCCACCACCACCATTAGCGGATCAGGACTAGAGTAGCATGGATTTTCTTTTCTTTATTTATTATGCAGCTCATCTATGTCCGGTGAGTTCTCTTGTTTTAGACTTATTTTGACCCATTGGGACAATGTGTCCCAAGTATGGGGTATTTATGTGTATGATTTGACATTGTGTATGCTTGTATGACTCGGTTCGGATATTTATGATTTTCTTTATGCTCTATGTGTTTATCTGAGATGACATGCATGCATACAGGTTATTTGATTGAGAAAAACGTCAAAAACTGGTTTAAGAAAAAATTTCTTATGACCTCGACCGGGATGATTTTGGCCAAACGAGGTCAAGTACCTCGGTTGACTTAGAACACTGTTCGCCCCTAGAGGTGTGTGCAAATAAGTTTTAAATTTATAAAACTAGAATCAAGCAAGCGAACCCGCAGTGTACGGATCGACGTAGTTAAGCAAGAATTCCAGAGTATCGAACACAGGGATTTGGGTGGGAACGAACTCGGTTGCAGGTTATCAAGCAAGTAAATATGAGAGTTTGCAAATATTGGGAAAACAACAATCCTAAAGATCCAGGTATCCAGCTGTGGCAATCGATTCAAGATATACTAATGATGTAAAGACAGAGTTGAGATATGCAAAGGTATACTAAAGTAAGGTAATCGTACGGTGAAGTTCCAAAAACCTTTAGTGACTCACCTACAAGGCACTCCCTATACAGGTTGTTGAGGCTCAATATAGAGGGATTCTAAAGGCGAGAATTAGTATCAGATACCCAAACTTATAATCTAATGGTCAAGACTAACTTTACCGAGTGAGGTTGTTGAGACTCACAATCGAGGTAGAGGTTGTTGAGGCTCACAATCGAGGTAGAGGTTGTTGAGGCTCACTACCACTTAGAAAAGACAAGTCTAAACTAAGCTAAAACAAATCTTTAACTTTAGATTAAAGTAAAAGCAGGTTCGTAAACTTAAGGGAAATTACGGTTGGATCTTGAGATTCCACGGTCGTGGAACTCAAGAACAGCCCGTAATTTAAGGTTGTCGACGATGTTTCTCTAACTCTCAGGGTCTAATCTGTTTGCGATCAATCTATCATCATCTATGCCACAACTATCAACCCTTCACCTTAGAATCGTTAAGGGTTTTTAGCCAATAACAGTCATATTGATTTCAATTCAAGAATTAGAAGATGAAAAGATGAAAACTTTCAAGAACTTTCAATAACCTTCAACTTAATCTCAAAATCACAAAGAGAACAAATAATGTCAAAAGATTCACAATAGAACAAATAATCGTAATCCTAGGAAAGAAAAGAAAACGGGATGTCAATCCGTTTTCCAAATCAAACCTAATCAAGAAGAGAGATCTTCTTGCAGAATCTTCCAAGAACTTCGATCTTCCGCAATTCCTGGAAATCTCTACGGCAATCTCCACCACAAGTGCGAGATTCCAGGAATTCCAAACACGAACTTCGATCCCTTCAAAGAGATCTCGATTGCTTCCAAGCAATCTATGCAAAACGTGCTCGTCTAGACGATGATGTCACAAGTGTAAACCTAGAGTGGAAATGTAAGCGGTGATAAGCGGTCGTAAGCGGGTCTAAACGACTCTAAGCAG
The DNA here is from genome assembly GCA_033239045.1 of Fagopyrum esculentum. Lineage (NCBI taxonomy): Eukaryota > Viridiplantae > Streptophyta > Magnoliopsida > Caryophyllales > Polygonaceae > Fagopyrum > Fagopyrum esculentum. The sequence goes on along the minus strand of BSUD01000004.1, from coordinate 58,371,819 downwards.
GGATATGCGATGATGATGAAATCTCTTTTCGGCCGTCTTTTTATAGGGCAAGACGAAGTATCGGCCCGGCCCAATCTTCAAAAGATCGTGGCTTCGAAGTGTGGCGAAAAGATTCGCCAAAATCACGGTCGTGGAAGTGTTCCACGACCGTAATTTAGAGCGTGGAAACAAATACGGTTTGCAACATATGTTCCACGGCCGTGTAATCCCCTGGAATGAACATGGTTTTCTGACTTCAATTCCACGGCCGTAATTCTGAACGTGGTTTGTGATACGGCCGTATTTTAGGGCGTAATTTAGGGCAAGAACGTGATTCTTCCCTAAACTCGTGCATTCCTCAATCTAAGACTCCAAATTGCTTCCAAAGAGTGTCCTCGATCTATGGATATATCAACTCAACTTTCCTTTGCTCGATTCCGTTCGGAAATGGCTCCAAATCACCTATAATCAACATAGAACTAGTGTAGACATCCATATCGACAATATAGGTAATACTAGCTCACTTATGCATAAAGATCAATTGAAGACTATCAAATATGAATCAAATACGTTTAGAAAACATGCCTAAAATATCACAATATTTCATGCTAACAAATAACCCCATACTTAACACTTGCTTGTCCCTAAGCAAGGTCTTTCAAAAAGCTTTAAACAAGAGTTAGGATGAAATATGTGTACCTTCTTTTGGATGAATGTGACTTCTAAGAAATAGATCATTATCAAACCTTGCTTCAATCGTTCATCAAACTTTCACACACTCAATTAGAGAGTAAAAGGCAAAGAAAACTCATGAATCAATTTAACTTCCAAACAAGCATTATAACCTTCAAACATTATCAAAATCAATCATAAGAAACTTCAATTTAGATCACAAAGCCATATAGCATTCTTTTGATCTTAAGGACTTTCAAAGAAAAGGTCTAGAATATGGAAAGGGAAGGGAAAACTTTAAGGAAGAGTGGTGCATAAATCCGGGAAAGTGGACAACTACCTTCTTCTTCTTTTGCGGTTTCCGCAACACTTCACTTAGAGCTTCGCTCTCTTCTTTTCATTTTTCGACTTTACTTTTGGAGTTATGGATAGAGGTGCACAAAAACCGAAGCCTAGGAGATCGGCGTTTCTCAAATTTGCAAGAGATGCCTCAAACCCTTAGCGCACATACCATAATCCGCTAGGAATATCGCTCAATTCGACTTTGGCAAGACACAAACACCCGGCTATGTGAATGGTGCCGAGTTACTCATCGTCATGATTGACTTCCCCAAACCTATAATTTCTTTCTATTCGATTGATTGCAAATAATTGCTCTCATGGCCCTCCCACATCAAACATGCCTTTTTCTCATTCACTTCTTCCAAATTCCCGGATAGGTAAAGGAGGCTAATATTTCAATGAGGAGTTAGATGATCAAAGAAAAGAAGAAAGAAAGTATCGAATTGCCTTAATCATTTCAACAAGAAGTATAGGAACTTATAATGTGATTTCAACTTCAATTTCCTAACATGATTTAGGTAACATTTTCACATTATAAAACTTGCAAAAGAGGTAAAATTTATTCATTCAAATCCTTTTCAATTCACAATCCTTTTAAGCATGTAATTGTCATCAAACTCAATTCACAAGTAGTGATTATCATGGAAATCATCTCAATTCATTAGAAGCACAAAATTTTCAAAATTTTTCAATTTTTATGGGTTTTTAAAGTTCTTTTTCATGCAATGCAATAAGGAAACGTGTAACACATAATAAACATGCAACGATAGTCTCAAATGAAAGCAAACATAGAGAGTAGAGTTATTACAAACTTTTTAGTACATCCCACCCCATACTTAGGACGAACATTGTCCCTAATGTTCAAAAGAAAGAACAAAAGAAAGAAAAGAAACTCACAAGTGGTCGCGGGAATGTCTAAAACAACGGTCATGCATCGATCACTGCGCCGGCGGTGGAGGTGGGAATGGAGAGAAACTCGGATCATAAGACCGCCCAAACTGCTGGCGGTAGACGTCCCTCATCATGTGGTCAAGGTCGTCTAGGCGTCCGTCTCTAGCATCCGCCTGGATCTCTAGCGCTCCGACTCTCTCTGAAAGTCCGGTAGCCCAATCCGGCATCCTCTCGTACCATCCCGGGGCGTGATCAAACCATGCAGGGGCATCGGTCGGTGCTGGCGGTGGTGGTGGTGGTGCTGCTGGCTGCGTCGTGGACCAAGGAGGAGGTGTGTCGTACCAAGTGGGAGGTGTAGTCATCCACGTGGGCCTCTCACTCACGCTAGCGCGGCGAGATGACGAGCCTGAAGCTCTAGCTGGGCGTGGAGAGCGCCTAGGTACATCCCGGGCCGCCTCCGGCTGATCCGGAAACGTGCCGAAATCCTGCTCCGCTCCTCCACCACTCTCGTACTGATCTCCCATGTCCTCCTCATCCACAACCGGTGGTGGAACGTAAGGGGGAGCTACTAGCCTGTTCGCATGCATCGCAACGAATGTCTCCTTCCAATTGTGGCGTCCCGCCACAATGGAATACTCTGGCAGCCACTCTATACCCCTGCCTGTCCTCGTCTCCCAAGGCATGCCCGCATAAGGCGGACCTCTATGTGTGGGGAAGATGAGTCCCCTAACCATAAATGCATGCAGCCCTAAGGGAACCGCCGGTATACAGGTGCAAGCGGAAAAATCTACACCAAGCGTCCTAGCAATGTGGGTCACTATCCCACAATACCCAATGTTCCCCTTCTTCTTGTTCTTGAGTTTGCTCATCGTAGCAGCCAAGAGAGTAGCACAATCCGCACGACGTCCATAGAGCATGCAATAGAGCAAGAATAGCTCATCCGTCTTGATCTTTTGGGGCGTCTCCGTCCTAGGAAAGAGACACTCCGAAAGAACACGGTGAGCTATCTTCAAGGCTAGATGGTACATCAATCTAGCCTTGGTATCAGCGGGTTGCCAGCGGTCCTCGTCGGCGTAAATCATCGCAACTTCCGCCTAAAAATCCTTAGGGTAGACACCGCTAGGGAATCGACCATTGTAGGTCTCATGGAACCCGAAAATGGTCCCAAACTCAACAATACTCAAGTGATAGTCTCGTTCCATGAGACGGAAAGAGACGGTCTTGTCAACGTGGATGTGCTCAAAGGATGTCACAACCTCCCGGGTAATCTCCTCATAGGCGTCTTCACGAATGTTCGTGAAGACAGTCAATCTGGCTCTATCCAAGAGCCATGTAAGATCCTCAACTATGTTGAGAGGATGTAGATCCTCCATCAACAAATACCTAGGACCTATCACTGTCCTCTCCTTGATCTTCTCAAATGCAGCAAGGTGGTTCTCATGTATGGTTGGGATGCTAGGGTGAGGGGGTGAAGATGGAGGTGAAGGTGAGGATGGTAGTGAGGGAGATGAGGGTGGTGGTGCCCTAGAGGTGGAGGGGTTGCCCTTTCTTTTCTTATTTTGGTCCCCTTTCTTCTCCTTTATCCTTCCTGAAACTCTCCTTACGAAATCCATTTTTCTCCAAAAATTACGGTCTGTTCTTCAGGTTCCACGGCCGTGGTTTACCCAGAGACCGTGATTCGTCTCAGAAATTCGTGAATCTCAGCAAATTCACCAACAATCACCACAACAAGCAGTCCTAATCTAATTCCTTCCAGTCTTTGTCAGTTCTTCCTAAAAATCTATAGCAAAAACGAACCAAATCTGCGAGAATCGAGAAGAAAGAAATAACCTCTTTTTCGGATTGAAAAATCCAAAATGCGTGTTTGTTGATCGATTTCCACTCGATTTGTTGCTTGGATCCTGTTCGTGGTTGGATTTGCTGTAGTTTAGGATGAATAATCGTTGAAAACGATTAGGAAACAAAGAATTGGGAGTGGCTGCGGGTTTTCGGTATCTAGGTCGTGGAATGGGGGAAATGTGGTTAAGTTTGTGAAGAAAGTGGCTTATATAGTGGCCGGCAAAATTTCCAAAAATTACGGTCTATCGGGGCATTCCACGGCCGTGGAAGTGTACGGAACCGTGGTTTTAATGATTTTTCACAGGCTTTTGAGAATTACGGCCACTGTAGCTATGACGACCGTAATTTAGACCGTGGAACTTTCTGTAAAGCTTCAAAGTCCAAATTTCGTCACTTTTCTTCGACATTATCCTCCCTTTCTTCTTTTTCATCGATCCTACAACCAAAAACACGAACATACCGGAAGAAATCGAGGCAAAATAAAGAGAAAACGTCTATTCTAAACTAATCTATGAATCGAAAACAAAAACGAGAATGCAATACCTTGGGTTGCCTCCCAAGAAGCGCTTTGTTTAAGGTCCGTAGCTAGACCAAATTCGCACTTATTCGAGTGCGGTAGGCGCAAACTCCTCAGCTTGGAGTTCCGGCGTATACTTCTTGAGTCGTTGGCCGTTCACCTTAAAACTTCCGCTAGCTTCACCCCATACTTCAACTGCACCATGGGGGAAAATGCGTTTAATTAGAAAAGGTCCATTCCAACGAGATTTAAGCTTACCTGGAAAGAGGCGAAGTCTTGAATTGAAGAGGAGAACTTGATCTCCTTCTTTGAAGTCCTTTGGAATGATATGCTTATCATGCCAACGCTTTGCTCTTTCCTTGTAGATTTTAGCATTTTCGTAGGCGTTCAAACGGAGTTCATCCAGCTTGTTGATGTCTAGGAGACGCTTCTCTCCTGCTTCCTTCATGCCGAAATTCAGCCATTTGATAGCCCAAAACGCTTTGTGTTCCAGCTCTACCGGCAAATGACAAGACTTCCCATACACAAGGTTGTATGGTGTGGTTCCTATGGGGGTCTTGTACGCAGTCCGGTACGCCCATAATGCATCATCTAGTTTCAAGGACCAATCCTTCCTAGTCCTCGAAACTGTCTTCTCTAGAATTCCCTTGATCTCCCTATTTGAGATCTTAGCTTGTCCACTCGTTTGTGGATGGTAAGGGGTAGTGATCTTGTGAGTAACCCCATACTTGGCTAGAAGAGCTTCAAAGCGACGGGCTATGAAGTGAGAACCTCCATCACTAATGATCGTCCTTGGTGTCCCGAATCGTGGAAAAATGGTCTTGTTGAAGAACTTAACCACCACCATGGCATCATTTGTGGGAGAGGCAATTGCTTCCACCCATCTAGAAACGTAGTCTACCGCCAATAATATGTATTGGTTTCCACAAGAAGATGGGAATGGTCCCATGAAATCGACTCCCCAAACGTCGAAAATCTCCACCTCTTGGATGTTGTTGAGGGGCATCTCGTTCCTTCTAGAAATATTGCCTGTTCTTTGACAAGCATCACAACAAGAGACAAAGGATTGCACATCTCTAAATAAGGTAGGCCAATAGAATCCAGATTGCAATACTTTGCGCTAGTCTTGTTCGAACTAGCGTGTCCTCCACAGGGTAGTGAATGACAATGGCGGATGACACTTTGCATCTCATCTTCCGGCACACATCGCCGAATGATGCCATCCGGACCTCTCTTGAAGAGGAGAGGCTCGTTCCAATAGTATTCCCGGACGTCTTTAAAGAACTTCTTCCTTTGTGCGCAGGATAGTCCGGGCGGTATCTCCTGGCAAACCAAATAGTTAACAAAATCAGCAAACCATGGTTCGTTACCTTTGGAGATCTCGTTGATGCACTCCTCTATGATGTGTAGGTGCTCGTCTGGAAAGGAGTCATCAATGGGTAGATGGTCGTCCTCTAGATGTGTGAGGCGACTCAAATGATCCGCAACAGAATTTTCCGAGCCTTTCTTGTCGCGGATCTCAAGATCGAATTCTTGTAGGAGAAGAATCCATCTAATTAGCCTCGGCTTCGCATCTTTCTTTGCAAGGAGGTACCGGATCGCAGCATGATCCGTGTAGACAATCACCTTTGCACCTACAAGATAAGAGCGAAACTTGTCAATAGCGTGGACAATGGCTAGAAATTCTTTTTCCGTAGTGGCGTAGTTGAGCTGAGCTTCGTCTAGCGTCTTGCTAGCGTAGTATATGGCGTGGGTTCGTCCTTCTTTTCGTTGTCCAAGAACAGCTCCAATGGCTACGTCACTAGCATCGCACATAATCTCGAAGGGGAGAGTCCAATCCGGAGGTTGGATAATGGGTGCTGAAATTAGAGCTTGCCGGATAGTGTTGAACGCATCTAAACATTCCTGTGAAAACTCAAAAACCGCATCCTTCATCAATAGATTAGTGAGAGGTTTTGATATCTTAGAAAAGTCTTTAATGAAGCGTCTATAAAATCCAGCATGTCCTAGGAAACTTCTTATCCCTTTCACCGAAATTGGGGGAGGAAGTTTCTCTATGGTCTCTATTTTAGCCTTGTCTACCTCTATCCCTCTACTAGAGACTAAGTGACCTAATACGATTCCTTCTTTAACCATGAATTGACACTTTTCCCAATTAAGAACTAGGTTAGTATCTTCACAACGTTGTAAAACGAGAGAAAGGTTAGAAAGGCAATCGTTAAAAGAGGAACCTTATACGGAGAAATCGTCCATGAAGACTTCCATGATTTCCTCTGAGTACTCGGAGAATATGGCCATCATGCACCGTTGAAAGGTGGCTGGGGCGTTGCAAAGTCCGTACAGCATTCTCCTATATGCGAACGTACCCCAAGGGCACGTGAATGTGGTCTTCTCTTGATCATCCGGATGTATCGGAATCTGAAAGAAACCACTATAACCGTCAAGGTAGCAAAAATGTGAGTGTTGTGCTAACCTTTCAAGCATTTGATCGATGAATGGCAATGGAAAGTGATCCTTCCGCGTTGCGTTGTTGAGCTTGCGGTAGTCTATGCACATTCGCCATCCAGTCATGGTTCGGGTAGGAATGAGTTCGTTGTTCTTGTTGGTGATGACCGTCATTCCTCCCTTCTTTGGAACTACTTGAACTGGACTCACCCACTTGCTATCGGAGATAGGATAGATGATACCTGCATCAAGAAGTTTAAGAATTTCCTTCTTGACAACCTCCTTCATGGTCGGATTCAACCGCCTTTGAGGTTGTCTTGAAGTTCTAAAGTCCTCCTCCATTAGTATCTTGTGCATGCATAAGGAGGGTTTAATTCCTACTAAGTCCTCTATAGTATAGCCTATGGCTTTTCTATGTTTCTTAAGGACAATCATGAGCTGTTCATGTTCATCTATGCTTAATTTGGAACTAACGATAACCGGAAAGGTAGAATTAGATCCAAGAAAAGCGTACCTTAGATGAGTAGGAAGTGGTTTGAGTTCCATCACTTTCGGAGCCTCCAATGATCTTTGAGTAGCGTCCGACGTCTCCTTAGAAGTTTCTAAGGGTGTTGAGTGGTTTGAAGAAGAATTAGAAGAAGTTGAGGAAGTTTGCCGGTTACCCTCTTCCACGGTCAGAATTACGGCCTCCTCATGTGTTCCACGGCCGTGTAATCCCCTGGAATGGAGGTCGATTTTGGTGGTGAAATCCACGGTCGTGGAATACAGGGTATGACCGTGGATTCTTATATTCTCAACCTCATCGTGGAGTTTCTCAAACTCCTCTTCATGGATCTCCTCTTGTGCTTCTAAGGCTTCAATTTCCTCTTTGCACTCTTCTTCTTCCCCTTCATTGGTTAGACTCATAGTGATAACCTTTTGTAAAGGATCGTTAAAGAGAATCGCACTTACCTCCTCCCTAGACAAACCTTCTTCGTCTTGGATATCGTAGATGTCCTCGTCAAAGATTGGCTCCTTCACTAGAGTGGAAAGGACGAACTCTACTTTCTCTTCTCCAATATCAAAAGCGAGTCTTCCATTCTTGCAATCGACCATGCAGCCGGAAGTTGCAAGAAACGGTCTTCCGAGTATAATCGGGACCGGACTATCTGCAGGAATGTCAAGCACGACAAAATCAATGGGAACAAAGAATTTACCTAGCTTGACCGGGACGTCTTCTACAATGCCGACGGGGAGAGTGATGGATCGATCCGCCATGTATAACGTCATCTTTACTGGTTTAGGGTCGCCTAAACCGATCTTCCTACATAATGCAAGTGGTATGATGCTCACACTTGCTCCCAAGTCACATAATGCGTCGTATGTGACGTCTCCCACTCCAATGGGAATGCAAAATGACCGTGGATCTTTCAACTTTGGGGGCATTTTCTCTTTCATGGTCTTGATGAGATCCGAAGAATCCGAACTCATCTTGACCTCTCCGAAGTCTTCTAGCTTCCTCTTGTTGGAAAGGAGCTCTTTCAAGAACTTGCCGTAAGCCGGCATACCTACAATGGCATCAATGAAAGGTATATTAATATGCAGCTTACTCATGAGTTCTATGAACTTACCGAATTGTTTGTCTAGGCGCGCTCGCGCTCTAGATTGAGGGAACGGTAGGGGAGATTTGAAAGCTGGAGGAGGAACATAGACATCTTCCTTCTCTTTTCCCTTTCCTTTTTCTTTCTCCACGGGGACTTCGACGAACGTAGGCTGCGGATCGGTGGTAGTCACTCCGCTCCTAGTTGTAATCGCCATTACCCTTCCCTTAGGGTTGTCCTCCGTCTTTCCTGGAAGCTTCCCTTGATTTCTAGGAACTTCCTCCGCATGATCGAACATTTGGTTTTCTAAAACCTTTTGAGCTTTGTCGATTTTAGAAACTCGATCATCAACCTTAATGAGGCGGTTCTCCATCCCTTGAAGCTTTCCCAAGATCGTTTCCAACATGGGATCTGGCTTCTCCTTTCCCGTATTGTTTCCTCCATTAGATGATTGCTCCTGGCTTTTCAAAGGAGTAGATGAAGAGGAAGGTGGAGTTAGTGAGTTAGAATTGGAAGGATAAGAGTTACCGGAATTTTGTTGATTGGGGCGCCAATTGTTGTTGTTTGAACCCCGATTGTTGTTCCAATCATTGTTCCGGTTGTTGTTGTTTCCATTCCAGTTGTTACCCCGGTTATTGTTGTTGCCGCCATTATTGTTGCCCAAATAACCAACATCCTTCCCTTGTTGCTTTGGGAAGTTGGTCTTGATAGCCTCCTTCAACTCTTTGATCTCATTGTTGAGGGAGAAAATCTGATTTTGAGCTTCGTGTGTGAGCTTCGCTCCTTGCTCTACACGATTTCCCTCCACTTTCCGGTGGGAATACTTCTCTATGACTCTTGCTTGCTTCTCAATGAAGTCCCAAGCGTCATCTTCTCTCATGTCCATGAACGTTCCATATGAGAGGGATTGGAGGTTGAATTGCGTTCCCGCATCCAGCCCTTTGTAGTAAATTTCCAGCAAGGCAAGCTTGGATATGCCATGATGAGGACAATCCAAGAGCAAATCCTGAAACCTTTCCCAAGATTGAAACAAACTTTCGTTAGGTCTCATAGAAAAAGCATTAATCTTACCTCTAAGTTCCGCCGTTTTGGAAGGCGGAAAGAATTTGGTGAGAAACTCTGCGGAAAGGTCTTCCCACGTGTCTAGTTTCCCGTTAGGAAGAGCTTGGTACCAAGATAACGCTTTCCCTTTCAAGGAGAAAAAGAAGGGTTTGAGCTTATAGCTGTTGGTAGTAGCGTTCTTCGGTCTCATCGTCTCCATCATACACTCGAAGTTTTGCAAGTGTTGGTGTGGAGATTCAGCACTTGTACCGCCAAATTGGTTTTGGCGAACAAGAGTGATAACTTGAGGGTTAAAGCTAAACCCTTGAACATCTTCAGCATCAAAATTCACACCTAAGCGGCGTGGTTGTTGTGTTGGATCCATCCGTTGGCCAAGAGTTCTTGGCTCATTATCGACACGTTCGACTCTCGCATTCCTTGGTGGGATGCGGCGATTAGTAGCTCCTTGTGGATGGAAGGGATTTATATTGATCGTGGGATCAATCTCTTCTAACGGCGGCATGGAAGAGTCACTATCATCAGCGGATGAGTGGCTTTTTCTTTTAGACCTTGATCTCCTTCTTGAGGACTTCTTGCCTACCTTATCTTCAAGGTCGCTCATCTTTATCCTCATTTGGAAGAGCATGTCTTGTAGACCGTTAACTTGAGATTGATGATGATCCATCTCATCCTGGCGGAGAGTCTCGTTCCAACGGAGTTGAGCCTCCTTTTCCGCCAACTCCGTTTGAAGATCACGTTCGTTTTCTTCGGCCATCTTCTTTTCCTTGCGCTTTTGCCTTAAGGTTTTCTCTAGCTCTTGATCAAGAGGCAAGAGACCTTCGGTGTTCCTAGACCTGCGCATGCACTCAAAGAAAAATCAAATAACGAGAGCAAGCTCCCAAGCTTGACAACCGGCTACCGGATTCGGCCGAAACCAAATCCCCGGCAACGGCGCCAAAAACTTGTTCGCCCCTATAGGTGTGTGCAAATAAGTTTTAAATTTATAAAACTAGAATCAAGCAAGCGAACCCGCAGTGTACGGATCGACGTAGTTAAGCAAGAATTCCAGAGTATCGAACACAGGGATTTGGGTGGAAACGAACTCGGTTGCAGGTTATCAAGCAAGTAAATATGAGAGTTTGCAAATATTAGGAAAACAACAATCCTAAAGATCCATGTATCCAGCTGTGGCAATCGATTCAAGATATACTAATGATGTAAAGACAGAGTTGAGATATGCAAAGGTATACTAAAGTAAGGTAATCGTACGGTGAAGTTCCAAAAACCTTTTGTGACTCACCTACAAGGCACTCCCTATACAGGTTGTTGAGGCTCAATATAGAGGGATTCTAAAGGTGAGAATTAGTATCAGATACTCAAACTTATAATCTAAAGGTCAAGACTAACTTAACCGATTGAGGTTGTTGAGACTCACAATCGAGGTAGAGGTTGTTGAGGCTCACTACCACTTAGAAAAGACAAGTCTAAACTAAACTAAAACAAATCTTTAACTTTAGATTAAAGTAAAAGCAGGTTCGTAAACTTGAGGGAAATTACGGTTGGATCTTGAGATTCCACGGTCGTGGAACTCAAGAACAGCCCGTAATTTAAGGTTGTCGACGATGTTTCTCTAACTCTCAGGGTCTAATCTGTTTGCGATCAATCTATCATCATCTATGCCAGAACTATCAACCCTTCACCTTAGAATTGTTAAGGGTTTTTAGCCAATAATAGTCATATTGATTTCAATTCAAGAATTAGAAGATGAAAAGATGAAAACTTTCAAGAACTTTCAATAACCTTCAACTTAATCTCAAAATCACAAAGAGAACAAATAATGTCAAAAGATTTACAATAGAACAAATAATCGTAATCCTAGGAAAGAAAAGAAAACGGGATGTCAATCCGTTTTCCAAATCAAACCTAATCAAGAAGAGAGATCTTCTTGCAGAATCTTCCAAGAACTTCGATCTTCCGCAATTCCTGGAAATCTCTACGGCAATCTCCACCACAAGTGCGAGATTCCAGGAATTCCAAACACGAACTTCGATCCCTTCAAAGAGATCTCGATTGCTTCCAAGCAATCTAGGCAAAACGTGCTCGTCTAGACGATGATGTCACAAGTGTAAACCTAGAGTGGAAATGTAAGCGGTGATAAGCGGTCGTAAGCGGGTCTAAACGACTCTAAGCAGGGATATGCGATGATGATGAAATATCTTTTCGGCCGTCTTTTTATAGGGCAAGACGAAGTATCGGCCCGGCCCAATCTTCAAAAGATCGTGGCTTCGAAGTGTGGCGAAAAGATTCGCCAAAATCACGGTCGTGGAAGTGTTCCACGACCGTAATTTAGAGCGTGGAAACAAATACGGTTTGCAACATATGTTCCACGGCCGTGTAATCCCCTGGAATGAACATGGTTTTCTGACTTCAATTCCACGGCTGTAATTCTGAACGTGGTTTGTGATACGGCCGTATTTTAGGGCGTAATTTAGGGCAAGAACGTGATTCTTCCCTAAACTCGTGCATTCCTCAATCTCAGACTCCAAATTGCTTCCAAAGAGTGTCCTCGATCTATGGATATATCAACTCAACTTTCCTTTGCTCGATTCCGTTCGGAAATAGCTCCAAATCACCTATAATCAACATAGAACTAGTGTAGACATCCATATCGACAATATAGGTAATACTAGCTCACTTATGCATAAAGATCAATTGAAGACTATCAAATATGAATCAAATACGTTTAGAAAACGTGCCTAAAATATCACAATATTTCATGCTAACAAACACCTCGACCGAGGCGGTTTAACTGAAAGAGTTTTCGAAACGATTTTTGTGCTTCTTTTCTGGATATGACCTGATGATTTTATTTGGAGATTGGTTTTGAAATCTTTATATGCTTGAAAGGTTTTATGATATGTTTAAGTTGCAAAATGCTTTGTTTGAAATTTTGGCATGTTTAATACTTTGTTTTTATCCAAATTATGTTGAATTTGAAGGTTGGCACCACATGATGAGTTCTCTCACATTCTTCCTGGCATGTTTAATACTTTGTTTTTATCCAAATAGGTTTGCAGAAGTCAATCATGATGATGAGTAACTCGGCACCATTCACATAGCCGGGTGTTTGTGTCTTGACAAAGTCGGATTGAGTGATATTCCTAACGGGTCATGGTATGTGCATCAAGGGTTTGAGGCATATCGAGAAATTGATGATTGCTGATCTCCTAGGCTTCGGTTATTGTGCACCTCCATCCATGCATCCCAAAAAGTAAAGTAAATAAGCAAAGCTTATTGGTGGAAGATGTTGAAGTTCAAAGGAAGTGAAGTAAAGATCCTTTTCCCAGATTCTAGCACAACATTCCCTATATACATCCCACCCTCACACGTTTATTGACCTTCTTTTTGGAAAGCCCTTGAGACCTCGAGTTTGTTGATTCACTTGGTGGTTTAAATTGGATTATATATGATTAATTTCGATAATCATGATTTATTACGCATTCTATGATTTTATGCAAAGATGAACAACTTTCTTATATTTATAAAATGTTTTGATCATGTTTTGATTTTAATTGCCATGAAGCATTCTCTTAGAGTGATCTATGAGTGGAGCACACCACCAAAAATATTTTGAAATACTTTTCATTGATCTTTATGACTTATAATCCATTTTATCTTGTACTTAAGATTAGGAACTTGCTTGGGGACAAGCAAGAGACAAGTATGGGGTATTTTGATAGCATGCATTATAGTCTATATTTTGGGACTTGTTTAGACGTTTTATCTTCAATATACTGCATGTATGGATGTATATTATGTGATTATATTGTTGTTTCATCTACCTTTACGGGAATCGAGGTCTACACCAAGTTTCATTGTAATCGTAGGTAAAATGGCACGTTTTGGACTAAAATGGAGCTAAGGAGCTAAGGAGTCATAGGAGTTACATTCTAGAGCTTAAAAGAGAACTCAGGAAGCATGAAATTAATGAAGAAGATTTACTTTGGACCAGATTTGAGAGATTTCACATTCAGCTGAGATTCACCTTGGTCAGCTATAGTGTCACCTCGACCGAGGTGATCTTGAGGAGCGTCCCGACCGAGGCGAACACCCTGGCGCCGGCGAGATCATATCTTTTGGCTGAGATCTTTTATTTTTGGAAAGAAGATATCTTATATTTTTGGGCTGGATTTCTGGAAGGAAGATCTTATATTTGGGAGATCTATTTTAGAGATATAATATATTTTATAGGAAATTATGTTTTTAAGATATAATTATCTTTGGAAGATAATTCTCCTATATAAGGGTTGGATTTTCCACAATTCAACCATCTTTTGATCAGTAATATCCTCCACACAACAGTTAGAAGATTTTCTGGAAGTTGAAGGAAGCTTTGAAGATTGAAGGAAGGAAGATTCATAGTTTTGAGATAGCTTTTGAGGGAGTTTGTAAGATTTTCTTAGATTCCCTTTGGTTTATTGTCTTGTTTGATTTGTGATCTAAGGAACGCCGATTTGTGAATTATTTGATTCAGTTATTGAAGCCTTGTTCTTATGGTTTTTGTGTTCAAATATTCATTCCTTTCTCATATATTCGATTATTGTTATCATGATGATGAGTGGCTAAATTTCTTGTGCGATTCTAGGGTGATTGGCTGAAAGTTGTGGGAAAGACGATGATAGAATGATCTTAATCCCAGTAGGACACTAAAAGCTCGAGTCTTTAACCTTAACCCAAGAGTACCTCGCTCAGTTGATGAACATCTCGGCCGGGGTTGAACTTGAATGACCGAGGTGACCTTTTCAGATCCGAAACTGAGAGTTAAGTGTTCTAGTTTGCCAAATCATATTCATATTACACATTTCCTGATTCAATGCAAGCATAGGATGAGACTTACCCGGTAATTCCTTAGTTTGTTTACCCAAGATCATAAGTGTAGGTAATAAAGGTTTATCCTTTATTGGGGTTTGAGTGTGCCTTCATCCCATCTTTGTGAGTTAGCCTAAGACTTAACTGGTAAAGGTTGATTCTATTCCCTTAGGTGGTGTATTGGTTTGAGATTATAGTTCTTTTCCTTAGTACCTTGAGACTTACCCGGTGATAGGAGCTTTGGTTTGGGATAGTGAGTAGTGAGACTTACCCGGTAATCTATTCCCACCTTAGAAATACCTTCCCTTTGTAAAATCTCAGCTTTGTCCGCATTATCTTTTGGAGATCTTGAGTCGGAACCACAACTAGATGCTTTAATCCCTAGAATCCACATTTCCCCTTATTTGACCTTATTATCATCTTTGATTGCTTTAATTGCTTTTGTGGTTATTAGTTGCATTGACAATCTATACTTGCTTTGTTTCACCTAAGTCCCTGAGATCGACATTGTTCGCCACTTAGCGTGCGTGCAAATAAGTCTTATATTTATAAAACTAGAAATCAAGCAAGCGAACCCGCAGTGTACGGATCGACGTAGTTAAGCAAGAATTCCAGAGTATCGAACACAGGGATTTGGGGGATAAATTCAATTATAAAGTTGTCAAGCAATAAAAGGTTAAACTTTGCAAATATATTGGGAAAATAGTAACCCTAAAGATCCAGGTGTCTAATTGTGGCAATCGATTCAAGATATACTAAAAAACTAAGGACAGAGTTAAGAGTTGCAAAGGTATACTAAGGTAAAGCAATGTACGGTGAAGTTCCAAGGCTTTATATGACTTATGTAAAGACACTCTCTACAAAGGTTGTTAAGGCTTCAGTATAGAAAGGATCTAAAGGCAAGAATTAATATCAAATACCCAAACTTGTAATCCAAGGATCAAGACTAACTAAACCAATTAAGGTTGTGACACTTGAAATCTAAGTAGAGGTTGTTGAGGCTTCACTACTACCTAAAAAAGGGCAAGCCAAGACTAGATTAAAGCTAATCTTTAACCTTGGATCAAAGTAAAAGCAAAGTTCGTAAACTAATGTAAATTACGGGCAGATCTTGAGTTCCACGGCCGTGGAACCTCAAGAACAGGCCGTGATTTTGGTTCGTCGGTGAATCTCTCTAACTCTCAGGGTCCAATCTATTTACGATCGATCTATCATCATCTAAGCCACAACTATCAACCCTTCACCTTAGAATTGCTAAAGAATTTTAGCCAATCACTGTCATTATAATATCAAATTCAAGATTAAGAAGAATGAAAGATGAAAACCTTCGAAAACCTTCAATAAGTCTCAAATCAATCTCAAATCCACAACAAGAATAATATTGTATATCAGATTTGGAATAAACACAAACCAATAACTATCCTCGATAAGAGCGAAGAACGGGATGTCAATCCGTCTTCTAATCAAACCTAGGAATAAAAGGCGCAACTTCCGCCACAAACAACTTCCTAATCTTCAACCCTTCGTGAATTTCCGTTTGCAAAATGCAAATTCTCCCTACGTCCAATGCAACCCTAAGCACGTGTAAGCCAAAGTGCCGAAATCTCTCTCCTCCAGCCCTTTTATAAGGAAGGGTAAAATAAGAGTCCAGCCCATATGCGTAAATGATGTGTCAATATTTTATTCGTCAAAAGATCGCCTAAATCACGGTTTCCTGGAGTGCCACGGCCGTGGTTTAGAGCGTGGAAGTGGATTATGGTTCTTCATGATTTCCACGACCGTACTTTATACCGTGTAACTCTCTGGAATACTCCACGTTCATGTTGCCAAGATCCACGGCCGTGGTTTTGGGTGTGGACTTCTCTACGACCGTATTTTAGAGCGTGGAAGTGTAAATTGCTTGTGGTTTCCTTTGTGTCGTGCCATTCCTTATCTTAGCATCTCCCTTGGCTTCTTTGATGTGTCCTTAATCCTTGGATGTGCTCAAATCTTCTCCTTTCTCTATCAATTGGTTCGGTTTTAGCTCTTATTCACCTATAATCAACACAAAGCTTATGTAGACCTCTATATCGACAATATGGGCAAACTAGCTAACAATTGCTTCAATGCCTCATCAATGAACACTATAATGGATGAAAAACAACTAGAAAAAGTGCCTAGAATATCGCAATATTTCATGCTAACAAAATACCCCATACTTGCAACTTGCTTGTCCCCAAGCAAGGTTTTTCAAAAGTTTTAGAACTTAAGTTAGGATGAAATATGCATGCAATCTCAAAAACAAACCAATTTTTAGGTAAATGTGCTTCTAGTCAATAGATCATTCTCAAACCTTGCTTCATTCATTCATGAGACGCTTATATACATAACCAAAGAATAAAGAGGAAAGAAACATCATGAATTGATCAAACTTCAATGTGAGCATCATAACCTTCAAACATTATCAAAATCAATCATAAGAAACTTCAATTTAGATCACCAAGCCAAATAACACTCTCTTGATCTTAAGGACTTTCAAATAAGGTCTAGAATGCGGAAAGGAAGGGGAAACTATAAGGAATGTGGTGCATGAATCCGGGAAAGTGGACAACTAATTCTTTTCTTTTTCTCTTGCGGTCTTGCAACACTTTCAACTTAAAGCTTTGCTCTTCTCTTTTTACATCATTTTTCGACTTTACTTTTGGAGTTATGGACAGAGGTGCACAAAAACCGAAGCCTAGGAGATTGGCGTTTCTCAATTTTGCAAGATGCCTCAAACCCTTGATGCACATACCATAATCCGTTAGGAATATCGCTCAATCCGACTTTGGCAAGACACAAACACCCGGCTATGTGAATGGTGCCGAGTTACTCATTGTCATGATTGACTTCCCCAAACCTACAAGTTCTTTCTATTCTTTGAATGTAAAATTTTGCTTTCATGGCCCTCCCACATCAAACATGCCAAAATTCAACTCCTCCAAATTCCCGGGTAGGTAAGGGAGGCAATTATTTCATTGAGGGGCTAAATGATCAAAGCAAGAAGAAAGAAAATCGAATTGCCTTAATCATTTCAAAAAAAAGTATAAGAACTTATCATGTGATTTCAACATTGATTTCTCAATATGATTTAGATAAAACTCTTCACATTATGAAACTTGCAAGAAAGGAATAATCAACACATTCAATTTCTTTTCAATTCATTATTCGTTTAAGTATACAATTGTCATCAAAAACTCAATTCACAAGTAGTGACTATCATAGAAATCATCTCAATTCCTAGAAGCACAAAATTTTCAAAATTTTTCAATTTTTATGGGTTTTTCAAAAGCTTTTTCATGCAATGCGATAATGAAACGTTTGACAATGGAATGAAACATGCAAAGTATTCTCAATGGCAAGCAAAGTGAGTAGAGTTATTACAAACGATAGTCACACCCCACCCCATACTTGAGACAAACATTGTCCCTAATGTTCAAAAGAAATAAAGAAAAGAAAGAAAGAAAATGAACTCACAAGACAGCGGTGGAGTGGCTAATGCTAACAATCATCCATGGTCATCACTGAGGAGTTGGTGGTGGTGAAAAAGGGAAGAAGCTGGAGTCGAAGTTCCGCCCAAACTGCTGGCGGTAGATGTCCCTCATCATCCTATCATGCGCATCGGCTCGTGCATCTCTAGCGTCCTGCCGGATCTCCAAAGAACCGACTCTCCTGGAAAGGTCGGTGGCCCACTCCGGTAGCTGCTCATACCACTCCGGCGCCTGACTGTACCAAGCTGGTGCATCCGAAGGTGTTTGTGCAGACGGTGGTTGTGCATGCCATGTCGGTGGAGCTCCCATCCACTACGGTTGTGTACTATACCAATCGGGAGGGGTCTCCATCCATGTCGGCTTCTCACTCACGCTGGCACGGCGAGAGGAAGAACCGGAAGGTCTAGCAGGGCGGGGAGACTGTCTAGGGAGGTCGGGAAATGTATCCGGCTGATCCGGAAAAGTACCAAAGTCGTGCTCCTCACCTCCTCCCTCAAAACCGTCATCTTCTCTCATCTCCTCCTCATCTGCAGCTGGCATCTCAGGGGGAACGTATAGAGGTGCTACCAATCTATTCGCATGCATAGGAGCGAATGTCTCCTTCCAGTTATGGCGTCCAGCCATAATGGAATACTCGGGAAGCCATGTAACACCTCTACCTCTTCTACCCTCCCAAGGCATGGCAGCGGTAGGTGGACCTCTATGCCTAGGAAAGATCAAACCTCTAGTCATGACGCTCTGAAGTCCTAATGGTCTAGCTGCTATCCTAGTACACGCAGAAAAGTCGATACCCAGCTGTCTAGCAATGTGGGTGACCATCCCACCATATCCGATATTGCCAGCCCTCTTGTTCTTTAGCTTACTCATGGTAGAAGCCAAGAGGGTGGCACAGTCAACAGGCCTACCATGCAGCATACAATACAACAAAAACAACTCATCAGTCTTGATCTTTTGAGGAGTCTCAATCCTAGGGAAGAGACACTCAAAAAGTACTCGGTGGGCTATCTTCAAGGCTAAGTGGTAGATGAGCTTAGCCTTGGTATCAGCAGGTTGCCAGCGGTCCTCGCTAGCGTAAATCATGGCAATATCCTCCCAGAAATCCTTAGCGTATACACCGCTAGGGAAACGACCATTGAAGGTCTCATGGAACCCAAAGAACGCTCCAAACTCTAGGACCGAAAACTCATAATTTCTCTCCATCAGCCGAAAGGAAACTGTCCTATCTACATGATTGTGCTCGAAAGAGATCACAAACTCTCTAGTGATCTCCTCATAAGCATCTTCCCGAATGGCGGAGAAGATGATCAAACCAGCTCTATATAGTAACCAAATAAGGTCACCTACCACATTCAGTGGCTCTAACTCCTCAAGCAGCAAATATCTTGGTCCTATGACCGGTCTCTTCGCAATCCTCTTTAAGGCATCGAGGTAATCGTTGTGGATTTTTGGAATTCTAGGGGGTGGGGGTGATGGTGGCTCACTAGAGGGTGCCTGGGAGGAGGAGGAAGCATCTCCTTTCCTCTTCTTGGTTCTAGCTGACATTCTCCTAACCAAATCCATTTTCTGTCAAAAATTACGACCTGTTCTTGAGGTTCCACGGCCGTGGAATGCCCAGTGACCGTGGTTCGGCTCGTAATTTCGGATGAAAAAAAAACTCAATCAACACCAAAATCAACAGACAGCAGCCCTAGACTAATTCCAATGCAGTTCCAATCAGTTCTCCTAAAAATTCTTGCGAAAAACTTACTCAAATCGACAAAGTAAAGGAAGAGAAGAAAACCTAGGTTTTTGGATTTTAAAATCCAAATTCCGTCTTCTCCGGTGATTGTCCACTCGATTTGTTGCTTTGATCTTGTAGATGGTGAATTTTCTTCACTTTGGGTTAAAGAATCGTTCGAAATGATTAACGAACGGAGATTTGAGAGAAGGGGTCGTTTTCGGCGATTTTGGGGCGTGGAATTGGGTATTTTTGTGTTCTTTGTGAAGAGACGTGGTTTATATAGTAACCGTAAAATTTTTGGAAAATCACGGTCACTCGGGGGTTTCCACTGCCGTGGAAATGTACGGAACCGTGGTTTTGGTGATTTTTCTTAGGCTTTTGCAAATTACGGTCACTGTAGCTGCCACGGTCGTGGTTTTGGCCGTGGAACTCTCTACAATGTGCCAAAGTCCAAGTTTCGTCAATTTCTTCTAACTTTTCCTTCTCCCTTGCCTCTTCCATTGATCCTACATCCAAAAACACGAACATACCGGAAGGTATCGAAGGCAAAACAAAACAAAAATGTCTAAACTACTCTAACCTATGAATCAAAAACAAAAACATAAGTGCAATACCTTGGGTTGCCTCCCAAGAAGCGCTTGTTTAAGGTCCGTAGCTAGACCGTACTTACACCTATTCAAGTGCGGTAGGTGCGAACTCTTCAGCTTGGAGTTCCGGTGAATACTTCTTGAGTCGTTGACCGTTCACCTTAAAGCTTCCGCCCTTTTCACCCCATACTTCAACTGCACCATGGGGAAAAACACGTTTGATTAGATAAGGTCCAGTCCAAAAAGATTTAAGCTTACCTGGAAAGAGACGAAGTCTTGAATTGAAGAGGAGAACTTGATCTCCTTCTTTGAGGTCCTTTGGAATGATATGCTTATCATGCCAACGCTTTGCTCTTTCTTTATAGATCTTGGCGTTTTCGTAGGCGTTCAAGCGAAGTTCTTCAAGCTCATTAAGGTCCAAGAGACGCTTCTCTCCCGCCTCCTTCATGCCGAAGTTCAGCCACTTTATTGCCCAATATGCCTTATGTTCCAACTCTACCGGCAAGTGACAAGACTTCCCATACACAAGGTTGTATGGCGTCGTACCTATGAGAGTCTTATATGCAGTCCGGTATGCCCATAATGCATCGTCTAGCTTCAAAGACCAATCCTTCCTTGTCCTTGAAACCGTCTTCTCTAGGATTCCTTTAATCTCCCAGTTTGAAATCTCCACTTGTCCACTTTTTTGTGGATGGTAAGGGGTGGCGATCTTGTGAGTCACCCCATACTTAGCTAATAGAGCTTCGAATCGTCGGGCAATGAAGTGAGAGCCTCCATCAGTAATGATAGTCCGTGGTGTCCCAAATCGTGGGAAAATGGTCTTGTTAAAGAACTTAACCACAACCATGGCATTATTATTAGGAGAGGCTATTGCTTCAACCCATCTCGAAACATAATCTACGGCTAGAAGTATGTATTGGTTTCCACAAGATGATGGGAAAGGTCCCATGAAGTCTACTCCCCAAACGTCAAAGATCTCCACCTCTTGAATGTTGTTAAGAGGCATCTCGTTTCTCCTAGATATGTTCCCTGTTCTTTGACAAGCATCGCAGCAGGAAACAAAGGTTTGCACATCTTTAAATAAAGTAGTCCAAAAGAATCCAGATTGCAATACCTTAGCGCTAGTCTTGTTCGAACTAGTGTGTCCTCCACAAGGTAGTGAATGACAATGACGGATGACACTTTGCAAATCATCTTCCGGCACACATCGTCGAATGATGCCGTCTGGACCTCTCTTAAAGAGGAGAGGTTTATTCCAAAAGTATTCCCGAACATCCTTAAAGAACTTTTTTCTTTGTGCATAGGATAATCCGGGTGGTAATTCCTGGCAAACCAAATAGTTAACAAAATCAGCAAACCATGGCTCATTACCTTTACTAATTTTGTCGATGCACTCCTTTATGATATGCAAATGCTCGTCCGGAAAGGAGTCATCTATGAGTAGATTGTCGTCCTCAAGATGTGGTAGACGACTCAAATGATCCGCAACAGAATTTTCCGAACCCTTCTTGTCACGGATCTCTAGATCGAATTCTTGTAGGAGAAGAATCCATCTAATTAGCCTTGGCTTCGCATCCTTCTTTGCAAGCAAATACCGGATCGCAGCATGATCCGTGTATACAATCACTTTTGCACCTAGAAGATAAGAGCAAAACTTTTCAAATGCATATACAATTGCTAAAAATTCTTTCTCGGTAGTGGCGTAGTTGAGCTACACTTCATCTAGCGTCTTGCTAGCGTAGTAGATAGCATGGGTTCGTCCTTCCTTCTTTTGCCCAAGCACAACTCCTATAGCTACGTCACTTGCATCACACATAACCTCGAATGGAATATTCCAATCCAGAGGTTGAGTTATCGGGGATGAGATTAGAGCTTCCCGAATCTTATTAAACGCATCTAAACATTCCTGTGAAAAATCAAAAACTGCATCCTTCATCAATAGATTAGTAAGCGGCTTTGATATCTTAGAGAAATCCTTTATAAAACGTCTATAAAATCCAGCATGTCCTAGGAAACTTCTTATCCCTTTCACCGAAGATGGAGGGGGAAGCTTTTCTATAGTCTCTATCTTAGCCTTATCCACTTCAATCCCTCTACTAGAGATTAAGTGTCCTAATACTATGCCTTCTTTCACCATAAATTGACAGTTCTCCCAATTAAGAACTAGGTTAGTGTCTTCACACCTTTGTAGCACAAGAGCAAGGTTAGAAAGGCAATTATCGAAAGAGGAACCATAAACAGAAAAATCATCCATAAAAACCTCCATGATTATGTACTCCGAGAATATAGCCATCATGCACCTTTGAAAGGTGGCTGGGGCGTTGCAAAGCCCGAACGGCATTCTCCTGTAAGCGAACGTACCCCACGGGCACGTGAATGTGGTCTTCTCTTGATCGTCCGGATGTATCGGGATCTGAAAGAAACCACTATAACCGTCAAGATAGCAAAAGTGTGAGTGTTGTGCTAACCTCTCAAGCATTTGGTCGATGAAGGGTAGTGGGAAGTGATCCTTCCTCGTTGCGTTGTTCAGCTTGCGGTAGTCTATGCACATCCTCCATCCTGTCACGGTTCGCGTAGGAATGAGCTCATTGTTCTTGTTGGTAATGACCGTCATCCCTCCCTTCTTTGGAACCACCTGTACGGGACTCACCCATTTGCTATCGGAGATAGGATAGATGATACCTGCATCAAGTAGTTTAAGAATTTCCTTCTTGACAACCTCCTTCATGGTCGGATTTAACCTCCTTTGAGGTTGTCGTGAAGTTCTAAAGTCTTCTTCCATTAGGATCTTATGCATGCATAGTGAAGGTTTGATTCCTACTAGATCCTCTATAGTATAGCCTAAGGCTTTCATATGTTTTTTAAGAACAACCATAAGCTTACTATGTTCATCTATACTCAAATCGGAACTAACAATTATCGGAAAAGGTAGAATTAGGTCCTAGAAATGCATACCTTAGATGTGCGGGAAGTGGCTTCAATTCTATCACTATAGGACTCTCTAATGGTTCTTGAGGAGTGTCCAATGTTTCCTTAGAAGTTTCTAAGGGTGTAGAAGTTGTTGGAGAAGAATCAAAAGAAGTGGCGGAAAGAACACAATTGCCTTCAGATTCACCCAAAATTACGGCTCCCCTGTTCCCTCCACGCCCGTGGTTTTGGGCGTGGAAATCATGTACGGTGCCTCTATTTGTTCCACGGCCGTGGTTTTGGCCGTGTAACTTACTGGAGTCCTCTGAATAGTTGATTACGGTCATGTTGGTGGAATCCACGGCCGTGGAATAGCACGACTGGCCGTGATTTCTCACGTTCTCTGACCCATCGTAGAGCTTCTCAAATTCTTCTTCATACACTTCCTTTTTCTTCTCTAAAGCTTCAATTTCCTCATTGCATTCCTCTTCTTCCCCTATATCCATAATGCTCATAGAGATCACCTTTTGCAAGGGATCGTTGAAGATAATCGAACTTACCTCCTCTCTAGATAGCTCTTCGTCATGGATGTTGAATATATCCTCTTCAAAAGCTAGTTCCTTCACCAAAGTGGAGAGAACAAATTTTACCTTTTCTTCTCCAATGTCGAAGGCGAGTCTAGCATTCTTGCAATCAACCATACAACCGGATATTGCAAGAAACGGTCTTCCGAGTATGATCGGGACCGGACTATCTGCAGGAATGTCAAGCACGACAAAATCTATAGGAACATAGAACTTACCAAGCTTGACCGGGACGTCTTCAACTATGCCGACGGGACGAGTTATGGATCGATCCGCCATGTATAACGTCATCTTTACCGGTTTTGGCTCGCCTAAACCGATCTTCCTACATAAGGCAAGCGGAATGATGCTCATGCTTGCTCCTAAATCACATAATGCATCATATGTGACATCTCCCACTCCTATGGGAATACAAAACGACCCCGGATCCTTCAGCTTTGGGGGCATCTTTTCCCTCATTGTCTTAATGAGATCCGACAAATCCGAACTCATCTTAACCTCTCCAAAATCCTCTAATTTCCTCTTGTTAGAGAGGATCTCCTTTATGAACTTCCCATAAGCTGGCATACCTACAATTGCATCAATGAAAGGTATATTAATATGCAGTTTGCTCATGAGTTCAATAAACTTACCGAATTGTTTGTCTAGACGCGCTCTTACTCTAGATTGAGGGAATGGTAGGGGGGGGGGGTTTGTAAGCTCGAGGAGGAATGTAGATGTCTTCCTTCTCCTTCCCCTTCTCTTTCTCCTTCTCGACGAGAACTTCCACAAACTTAGGCTGCGGTTCGGTGGTTGTTGCTCCGCTCCTAGTTGTGATAGCCATCACCCTTCCTTTTGGGTTATCCTCCATCTTTCCTGGAAGTTTTCCTTGATTCCTAGGAACTTCCTCAGTATTGCTAAACATTTGGTTTTCTAAAACCTTTTGGGCTTTATCAACCTTAGTAATGTGATTATCAACTTTGGTGATGTGACTCTCCAATCATTGAAGCTTTCCTAAAATTGTTTCCAACATGGGATCGGGCTTCTCTTTCCCCGAAGTGCTTCCACTATTAGATGCTTGTTCCTGACTTTTCAAAGGAATGGAAGAAGAAGAAGGTGGAGTTAGTGAATTTCCTGAATTGGGATAAGAATTACCGGAATTGTGTTGTTAGTTGGAACGCCAATTGTTGTTGTTTGAACCCCTATTGTTGTTCCAATTGTTATTCCGGTTGTTGTTATTGTTCAAATTGTTCCGGTTGTTGTTCCGGTTGTTGCGTTTTGTATTCTCATTCCCATTGTGGTTATTGTTGTTTCCTAAATAACCAACATCTTGCCCCTTTTGATTTGGAAAGTTAGCCTTTATGACTTCCTTCAATTCTTTAATCTCGGAGTTGAGAGAAAAGATTTGAGTTTGAGCAACTTGTGTTAGCTTTGCTCCTTGCTCCACTCGATTTGCTTCTACTTTCCGGTGAGAATACTTCTCAATGACTCGGGCTTGCTTCTCAATGAAGTCCCAAGCGTCATCTTCCCTCATGTCCATGAATGTTCCACATGAAAGGGATTGGAGCTTGAATTGTGTTTCCATATCCAGCCCCTTATAGTATATCTCCAATAGCTCCAACATGGAAATGCCATGGTGTGGGCAATCCAATAGTAAATCCTGAAATATTTCCCAAGATTGAAACAAACTTTCGTTAGATCTCATAGAAAATGCATTAATCTTACCTCTCAACTCCGTTGTTTTAGATGGCGGAAAGAATTTGGTGAGGAACTCCGAAGAAAGATCCTCCCATGTGTTGAGTCTCCCATTTGGAAGAGCTTGATACCAAGATAAAGCTTTCCCTTTCAAAGAGAAGAAGAATGGCTTGATCTTGTAGTTGTTGGTGGTTGCGTTCTTTGGCTTCATTGTCTCCATCAAGATCTCAAAATTCTGTAAATGTTGATGTGGAGATTCGCTACTCGTTCCTCCAAACTGACTTTGGCGAACGATGGTAGTAACTTGTGGGTTGAAGCTAAACCCTTGCATATCATTAGCATCAAAGTTCACACCTAGACGGCGTGGTTGCTGAATTGGGTCCATCCTTTGGCCAAGAGTTCTTGGCTTTTCTTCTACACGAGCGGCTCTCGCACCCTCAGCCGGGATACGATAGTTGGCAGCCGGTCTTTGTCTTGGATTAAATTGATTCATGTTGACCGTCGGATTAAGATCTTCAAGAGATGGCATGGAGGAGTCGCTATCCTCATCGGATGAGTTGGCTCTAACCGATCTTGTTAGTTTCCTCCTCTCCTTGTTCTTGTGGTCGCTCAATTCCAGCCACATTTAAAACATCATATCCGTTAGCTTATTAATTTTCGATTGATGACGGTCCGATTCTTCCTTGCGAGTCTTCTCGCTCCATCTAAGTTGAGCTTCGGATTCTGCTAACTCTGTTTGATAATCCCGCTCCTTTTCTTCATCCATCTTTCTTTCTTTGAGTTTCTTCCTCAAAGTCTTCTCAAGTTCTTAATCAAGAGGTAAGAGGTCCTTCTTGTTCCTAGACCTGCGCATATACCTAAAGTAACCTGCAAATATCACTCAAAGGAGATATCAAATAACGAGAGCAAGCTCCAAAAGCTTGTCAACCGGTAACCGAATTCGGCCTAAACCAAATCCCTGGAAACGGCGCCAAAAACTTTTTCGCCACTTAGCGTGCGTGCAAATAAGTCTTAAATTTATAAAACTAGAAATCAAGCAAGCGAACCCGCAGTGTACGGATCGACGTAGTTAAGCAAGAATTCCAGAGTATCGAACACAGGGATTTGGGGGGATAAATTCAATTATAAAGTTGTCAAGCAATAAAAGGTTAAGCTTTGAAAATATATTGGGAAAACAGCAACCCTAAAGATCCAGGTGTCTAATTGTGGCAATCGATTCAAGATATACTAAAGAACTAAGGACAGAGTTAAGAGTTGCAAAGGTATACTAAGGCAAAGCAATGTACGGTGAAGTTCCAAGGCTTTATATGACTTATCTAAAGACACTCTCTATAAAGGTTGTTGAGGCTTCAGTATAGAAAGGATCTAAAGGAAAGAGTTAATATCAAATACCCAAACTTGTAACCCAAGGATCAAGACTAACTAAACCGATTAAGGTTGTGACACTCGAAATCGAAGTAGAGGTTGTTGAGGCTTCACTACTACCTAAAAAGGGCAAGCCAAGACTAGATTAAAGCTAATCTTTAACCTTGGATCAAAGTAAAAGCAAAGTTCATAAACTAATGTAAATTACGGGCAGATCTTGAGTTCCACGGCCGTGGAACCTCAAGAACAGGCCGTGATTTTGGTTCATCGGCGAATCTCTCTAACTCTTAGGGTCCAATCTATTTACGATCGATCTATCATCATCTAAGCCACAACTATCAACCCTTCACCTTAGAATTGCTAAAGAATTTTAGCCAATAACTGTCATTATAATATCAAATTCAAGATTAAGAAGAATGAAAGATGAAAACCTTCGAAAACCTTCAATAAGTCTCAAATCAATCTCAAATCTACAACAAGGATAATAATGTATATCAGATTTGGAATAAACACAAACCAGTAACTATCCTCGATAAGAGCGAAGAACGGGATGTCAATCCGTCTTCTAATCAAACCTAGGAATAAAAGGCGCAACTTCTGCCACAAACAACTTCCAAATCTTCAAGCCTTCGTGAATCTCCGTTTGCAAAATGCAAATTCTCCCTACGTCCAATGCAACCCTAAGCACGTGTAAGCCAAAGTGCCGAAATCTCTCTCCTCCAGCCCTTTTATAAGGAAGGGTAAAATAACCGTCCGGCCCATATGCGTAAATGATGTGTCAATATTTTATTCGTCAAAAGATCGCCTAAATCACGGTTTCCTCGAGTTCCACGGCCGTGGTTTAGAGCGTGGATGTGGATTACGGTTCTTCATGATTTCCACGACCGTACTTTATACCGTGTAACTCTCTGGAATACTCCACGTTCATGTTGCCAAGATCCACGGCCGTGGTTTTGGGCGTGGACTTCTCTACGACCGTATTTTAGAGCGTGAAAGTGTAAATTGTTTGTGGTTTCCTTTGTGTCGTGCCATTCCTTATGTTAGCATCTCGCTTGGCTTCTTTGATGTGTCCTTAATCCTTGGATGTGCTCAAATCTTCTCCTTTCTCTCTCAATTGGTTCGGTTTTAGCTCTTATTCACCTATAATCAACACAAAGCTTATGTAGACCTCTATATCGACAATATAGACAAACTAGCTAACAATTGCTTCAATGTCTCATCAATGAACACTATAATGGATGAAAAACAACTAGAAAACGTGCCTATAATATCGCAATATTTCATGATAACAGATTACACGTTTTCCAAGGAAGTTGTGGAATAATTATCCCTACAATATTCCAGATGTACATTTATTATTGCAATATTTCATGCTAACAGACACCCCGGAATTCTTGCTTTTTACTATAATTGATCCGTACACTACGGGTTCGCATCCTTGTTTTAAGCATATTTCTTGGGATATAAATGTAAAGCTTGCACACACCGTTTGGAGCGAACAACTAGCTCCTAGATCGCAAAGTGCATCGTAAGTCACATCCCCAACTTGGATGGGAATGCAAAAGGAACTGGGATCTCTTAACTTACGTGGCATCTTCTCCTTCATGATTTGAATGAGCTCCGAAGATCTATAGGTCATCCGTACTTCTCCAAAGTATTCCAGCTTTCTCTTTCTTGACAATATCTCTTTTAGAAACTTCTCATAGGCGGGCATCCCTAGGATAGCATCATGAAAGGGATATTAATATGTAGCTTATTCATAAGGTCAAGAAACTTACCAAAGTGCTTGTCTAGATGTGCTCGCGCCCTAGACTGAAGGAACGGGAGTGGTGGCTTATAAGTAGGTGGTGGAACATAAACTTCAGCTTTTTCTTTCGCTTTCTGGGGCTCCATCTCGGTTGGCACCTCGACCGAGGTGTTCCTCGTCTGATCGTGGTCCGACCGAGGTACTAGATATGCAGACTTCAATCCACTACGTGTTGTGATCGCCATGACTTGCCCTTTTGGATTGTTCTTTGTCCTTCTTGGAAGTTTTCCATGATCTGTTGGTGCTTCATTAGCCTTGTTGAAAAATTGTTGTTCTAAGGCTTTTTGTGCCTTTGAAAATGAGTTTATAGAAGTCTCCATAGTGGTGATCTTGATCAAAATAGCCTCCAACACAGCGTCCAGTTTCTTGGGTGGTTGGGATGAGCTTGATGATGGTTCCTGGCTTCTCAATGGAGTAGAAGAAGAAGAAGAAGAAGAAGAAGAAGAAGAAGAAGAAGGGGTGTTAAGAGCATTTTCAGCATGAGAATAAGGGTTATCGGGATTTTGTTGATTTGATCTCCAATAGTTATTGAAATTCCTGTTGTTGTTGTAATTGTTGTTGTTCCTCGGTCCTTGATAACTTCCTCTTCCTACATATCCAACATCTTGCTCCTTTTTAGTTTGAGATACCAAAAGCTCCTTTATTGCTTTGACTTCATTGTTGAGCGTGGTGAGTTGAGCAGCATTTGAATTTGTATCCGGAAAGCTAACTCGCCTTACTTTATCTTCAACCCTTTGATAGGAATATTTCTCCATGTGTAAGGCTTGATTTTCTATGAATTCCCAAGCTTCGTCCACTGGCATATCCATGAAAGTGCCGGCAGAAAGTAACTGGAGTTTGAATTGATTGTCTCCATCCAAACCCTTGAAGTAGATCTCTAGCAACTTGATCTTTGAAATCCCATGATGAGGGCAATCCAATAAAAGGTCCTTGAACCTTTCCCATAACTTGGACAAACTTTCTTTTTCTTTCATGATAAAAACATTGATCTTACCCCTCAATTCAGTGGTCTTTGATGGGGGAAAGAAATTAGTGAGAAACTCCGTAGTCATCTCTTCCCATGTGTTAACTTTTCCAGCTGAAAGAGATTAATACCAAGCAAGCGCCTTGTCTTTCAATGAGAAGTACAAATGCCTTAACTTGTAATTGTTGTTCTCCACTCCCGATGGTCTCAAAGTCTCCATCAGAATCTCATAATTTTGTTAATGTTGATGCGGAGATTCAATTTCCGAACCTCCAAACTGACATTGTCGAATCATGGTTAGAATATGAGGTCGAAGTTTATAATCATGCTTAGCTGGATATCCTAGATTAACTCCTGGACGCCGCACTTACTGATTCGGGTCCATCCTTTGACCTAGGGTTTCCGGAACTCCAGCGAAAAGATCACCTCGGTCTACCATGGCCGGCATTCGAGGTGGTGGGTGTATCTCCGCCGGTGCAACTATGGCTGAATTCTACCTCGGTCGAGTAACTAGGACCGGTTGAGGTTGAATCTGAGCTCGTAGAGCGGCCATATCAGCTTGAATCTCTTCAGTTATTGCACGAGTCTCGTCTCTTTCTCTCTACAATTCTTCTTTACTGAGGCAAAGTTGTTCCAATCCCTCCTTCAATTCGGCTTCAAGATCCCGATTGTCTTGATCGGCCATCTTAGCTTCTTTCAATCTTCTTTTGTATGTCTTTTCTGGTTCAGGATCGTAAAGAACGATTTCCTTTCCAGCACGAGTTCTTCGCATAAACCTAAAGAAATATCCTGCAAAATCACTCAAGTAAATCAATCAATAGCAACAAGGGCAGCAGCCCCAAAAGACAATTGAAACCGAACTTGGTCTTGACCAAGTCCCCGGCAACGGAGCCAATGTCAAATGAAGTATATCGTAGCCACAAGGCAAAGGTCATGGCGCTTGATCTTCTATCCTTCCTTTTGACCCTTCTTCGTAACCATCTGAGTGATAAGTCCAGCATCTCTAGTACAAACCCCATCCCGAAGGACCTCTTGACCTCTCTCCATATGCTCCTTGAGTGTCGACATAGGAAGAAGAGGTGATCATGTGACTCCACGTCCCACCGGAACATGTGATAAACTAGATCAATCTCCAAGAACTACATCCTACCATGTGTAAAGAGACACTTCAAGGCTGCCATCCATGGAATAAAGACATGTCTTGGAGTATGCCTAACATCCCATATAACATTGTACCAAGGGACACTTTCTCCTACCTCACGAAGCCTATTGTATGATTTAGTCACTTTAAACCTTTTGTTTGGGCATAATTCTTCCAAGGGGTCGTCCAGACTATTACCATCCATAGTCATGCTAGCCATCTTGTCTCTTCCAGCTAGAATGGCTTTGATCAAAGGGGAGTCATGCTTGTGTAGTTGCCACTCCCTAGGCTCGACCACCCGTAGGTACCTATGGTGAACCCACTTAACCAACAAGTTCTCCCTTCCCTCATGGATGTGCCAATAATGTTTGCACATGAAGGTAGTATTCCATGCACGTATCTCTAGGAGGCCCAGTCCTCCCTCATCCTTCGGCTTACATACTTTCTCCCATGCAACACGTGGTCTCGACCATAAAAAATGCCAGCACATCTTAATCACTCTATCAATGACAAGGCCTGAAACTAGCAATATTGAGAGCCAAAAACTATTTATACCTTGGATGACCGTAGCCATGAGTTCTACCCTTCCGGCAAAAGACAAGTGCTTCTTATTCCATGCACTAATTTACCTTCCAATCTTGTCTAGCAAATGTGTGTACTTCATCACTCTCAACGTGTGGGGCGCCAGAGGAATGCCCAAGTACCGGAAGGGAAACACACCCACGACGAAGCTTGTGAGTGATGAAAGCTCCGCCTTTTCCCCGTCCGGCACTGAAGCAAGAAACATGGATGACTTTGCCAGGCTAACTTTCAAACCACTTATCTCTCCGAAGCGTTGAAGGCTTCTCATCAACACACTAACCGACACCTTATCACCCCGACTGAAAAGAACAACTGATAACACGATTTATGATCTAGATTTAGACACTCATTTAGATAGATTTTCCGCTCATTCATGCATGGTTTAGCATTAGTTCACGGCGTTTGCACTCAAATCACGTATTTTGTCGAGATAGACGTCTACTCGGACTTTTGCTTGCTTTGTAGATATTTTGGGAGATTTAAGAGCCTAATCGATACATCCGAGGATCATTCCTCGAGATGACACCCTTCCAGACTCATTGGAATGCAAGCTAAGGGCTAAGGAGGACTCATGGAACCTTGCCAACACAAGCCATGCACCGAATCATGGCTTAACGAGCCTAGGAGAGGCTTCTGGACAAAACCACGGTCTAAGCCCTTTCCACGGCCGTGATTATGACCGTGATTCTTGCCAGGACCACATTGACAGCTGGCCACGATCTCTTCCATTGCTCTTGCATCTTAGTGGGTATTTAAAGGATTTTGCAGGCTGTAATTGGGGATCCTTCTCCTCTCTTTTGACCTACCTTTCTTCCCCAAAACATTTGGCCATTGTTGCCTCCCTTCCAAGCACCCATTAGGGGTGTTCTTGGAAGAGATTAGTGTAGATTCTCGTTTTAGAGTGAGATTAGATTGGATTCGAGTGAAGCTTCGATTGTTGTCAAGTTGGATTAGCTCTTGGAGCCTTGTAAGGATTTGGTAATTTCTATTCTATGCTTTTAATGTCTTTTCTTTGGATTGTTCTTCATCCTTTGACCATGACTTGCAAGCATGATTTATTTGTGGAGATTGATCTTGAAATGAATGTTGTTGGCTAGATAGGTTGCGATGCTAGAGTAAGGAAAGAAGGGCTATGGCTAGAAGCATGATAGGATAAGCTTAGATTTTTAGCCTTGGATGACTTGTGTTGTTGAAATCCTAGTGTTTGTTGAGTTTAATTTAGCTTAGGATCACCTAATGCTATCAACCTAAGTGAGGGAAGAGATCTACCCGATGATTTCCGATCTTAGATACCTAAGATGACAAACCCTAGGTAGTGGTGAGCCTCACAAGCCGCCATTGGACTAAGTGTGCTAGGATAGTTGATTAGGACTTCCCTTTCCGAGACTTACCCGGTAAGGATAGGTTAGACTCCTAGGTAACAATCCGGTTTATGTAGAATTCCTTCCTTAGGTTCTTAGAGACTTACCCGGTGATGAGACCTTAGGAATGGACTAGTGGACCATGAGACCTACCCGGTAATTGATCCCAATCTAGAAACGCTAAATCCCGACATATCATAGTTAATCCGAGAAATGAATAGATAGCTTGAGTCTATGCCATACCCGGACTTCCAAACTCTAGAATCCGTTTTGTTACTTCCACTCTCCTATCTTTTGTGTTAGTGTGTGTTTGTGTTGCTTGATTGTGTTCACATATTTGTGATCTTTGTTTGATCACCCAAAACCCTCCAAAAACATTGTGTCTTCCATTTTCTTTATTCCTCATCTTATCTTAGTCTAGATTCACACTATCTTTGATCATTGAATGACTTAGTTTCACCTCAGTCCTTGAGTTCGACCTCGGAATACTTTCCTTTCTACAAACGACCCGTACACTGCGGGTTTCGCTAGGTAGTTAGGATTTAGTTCGAGTTATAAATTTAAAACCCATTTGCGCATCACAATCTTAGCGTAACAAGTTTTTGGCGCCGTTGCCGGGGACTAGGTTAAGATTAAGTCATTTGCCTTTGATTGTTTTTAGTGTTTATCTTTCTTGTTACTTTTGATCTTGTGTTGTTTTTGTCTTTGCCTTTTCATGTTTGCCATGGACGGATTGTACCTCCAAGACGACCTTGACAACATGGAGTATGAGGAGTGGATGGAAGGTCAAGATCTAGGACCTCTCCATGATGAGTTTGAGTATTGGGAGGAGTTCAATGTCTATCATGAGTCCCATGATCAAGCTCACATGATTACATTACCTCATGAGGAACCTCACCATCAACTTCATGAAGATCGATTGGAATCAATGCTAGAGAAAATGTTGAGGAAGATGGATGATCTAGAAAGCAACCTTACTTCCATTTCTAGTTCCCACATGGAGCTTGAAGCGGAAGTATGTCATCAAGAGAAGGTTCACTATGAGGAGATCCAAGGATTGCCCGATTCAACCATAACCAATAGAAGCCTTGAGGAAGAGTTCAATGAAGCTCAGGAGCAATTGAGGCTAAGGGATTTGGCCCTGAAGGAAGAAAGAAGATTGAATACCGAGAGAGAAGAACAAATGAGGAGGGAGATTGAGGAGATTAGGAATGCTCTTATGCTAGGAGATCCTACCATTCTTCAAGGTTCACCTCCATCTCCTTCACCTTTAGAGGAGTGCAATGAAGTATTCTCATCCCCGGACATCCTTGCCATCAACCCCGGAACCATACATGAAGAGCTCACTGTGAACGGATGCCACAGAGTGAACCACGGCCGTGGAGGACAAACCACGCCCGTGGGAACCAACAGAGAGAACCACGGCCGTGGAGGGCAAACCACGACCGTGGAAGGCTCTGTCGTGGTCCATCCTAAGCCAATCTCAGCTCCCTCCGACCCTTTCTTGCTTGCCCGGAGTACACACGAAGATTGGAGCCCCTTTCCTAAGGATTCTCCATTATTGAATGATGGAGGGAAGCATGATGGATCCATGATGGTTATGAAGTACTTCAATGAAGGATTCTTTCCAAGAATCGGCTTTCCTCGGATCATAGAGGATGAGGAAGACAAGCGCTTCACCGGTGTGACCGCGGAGTACAAATTGCCTAAGTATGGGGTGGCACCTATGGTTGCAACTCTATACTATCATCAAGGAAGCGGTGAAGAAGGAGTCTACTACTCACCGGTGAAGAGAGAACTTAAAGCTTATTTGGGCATCAAGTGGCCCTTGCTTGTCATCATGGACACCGGAAAGAGATGGTTGCTTGGACTCCTCAAGCAAACCATGGTATTCGAGGTGGATTAACATATCCACGGAGTTTGGTCAAGCTAATGACCTAAAAGAAGCGCTTAATGGGAGGCAACCCATTGGTACAACTCTTTCCCTTTTCTCTTTTGTTTTTACTTTTCTTTTTGCTTTTGTGTGTTTTTGTGTTTTGTGTTTGTGGTAGATTTTAGGTAATGAGGAAGCCTTGCAAGGCGAGTTGATGACGATGACTCCGTTTTCAAACATGGGTGGAGCGGACGTGGGGCTTGGACGGCTTGAGGTGTCTTGTTAGATGGAAGAGCTCCCATCTCACATATACCTTGGCGCGGGTCTCGATGCCGGAATGATTATGAAGAGCTCTCTACCATGCTTGATCGATTATCCATCACCACCACTCCACACGAGTTCATCCCAAATACCGAAGCAAACCATTTTACATTGTGAGAACCTTCTTTCACTCTCTTTACTTGAATACCACATTGGGGACAATGTGTTTCTAAGTATGGGGTGGGGTTTGCATGATCCTATGCATGATGAGCATCTAGGGTAGTTTAATATTTGCACATGTCTTGCATTGTATATATTCATTTCGAAAATTCCATAAAAATCAGAAAATTTAAAAATTTTTGTGCTTTCTAGGCTTGGATATGACCCTAATGATGAACCTTGTCTTGTGGATTGGCTATGGATTCCCTTGTGTGTTTAATTGATGATGCATATGTGGACTTGAAATACTTATCTTGAATTCCATGAATGACTTGTGATTATGATGCTTGCCTTGATTTAATTGAGGATTGAAAGTCGAAATTGCATGATAGTTCTTGCACATCAATTAGGAGTGATTAAGACAATTCATCTTCCTCTACTTCTCATCTTGATCATGTTGCTTGAGCACCTCAATTGAGATAAATTTGACCTCTTTTGACCCATCCGGGAATAGGAGCATGTTGTTGTGTTGATGTGTGTGAAAAGCAAGTGTGGGGTGAAGTTGTTGATGAAAGGAATGTCATGAATGAAGTGCTGAAATTGTTGTGAAAGTGTAGCCAAAAATATAGGTTTGGGGACATCGGTTTAAATGACAAGTAACTCGGTACACTTCACATGATCGGGTGTTGGTGCCTTGCCAAAGTCAAATAAACCAATAGTCCTAACGAGCTTTGGTATGTGTGCCCGGTGTGGATGCACCTCGAAAAATAGAAAAAGCCCGAGGATGGCTAATCACCAAGGTTTCGGCTTTTGTACACCAATGCCATTGTCTCAAAAATAAAAGAAAAGAAAGAAAAGAAAATGAAGAAAAATACACACTTGAGGGAAGTTGATAAGAAAGGTGAAGTTGTGGTTATTTAGTTCCTTTCCCGGATTAGCATCACATAGCCTAGAAAATTCCCACCTAATCACAACGTTTCTTGGCCTTCTATTTTACAAGTCCTTTTGACCTACTTGCATGTGTGTAAGACTAAGTGATTTAGATTGGATATACTCATGATCATCTTGACTTCTTCATCTTTACATTTCATTGCATGCTATCAA
Organism: Fagopyrum esculentum; assembly: GCA_033239045.1. Taxonomy (NCBI): domain Eukaryota; kingdom Viridiplantae; phylum Streptophyta; class Magnoliopsida; order Caryophyllales; family Polygonaceae; genus Fagopyrum; species Fagopyrum esculentum. Next base: position 58,336,046 of record BSUD01000004.1, on the reverse strand, counting down.
GTTAAGTGTAATTGTCTTTCCATGCTTTCATTTATTTGATACATAATTGCTTGTCCATTGCCATGAAACATGACTATGAAGGTGATCCAATATTAGAAGCACAACTCCAAAAAGATTTGCCATTTTTCTGCATGCATAAATCATGTCATCCTTTAGTCTATAGTTGAGCATTTGCTCGGGGACGAGCAAACCTTAAGTATGGGGTATTTTGATAACACGATTTATGATCTAGATTTAGACACTCATTTAGATAGATTTTCCGCTCATTCATGCACGTTTTGGCATTGGTTCATGACGTCTTCGCTCAATTCATGCACATTTCTAGAAAAGACGTCTACACTACCTTTTATCGGTTTTGTAGGTAATTCGGGGATCTATTGGACGTTAGTCGATACATTTGAGGGCCAAGCCTCATGATGGTACACATCCAAAGCCTTGGAGGAGCATAATTGGAGCAACAAAGGTCACAAAGACCACTATTGGTGCAAGCAATGGAGCAACTCATGGCTAGACGATCATAGCATGCTTCTGTTGAAGAAAATCGACCTACACCCAGGAAAATCGGCCGATTTTTTCCTCTGGGTCGATTTTTGGGCCTTTGACAGCTTAAGCCACGTGTCCCACGATCTCTTGTCCGGCCTTGCTCTTGGTGGAGAATATAAGTGGTCCTTCAAAGCTGTTGCTGACTCTCTCCCATTGATCCTTCTCCTCTCTTTTGACCTACCTTTCTTCCCCAAAACATTTGGCCATTGTTGCCTCCCTTCCAAGCACCCATTAGGGGTGTTCTTGGAAGAGATTAGTGTAGATTCTCGTTTTAGAGTGAGATTAGATTGGATTCGAGTGAAGCTTCGATTGTTGTCAAGTTGGATTAGCTCTTGGAGCCTTGTAAGGATTTGGTAATTTCTATTCTATGCTTTTAATGTCTTTTCTTTGGATTGTTCTTCATCATTTGACCATGACTTGCAAGCATGATTTATTTGTGGAGATTGATCTTGAAATGAATGTTGTTGGCTAGATAGGTTGCGATTCTAGAGTAAGGAAAGAAGGGCTATGGCTAGAAGCATGATAGGATGAACTTAGATTTTTACCCTTGGATGACTTGTGTTGTTGAAATCCTAGTGTTTGTTGAGCTAATTCTATCCTAGGGAGACCTAGTGTTAGCAACTAAGTGTTTAGAAGAGACTTACCCGGTGATTCTTACTCTTAGATACCTAAGATGACAAACCCTAGGTAGTGGTGAGCCTCACAAGCCGCCATTGGACTAAGTGTGCTAGGATAGTTGATTAGGACTTCCCTTTCCGAGACTTACCCGGTAAGGATAGGTTAGACTCCTAGGTAACAATCCGGTTTGTGTAGAATTCCTTCCTTAGGTTCTTAGAGACCTACCCGGTGATGAGACCTTAGGAATGGACTAGTGGACCATGAGACCTACCCGGTAATTGATCCCAATCTAGAAACGCTAAATCCCGACATATCATAGTTAATCCGAGAAATGAATAGATAGCTTGAGTCTATGCCATACCCGGACTTCCAAACTCTAGAATCCGTTTTGTTACTTCCACTCTCCTATCTTTTGTGTTAGTGTGTGTTTGTGTTGCTTGATTGTGTTCACATATTTGTGATCTTTGTTTGATCACCCAAAACCCTCCAAAAACATTGTGTCTTCCATTTTCTTTATTCCTCATCTTATCTTAGTCTAGATTCACACTATCTTTGATCATTGAATGACTTAGTTTCACCTCAGTCCTTGAGTTCGACCTCGGAATACTTTCCTTTCTACAAACGACCCGTACACTGCGGGTTTCGCTAGGTAGTTAGGATTTAGTTCGAGTTATAAATTTGAAACCCATTTGCGCATCACAATCTTAGCGTAACAAGTTTTTGGCGCCGTTGCCGGGGACTAGGTTAAGATTAAGTCATTTGCCTTTGATTGTTTTTAGTGTTTATCTTTCTTGTTACTTTTGATCTTGTGTTGTTTTTGTCTTTGCCTTTTCATGTTTGCCATGGACGGATTGTACCTCCAAGACGACCTTGACAACATGGAGTATGAGGAGTGGATGGAAGGTCAAGATCTAGGACCTCTCCATGATGAGTTTGAGTATTGGGAGGAGTTCAATGTCTATCATGAGTCCCATGATCAAGCTCACATGACTACATTGCCTTATGTGGAACCTCACCATCAACTTCATGAAGATCGATTGGAATCAATGCTAGAGAAAATGTTGAGGAAGATGGATGATCTAGAAAGCAACCTTACTTCCATTTCTAGTTCCCACATGGAGCTTGAAGCGGAAGTATGTCATCAAGAGAAGGTTCACTATGAGGAGATCCAAGGATTGCCCGATTCAACCATAACCAATAGAAGCCTTGAGGAAGAGTTGAATGAAGCTCAGGAGCAATTGAGGCTAAGGGATTTGGCCCTGAAGGAAGAAAGGAGATTGAATACCGAGAGAGAAGAACAAATGAGGAGGGAGATTGAGGAGATTAGGAATGCTCTTATGCTAGGAGATCCTACCATTCTTCAAGGTTCACCTCCATCTCCTTCACCTTTAGAGGAGTGCAATGAAGTATTCTCATCCCCGGACATCCTTGCCATCAACCCCGGAACCATACATGAAGAGCTCACTTGGAACGGATGCCACAGAGTGAACCACGGCCGTGGAGGACAAACCACGCCCGTGGAAGACTACAGAGGGAACCACGGCCGTGGAAGACAAACCACGACCGTGGAAGGCTCTGTAGTGGTCCATCCTAAGCCAATCTCAGCTCCCTCCGACCCTTTCTTGCTTGCCCGGAGTACACACGAAGATTGGAGCCCCTTTCCTAAGGATTCTCCATTATTGAATGATGGAGGGAAGCATGATGGATCCATGATGGTTATGAAGTACTTCAATGAAGGATTCTTTCCAAGAATCGGCTTTCCTCGGATCATAGAGGATGAGGAAGACAAGCGCTTCACCGGTGTGACCGCGGAGTACAAATTGCCTAAGTATGGGGTGGCACCTATGGTTGCAACTCTATACTATCATCAAGGAAGCGGTGATGAAGGAGTCTACTACTCACCGGTGAAGAGAGAACTTAAAGCTTATTTGGGCATCAAGTGGCCCTTGCTTGTCATCATGGACACCGGAAAGAGATGGTTGCCTGGACTCCTCAAGCAAACCATGGTATTCGAGGTGGATTAACATATCCACGGAGTTAGGTCAAGCTAATGACCTAAAAGAAGCGCTTAATGGGAGGCAACCCATTGGTACAACTCTTTCCCTTTTCTCTTTTGTTTTTACTTTTCTTTTTGCTTTTGTGTGTTTTTGTGTTTTGTGTTTGTGGTAGATTTTAGGTAATGAGGAAGCCTTGCAAGGCGAGTTGATGACGATGACTCCGTTTTCAAACATGGGTGGAGCGGACGTGGGGCTTGGACGGCTTGAGGTGTCTTGTTAGATGGAAGAGCTCCCATCTCACATATACCTTGGCGCGGGTCTCGATGCCGGAATGATTATGAAGAGCTCTCTACCATGCTTGATCGATCATCCATCACCACCACTCCACACGAGTTCATCCCAAATACCGAAGCAAACCATTTTACATTGTGAGAACCTTCTTTCACTCTCTTTACTTGAATACCACATTGGGGACAATGTGTTTCTAAGTATGGGGTGGGGTTTGCATGATCCTATGCATGATGAGCATCTAGGGTAGTTTAATATTTGCACATGTCTTGCATTGTATATATTCATTTCGAAAATTCCATAAAAATCAGAAAATTTAAAAATTTTTGTGCTTTCTAGGCTTGGATATGACCCTAATGATGAACCTTGTCTTGTGGATTGGCTATGGATTCCCTTGTGTGTTTAATTGATGATGCATATGTGGACTTGAAATACTTATCTTGAATTCCATGAATGACTTGTGATTATGATGCTTGCCTTGATTTAATTGAGGATTGAAAGTCGAAATTGCATGATAGTTCTTGCACATCAATTAGGAGTGATTAAGACAATTCATCTTCCTCTACTTCTCATCTTGATCATGTTGCTTGAGCACCTCAATTGAGATAAATTTGACCTCTTTTGACCCATCCGGGAATAGGAGCATGTTGTTGTGTTGATGTGTGTGAAAAGCAAGTGTGGGGTGAAGTTGTTGATGAAAGGAATGTCATGAATGAAGTGCTGAAATTGTTGTGAAAGTGTAGCCAAAAATATAGGTTTGGGGACATCGGTTTAAATGACAAGTAACTCGGTACACTTCACATGATCGGGTGTTGGTGCCTTGCCAAAGTCAAATAAACCAATAGTCCTAACGAGCTTTGGTATGTGTGCCCGGTGTGGATGCACCTCGAAAAATAGAAAAAGCCCGAGGATGGCTAATCACCAAGGTTTCGGCTTTTGTACACCAATGCCATTGTCTCAAAAATAAAAGAAAAGAAAGAAAAGTAAATGAAGAAAAATACACACTTGAGGGAAGTTGATAAGAAAGGTGAAGTTGTGGTTATTTAGTTCCTTTCCCGGATTAGCATCACATAGCCTAGAAAATTCCCACCTAATCACAACGTTTCTTGGCCTTCTATTTTACAAGTCCTTTTGACCTACTTGCATGTGTGTAAGACTAAGTGATTTAGATTGGATATACTCATGATCATCTTGACTTCTTCATCTTTACATTTCATTGCATGCTATCAAGTTAAGTGTAATTGTCTTTCCATGCTTTCATTTATTTGATACATAATTGCTTGTCCATTGCCATGAAACATGACTATGAAGGTGATCCAATATTAGAAGCACAACTCCAAAAAGATTTGCCATTTTTCTGCATGCATAAATCATGTCATCCTTTAGTCTATAGTTGAGCATTTGCTCGGGGACGAGCAAACCTTAAGTATGGGGTATTTTGATAACACGATTTATGATCTAGATTTAGACACTCATTTAGATAGATTTTCCGCTCATTCATGCATGGTTTAGCATTAGTTCACGGCGTTTGCACTCAAATCACGTATTTTGTCGAGATAGACGTCTACTCGGACTTTTGCTTGCTTTGTAGGTATTTTGGGAGATTTAAGAGCCTAATCGATACATCCGAGGATCATTCCTCGAGATGACACCCTTCCGGACTCATTGGAATGCAAGCTAAGGGCTAAGGAGGACTCATGGAACCTTGCCAACACAAGCCATGCACCGAATCATGGCTTAACGAGCCTAGAAGAGGCTTCTGGACAAAACCACGGTCTAAGCCCTTTCCACGGCCGTGATTATGACCGTGATTCTTGCCAGGACCACATTGACAGCTGGCCACGATCTCTTCCATTGCTCTTGCATCTTAGTGGGTATTTAAAGGATTTTGCAGGCTGTAATTGGGGATCCTTCTCCTCTCTTTTGACCTACCTTTCTTCCCCAAAACATTTGGCCATTGTTGCCTCCCTTCCAAGCACCCATTAGGGGTGTTCTTGGAAGAGATTAGTGTAGATTCTCGTTTTAGAGTGAGATTAGATTGGATTCGAGTGAAGCTTCGATTGTTGTCAAGTTGGATTAGCTCTTGGAGCCTTGTAAGGATTTGGTAATTTCTATTCTATGCTTTTAATGTCTTTTCTTTGGATTGTTCTTCATCATTTGACCATGACTTGCAAGCATGATTTATTTGTGGAGATTGATCTTGAAATGAATGTTGTTGGCTAGATAGGTTGCGATTCTAGAGTAAGGAAAGAAGGGCTATGGCTAGAAGCATGATAGGATGAACTTAGATTTTTACCCTTGGATGACTTGTGTTGTTGAAATCCTAGTGTTTGTTGAGTTTAATTTAGCTTAGGATCACCTAATGCTATCAACCTAAGTGAGGGAAGAGATCTACCCGATGATTTCCGATCTTAGATACCTAAGATGACAAACCCTAGGTAGTGGTGAGCCTCACAAGCCGCCATTGGACTAAGTGTGCTAGGATAGTTGATTAGGACTTCCCTTTCCGAGACTTACCCGGTAAGGATAGGTTAGACTCCTAGGTAACAATCCGGTTTGTGTAGAATTCCTTCCTTAGGTTCTTAGAGACTTACCCGGTGATGAGACCTTAGGAATGGACTAGTGGACCATGAGACCTACCCGGTAATTGATCCCAATCTAGAAACGCTAAATCCCGACATATCATAGTTAATCCGAGAAATGAATAGATAGCTTGAGTCTATGCCATACCCGGACTTCCAAACTCTAGAATCCGTTTTGTTACTTCCACTCTCCTATCTTTTGTGTTAGTGTGTGTTTGTGTTGCTTGATTGTGTTCACATATTTGTGATCTTTGTTTGATCACCCAAAACCCTCCAAAAACATTGGTCTTCCATTTTCTTTATTTCTCATCTTATCTTAGTCTAGATTCACACTATCTTCGATCATTGAATGACTTAGTTTCACCTCAGTCCTTGTGTTCGACCTCGGAATACTTTCCTTTCTACAAAACGTCCCGTACACTGCGGGTGCGCTAGAAGTTAGGATAAATATAACGAGTATAAATTTAAGGCTTATTGCGTGCACACTTTTTAGCGTAACAAGTTTTTGGCGCCGTTGCCGGGGACTAGGTTAAGATTAAGTCATTTGCCTTTGATTGTTTTTAGTGTTTATCTTTCTTGTTACTTTTGATCTTGTGTTGTTTTTGTCTTTGCCTTTTCATGTTTGCCATGGACGGATTGTACCTCCAAGACGACCTTGACAACATGGAGTATGAGGAGTGGATGGAAGGTCAAGATCTAGGACCTCTCCATGATGAGTTTGAGTATTGGGAGGAGTTCAATGTCTATCATGAGTCCCATGATCAAGCTCACATGATTACATTACCTCATGAGGAACCTCACCATCAACTTCATGAAGATCGATTGGAATCAATGCTAGAGAAAATGTTGAGGAAGATGGATGATCTAGAAAGCAACCTTACTTCCATTTCTAGTTCCCACATGGAGTTTGAAGCGGAAGTATGTCATCAAGAGAAGGTTCACTATGAGGAGATCCAAGGATTGCCCGATTCAACCATAACCAATAGAAGCCTTGAGGAAGAGTTGAATGAAGCTCAGGAGCAATTGAGGCTAAGGGATTTGGCCCTGAAGGAAGAAAGGAGATTGAATACCGAGAGAGAAGAACAAATGAGGAGGGAGATTGAGGAGATTAGGAATGCTCTTATGCTAGGAGATCCTACCATTCTTCAAGGTTCACCTCCATCTCCTTCACCTTTAGAGGAGTGCAATGAAGTATTCTCATCCCCGGACATCCTTGCCATCAACCCCGGAACCATACATGAAGAGCTCACTTGGAACGGATGCCACAGAGTGAACCACGGCCGTGGAGGACAAACCACGCCCGTGGGAACCAACAGAGAGAACCACGGCCGTGGAGGGCAAACCACGACCGTGGAAGGCTCTGTCGTGGTCCATCCTAAGCCAATCTCAGCTCCCTCCGACCCTTTCTTGCTTGCCCGGAGTACACACGAAGATTGGAGCCCCTTTCCTAAGGATTCTCCATTATTGAATGATGGAGGGAAGCATGATGGATCCATGATGGTTATGAAGTACTTCAATGAAGGATTCTTTCCAAGAATCGGCTTTCCTCGGATCATAGAGGATGAGGAAGACAAGCGCTTCACCGGTGTGACCGCGGAGTACAAATTGCCTAAGTATGGGGTGGCACCTATGGTTGCAACTCTATACTATCATCAAGGAAGCGGTGAAGAAGGAGTCTACTACTCACCGGTGAAGAGAGAACTTAAAGCTTATTTGGGCATCAAGTGGCCCTTGCTTGTCATCATGGACACCGGAAAGAGATGGTTGCTTGGACTCCTCAAGCAAACCATGGTATTCGAGGTGGATTAACATATCCACGGAGTTTGGTCAAGCTAATGACCTAAAAGAAGCGCTTAATGGGAGGCAACCCATTGGTACAACTCTTTCCCTTTTCTCTTTTGTTTTTACTTTTCTTTTTGCTTTTGTGTGTTTTTGTGTTTTGTGTTTGTGGTAGATTTTAGGTAATGAGGAAGCCTTGCAAGGCGAGTTGATGACGATGACTCCGTTTTCAAACATGGGTGGAGCGGACGTGGGGCTTGGACGGCTTGAGGTGTCTTGTTAGATGGAAGAGCTCCCATCTCACATATACCTTGGCGCGGGTCTCGATGCCGGAATGATTATGAAGAGCTCTCTACCATGCTTGATCGATTATCCATCACCACCACTCCACACGAGTTCATCCCAAATACCGAAGCAAACCATTTTACATTGTGAGAACCTTCTTTCACTCTCTTTACTTGAATACCACATTGGGGACAATGTGTTTCTAAGTATGGGGTGGGGTTTGCATGATCCTATGCATGATGAGCATCTAGGGTAGTTTAATATTTGCACATGTCTTGCATTGTATATATTCATTTCGAAAATTCCATAAAAATCAGAAAATTTAAAAATTTTTGTGCTTTCTAGGCTTGGATATGACCCTAATGATGAACCTTGTCTTGTGGATTGGCTATGGATTCCCTTGTGTGTTTAATTGATGATGCATATGTGGACTTGAAATACTTATCTTGAATTCCATGAATGACTTGTGATTATGATGCTTGCCTTGATTTAATTGAGGATTGAAAGTCGAAATTGCATGATAGTTCTTGCACATCAATTAGGAGTGATTAAGACAATTCATCTTCCTCTACTTCTCATCTTGATCATGTTGCTTGAGCACCTCAATTGAGATAAATTTGACCTCTTTTGACCCATCCGGGAATAGGAGCATGTTGTTGTGTTGATGTGTGTGAAAAGCAAGTGTGGGGTGAAGTTGTTGATGAAAGGAATGTCATGAATGAAGTGCTGAAATTGTTGTGAAAGTGTAGCCAAAAATATAGGTTTGGGGACATCGGTTTAAATGACAAGTAACTCGGTACACTTCACATGATCGGGTGTTGGTGCCTTGCCAAAGTCAAATAAACCAATAGTCCTAACGAGCTTTGGTATGTGTGCCCGGTGTGGATGCACCTCGAAAAATAGAAAAAGCCCGAGGATGGCTAATCACCAAGGTTTCGGCTTTTGTACACCAATGCCATTGTCTCAAAAATAAAAGAAAAGAAAGAAAAGAAAATGAAGAAAAATACACACTTGAGGGAAGTTGATAAGAAAGGTGAAGTTGTGGTTATTTAGTTCCTTTCCCGGATTAGCATCACATAGCCTAGAAAATTCCCACCTAATCACAACGTTTCTTGGCCTTCTATTTCATTGCATGCTATCAAGTTAAGTGTAATTGTCTTTCCATGCTTTCATTTATTTGATACATAATTGCTTGTCCATTGCCATGAAACATGACTATGAAGGTGATCCAATATTAGAAGCACAACTCCAAAAAGATTTGCCATTTTTCTGCATGCATAAATCATGTCATCCTTTAGTCTATAGTTGAGCATTTGCTCGGGGACGAGCAAACCTTAAGTATGGGGTATTTTGATAACACGATTTATGATCTAGATTTAGACACTCATTTAGATAGATTTTCCGCTCATTCATGCATGGTTTAGCATTAGTTCACGGCGTTTGCACTCAAATCACGTATTTTGTCGAGATAGACGTCTACTCGGACTTTTGCTTGCTTTGTAGGTATTTTGGGAGATTTAAGAGCCTAATCGATACATCCGAGGATCATTCCTCGAGATGACACCCTTCCGGACTCATTGGAATGCAAGCTAAGGGCTAAGGAGGACTCATGGAACCTTGCCAACACAAGCCATGCACCGAATCATGGCTTAACGAGCCTAGAAGAGGCTTCTGGACAAAACCACGGTCTAAGCCCTTTCCACGGCCGTGATTATGACCGTGATTCTTGCCAGGACCACATTGACAGCTGGCCACGATCTCTTCCATTGCTCTTGCATCTTAGTGGGTATTTAAAGGATTTTGCAGGCTGTAATTGGGGATCCTTCTCCTCTCTTTTGACCTACCTTTCTTCCCCAAAACATTTGGCCATTGTTGCCTCCCTTCCAAGCACCCATTAGGGGTGTTCTTGGAAGAGATTAGTGTAGATTCTCGTTTTAGAGTGAGATTAGATTGGATTCGAGTGAAGCTTCGATTGTTGTCAAGTTGGATTAGCTCTTGGAGCCTTGTAAGGATTTGGTAATTTCTATTCTATGCTTTTAATGTCTTTTCTTTGGATTGTTCTTCATCATTTGACCATGACTTGCAAGCATGATTTATTTGTGGAGATTGATCTTGAAATGAATGTTGTTGGCTAGATAGGTTGCGATTCTAGAGTAAGGAAAGAAGGGCTATGGCTAGAAGCATGATAGGATGAACTTAGATTTTTACCCTTGGATGACTTGTGTTGTTGAAATCCTAGTGTTTGTTGAGTTTAATTTAGCTTAGGATCACCTAATGCTATCAACCTAAGTGAGGGAAGAGATCTACCCGATGATTTCCGATCTTAGATACCTAAGATGACAAACCCTAGGTAGTGGTGAGCCTCACAAGCCGCCATTGGACTAAGTGTGCTAGGATAGTTGATTAGGACTTCCCTTTCCGAGACTTACCCGGTAAGGATAGGTTAGACTCCTAGGTAACAATCCGGTTTGTGTAGAATTCCTTCCTTAGGTTCTTAGAGACCTACCCGGTGATGAGACCTTAGGAATGGACTAGTGGACCATGAGACCTACCCGGTAATTGATCCCAATCTAGAAACGCTAAATCCCGACATATCATAGTTAATCCGAGAAATGAATAGATAGCTTGAGTCTATGCCATACCCGGACTTCCAAACTCTAGAATCCGTTTTGTTACTTCCACTCTCCTATCTTTTGTGTTAGTGTGTGTTTGTGTTGCTTGATTGTGTTCACATATTTGTGATCTTTGTTTGATCACCCAAAACCCTCCAAAAACATTGTGTCTTCCATTTTCTTTATTCCTCATCTTATCTTAGTCTAGATTCACACTATCTTTGATCATTGAATGACTTAGTTTCACCTCAGTCCTTGAGTTCGACCTCGGAATACTTTCCTTTCTACAAACGACCCGTACACTGCGGGTTTCGCTAGGTAGTTAGGATTTAGTTCGAGTTATAAATTTGAAACCCATTTGCGCATCACAATCTTAGCGTAACAAGTTTTTGGCGCCGTTGCCGGGGACTAGGTTAAGATTAAGTCATTTGCCTTTGATTGTTTTTAGTGTTTATCTTTCTTGTTACTTTTGATCTTGTGTTGTTTTTGTCTTTGCCTTTTCATGTTTGCCATGGACGGATTGTACCTCCAAGACGACCTTGACAACATGGAGTATGAGGAGTGGATGGAAGGTCAAGATCTAGGACCTCTCCATGATGAGTTTGAGTATTGGGAGGAGTTCAATGTCTATCATGAGTCCCATGATCAAGCTCACATGATTACATTACCTCATGAGGAACCTCACCATCAACTTCATGAAGATCGATTGGAATCAATGCTAGAGAAAATGTTGAGGAAGATGGATGATCTAGAAAGCAACCTTACTTCCATTTCTAGTTCCCACATGGAGCTTGAAGCGGAAGTATGTCATCAAGAGAAGGTTCACTATGAGGAGATCCAAGGATTGCCCGATTCAACCATAACCAATAGAAGCCTTGAGGAAGAGTTGAATGAAGCTCAGGAGCAATTGAGGCTAAGGGATTTGGCCCTGAAGGAAGAAAGGAGATTGAATACCGAGAGAGAAGAACAAATGAGGAGGGAGATTGAGGAGATTAGGAATGCTCTTATGCTAGGAGATCCTACCATTCTTCAAGGTTCACCTCCATCTCCTTCACCTTTAGAGGAGTGCAATGAAGTATTCTCATCCCCGGACATCCTTGCCATCAACCCCGGAACCATACATGAAGAGCTCACTTGGAACGGATGCCACAGAGTGAACCACGGCCGTGGAGGACAAACCACGCCCGTGGGAACCAACAGAGAGAACCACGGCCGTGGAGGGCAAACCACGACCGTGGAAGGCTCTGTCGTGGTCCATCCTAAGCCAATCTCAGCTCCCTCCGACCCTTTCTTGCTTGCCCGGAGTACACACGAAGATTGGAGCCCCTTTCCTAAGGATTCTCCATTATTGAATGATGGAGGGAAGCATGATGGATCCATGATGGTTATGAAGTACTTCAATGAAGGATTCTTTCCAAGAATCGGCTTTCCTCGGATCATAGAGGATGAGGAAGACAAGCGCTTCACCGGTGTGACCGCGGAGTACAAATTGCCTAAGTATGGGGTGGCACCTATGGTTGCAACTCTATACTATCATCAAGGAAGCGGTGAAGAAGGAGTCTACTACTCACCGGTGAAGAGAGAACTTAAAGCTTATTTGGGCATCAAGTGGCCCTTGCTTGTCATCATGGACACCGGAAAGAGATGGTTGCCTGGACTCCTCAAGCAAACCATGGTATTCGAGGTGGATTAACATATCCACGGAGTTAGGTCAAGCTAATGACCTAAAAGAAGCGCTTAATGGGAGGCAACCCATTGGTACAACTCTTTCCCTTTTCTCTTTTGTTTTTACTTTTCTTTTTGCTTTTGTGTGTTTTTGTGTTTTGTGTTTGTGGTAGATTTTAGGTAATGAGGAAGCCTTGCAAGGCGAGTTGATGACGATGACTCCGTTTTCAAACATGGGTGGAGCGGACGTGGGGCTTGGACGGCTTGAGGTGTCTTGTTAGATGGAAGAGCTCCCATCTCACATATACCTTGGCGCGGGTCTCGATGCCGGAATGATTATGAAGAGCTCTCTACCATGCTTGATCGATCATCCATCACCACCACTCCACACGAGTTCATCCCAAATACCGAAGCAAACCATTTTACATTGTGAGAACCTTCTTTCACTCTCTTTACTTGAATACCACATTGGGGACAATGTGTTTCTAAGTATGGGGTGGGGTTTGCATGATCCTATGCATGATGAGCATCTAGGGTAGTTTAATATTTTCACATGTCTTGCATTGTATATATTCATTTCGAAAATTCCATAAAAATCAGAAAATTTAAAAATTTTTGTGCTTTCTAGGCTTGGATATGACCCTAATGATGAACCTTGTCTTGTGGATTGGCTATGGATTCCCTTGTGTGTTTAATTGATGATGCATATGTGGACTTGAAATACTTATCTTGAATTCCATGAATGACTTGTGATTATGATGCTTGCCTTGATTTAATTGAGGATTGAAAGTCGAAATTGCATGATAGTTCTTGCACATCAATTAGGAGTGATTAAGACAATTCATCTTCCTCTACTTCTCATCTTGATCATGTTGCTTGAGCACCTCAATTGAGATAAATTTGACCTCTTTTGACCCATCCGGGAATAGGAGCATGTTGTTGTGTTGATGTGTGTGAAAAGCAAGTGTGGGGTGAAGTTGTTGATGAAAGGAATGTCATGAATGAAGTGCTGAAATTGTTGTGAAAGTGTAGCCAAAAATATAGGTTTGGGGACATCGGTTTAAATGACAAGTAACTCGGTACACTTCACATGATCGGGTGTTGATGCCTTGCCAAAGTCAAATAAACCAATAGTCCTAACGAGCTTTGGTATGTGTGCCCGGTGTGGATGCACCTCGAAAAATAGAAAAAGCCCGAGGATGGCTAATCACCAAGGTTTCGGCTTTTGTACACCAATGCCATTGTCTCAAAAATAAAAGAAAAGAAAGAAAAGTAAATGAAGAAAAATACACACTTGAGGGAAGTTGATAAGAAAGGTGAAGTTGTGGTTATTTAGTTCCTTTCCCGGATTAGCATCACATAGCCTAGAAAATTCCCACCTAATCACAACGTTTCTTGGCCTTCTATTTTACAAGTCCTTTTGACCTACTTGCATGTGTGTAAGACTAAGTGATTTAGATTGGATATACTCATGATCATCTTGACTTCTTCATCTTTACATTTCATTGCATGCTATCAAGTTAAGTGTAATTGTCTTTCCATGCTTTCATTTATTTGATACATAATTGCTTGTCCATTGCCATGAAACATGACTATGAAGGTGATCCAATATTAGAAGCACAACTCCAAAAAGATTTGCCATTTTTCTGCATGCATAAATCATGTCATCCTTTAGTCTATAGTTGAGCATTTGCTCGGGGACGAGCAAACCTTAAGTATGGGGTATTTTGATAACACGATTTATGATCTAGATTTAGACACTCATTTAGATAGATTTTCCGCTCATTCATGCATGGTTTAGCATTAGTTCACGGCGTTTGCACTCAAATCACGTATTTTGTCGAGATAGACGTCTACTCGGACTTTTGCTTGCTTTGTAGGTATTTTGGGAGATTTAAGAGCCTAATCGATACATCCGAGGATCATTCCTCGAGATGACACCCTTCCGGACTCATTGGAATGCAAGATAAGGGCTAAGGAGGACTCATGGAACCTTGCCAACACAAGCCATGCACCGAATCATGGCTTAACGAGCCTAGGAGAGGCTTCTGGACAAAACCACGGTCTAAGCCCTTTCCACGGCCGTGATTATGACCGTGATTCTTGCCAGGACCACATTGACAGCGGGCCACGATCTCTTCCATTGCTCTTGCATCTTAGTGGGTATTTAAAGGATTTTGCAGGCTGTAATTGGGGATCCTTCTCCTCTCTTTTGACCTACCTTTCTTCCCCAAAACATTTGGCCATTGTTGCCTCCCTTCCAAGCACCCATTAGGGGTGTTCTTGGAAGAGATTAGTGTAGATTCTCGTTTTAGAGTGAGATTAGATTGGATTCGAGTGAAGCTTCGATTGTTGTCAAGTTGGATTAGCTCTTGGAGCCTTGTAAGGATTTGGTAATTTCTATTCTATGCTTTTAATGTCTTTTCTTTGGATTGTTCTTCATCATTTTACCATGACTTGCAAGTATGATTTATTTGTGGAGATTGATCTTGAAATGAATGTTGTTGGCTAGATAGGTTGCGATTCTAGAGTAAGGAAAGAAGGGCTATGGCTAGAAGCATGATAGGATGAACTTAGATTTTTACCCTTGGATGACTTGTGTTGTTGAAATCCTAGTGTTTGTTGAGTTTAATTTAGCTTAGGATCACCTAATGCTATCAACCTAAGTGAGGGAAGAGATCTACCCGATGATTTCCGATCTTAGATACCTAAGATGACAAACCCTAGGTAGTGGTGAGCCTCACAAGCCGCCATTGGACTAAGTGTGCTAGGATAGTTGATTAGGACTTCCCTTTCCGAGACTTACCCGGTAAGGATAGGTTAGACTCCGAGGTAACAATCCGGTTTGTGTAGAATTCCTTCCTTAGGTTCTTAGAGACCTACCCGGTGATGAGACCTTAGGAATGGACTAGTGGACCATGAGACCTACCCGGTAATTGATCCCAATCTAGAAATGCTAAATCCCGACATATCATAGTTAATCCGAGAAATGAATAGATAGCTTGAGTCTATGCCATACCCGGACTTCCAAACTCTAGAATCCGTTTTGTTACTTCCACTCTCCTATCTTTTGTGTTAGTGTGTGTTTGTGTTGCTTGATTGTGTTCACATATTTGTGATCTTTGTTTGATCACCCAAAACCCTCCAAAAACATTGTGTCTTCCATTTTCTTTATTCCTCATCTTATCTTAGTCTAGATTCACACTATCTTTGATCATTGAATGACTTAGTTTCACCTCAGTCCTTGAGTTCGACCTCGGAATACTTTCCTTTCTACAAACGACCCGTACACTGCGGGTTTCGCTAGGTAGTTAGGATTTAGTTCGAGTTATAAATTTAAAGCTTTTTGTGCTACTAATCTTAGCGTAACAACAACATCATCAGCGAACGCAAGGTGAGCGATCCTCAAATCCTCACAATGTTGGTGAAACCTGAAGAGAGGCTTCGACGTTCAACCTTGAGAAGTCTAGAGAGGAACTCTATGCAACACACATACAACAAAGGCGACAATGGATCACCTTGTCTAAGGCCCCTCTTCCCTGGAAAGAAGCCATGAATATCCTTGTTTATATTGATAGAGTACGAGGTTGTAGTCAAACACTCCATCACCCACTCCAAAAACTTAGTAGGGAAACCAAGCTTGTATAAGGCTAGCCTCAATAAATGTTGTGCCATACGCCTTAGCAAGATCAATATTAAGAACGCATCTTCTAGTGTCCCTCTTGACATTATACTTACGGAGAAGCTCTTGCACCAAAAATATGTTGTCGGACATAAGCCTTCTTGGCACAAAGGCATCTTGGGTTGGGTCGATAAGGTACGTGAGACATGGCCCTAACCGATTTGTCATGACCTTGGATATGATCTTGTATACGACATTACAACAAGATATTGACCGGTAATGCTAAACTCTGCTAGATGCCTCCCTCTTGGGCACAAGTGACACAATAGTATGGTTAAGTTGTGCCAATAACTTCCCATTCTTGAAGAACTCCTTCACTGTCACACATACTTCACTGCCGACTTCCTTTCATTCCGCCTTGAAGAAGCGAGATGAGAAGCAATCCGTATCAGGCGCGTTGCTATCATCAATGCCCCACAATGCCTCTTTAATCTCTTGGTTAGGTACTAGTTTGACAAGGTTTGTCATGTCAGTGGCATGCACTTTGGCTCCAATAGAAAATTCACCATCCCAAGGCACCTCCACTGCCGCTTCGGTCCCAAAGAGCCCTTGATAGAAACTCAAGAACTCAGTAACCACTTCTTCATTCGAAGTTATCACTCTCCATTGGCACGCATGATAGACGCAACATGATTGCCAGACCCTCATGTCTTCATCAACCCATGAAAATACCTTTTCAACCGGTCACTTTGTAGGAGAAATTTGGTCTTAGCTTGTTTGGCAAAGAAGCTAAACTCTGCCTCCCCAAGCCTATCCGCCTTCAACTTTGCCACAAGAATTTTCTCTTTTCCCTTGGGCCATTGGATCCAGCCTTAGCTCCTCCAAGGCTCTACTATTCTCTTCATTGTCTGCCTTAAATCTCTTTGAAATATGAGAGAAGTGGAGCCTGTTCAACTCACGCAAAGCGCTCATGATCAGCCCAAATGTTGAAGAACTTGAAGCTTCTCTTAGTGGTGACAGTGTACCAATAAAGATGAGCTATGGCCGGCTTATGGTCAGAGTAGTGTTATTTATCCAAGAAAGTTGTCCTACAGTGTACCCCTTGATTGAGCCATTCCCCATTCACCATAACCTTGTCTATCTTACTCATATTGTCCTATTAGCCCACGTGAACTTGTCCCACCATGATAGGGCACGTCCACTAATCCAAGGTCTTGGAAAACCTCATACAAGCCCCTACATTCATACACTTAACCGGATCTTCATGCACCCTCTCATCGGCATCAACACATTGTTGAAGTCTCCAAGCACAAGCCAAGGAAGACTATACCCTCCCAACATGTCCCTGACACCTTGCGAGGCCTCCCGACACTTTGCAACCCTATATTCACCTAACACAAAGAACACACCAAATTTTACTCCTATTTCCTTGCATTTTACAAGGCATGCAACGTATTGGAGATGTACATGTAGCATCTCGACGTCTAGCAACATGGTGTCCCATATGATCAACATTCTACATCGATCATCCAAGTCAAAGTTATACACATAACTCCAACTAGTAAACCTTCTCCTCATGATGGCGTAGATATCCGTCACATGAGTATCAATCTGAGTCTCCAAAATACCACACAACCTTATCGTGAATTCCTCAAGAAAGGCTTTGACACCATTTTGTTTCCGGGGTTGGTTGAACCCCTGGATATTCCATGATGCAACACTCATTGGGAACCATGTTAGTTTATCATCCTCTCCTCACTTATCTTAGGCGCCTCAACTATACTAACATCCCCTTGGGAGGATGCTTGCCTTGTTAGCCTTTTCCCACCTTCATCACCTCTTTTTATGCTCCGGCCCTGATGGTTTATCATTCTTCTCCACCGAAGCATTGAGATGCCTTATAGTGTGACGCCGAGACTTAAATAGAACCGGAGTGAAATCCTCCTCTAATTTCTCCTTCTCAATGTGCTCCAAGTTCCCGGTCTCGTCATCCTCACATTCCAACTCAATATCCTCATAATCCTCATCGTGACTACTCTCCACTTCTTCATCCCCTTCCTCTCCGGCAATTTAATCTAATTCATCATAAGGTTGTTGAGTATTAACATCCTCTATTACCTTGCCTTTACCTTTATATTTTTGCACTATAGGTCCTGCCTTTGGAGGCACTTCCTTATGAGTGCTCACTGTTGTTATCGTTGGCGTGGCATTACTAGCTTCCTTACTCTTGCATTCAATCACTCCCACCGTCTCTACAACCGGCAAGGTAGGTGCCTCCCTATCCTTATTAGCAGGCCACCAGTCTCCTTAGTTCCAATTGTTCTTGCCACATTAGATCCTACTACACCATCCTTTGTCACCGGTTTCCTACGTAAGGGTTTAGGTTTGATTCCAGTCTCCTTGCGACTATCACTGAACGTGCACTCCTCACCTTTATGGCAAAACTAGAGACATCTACGATAATACATAGGCTCATTCTCATTTAGCAAAGTACAATCTAGGGATATTCCATCATCAAAGCCAAGAGAAACCTCCCTTATGATATCAAGAGCAAAATTCACTTCCACTAACACTCGAGCATATGATCCTCTCTTTCAATCTTCGGTAACATTATCCATAAACAAAGGCTTTCCAATCGAAGAGCCAATTCACCCTAGATATGTTGGCATCCAAAATTCATTAGGGAAGCATGTGGTACTTACCTATAGTGGCATAGTTTCAATATCCTTCATATTAAAAGAAAATTTATCAAGCACATGCTTGAGTAACAATGGTCGGTTGAAGATGAAATAAGGCCCTCTTTTAAGGACATTGTCACGATCATCATCGTTCAAGAAGCTAAAGATCATCCATCCCGCTTCCACCCGGAACTTAGTCATCACACCCCATGTCTTCATCATCTCATTGATGGCATGATAACCGAGGTAGAATCCAACATATTGACATAACAAAGTGCTTCCCCAACCTGGTGCTTAGGCATCGCCTCAAAACACTTAATGGTAATTCTTGTAGATGTTGGTGGAGTATACTCTAATTTTCCTCCCAAGCCTGAATTCATGAATGTAAGGTCAGGAATTTTTATTCCGGTTACTGAGCGAGTTATCGACCTTCCCACAGGCTCAACTCAGTCTTCCCGTAGGCACGGGGTGCTGAGTGACAGGTTTTGTCCCGAAAATCCCGTTCCGACCCTTTGTTTCCCTGCCTACACTTTTGGGCCCCTCGTTTCCTAGCATGAGGTGACAAGGCTACAACTGACCCTTGGTTCCCTCCCCCTTGTGCGGCCTTGACTTTCCTCTCTCTCTTTTTTTTCCCCATTTTCTCACTCACGTTGATTCTTTCCACTCATCCTCCCTTATGCGCCTTCTTCAGCTTTTCTCTCTTTGGATCTCTTGGATAGTGGCCAGCAGTGGGAAGCTCTTGGAACCAGCTTGGTAACCTTCTCTCCCTTTCCCTGTTCTCCTCCCTCGCTAGAGATCATCTTCTTCTTCTCTCCTTCTCCATTGCCACGGTTGAAGCTTTGGAAGAGAGTTTACCTTGTGTCCTTTTCATGCATGTCTTCCTAGCTAGTTTAGGTCGGTAAGAAGAGCTTGGATGTTGTGGGTGAAGTTTTGAGAAGACCCAACCAGAGAAGGAAGCCATAGAAGCTCAATTGCACAGTCGAAGATTGAAGAAATCGTTGTTTCTGGAGTTCTACTGCAGGGGCGGTGTCAGGATTTCCAGCCGCCGCGGGGGCCGTGACCTTAAGCTTGCAGTCGCGCCTTTTGTTTCCGCGGCTGCGTTTCTTCAATAGTAGGCTCTTCTTCTCCCTTCTTCTTCATTCCTTCCTTAGTTGTGAGGTTATTTCATGTTAGTATCATTCATATGATGGACCTAGGGTAGTTAAGATACCATCTAGTGGTTGTGAACCTAGGAGCCCTTAAGGCTCAATGTAGTTGACGGTTTTGAGTATGTTGAGCATGATGGACCTTCTATGCTAGTTTGTTCCTTCTTGGTTGTGGTTTGTGTTGAGAGTGTGGTGAGTATCTTCGATCCTAGGATGCATTCCTAGCTTGAGGGTTAGGTGATCTTGCTTAGATCACTAGAGTGAAGTCTAAGACTTCTTGAGCGTGAGCATATATTGATATGTACCTTCTTGTGAGAAGGTTGTGGGCTTCTTCCTAAGGGAAGCTAGAGTGTTGTGAGTTGAGTGTTGAGGCGAGGTAAGTCTCTAGACTTACTTAGCTCATATTTTACGTATTAGCATCGATGTGTGTTTTGGTGGTGTGTGTGTGTTATTGTTTATGTTATAAACAAATGAACCGGTAATAGGACCACCGACCTTATGTTATTTTCGCCCAAGTGTATGATAACGGGCGGTGACATCATCTGCCTAGATCTTGCAAGAGTATAGGAGG
This sequence comes from Fagopyrum esculentum, assembly GCA_033239045.1. Classification (NCBI taxonomy): domain Eukaryota; kingdom Viridiplantae; phylum Streptophyta; class Magnoliopsida; order Caryophyllales; family Polygonaceae; genus Fagopyrum; species Fagopyrum esculentum. Next base: position 58,315,661 of record BSUD01000004.1, on the reverse strand, counting down.
TTCTCGGTGACTAGCCCGTGTGGGTAGACGGTTGGACGCATCGGTACCATTCCTTGCCGGTAAGTAGCGACCGAGGCGAGATCATGGTGATTCTCGTGTCACAAACCTTAGTTGAATTAGAACGAGATACAACTTAATAATAAAAAGATAATAAATTGGATGTGTGTGTTTTAGAGAATATTATGTGTTATGTTGATGTATGTGTCATTGTTCATTCACCTCGTTTCTAGTGTTTCGAATAGGAGCTAACGGTTTTAAACCGCTTGTGTAGATGCACTGCAGGTTAGGCACGCCGCCGAGTGAGGTGGAGGAGTGGATAGCCGGGGGTCACCGTACATTATAGGACGGGGACATTTTTGGGTTTTGTTATGTCGTTTTATTATGGTTATGTTGTACGTTTTCGGAAGTTTGCGTGTTGTTTTGAGGACTCGGCTGCGTTTCCACCTTGTATCTTTACATTTCAGTTTCTCGCATACATTATAAACGGTTTGAGTTTCACCTTTATTTGTGCCTTGTTGGAAAGGTCCGGTGAAATTGTTGTCAGGCTAAGGGTCGAGACCCATTGTGAGGTCTCGCCCGTAGCATCCCGAGTCCTGCGGAATCGGGGTGTTACAAAGTGGTATCAGAGCCAAGTTGACAACAATGGTACTCTCAATCTTCTAAAGGCTGAATAGAGGGAAAGAGAACCCTCAAGGGTTCTAAGTTTAAAATGATTTATCGTTTTCAAAATCGCGATCATATTCAGTCGGGTAAAAATGTACGGACCACCACTCCTTCCGCGGATCTCGGAAGCTTAGTTTATTGGATTTTGATATGTATATATGTAGATATGTATAGTATATGTTGAATGTAGTTGCATGATGGACTTGATTTATATGTATAGTTATATATGTGGACTATAGTACATGTTTGGATCTTGTATTGTTATAATGGAATGCCGGATATGTTATATTAGTTGTTATGTGGACATAGGACTTGTATAGTCTTATATGCGTATACTTATTATATATAGTAGCTTATGGAGATACGGGACCTAATAGAAAAGGTGATTGTATGACATCATCACCTTTAAAACGACGTTGTTGGCGTGGGATAGCGTTCATACATGGAGGAGTACGCTGAAGTATCGAGTTGAGCTTTTCGTGCTAACGAACACCATGACGTTTCTCCGATTCCTTCAAAAGGATGTCGAAGAGGAGTAGAAATGATGTAAACAAAGGACAACCAAGTAAAAGTAAACTTGAGACAACTTAAGACGGATCAACATGGAAGCAATACAAGAAAAGGGAGATACATTAAAGTCTAGAAGCGGTTCTAAAGAAGCCATGATCGAACGACGACGAGACCGATGGAGATAATGAACTTAAGTTCTTCAAGAAGACGCGTGGACAACTAAGATGCGAATCGAGGAGGAGATAGGTGCATTCAAACAAGGTTAAAGGTGGTGTTCCATTACAAGAAGTGAAGCTTCCCTTAGACGCTCCTAAGTTTGGGAGTTAAATGAGAAGAGTGATCGAACCAAGTGTGAAAGATGTAAGATACCATAAGTTAAGCTTACGAGGTACCATAAGTAAAGAGTCAACATTACGAGAGTTATGAGAAGAATGACATGGTGGGGTTTCACGTGGAGTTGACCGATTCCCGTTAGGATGTTAAGGCTAAGAAACGCCAAGAAGATAGAAGTGTGAGTAGAAGTGATCCCTAGAAGAGGAGTGACGTAACAAGGAGCTTTAGTTATGAAAAGACTTAAAGACTACAATCAAGAGAAACGCGAGCGGCTACCGAGTAACGGTAGAAATTTTGAGGAGGCACGCTTACGATGGCTAATCGGTAAATATATTGAAAATGAAACTATACCCAAATTCAGGGTAAGACCGAACCACAAACGAAGAGCCGTTACAAACCATACATCACCATATCACAAATCACTCACCAAACATGGCAAGGCACAAAAGATAAACAAACATGACATCAACAACCTTATTTAAACAAAACCTTAACAAAAGGAACTATACGAACCACATTACAAGCAGGGATAGGCATATACCATGCCTTCAATCCACCACTAGTCTGCTTCCTTTATCATCAACTGCAGGGATAGGCATTTTGCATACCTTCAATCCACCACAGTATTGATTGGCTCCTCATTGCTGCAAGGATAGACATAAAATTGACTTCAATCCACCGTTCAGCCTTTTCTTTACCATAGGGATAAACATATACTCTGTCTTCAATCCACCATTGGTTCACATGCTCCATATGCTTCCAATGCAGGGATAGACCCGAAACTCTTCAATCCACACTCAGCTTACAACTTGAATTCCTCAAACATGATTTTATAAACATGAAACTGTACAAACCGAACAGTTCTTTCTGGAGGCACAAACTCTTCTTCAAACATCATCAAATTCCTGGATTTCCACAAAAAATAAATAGTACTAATGACAGCCAACTTCTTCCTCTAACTTTGCTAACTTGTACCTTTCCCATATTTCTTCAACCAGGCCACACACTGCACCATTGTTCTAAACCTGACCTTCATACCCACCTATCTTTGAATTGCATCCCATACTCTTCTAGAATAGTCACACCAAAAAATACATGATCATGATTTTCCTCTTCAGTTTGACACCACACACTATATCCAAGTATAAAAAATGAAGTCTATCACAAGTGCTCAACCTGTTTTTAAGTGTCATCCATACAATGAAGCAATGTTTTGGTGCCTGTATGGGATTTCATATGATACTACAACAATCAACCTTCCCTTCTTTATCCCTTAGTTTTTCATAAAATTCAGCAATTGGCAGTTTACTTGCATGCTCCCACTTCTCTATTTCATTGACTGCAACTTCAACATCTTGAAACACTTGAAATACACAATCTCTAGCATTTATAAGTTGCTTTATCAGCCCAGAATCTCTATTCTTAGGTTGCCATTCTAGCACATTTTGATCATTTATCATTTCAGCTTTAATCCATCGTACCCAAAGGCTATCATGACCCTTATAAATGCTCCAAAAACACCTGAACATGAAAGCTAGGTTCCACTTTTGCAACTGGATTAATCCTAGACCACTTTAATCTTTTGGTAAACATAATGTAGCCCATGCTACCTTTGGCCATTTCCAGAGGAAATTCCTGCACAACACATCTAGTTGCTCCATCATTGTCACTGGCACTGGTAAAATTCCAATCCAAAATGCCTCAATCCCTTGCAACACATATTTAATCAACTCAATTTTTCCTGCAAATGACAGCCCTGCCCTTCTCCAGCTATTAATTCTATCTGATACTTTTTTAATCAATGAAAAGTATTGTATTACCCTTAACTGCACAAGGGAAATTGGAATTCCCAAATATCTGATGGAAAAACCCATACTGCAAACCCCGTCAATCTTTGCAGTTGATCTCTTTCCTCTTAATTCAACAGGGCCGTAAAAATTCTGGACTTTACTTGACTTACACACAGCCCAGACAAACAATGGAACTCATTTAGACATTCTAGAAGAATCTCCATTGACCTCACTTTACCTTTACTTAACAAAATCAAATCATCTGCATACGCCAAATGAATAATCTTTAACTTACCACATTTCTGATGGTAACTAAACTCTGAATCAAAATTCCCTTTTTTTTTTATCATTTGTGACAAAAACTCCATATAGATAACAAAGAGCAAAGGTAACATTGGATCTCCTTGCCTCAACCCTCTTTTGCCCTTAAAGAAACCATGAATCCCCCCCCCCATTGATTTTCAACGAATATGTAGCACTTTGTACACACTCCATCACCCATATCACAAATCTATCAGGAAATCCTGGAGTGTGTAAAGCATACTTTAAAAACTTCCAGGAAACGGTATCATATGCTTTAGCTATATCTAAATTCAACATACATCTCGTTGGCCCTCTTTTTATGTCATACGTTCTAACAATCTCTTGTACCATCATAACTTTATCTGCTAAGTGCCTTCCATGTACAAACCCTGCTTGAGCTCCATCAATTACTGCTGGTAACATGGCCTTCATTCTACTCACCATAATTTGAGATATAACTTTATATATGACATTAAAACAAGATATGGGCCTGAACTGCTCAACTCTGACTGCATTCTCACCTTTAGCAATTAAAGATAAAATTGTATGATTCCATTGTTTCAATAATTTCCCACAAGAAAAAAAATTCTTTGATTGCTATACAAAGATCTTCACCAAGTGTATTCCCAAGTTTTCTTGAAAAACTTAGATGTGTATCCATCAGGCCCAAGCGCTCTACTATCTCCAATACTCCATAAAGCTTCTTTAATCTCACTATTGGATACCGAACTGACTAAAATTTCCCCATCTTCAGATGTCAAACAAGGGCCAGACTACTCTAAATACTCTAGAGGCTCACTCACCTCACTGTTAGTCCCTAACAACTGCATATAAAGTTTGAGGAAATTATCAACAACTTGTTGCCCATCAGAAGTACGATTATTATTCCCATCCATCACAAAAGCTATGTAATCTCTTTTCAAATTACTTTTCATCAAACCATGAAAGAATGCAGTAGTTCTGTCACCCTACAAATTATACTTTGCCTTTGCTTGTTGTGCTAAAAATTGATGTTCCCATGTCTGATATTGCCTCGCCTTATGTCTTGCTATATTAAACTCCTCTCGAATAACTCTGCAATCAGGCCTATTAAGCAGCTCTACACTGAGTTCATTATACTTCTCTACAGCTTCTCTAGCTCTAGATGAAATGTGAGAAAAATGCCTTTTATTCAACTACTTCAAATGCATTTTTAAACCTCTCAACATTTTACTTAATCTATACTGCTTAGTGCTTGCTCTGAACAATTCCACCCATCTCTAACCACTTGATCAAATTGCTCATGCTCACTCCACATATTGTAGAACTTGAAGCTCTTCTTACCAATAAACTACTTAACCCCATAATTAACAACCATAGGCTTATGATCTGATATCTCTAGCTTATCCAGAAATTGAGTAGTACACAAAATCTCTGAAACCACATTTATGAATACTCTATCAATTCTAATCCAAGTGTTACCATCTGTTCTTGTAAAAATACTAGACCCAAAAGATTGCACATCTTTCAAGCCTAGATTTTGACAACATTCAAAGAAACCTGGACATTCATACATTGACACAAGTTCACCATTTACTCTTTCATCAGCATTAAGCACATTATTGAAGTCTCCTGAAACCATCCATGGTCTATCATAGCTTGGCAGAAGAGTAGATAACTCAACCCATAGCTCCTTCCTGTGAGAGACCTTGTGCAATCCATACACTGAAGCTAGACCAAACTGGAAATTCATAGTCTTGCATACTACCAAACAACCAATGCATTGAGGAGTGGTCAAAACTACCTCCACTTCAAACATTTGCGGGTTCCAACAAATAAGGATTCTTACAAACGCATGCACCTTAAAGTTAGAAGCTACCTCCCATCCAGCTAAAAAACCTTTTACCACCTACTGCACATTTACAGTGGCATTGTCCATTCTTGTTTCCAAAACATTCACAAATCCATCTTTATATCTCTTTATTAACTAACATAAACCTTTTTCTTTCAGAGGTGTGGCAAAACCTCTTATATTCCATGCAAGGATACTCATTTGATCTGTCCAATATTAGCAAACACTGCAATGCTTTGAGTCTGAATCCTTCTTGCTGACATATCAATGGATCCTAATTTACCTCCCCCTATATGCTTCCTTCCAGCCAAAGAGCTCTTCTGTATATCCTCCTTTCCATAAGCACTCTCTGTACCACTATCTATATTTGCCCTTTTAGTATGTACATAATCCCCTGCTTTACCCTTCTCAGATCTCTCCTCTGTCAACTTTATATCCTTATCTTTGTTAATTGACTGCATAACAGGCATATCAATCTCACAAAATTGAAACTGTTGCAAACTCTGACTTGCTTCAACATTAAACACATCTCTATCCACAAAACTAGCTAATTCCTCTATATTATCAACAACTTCATAAACTGATCTCTCAATTAAACATGCAATATCCAGTATCTTATTAGGTGGAATCTTCTTATCAGGTTTTGTTCCAGCAACAATTTTACCATTCTACAATTCATTCTCAGTTCCAACACTGTCAACCCCCTATGCTCCCTTGATATTTACCTTGCCTATCACTCCCAAATCGGACTCCTCTTTGTCAAGTCCAATCTGCACTATGGTCTTCTCCATCCTCTTCTCACTAATAGCCTGCTTACTTACATTATCATCAGTAGTAGCATTCTGTAAATTTTCCCCAACTTGAGGCTGCTCCTTAATCAGTTCATTGACCTTCTCATTCACCTACTCTATATCACTCTAAGTCTGTGCTTTATCCCCTACCTCAGTACCAGCCTCAGGCATCTCCTTCCCAACTTTATCTCCTTCAGTTCAGCCTTCTTACCACCATTCTTACCCTTCAATCTTGGACATACTTCAACCTTATGTCCAAAACCATAACAATGCTTAAAAAAACGAGATTCATTCTCATACAACACCTAACTCTCAAAACTTTCCCCATCATCATATTTAATAGGAACAGACCTCAAAACTTCTTTTGCAAATTTCACTTCCACCAGCACTCTGGCACCCCATGCAGCCTAACCTATATTGGCATGATAGCCATGCTTTCTTTTGTATAATGCAAACCTCTCTGGCATTAACTTAACCAAAAGAGGCCTATTAAAGATAAAATATGGCCCATGGAGCAAAACTGTATCTCTATCCTTTGGAGTATCAAAGGTAAAAAAACATAAGGCCAGCTTCATACTTATAATATGATTTCACTCCCCAAGTTCTTCTCACATCATTAACAACTTTATGGTCTGGAAATCTACCCACATATCTTCCTATTAGACAGTACCCCCATACTTTCACAGCTCGAGTTGCATCTGATCTTTTAACAATAACAGGTTTATCTTTGATTAATCTCAATTTAGCACCTACACCAACATTCATGAATATTCTTTTATTATCTCCTTTCCACACTAATGGCTTTTGCTTAGCAAATGGAGTTTTCTGATTAGAACTCGAACCCCTTTCCTGCATCTTAGGGAATTCTTTCTCATACTCAGTCTCTTCTACAACCGTTTTGCCTTTAGCCTTTGCTACATAAAACACCACCAGCTGTTTTTCATTAGATCCATTCACTAAATCGTCCATAGCTTCTTGTACAACCTCATTCATACTCGAAGAATCCAAACCATCCAACGCAACAGTCTGATTCATCTCTTTACCATCAGTATCTTCTTCAGGTACATGAGCATCATACGGAACATTGATATATGTAAGTTCCCCTTCCACAACCTGAGCAATCCCAATCGAGGTTCCAATTGCCCTGATCTGACCACCTTCAGCCTTACTCGAGCTCACCATTCCTCCCTCCATCATAACAACTAACTCCATACTCTCCTTACCAGCCATAAGGAAAGCAAACTGGTTCCACTTCCAGGAAAATGAAACCAGAAAATCTCAGGTCCTCCTTGAGATGAAACGAACAAAAACTCAAGTCCACCTTGAGATAAACGAGTAATCGAAAGAAACAACTTATTAGAAATTGATAACCTGATTTATGACGTTAGTATAGGCATACATTTAGATAGTTTTTCCCGTTATTCATGCACGTTTTGGCACTAGTTCACGACGTTTACGCTAATTTCGTGCATATTTCTAGAAAAGACGTCTACACGAGCTTTTGTCGGTTTTGTAGGTAATTCAGGGATCTTTTGGGCATTAATCGATACATTCGAGGGTCAAGCCTCATGGTGGTACACATCCAAGGCTTTGAAGGAACATAATTGGAGCAATGAAGGACACAAGGACCCTTATTGGTGCAAGCAATGGAGCAACTCATGGCTGGATGATCATAGCAAGTCTCTGTTGAAGAAAATCGGACCAACACTCAGGAAAATCGGCCGATTTTCTTGATTGGGTCGATTTTTTGGCCTTCAACAGCTTAAGCCACGTGTCCCACGATCTCTTAGTCCGGCCTTGCTCTTGGTGGAGAATATAAGTGGGCCTACAAGCTGTTGCTGAGTATCCCTCCTCTCCCACATTCTCTCATACACAACTCATTCCATTGGGGAAGACTTGGAGGAGAGGAAAAACTCTCTCAAATTGAAGGAAGAAGAAGAACACCAAACATAGAGTGATAGTGAGGTTTTGAGTGATTTTGAGTGATTTTCGGAGTCTTTGATTGAGGAACCATTGTGAGGATTGTTAGGAACGTTTTGGAACTTCATTTGAAGGGTTGTAAGTCTTACTAAAACTTAGATTCAGCTGAGATTTATTGTTTTTACTTTCTTATCTTTCATCATCCCTCTATGAAAACCATGTATGCTTGTGTGATGATTTTGGATCTTGATATGCATATTATTGGCTAGTTTATTGTGATTCTAGAGTGATGGATTGATGGTTATGGCTTGGGTGATGATAGGATGGACTTATATGTTAGTTTAGGATGATTTGTATGCACGAAACCCATTCCAGAAGGAAAAATCGGGCTGTTCTTCAGCCAGATCGGCCGAATTTCCTATGATCCACCCGATTTTCCTCTATGTTGATCTTTAATTGATGAATCTGTATGTTAGGGTGTTAGGTTGTTGAAATCTTAGTGTTTATTAAGCTTAATTTAGCGTAGGGTCACCTAATGCTATCAACCTAAGTGAGGGAAGAGATCTACCCGATGATTTCCGATCTTAGATACCTAAGATGATGAATTCTAGGTAGTAGTGAGCCTCACAAGCCGCTATTGGATTGAGTGTGCTAGGAGTGTTGCTTGAGACTTACCTTTTCCGAGACTTACCCGGTAAGGAGAGGTTTGCCCCTTAAGTAGTGTCCGGTTTGAGTAGAATTCCCAACTTTACCTCCTTGAGACTTACCCGGTAATAGGAGTTTGATGCGGGATTAGTGAAGTGAGAGACCTACCCGGTAATTGCTTCCATTAGAGAAACACCCTTTCCCAACACCGCAACCTTGTCCTTAGAATCTTTAGAACCTTGAGTCCAATGCCATAACCGGAAATCTTGACCTCTAGAATCTACTTTTCTCTCTTTTATCACATATTTTGTGCTTGTGTCACTTGTTTGCTTTGCTAGCTTGAGTTGTTAGTTTGATTTATTATCTTGCTTGATTTGTGATCTTGCTTGATCTCCATAAAAACCAATCAAAAATATCGAGATTTTCATTTCTTTGTTCCTTTCTCTTTTCTTAGACTAGTTCTACACTATCTATGCTCACTTGTTGATTCGATTTCACCTTAGTCTTCGAGTTCGACCTCGGAATACTATCCTTGCTACAAAATGACCCATACACTGTGGGTTCGCTAGGAGTTAGGAAAAATATAACGAGTATAAATTTAAGGCTTATTGCGTGCACACATCCTTAGCGTAACAAGTTTTTGGCGCCGTTTCCGGGGACTAGGTCTAGATTGAGTCTATTTTGTGATTGTTTATAGTGTAGATCTTTCTTGTTGCTTTTGATCTCTCTTTGGTTTGTGTCTTTGCTTTTCAGGACATCTCTTACTCTTTAGGTGTATGCGAAGATCTTGTGGCAAGGATTTAGCTCCATTCGATCCCGAACCGGAGAAAACCCTTAGATCTAGATCCAAGAGCATTAAAAAGGGAAAAGAGATGGCCGGAAGAGATCTCCAAGCTGAATTGGATGAGGCTTTAGAGCAAATAAGGCTAAGAGATAAGCTCTTGGAGGAAGAAAGGAGACTTGCCAATGAGAGGCAAGAAGCAACTAGGAGGGAGATTGATGAGATTAGGCAAGCCCTTGTACAAGGAGAGCTTAATCGTCAACAACCTCCACCTCCTCCACCACCACAACCGCAGCCGGCGGCGAATGTTAGGGTTGTGCCCATTGCTATTGAAGAGCCACAAACATTAGGGAGACGTATGGATCCGGCACAAAGAGCACACCGTCCGGGTGTGAACTTAGGAGATCCCGCAACCCACAACTACGAGCTCCGCCCTCAAGTTCTACAAATGATCCGGCATAACCAATTTGGAGGGATGGAAGGAGAGTCTCCTCATCAACACTTGATGAACTATGAAATTTTGATGGAGACTCTTAGACCGCCTAGATTGGAGAGCAACAACCATAAGCTTAGGGCTTTCTCCTTCTATCTTAAGGAATTAGCCTTGGCTTGGTATCAATCTATTCCACAAGGGCGAGTGAGTACTTGGGAGGAGATGACAACCGAGTTCTTGACTAAGTTCTTCCCACCATCCAAGACTACCGAGTTAAGAGGGAAGATTAATGCCTTCGTGATGAAGGATAGAGAGAGTTTGTTCAAGTCTTGGGAGAGGTTCAAAGATCTTCTCCTAGATTGTCCACACCATGGTATACCAAAAATTGAGCTATTAGAGATCTACTTCAAGGGACTTGATGAAGATAACCAATTCAAGCTCCAATCTCTTTCCGGTGGGACTTTCATGGAAAAGCATGTGGATGAAGCTTGGGAGTTTGTGGAGAAACAAGCTCTAGTGATTGAGAAATACTCCCATAGGAAGAGTGAAGGGAGAAAGGCGGGAGCATATGAGGTGAGTGAAGTCACCATGAGCAATTTCAAGCTTGACGCCATCAACAACGAGCTAAAGTCTTTGAGGGAGTTGTGTGCTACAACTTTGAAGAACCAAGCAACTCCTCAAGTGCAAGTGCAAGCTAATTTGTCTTCCAAAGAGGACGATGTCAATTACATGGGAAGGGGCAATTACAACAACTATCAAGGCCCAAGGAACTTCAACAACAACCGGCAATTCAACAATTACCCGCCTAACCACAACCATCCCGGGTTTTCCTATTCTAACCCGGATGGAGCCTTGAACCCTCCCGCTTCCACAAGCACAACTCCACCGCCAAAAGCCTCACAAGAACCTCCACCCGGATTTACTCAACCTCCAAAGGATAGAACCGAAATGATGTTTGAGTAATTGCTTGGAAGGTTGAGTGGTCTTGAGAGCATGGTGACTTCTATTTCCAAGGCTCAAAAGGTTTTGGAAGCACAAGTGTTCCAAAAGGCGGGTGAAGCTCATAGAGATCCGGGAAAGCTTCCCGGAAGAACCGAAGATAACCCAAGAGGCCAAGTGTTGGCTATCACAATAAGGAGTGGGTTAAGCATGAAGGATCCCTTACCTAAGGGAAATGACAAAGGGAAGCAAGTTGTGAATGAAGAAGAGCCATTGCAAGAAGATGGAGGGAAGAGCAAGGAAGATGAGCCATCATATGTGGCACCACCTCCATACAAGCCACCACTACCATTTCCAGAATCACGAGCAAGGGCTCGTTTGGACAAGCACTTTGGTAAATTCCTTGAACTTATGTCTAAATTGCATATTAACATTCCGTTCATGGATGCTATTCTAGGTATGTCGGCATATGGTAAATTCTTGAAGGAAATACTCTCCAACAAGAGGAAGTTGGAGGAGTATGGAGAAGTAATGATGACGAAGAGATCCTCGGAGTTGATTCAAATGATGAAGGAGGAAATGCCTCCTAAGCTAAGAGATTCGGGATCCTTTTGTGTGCCAATCGGAGTGGGAGAGGTGAAATATGACGCCCTATGTAATCTTGGGGCAAGTGTAAGCATCATCCCGCTTGCACTTTGCAACAAGGTTGGGCTAGGAGAGCCAAAGCCGGTCAACATGACCCTTTACATGGCGGACCGTTCAATCACTCATCCGGTTGGAATCTTGGAAGACATTCCGGTGCAACTAGGGAAGTTCTATGTGCCCATAGACTTCGTTGTCTTGGATATCCCGGCGGATTATACGGTTCCTATCATCTTGGGGAGACCTTTCCTAGCTACTTCCGGATGTTTGGTGGATTGCAAGAATGGGGTCCTCTCTTTCAACATTGGAGAAGAGAACATCAAGTTTAATTTGTCCACAATGGTGAAGGGGCCAACCCTAGGTGAAGATGTCTTCAACATTGTTGAGGAAGAGGAATCTAGAGAGGTTGTGAGCTCAATCTTGCTTAAGGATCCACTTGAGAGGGTTCTTAGCTCAAGTTTGATGAAGGAAGGAATTGAGGAGAGTAGCAATGAAGTAATCAAGGCCTTGAATGCATTGGACGAGCTGCCAAGTGTTGGATTTGAAGTCCTAGAAGAAGAGAGAAGCAGGCAGAAAAATCGGCCAGAGAGGGCAAAATCGGCCGATTTCTGGACTTCTCTTGAGATTTCATCCAGTTTTACTAATGCAGAAACTGAGATCGACCTACCCTCAGGAAAATCGGCCGATTTTCCTGACTGGGCCGATTTTCCTGAGTCTTTTGAGCATCATCCAAGTGTTTGTGAGCAATCATCAAGAGGCTTAAGGGAGGCTTCCATGGCTTTGCAATCATCTCAACCTATATTGTATGGATCATCTCCAACCGAAAAAGGTCCTCCTCAACTTGATCTTAAACCTCTTCCTTCTCATTTAAAGTATGCTTTCCTTGGTTCAAATTCTACTTATCAGGTGATTGTGAATGCATCTTTGAATGATGATGAGCTTAGTAGATTGTTAAACGAATTGAAACTGCATACAAAGGCAATAGGATACACCATTGATGATCTTGTTGGCATTAAGCCCTCTTTATGCATGCATAAGATAATGATGGAAGATAACCATAAACCCTCTATTGAACATCAAAGAAGATTGAATCCTATAAAGAAAGAGGTAGTCAAGAAAGAGATCATTAAGTTGCTAGATGCGGGGATCATCTACCCTATTTTGGATAGTAAATAGGTTAGTCCCGTACATGTGGTTCCTAAGAAGGGTGGGATGACCGTAGTAACTAATGAGAACAATGAACTAATCCCAACTAGGACGGTTACGGGATGGAGGATGTGTATTGATTATAGGAAGCTTAACATGGCCTCTAGGAAAGATCACTTCCCCCTTCCCTTTATTGACCCAATGCTAGAGAGATTAGCTCAACATTCCCATTTTTGTTACCTAGATGGCTATAGTGAATTCTTCCAAATCCCTATCCACCCCGATGACCAAGAAAAAACCACATTTACATGTCTATGGGGAACCTTTGCATATAGGAGAATGCCATTTGGGTTGTGTAACGCACCCGCCACCTTTCAAAGGTGTATGATGGCCATATTTTCTGAATATATTGAGAATATTATGGAGGTGTTTATGGATGACTTTTCTGTTTATGGATCTTCCTTTGATAATTGCCTAGCTAACTTGTCTTTGGTTCTTAAGAGATGTGAGGAGACAAATCTTGTCTTGAATTGGGAAAAATGCCACTTCATGGTAAGTGAAGGCATTGTGGTGGGACACTTGGTGTCCAACCGTGGCATTGAGGTTGATAGGGCCAAGATTGAAACGATAGAGAAATTGCCACCACCTACCTCGGTGAAGGGGGTAAGGAGCTTTCTAGGGCATGCCGGTTTTTACCGGAGATTCATTAAGAATTTCTCTAAGATTTCTAAGCCTCTTACTAACCTACTAATGAAAGATGTTGAGTTTGTTTTCTCCAAGGATTGCCTTGAAGCTTTTTGTAGGTTAAAAGATGCTTTGATCTCCGCTCCCATCATGCAACCTCCGGATTAGAGCATACCATTTGAAGTGATGTGTGATGCAAGTGATGTGGCCGTTGGGGCTGTTTTAGGACAAAAGAAAGATGGGCGCACACATGCCATCTATTATGCTAGCAAGACGCTAGATATGCCCAACTCAACTATGCCACAACCGAGAAAGAGTTGCTAGCGGTGGTTCTTAGCTCAAGTTTGATGGAGGAAGGAATTGAGGAGAGTAGCAATGAAGTAATCAAGGCCTTGAATGCATTGGACGAGCTGCCAAGTGTTGGATTTGAAGTCCTAGAAGAAGAGAGAAGCAGGCAGAAAAATCGGCCAGAGAGGGCAAAATCGGCCGATTTCTGGACTTCCCTTGAGATTTCATCTAGTTTTACAAATGCAGAAACTGAGATCGACCTACCCTCTGGAAAATCGGCCGATTTTCCTGACTGGGCTGATTTTCCTGAGTCTTTTGAGCATCATCCAAGTGTTTGTGAGCAATCATTAAGAGACTTAAGGGAGGCTTCCATGGCTTTGCAATTATCTCAACCTATATTGTATGGATCATCTCCAACCGAAAAAGGTCCTCCTCAACTTGATCTTAAACCTCTTCCTTCTCATTTAAAGTATGCTTTCCTTGGTTCAAATTCTACTTATCCGGTGATTGTGAATGCATCTTTGAATGATGATGAGCTTAGTAGATTGTTGAACGAATTGAAACTGCATAGAAAGGCAATAGGATACACCATTGATGATCTTGTTGGCATTAAGCCCTCTTTATGCATGCATAAGATAATGATGGAAGATAACCATAAACCCTCTATTGAACATCAAAGAAGATTGAATCTTATAATGAAAGAGGTAGTCAAGAAAGAGATCATTAAGTTGCTAGATGCGGGGATCATCTACCCTATTTCGGATAGTAAATGGGTTAGTCCCGTACATGTGGTTCCTAAGAAGGGTGGGATGACCGTAGTAACTAATGAGAACAATGAACTAATCCCAACTAGGACGGTTACGGGATGGAGGATGTGTATTGATTATAGGAAGCTTAACATGGCCTCTAGGAAAGATCACTTCCCCCTTCCCTTTATTGACCAAATGCTAGAGAGATTAGCTCAACATTCCCATTTTTGTTACCTAGATGGCTATAGTGGATTCTTCCAAATCCCTATCCACCCCGATGACCAAGAAAAAACCACATTTACATGTCTATGGGGAACCTTTGCATATAGGAGAATGCCATTTGGGTTGTGTAACGCACCCGCCACCTTTCAAAGGTGTATGATGGCCATATTTTCTGAATATATTGAGAATATCATGGAGTTGTTTATGGATGACTTTTCTGTTTATGGATCTTCCTTTGATAATTGCCTAGCTAACTTGTCTTTGGTTCTTAAGAGATGTGAGGAGACAAATCTTGTCTTGAATTGGGAAAAATGCCACTTCATGGTAAGTGAAGGCATTGTGGTGGGACACTTGGTGTCCAACCGTGGCATTGAGGTTGATAGGGCCAAGATTGAAACGATAGAGAAGTTGCCACCACCTACCTCGGTGAAGGGGGTAAGGAGCTTTCTAGGGCATGCCGGTTTTTACCGGAGATTCATTAAGAATTTCTCTAAGATTTCTAAGCCTCTTACTAACCTACTAATGAAAGATGTTGAGTTTGTTTTCTCCAAGGATTGCCTTGAAGCTTTTTGTAGGTTAAAAGATGCTTTGATCTCCGCTCCCATCATGCAACCTCCGGATTGGAGCATACCATTTGAAGTGATGTGTGATGCAAGTGATGTGGCCGTTGGGGCTGTTTTAGGACAAAAGAAAGATGGGCGCACACATGCCATCTATTATGCTAGCAAGACGCTAGATATGCCCAACTCAACTATGCCACAACCGAGAAAGAGTTGCTAGCGGTGGTTTATGCCTTTGAGAAGTTTCGGTCATACCTTGTTGGAGCAAACGTCATAGTGTATACGGATCATGCTGCGATCTGTCTCAAAGCGGAGTAGTTGAGCTGTTTTTCTAGCATGTGTGTGATGCGTATGAGGTTTTCCTCCTCTCCCATGCTGCGGCTTGCGGTGCCAAGCGCAGTTAGCTAGCTTCTTGCATGTGTGTGATGCGTATGAGTGGTGTGTGATAGTTAAGATAAATAACAAAAATGCAATAGGCCGACTGTAGTATAGTATAATTGACCCAAGTGTATGATAACGGGTCGTGACATCATCTGCCTAGCTCTTGCGAGAGTCTAGGAGGTTCCCTGCGACCAGCCCAGTCCGGTAGACGGTCACATGCATTAGTACCATTTCGCGTTGGTAAACGGGGACAGGGGCGGGGACAGGGGCGAGGTTTGGGAATCCCTCGTGCCACAAAATAAGTATCATTAGTAATGACGTATCACTTAATTAAAGATAATAAAAAGGAATGAGTGTTACATGCTGATTGCGTATGTTGTGTGTTTGTGCTTTTACCGTTATACTTATGCATAGAATGTTAGCTAACGGTTTTATACCGCTTGTAGATGCCTTGCAGGTTAGGGAGGCGATCGAGTGATCCGGCGGTAGTGGGCAGCCGGGGTTCCGTGCATTATAGGACGGGGCTGTTATATTTCATTTTATGACTATTGAGACTGATGTTGGTATTTCTGGTTTTTGAGACTTGGCTGTATTGTTTTCAGAATATGGATTCTTATTATTTCCGCTCATGTTATAAAACTCTTTGTTTTGCCTTTTTATTTGTGCCGTGTTGTAAGGTCCGATGAAGTTGTTGCCAGGCTAAGGGCCGGGACCCATTGTGAGGTCCCAGCTCGTAGCATTTCGAGTCCTCTAGGATTCGGGGTGTTACAATATGGTATCAGAGCCAGGTTGGCAACAACGGCACTCGCCATCTTCAAAAAGGCCGAATAAACAAATAAACGGAAACCGCAAGGGTTCCGAACTTTTAAAATGAAATTTTTGTTTTCCAAACCATGAGCATAAACGGGTTGGGATAGAATGCACGGACCGCCACTACCTCCGCTAAACTCGATAGCATAGTTTATTGGACTTTTGTTATAACTTGTAATTTAGTAACTTTGTGACCTTTAGAAGTGACCTAAAGTAATAAGATAGTCATGTCCTTACTAGGAACTAAAGTAGTCTTATATTGATCACGTCATTACCAGATGGCACGTACGAGAGCGACAGCTTACGTTGGACGAGGAGAGGGCCGACCTCCCCTTCCTCCTGGAGCCCCAAGACAGGGACGTGTGGGCAGGCCTCACAGGGGCCGAGGTCGAGGACGTGTCCCTGTTGTAGATCCGCCAGCTGTAGATGTACCTGTTGAGGAGGTGGCCGAGAGTATTGTTCCAGAGGTTAGGGATGAGACTGCTACTAGGTCCGGAGTACGGAGTGCAGGGCCTGCTGATTCTGGCCGCGTATCGATTGGAGCATCGGAGTATCGAGCTTATGTCCAGCAGGTGCAAGAGGCATACAGGGCAGGAGCACCACCTCCAGCACCGCCAGTGCCAGCTAGGTCAGCAGAGGTCTCTCAGAGGGTGACTCAGGTAGTAGTTCCACCTGTGGTAGCTGCACCAGTGAGAGCTGTCGAGGATGACCGAGTGAGAGATGAGCTGAGGGTACCGAGACCAGATGAATGGTTGAAGACATTCAACCATCACCGAGTTCCCACCTTCGACGGAAACGTTGGACTTGAGGTGGAACATTGGATCAGTCATGTGGAGTCCGCGCTAGAGGCGATTCACTGCCCTGAGAGTCATAAGGTGGAGTTGGTTCAGACATTGTTTAGGGACCAGGCACAGTACTGGTGGAGGACAGTGAGGGGCGGAGTGTCCTGATTCGAGCAGTTGCTGAGTCTCGTGAGAGAGACCTTTTGTCCTACCTCACTGAGAAGGGACCGAGTGCAGGACTTCTTGGAGGCAGGTTTTGAGGATGTTCCGATAGCTGAGGCTATTAGGAAGTTCCGGGAGGAGTTGTCACTGTTGGGTCCTGTTGCACCACCTGTGGACCAACACGTGTATCTGTTTTCCCGGAGACTGAGAGAGACTACCCGCTCCTATTTAGCAGGGTTCCGCTGTGACTCCTTAGCTGATTATCAGGATCGGCTTCAGCGTATGAAAGGGACCGACTCGGTCACCGTAGAGCTATGCAGTCTGGAGGGTCAGACAAGAGACAGAGGACCGGACCAGTCAGTACTGGAGTAGGAGGGTCAGGTCATAGGCGTGGTCAGTCCCAGGGCCATTCTAGTCACCTGGTGGCACCACCGATGGGATCTAGAGTACGTCAGTGCTACAACTGTTGGGAGCAGGGACACATTAAGCCGGAGTGTAGGAGGCCACCAGTTACATGTTTTACTTGCGGCCAGCTGGGCCACAGGGCTACCTTTTGCCGACAGGGAAAGGTAACATCACAGCAGGGGTCCTCACCAGCTGGTACCCCAGGAGGAGGACAGAGGCAGTCTCAGTATCAGGCTCGGCGTCAGCAGCAGCGGGCTCCGGGTCAGGCATATTCACAGGGTTCTGCTCAGATTCCAGCTAGAGGTAGAGGGCGTGGTGGAGGCACTTCAGAGACTAGGGGTACTCAGGCTCGAGTCTTTGAGTTGAGGAGTGCTGTAGAGCCAGCAGCGCCCGCAGCCACAGGTATTATCACGATTCATGGCTTTCCAGTCCGAGTACTTTTTGATACGGGTGCGACGCACTCTTTCATATCTGATGATTGCATAGATAGGCTGACCTTAGATACCGTAGAGGGGGAACCTTTCCTTATAAGGTTATCCGATGGGAGTAGGGTTCGTGGTACTCGAGAGATTCACGATTGTCCTATCCACTTGGGAGGTCGTGACTGGCTAGCCGACTTTCATGTCATGCACTTAGTGCATGAGGAAGTCAGACTTGGGATGGACTGGATGGACCGCCATAGAGCTGTTCTGGACGTCAGGAGGAGGACAGTGACGGTCACTACGGAGTCTGGGCAGGAGGAAGTCTTTCGAGGGTGGGACCTCGGGAAGATAGGGACAGTCATTAGTGCGGTCCGAGCCGCAAGGCTCATAGGTCAGGGATGTGAGGCCTTCTGGTGTTACGCCATGAAGGAGGAGACGTGTTCATCATTAGCAGAGACCCCGGTAGCTTGTGAGTTTGAGGATGTCTTTGGCGAGCCGCCTGGCTTACCACCACAGAGGAGCGTAGATTTTGGGATTGAGTTGGAGCCCGGCACGAGGCCAATCTCTAAGGCTCCATACCGCATGGCACCAGTCGAGATTCTTGAGCTTAAGAAGCAACTTGAGGAGTTGGCAGAGAAGGGTTTCATCCGACCCAGTGTGTCTCCCTAGGGTGCACCAGTCCTCTTTGTCAGGAAGAAGGACGGATCCATGAGGCTTTGTATCGACTATCGAGAGTTGAACAAAGTCACCGTCAAGAATAAGTACCTGCTGCCGCGTATTGATGATTTGTTGGATCAGTTACAGGGAGCTACGGTGTTTTCACGTATTGACTTGAGGTCAGGATACCACCAGCTGAGAGTGCGGGAAGAGGACATACCGAAGACAGCATTTCGGACCAGATACGGTCATTATGAGTTCATGGTGATGCCTTTCGGGCTCACCAATGCTCCTGCTGTCTTCATGGAGTTGATGCCGGGTAGACTATGAGAGGATAGCTGGCCGTCCAGTCATCGCACCACGATTTCTGGATGTGTCAGCTTTTGACTGCCTAGGGTTAGATGCTGACCTTAGGAGGATGATTGCTACCGTCGGGCTGGATCAGTTTACTGAGATCCGAGCCCCAGCTTACTTAGAGCCGACACTCGAGTTTGTTAGCTCCTTCTCCTACCTCCCCACAGACCGTTCTGTGAAGTACCGGTTGATGAACCGGAACTTCATAGTTCCTTTAGAGATTTGGAGAGAGATCTTTGGCTTTCCTGACCCCACCGCTGTAGACTTCCCCTCCCGATCCGTAGCTAGGGAGTTCTGGGGACAGATAGCCCACATTACTACACACGCAGACAGATGGCGCCCTGGAGATTCCAGGGAGAAGGTCATCTTTCACCCAGCCTTCAGACTAGCCCACAGGATCTTCAGTGAGACACTTCTGGCGCGTACTGAGACGCCCCAGAAGATCAGACAGGGTGAGCTCTTCAGCCTCTATTGCATGGTCACAGGGGGATTCCTAGACTTTGGCTTGCTCCTAGCAGAGGATCTGCATAGGATCAAGGCCAAGGCGAAGGGAGATATTTGCTGTGGAGGTCTAGTCACCCACATCGCTACTTACCACGGGATGGACCTCAGCATTTGCACGTTAGCAGCGGCTCCGAAGCCGCTGGGATTGCAGGAGATGATTACACGGAGGATTCTAGTTCCCCGTGGACTGACTACACCCTACGTTGCCATGCCTTGGGAGCGGACTGCACCTCAAGGCATCAGATGGTCTGCACAGTTCTTTGTCTTTGATCCCCATTTCTGGCAGACTGCTTGGGATCCACTTATGGAGGATTACAGAGAGGGAGTAGCTGCCCCTGCTGAGGCTGAGGAGGAGGCTGATGAGGATGACGACGATGATGAGACAGTGGATGAGAGAGGAGGCGGCGTCCCGATGGACACAGGTACAGATACAACTGGGACGAGCGCGCCACCTATTATTGATTTGGATGAGGATGAGGAGGATACTAAGCCTGCACCTGCTGCACCTCCTGCTAGATCTGCTAGGCGTCGGACACGCCGTCATAGAGATGCAGAGGCTCATCGTCGGATCGACGACTTGACAGATCAGATGATAGACTCATATGCTGCCCTTACAGTGGATATCCATGAGAGATTTGCCGCCCAGCACCGACACTTTGACAGCTGGACTCAGCAGATGTTGGAGGGACAGCACTATCAGCGTAGGATGATGGAGCTACAGTTCCAGCAGACTATGGGCTATCCGTTTGATCCGACCCAGCATCCTTATGTACCACCACCACCACCGCCGGATCAGGACTACTGAGGAGCTGCAGAGTTTTATTATTATATTTTTTATGCAGTTCGGCTCTTATCCGGTGAGTCCTCTTTTATTTAGACTTTTTATTATACCCACTGGGACAGTGTGTCTCAAGTATGGGGTATTTGTTATTTGACTATGTGGCTACTTTTGATGTATTCGACACTTATGATGTATCTTATTTATCGGATATTTTCATATTTATGCTTCACTTGCCTTTATATGATTATCTGATATTACATGCATACCTACAGGTTATTTGATTGAGAAAAAACGTCGAAACCGAACCGAAAAAAATAAAAAAATTGGTTTTAAAAAAAAAAAATTTTTGACCTCGACCGGGGAGATTCTGGCGAAACGAGGTGTTTCACCTCGGTTGAACCAAGAACATCTCGACCGAGGTGACGTAACAGAAAGTTTTCGAAAACGATTTTGTGCTACTTATCTGGATATGATCTCAGTGAAGATTTTGTTTACTTACTGTTTTTAAATTCTTTGTGTGTTTGAAAGATTTTATAATATGTTTAAGTTGCTAAGTGCTTTGTTTGAAATTATTAGCATGTTTAATACTTTGTTTTTATCCAAATTATGTTGAATTTGAAGGTTGACACCGCAGGTTAAGTTCTCTCACTTTCTTCTTGGAAAGACCAAGGCAATTCATTCTTTTCTTCTTCTTCTTCTTGATCATGCTTAGCCCCTCATATACATTTTGCCTCCCTTTAC
Source organism: Fagopyrum esculentum (assembly GCA_033239045.1). NCBI lineage: Eukaryota > Viridiplantae > Streptophyta > Magnoliopsida > Caryophyllales > Polygonaceae > Fagopyrum > Fagopyrum esculentum. The sequence goes on along the minus strand of BSUD01000004.1, from coordinate 58,294,432 downwards.
CTATCCGGGAATTTGGAAGCAAGCGAAGTGGTGAAAGCAAATTAAAAGATGAGAAGTGGGCTGGAAGTGAAGTGTTAGAAAGTAATTTTAGGTTTGGGGAAGTCAATCATGAAGATGAGTAACTCGGCACCATTCACATAGCCGGGTGTTTGTGTCTTGCCAAAGTCGAATTGAGCGATATTCCTAACGGGTCATGGTATGTGCATCAAGGGTTTGATGCATCTCGAGAAATTGATGATTGCAGATTTCCTAGGCTTCGGTTATTGTGCACCTCTGTCCATGCATCCCAAAAAGTAAAGTAAAAAAAAAAGAAAAGTGTGAGATAAGCAAAGCTTATTGGTGGAAGATGTTGCAAGTTGAAGTGAAGTAAAGTTCATCCTTTTCCCGGATTCTAGCACCACATTACCTTACATACATCCCTACCCTACACGTTTCTTGACCTTTTCTCTTGGGAAGCCCTTGAGACCTTGAGCTTGTTGATTGACTTAGCGGTTTAAACTGGAATATACATGATTAATTTTGATAATTATGATTTATTATGCATTCTATGATTTTATGCAAAGATGAACAACTTTCTTATATTTATAAAATGTTTTGAGCATATTAAGTTTTTAATTCCAGGAAGTATTCTCTTAGAGTGATCTATGATAATTGCACACCATAAAATATTTTTGAAAGACTTTTTCATTGGTTTTCTTGACTTATAATCCATTCTATCTTGTCTTCTATGTGAGGAACTTGCTTGGGGACAAGCAAGGGCTAAGTATGGGGTATTTTGATAGCATGAATTATAGTCTAGTTTTTAGGGTTTGTTTGGACGTTTTATCTTTCATAATCTGCATGTTTGTATGTACATTATGTGATTTTACTACCATTTCATCTACCTTTGCGAGAATAGAGGTCTACACCTAGTTTCGTTGTAATTGCAGGTAATATGGTACGTTTTGCATCAAAAAGGAGCGGAAAAGAGTCATGAGTCATTTGGAGCTACATCCAGGGAGCATAGCCATGGATTGAAGATTCACTTTGGAGCTGATTCGAGAGATTTCACATTCTGTCGTGAGTCACCTCGGTTGACCATTGATTCACCTCGACCGAGGCGATCCAGAGACGCCGACTCGACCGAGGCGAATACCTAGGACGCGGCGAGAATATTTTATTCTTGGAAGAGATCTTTTAAATTTGGAAAGTGATCTTATATTTTTGGGCTGAGCTTTTGGAAGGAAGGAGATATGCAGAATATATATTTTACCTATATTTATGGGATAATATCTTCTTAAGATTTATTATCTTTGGAGGTTTATTTTCCTATAAAAAGGGTCGGATTTCCCATAATTCCGGGATCCGCTTACGGCTGGAAATCTCGCATACAACGCAGCAGCCGCAGCATACTCCAATTTGGGAGTTTTCGAAGAACCTTTTTGAAGGTTGAAGGAAGGTTGAAGATCATAGCTTTTTATAGCTTTTTGAAGGGTTTTGTAAGATTGTCTTCAATTCCCTCAATTGTTGTCTTGTCTTGTTGGATTATTATCCAAGGAACGCTTTGTTGTGATATTTGATTCAGTTATTGAAGTCTTTCATTAAATTCTTCTTTGTTCAAATATTCACCTTCTTCCCATATATTTTAATACTTTCATTATGATGATGAGTGGCTAATTTCCTTGTGTGATTCTAGGGTGATTGGCTGAAGGTTGTGGGAAAAACAATGATAGAATAATCTTAGATTCCAGTAGGATCCTGAAAGTTCGAGTCTTTAACCTTAACCCTAAGCATCTCGTTCGGTTGATGAACATCTCGGCCGGGGTGGAATTCTTCTGACCGAGGTGACTTATCCGACCTAAAACAGAAAGTTAAGTGTTAGAGTTTGCTAAATCCTATTCTTATTACACCTTCCTGGTTCAATGCAAGCTTAGGATGAGACTTACCCGGTAATTCCTTAGTTTGTGTATTAACGATCATAAGTGTAGGTAATAAAGGGTTATCCTTTATTGGGGTTTGAGTGTGCTTCCACCCCACCTTTGTGAGTTAGCCTGAGACTTACCCGGTAAAGGTTGATTCTATTCCCTTAGATGGTATGTTAGTTTGAGGTTATAATTCTTTATCTTGATTCCTTGAGACTTACCCGGTAATAGGAGTTACGGTTTAGGATTAGTGTGTAGTGAGACTTACCCGGTGATCTACTCACTTTAGTAACACCTTCCCCACGCAAAAATCTCAGCTTTGTCCGCTTATCTATAGATCTTGAGTTGGAACCACAACTTGATGCTTTAATCCCTAGAATTGCATGTTTGCTTTATTGACTTCTTATTCATCTTTGATTGTGTTAAATTGCTCTTGTGGTTAGTATTGACATTAGCATACCGTATTGACTCTGTTTCACCGAGTCCCTGTGATCGACCCCTGGAATTTTCTTGCTTTTACTACGATTGACCCGTACACTGTGGGTTCGCATCCTTGTTTTAAGCTTAAGTCTAGGGTTATAAATTTAAAGCTTGCACACACCGTTTGGAGCGAACAACTAAGTTAAACTATGAATCGAAAGCAAAAACGTAAATGCAATACCTTGGGTTGCCTCCCAAGAAGCGCTTTGTTTAAGGTCCGTAGCTAGACCATATTCGCACTTATTCGAGTGCGGTGGGCGCGAACTCTTCAGCTTGGAGTTCCGGCGTATACTTCTTGAGTCGTTGACAGTTCACCTTCAAGCTTCCGCCCGCTTCACCCCATACTTCAACTGCACCATGGGGGAAAATACGCTTAATTAGAAAAGGTCCGGTCCAACGAGATTTAAGCTTACCAGGGAAGAGACGAAGCCTTGAATTGAAGAGGAGAACTTGATCTCCCTCTTTGAAGTCCTTTGGAATGATATGCTTATCATGCCAACGCTTTGCTCTCTCCTTGTAAATCTTAGCGTTTTCATAAGCATTCAAGCGGAGTTCTTCAAGCTCATTAAGGTCCAAGAGACGCTTCTCTCCCGCTTCCTTCATGCTGAAATTCAACCACTTGATGGCCCAAAACGCCTTGTGCTCTAACTCTACCGGTAAGTGGCAAGACTTCCCATACACAAGGTTGTATGGTGTGGTTCCTATGGGAGTCTTGTACGCAGTCCGGTACGCCCACAATGCATCATCAAGCTTCAAGGACCAATCCTTCCTAGTCCTTGAAACCGTCTTCTCTAGGTTTCCTTTGATCTCCCGATTTGAGATCTCAACTTGTCCACTAGTTTGTGGATGATAAGGGGTGGAGATCTTGTGAGTAACCCCATACTTAGCTAGAAGAGCTTCAAAGCGCCGGGCAATGAAGTGAGAACCTCCATCACTAATGATAGTCCTTGGTGTCCCAAATCGCGGGAAGATGGTCTTGTTAAAGAACTTAACCACCACCATGGCATCATTGGTGGGAGAGGCAATCGCTTCCACCCATCTAGAAACATAATCCACCGCCAAGAGTATGTATTGGTTTCCACAAGATGATGGGAACGGTCCCATAAAGTCTACTCCCCAAACATCGAAAATCTCCACCTCTTGCACATCTCTAAATAAAGTAGGCCAAAAGAATCCAGATTGCAATACCTTAGCGCTAGTCTTGTTCAAACTAGCGTGCCCTCCACATGGTAGTGAATGACAATGGCGGATGACACTTTGCATCTCATCTTCCGGTACACATCGCCGAATAATGCCATCCGGACCTCTCTTAAAGAGGAGAGGTTCATTCCAAAAGTATTCCCGGACATCCTTAAAGAACTTCTTCCTTTGTGCGTAGGATAATCCAGGCGGTATCTCCTGACAAACCAAATAGTTAACAAAATCAGCAAACCATGGTTCGTTACCTTTGGAGATCACGTCGATGCACTCCTCTATAATGTGTAAATGTTCGTCCGGGAAGGAGTCATCTATAGGTATATGGTCATCCTCTAGATGTGTTAGGCGACTCAAATGATCCGCAACAGAATTTTCCGAACCCTTCTTGTCGCGGATCTCTAGATCGAATTCTTGTAGGAGAAGAATCCATCTAATTAGCCTTGGCTTCGCATCCTTCTTTGCAAGGAGGTATCGGATCGCAGCATGATCCGTGTACACAATCACCTTTGCACCTACAAGATAAGAGCGAAATTTGTCAATGGCATAAACAATGGCTAAGAATTCCTTTTTAGTAGTGGTGTAATTGAGCTGCGCTTCATCTAGCGTCTTGCTAGCATAGTAGATAGTGTGGGTTCGTCCTTCTTTCCTTGTCCAAGAACAGCTCCAATAGCTACGTCACTAGCATCGCACATAACCTCAAAGGGAAGGTTCCAATCCGGAGGTTGGATAATAGGTGCTGAAATTAGAGCTTCCCGGATCATGTTAAACGCATCCAAGCATTCCTGCGAAAACTCAAAAACTGCACCCTTCATCAATAGATTAGTTAGCGGTTTTGATATTTTGGAGAAGTCTTTTATGAAGCGTCTATAGAATCCAGCATGTCCTAGAAAACTTCTTATCCCTTTCACCGAAGTTGGGGAGGAAGCTTTTCTATGGTCTCTATCTTAGCTTTATCTACCTCTATCCCTCTATTAGAGATTAAGTGTCCTAATACAACTCCTTCCTTTACCATAAATTGACACTTCTCCCAATTAAGCACTAGGTTAGTGTCTTCACACCTTTGTAATACAAGAGCAAGGTTAGAAAGGCAATTGTCAAAAGAGGAACCGTATACGGAGAAGTCATCCATGAAGACCTCCATGATTTCCTCTATATATTCGGAGAAGATGGCCATCATGCACCTTTGAAAGGTGGCTGGGGCGTTGCAAAGCCCGAACGGCATCCTCCTATAGGCGAACGTACCCCATGGGCACGTGAATGTGGTCTTTTCCTGATCATCCGGGTGTATCGGAATCTGAAAGAAACCACTATAACCGTCAAGATAGCAAAATTGCGAATGTTGCGCTAACCTTTCAAGCAAAAGTGCGAACGTTCTTCGGCCTCATTGTCTCCATCATACACTCAAAATTTTGTAGATGTTGGTGTGGAGATTCAGCACTTGTTCCGCCAAATTGGCTTTGGCGAACAAGAGTAATAACCTGCGGGTTGAAGCTAAACCCTTGTACATCATCAGCATCAAAGTTCACACCTAGACGGCGTGGTTGATGCGTTGGATCCATCCTTTGGCCAAGAGTTCTTGGCTCCTCATCCACACGTTCGATCCTCGCATTCCTAGGTGGAACACGGCGATTTGCAGCTGGCCGTGGATGGAATGGATTCACATTGATCGTGGGATCAATTTCCTCTAGTGGTGGCATGGAGGAGTCGCTATCCTTATTGGATGAGTTGGCTCTAACCGATCTTCCCGGTCTCCTCCTTTTCTTTTTCTCCTTAAGGTTATTTATCTCCAACCTCATTTGGAACATCATGTCCGTTAGATCGTCAACTTTCATTTGATGACGATCCGTTTCTTCCCTACGTGTCTTCTCACTCCATTGGAGTTGAGCTTCTTTCTCCGCTAACTCCGATTGAAGATCACGTTCGTTTTCTTCAGCCATTTTCTTTTCCTTACGCTTTTGCCTTAAAGTCCTCTCAAGCTCTTGATCAAGAGGTAAGAGGTCTTCGGTGTTCCTAGACCTACGCATACACTCAAAGAGATATCAAATAACAAGGGAAGAGCTCCCAAGCTTGACAACCGATAACCGAATTCGGACTAGACCAAATCCCCGGCAACGGCGCCAAAAACTTGTTCGCCACTTAGCGTGCGTGCAAATAAGCTTTAAATTTATAAAACTAGAATCAAGCAAGCGAACACGCAGTGTACGGATCGATATAGTTGAGCAAGAATTCCAGAGTATCGAACACAGGGATTTGGGGGGTTAAATCCAATTATAGAATTGTCAAGCGAGTAAATGTATGAGCTTTGTGAATTATTGGGAAAAAAACAATCCTAAAGATCCAGGAATCCAGTTGTGGCAATCGATTCAAGATATACTAAAGATATAAGGACAGAGTTAAGGTGTGCAAAGGTATACGAATGTAAGGTAATCGTACGGTGAAGTTCCAAAAACCTTATATGACCCACCTAAAAGACACTCTCTATAAAGGTTGTTGAGGCTTCAATATAGAAAGGTTCTAAGGGTAAGAATTAACGTCAAATACCCAAACTTATAACCAAGGATCAAGACTAACTAAACCGATTAAGGTTGCGACACTCAGAATCGAGGTAGAGGTTGTTGAGGCTTCACTACCACCTAGAAAAGGATAAACCAAGACTAAGTTAAAGCAAATCTTTAACTTTGGATTAAAGTAAAAGTAAGTTCATAAACTGACACAAAATTACGGGTAGTTCTTGAGTTCCACGGCAGTGGAAGCTCAAGAACAGACCGTTGATTAGGTTCGTCGGCAATTTCTTTCTAACTCTCAGGGTCCAATCTATTTACGATCGATCTATCATCATCTAAGCCACAACTATCAACCCTTCACCTTAGAATTGTTAAAGGGTTTTAGCCAACAACAGTCATATTGATATCAAATTCAAGGTTTAAAAGAATGAAAGATGAAAACTTCCGAAAACCTTCAATAACTTTCAAATCAATCTCAAGTTCACAAATCAAGAACAATAACGTCAATAGGTTCGGAATAGCACAAACAATCACGAATCTTAGATAAGAAGGAAGAATGGGATGTCAATCCGTCTTCTAAATCAAACATAAAGATAAAGCGTAACCTTCTTGCGAACAATCTTCCAAATCTTCAATCTTCCTTCAATCTGGAAAAATCAATAGCAAAGCGCAATATCCTCAATCACAATCTCCGCAAGATGTGAAATTAGGGCAAGACCAAGCGTAAGCGAAAGTGCGTCTAAGCAGAGGTGACGGAATCTCTCTTCGTCCGTCCTTTTATAGTGTAAGATAAAATATTGGCCCGGCCCAATTGCGTAGGAGATCGTGGCTTAAAGTGTGGCGAAAAAGATCGCCAAGATCACGGTCGTGGAAGTGTTCCACGGCCGTAATTTAGAGCGTGGAAACTGTCACGGTTTGACACAATCCTTCCACGGCCGTTGAAGTTACTGGAATGAATCACGCTTCCCTTGCCAAGGTTCCACGGCCGTGGACTTGAATGTGGAATGTAGTACGGCCGTATTTTAGAGCGTGGTTTAGGGCTAAACCGTAATTCTTCCTTACTCTCGTGGCATTCTTCAAGTTGGCATCATCCTTAGCTCCTAGAGATGTCCTCAATCCTTGGACATGCTAAATCAAACTTCATTCTCGCACAATCCGTTCGGAAATAGCTCTTAATTGCCTACAATTAACATAAAGCTTGTGTAGATCTCTATTTTGACATTATAGACAAACTAGCTCACAAATGAATCAATGCTTAATCAATGACTATCAATATGGATGAAATACACTTAGAAAACGTGCCTAAAATATCACAATATTTCATGCTAACAGTAAGCCACTTGCATTCTTTATTGAGAAGTTGAAATGAGCATGCTTGAATTATTCGACATATGATAAAGAATATTATGCATTATTTCGAGTTTTCGAGACATGACAATATTATCTTTGGCCTGATGAACTTATCATTAGAACTGATCATGAGTCATTAAAACATTTTAGGAATCAAGATAAGTTGGAGAGGAGACATGGTAGGTGGATGAAGTTTGTAAACTTTTCCATATATCATTAAGTATAAGAAAGGAAAAGATAATGTTGTTGTTGATGCCATTTCTGGGAGACATTCTTTGATCACTACTATGGATTTTAAAGTTTTAGGTTTCTAGTACATTAAGGATCTATATGTGGATGATATTGATTTGGTGACATTTTTAAGGATTGCACTACACGGCCTCATGACAAATTCTATCTATTTGAGGGTTTTCTATTTCGTGAGGATAAAGTGTGAATTCCTATATGTTTTCTTAGACTTTTACTTGTTGAGGAAGCTCATATGGGTGAACTTCAATCTAGATCGGGAACTTTAGTCTTGATCGGGAAACTGCGGAATGAACCCCGCATCAAATTCGCAACGAATAAACATAACAAAGAAGAAACCCTTGAAGCCACATATGGAGTCCGTAGCCTCCACTACATCGTTGAGTTTGTGATTTTATCAATCAACAATCTTTGCCATCATTTCGTCGTTGGTTCTCCCTCTCCCTTATCTCTGGCCACGGATCAAGATCAAGGGAGGTGTTTGATTCGCTCGATAAATTGGATCGGATAGAGGGGGCTTCGATTTGGTGCAAAAGTTGGTTGTCTCCGATTCGAACGCCAGAGCCAACGCAATATTAGGGGGGAAATACGACGTTGTGTTTGAAAGCAAAGATGATGAAGAAGAGAAAAGTCACGAAGGTGATGGAAAGGAAAGAGAATTGATCGATTGGGAAGACCGGATATTGGAGGTCACTATGCCGCTAGTTGGAGTTGCTAGAATGATTCTTCATTCTAAAAGGTAATTTGTCCAATTTCAATGGTTTATAATTGTAATTGGGAATTTGTGATGATTTTCCCAATTGAATAATTTAATGTGAAATTGTGAATAGTTATAAATGTGGAGAGAGATTGTTACCACAACATATAAAGTCATAGTTGAGAGAATTTAAAGTTTTAACTTTGTGAATAACACGCCCTTTAATACTCAAGTTCCTAAATTAAAAAAAAAATAAAGAACTCGTCGTTTTAAATGTGGGTTATTCATGTAAACTCGTATTTTAAAACGACGAATCCGCTCCGGCCTAAAAGCCTTCTTATTATTAGAATTATTTTGCATTCATGCCTAATGTTAGAAATACTTTTCATTTTATTATTATTTTGGAAAAAAGTCCTATTAGAAAAGGAGTCTAAATTATATAAACTAATTAATAATCAAAAATTCAAAATGAGAAGATACTTTGTATTTATTATTAAAAAAAGAAGCATACTTACCAAAATCATCCTATTTTTTAATAAAAATTTGTTTTAATTAAGTAATATAAAAGAAAGAAGTGAATTATATTTTTTTTAAAACTCTTGATATATATATATATATATAAAGTTTCTGAGTAAACTAGTAATAAAGGGTAATATCTTATTTTATAAACCAAATCTTAATCTTACTATACTATAATTTTGGATTTATGAGTAATTAAATGCTCCTTTTATAGTAAACTTTGATGAGATTTTAAAATTTGATATTATGTGACAGATTTTATAATTTTGGAGTCCAAAACTTGTATAGACATAAATAAAAATAAACAAGTTGATTGTAACACCCCAAGTTTTGGGAACTCGAAGCGTTACGGGCAAAGACCACACAGGGTCCTGACCCTCAAAGTAGCAACGACGCAACGGATCTTACAACAAGGAACAGACAAATGAAAATCAAAACTCAATATAAAATCAAAGGTTTAAACAAAAGGAAGCGTAAAAGACTCGCAGCCGAGTTCAAAACAAAAGGAAAAACAACAACATAAACACAAACCCGATCTCATCCTATAATGTACGAGAACCACGGCTGACCCCACCATCCGGATCACTCAGGAGTACCTATCTCCTGCAAGGCATCTACAACATTCGTATAAACCGTTAGCTAACACTCTAGATATCAGAAAGACTGTAACGGCACAAACACACATAAGGTAAAGTAAACACATCAACGTACTCACAAAGTGGCAGTTATTATCTTTCGTTAGGTTATCCAATTACTACTTCAACTAATGGTTGTTACACGAGAGTCGCTATGATCTCGCCTCCGTCCCCTTTCACCAATAGGAATAGAACGTATGCATCCTTCTGCCACCTGCTGGACTGGTCGCTTGAGCACCTCCCAGTTTTCCATTATGAACTAGACAAGCGGTAAACGTCCGGTTGTAATACACTTGGGTCAATTAAGGTATAACAAGGTCAATCCTAGTCCGGTTATCAGTTATAACATGATAAACAACACAAACAAGCCAATACGATCAAACTAATACGTGGAATGAAGCTAAGTAAGACCAAGGAACTTACCTCATTCGAAGGTAATCTTAACACTCAGCAAACACTCAGATATTCTCAAGAAAGGAGCAAAGGGAAGCCTGCTCAATAAGGCATCACGAATCAAGAACCGAAACGATTGCTAGAAGTCTATAACTTCTAGCCTCCGTGATCTCTTAGAGATCTACACAAGCTAGGATCACAAACCCTAGTCTTACAGAACACTAAGGGTCAACAACATCCAAAAGAAGCAAGGGAAAGAACAAGAAAAGTAAGGAAGGAAAGCAGCTCACCAAAGACGGGAAGACTATAGAGAAACCATAGGAGCGGCTGGACAAAGGCGTAGGGGCGGCATGTGACAGAGGCGCAAGGGGCGGCTCCGTGCAGGCGTGGGGGCAGATATCGGTGCAGAAGCACTTTCGGCTTCTCGACGACAACAGAACCACAACAACGTCAAAGCTTGCACTTCCAACACTCTCACACTTCACAACTCAACCAAGGGAGCCTGCGAACATCAAAGGATCATCAATAGAACGCCCCACAAGAATCAAGGATCGAACTTGATTCTTGGAGAAGAAGAAAAGAGAAAACGAAGGGAGAAACGAAACAGAAGGAAGCAAGGTGCACCAACACCTGAACATGATGAAGAACAAGGGAGGAAGAAATTACACGTTCAGCAAGATCACATGAAGCAAGGCTACAAGACTCGAGGTTTGAAGAAAGCGTAAGTAAGAAACGGGAAAAAGAAGAAAAGATAGGAATATAAAGAGAAGGGCTAAAAAGATAGAAGGAAAGGCGTTTAAGGGTTTGGAAGACGATAAGGAAGCATGCCCATAAGATAGAAGATCGGATATTCTATCTATGGAACGAAGATAAAACGAACAACAACAGATCGGGCGCGATCTGTGGCAAATCCGTATGGGCGGATTGCATGTGCCGTTGGGGAGGCCCCTTGTCACCGCGGGGGCGTTGACATACACCTCTGACGTTGGGGCAGCCTCCTTCACCGCGGGGGCGGTGAAGGTAGAAATTGGGGTCTTACATCAGATCCCCCTAAAAAGAAGTTTTGTCTCGAAACTTGCAACAGTCCAAACGATCACATAACAATAACACGGAAATGCGGAACACAACTCATATATTCCTACTCGGGGCACGTAACTCAAAACGTCACAAAAGTGTACGCAACTCAACAGAAGAAAAAACGAAACACAACCACTATGCTAAAGGTGCATCAAGCTCATCATAAAACTCCGGATAGTTCCTTTGAATACTATCTTCTGTCTCCCAAGTCGCCTCATCAGCTCCTCACATCGACCACTAAATCTTCATAATCGGTATGTCCTTCAAACGCAAGCGTCTTGTACTACACTCTAAGACAGCTACCGGATGCTCAATGAACTTGTGATCTGGCTCAACCACCAGATCCTCATGACTGACGATGTGTCTTGGGTCCGGTATGTACTCCTGTAATTGAGACACATGGAAGGCGGGATAAACATCATCAAGCCTTGGTGGCAAATCAAGTCTGTATGCTGCCTCTCCAACCCGCTCCAGAATCTCGAAAGGTCCGACATATTTGGAACTCAGCTTCCCCTTGACACCGAAACGTCTAACGCCTCGTGTCGGGTATACTCTCAACCAAACCTGAGCTCCAACTCGGAACTCCAGAGGTCTACGCCTCTTATCTACGTAAGACTTCTGACGACTCTGAGCTACTAACATCCGCTCTCGAATTACTGCTACTGTGGTCATGTCATCCTGAATCTGCTCAAGTGCTACTCTAATAGAACTACTCGCTCGTCCCCACACAACGGTGTGAAGCATCTATGTCCGTATAAAGCCTCATAAGGAGCCATCCTGATCGATGTGTGTCAACTGTTGTTATACGAAAACTCCACTAAGGGAAGGTGATCTAGCCACTCTTGTCCCCAGTCTAACACGCAGGCTCTCAACATGTCCTCCAAAGTCTAGATGGTCCGCTCGGACTGACCATCGTTCTGAGGATGATAAGCACTCGTGAATTGCAGACTCATACCTAGAGTAGCATACACTTGCTGCCAGAACCTCGAAGTGAACCGTCCGTCTCTGTCAAAGACTATAGTCCTAGGTACTTTGTGAAGTCTCATTATCTCTCTAGTGAACTCCTCTTCTAATTGACTCACTGGCCACGTTTCCTTGATTGGAATGAAACGTGCGGTCTTTGTCAGTCGATCTACTATGACCCAGATAGCATCAAAACCTCGACTCGGTCTTAAACCGGTAACGAAATCCATAGAGATTTCTTCCCACTTCCACTGAGGGACGGGAAGTGGGTGTAGCTCACCTCCTAGTCGATGATGCTCGATCTTGACTTGCTGACAGGTCGCACACTGAACTACATATCTCGTCATATCTGGCTTCAGACCTCCCAACCAGAAAGAGCGTCTGATATCCTGATACATCTTACTCGCACTAGGGTGCACTGAGTAAGGTGAAGAAAGAGCCTCTTGTAGGATCCTCTGTCTGAACTCTCAATCTGAAGGAACACATACACGTTCCTGGCGTCACAAGATCCCATTAGCACCTACTACAAACTGTGGTGCCTCACCTCGAGACATCCGGTCTCAAATATGTGTCAAAGTTGGGCAACTCTCCTGCTTCAGTCGGATCTCACCCAGCAAATCGGGAACTATCTCCAAGGTGGATAGGTTGTTGTTGGAATCCGGAAAGTGGATATCCATCTCTAGCCAAGCAAGGTCTCGCTGTAACTGTGGGTGAGTTGTCAGCCTAGCGATCGCCATCTCTCGGGGAGTCTTCCAACTAATGGCATCAGCTACTACATTCTCCTTTCCCAGGTGGTATAAGATCTCAAGGTCGAAGTCCTTGATCAACTCAACCATCTACGCTGACGGTTATTCAACTCCCGCTGAGTGAACATAAACTTCAAACTCTTACGATCCGTGAATATCTGACACGTAGCTCCGCACACATAATGCCTCCAAATCTTCAAAGCATGGACAACAGCGGCCAACTCAAGATCATGGGTAGGGTAATTCTCCTCATACGTCTTCAATTGTCTCGACGCGTAAGCTATCACCTTACCCCTCTGCAATAGAACGCATCCCAAGCCTAGCTTGGAAGCATCGTTGTAAACCACGAAGTCCTCAATGTCCTCTGGTTGAGCTAAGATAGGAGCAAAGGTCAACCTTTTCTTCAACTCCTCGAAGCTTTGCAGGCACGGCTCGGACCATACGAACCTCGTAGACTTCCTCAGCAAGGAAGTCAGCGGTCGGGCGATAATCGAAAAGCCCTCAACAAAACGCCGGTAGTAGCCCGCCAATCCTAAGAAGTTGCGTACCTTCTTGACGTTCTTAGGAGGCGGCCACGATGCTACTGACTCGATCTTCGCCGGATCTACCTTGATCCCTTAAGTTGAAACGATGTGACCAAGGAATGCTACCTCGGGCATTCAGAACTTGCACTTTGAGAGCTTGGCGTAAAGCTCTCTATCTTGTAGGACCTGAAGAACAATTCTCAAGTGTCTTGCATGCTCCTCTCTACTGCTAGAGTAAACCAGAATGTCATCTATGAAGACAACTACAAACCGGTATAGGAAGTCGATGAAGATGTTCTTCATCAACTCCATGAAAACTATGGGTGCGATCGTAAGCCCGAATGGCATCACTACAAACTCGTAGTGGCCATACCTAGTCCAAAATACCGTCTTGGCTATGTCCTACTCTCTCACCCTCAGCTGGTGATATCCAGATCTTAGATCGATCCTGGAAAACACTGAAGCTCCATGCAATTGATCCAAAAGATCGTCGATACGGGGCAATGGTTACTTATTCTTGATCGTCACCTTGTTCAGCTCTCGGTAGTCGATACATAACCTCATTGACCCGTCCTTCTTCTTGACGAAGAGCACTGGCGCGCCCCAAGGAGATACACTAGGGAGGATGAAGCCCTTCTTAGCAAACTATGTGAGTTGCTTCTTAAGCTCAAGTATCTCGATATGTGTCATGCGGTAAGGAGCCTTAGAGATCGGTCTCGTACCGGGCTCTAGATCAATGTTAAACCCTACACTCCTCTCTGTTGGTAAACCTGATGGCTCTCTAAAAATATCGGAAATCTCGCAAGCTACCGGAATCTCCTCCAAAGCTGGACTCGTACTATCCTTCATGGCATAGCACCAGAAAGCCTCGTAACCTTGACCGATAAGTCTCGCAGCTCGGACTGCACTGATGACTGTACCGGTCTTCCTTAGATCCCATCCTCTAAAAGATCTCTTCATGGCATAAATTTGTAGTTACCGTCACCGTCCTCTTGCCGATGTCCAGAACTGCTCGGTGTCAATCGATCTAATCCATACCCTGAAATTATGTATTCATGTACTAAATACATGACGAAGAAGTCAGCTAGTCAGTCGCGACCTCTCAATCTAATAGGGCAATCGCGAACCTCTCGTGTGCCTCTAATCTTACCCCCATCGGGTAGACCTATAAAGAAGGGTCTCCCCTCTACGGTAACAAAGGCCAATCTATCTACACATGCATCAGATATACAGGAATACATAGCACCGGTATCAAAAAAAACTCTGACAGGAAAACCATTAATATGAGTGGTACATGTGGTCGCTGGAGCGGTCGGCTCCACTACACTCCTCATCTCATAAACTCTAGTGGAGGCACCTCTAGTGTCGGAAGTACCACCTCCTTGTCCTCTACCCTGGTCCGGAGTGGAACCCTGAAGAGCGGTAGAACCAGGAACTCTTTGTTGTTGATATTGTGGTCTGTGTCCTCCTCCTACAATACTAGTAGGTGAAGACCCCTGCTGCGATGGAGCCTTGCCTTCACGGTAGAACGTAGCTCTATGTTCGGGCTTGCCACAAGATTAGCAAGTCACAATAGCCTTCTTGCAATCAGCTCTCATGTGTCCAACACCTCCGCATTTAAAGCACTTCAATCCTCTGTCGGAACTCTATACAGACTGCTGGAAACCAGAATGTCCCGGCGTCTGACTACGCTCAAATCCAGTTGCTCTAGCTCCAACACTGGTTGATCCAGTATTCTGCCTCTTCTCATGACCTTCTGTCTGATAAGCTCTCCTCTGACCCGGGCGGTCTCTCTCATAAGTAGATGCTCTATCATGATAGTCCGTCAAATAATCACAACGGAAACCAACAAGATCAAACCGTGTAGACTCTCTCAACTTCCAAGAGAAAAGGTAAACATGTTGATCCTCAGGTGGTGCAGACGGACCCAGCAAAGACAACTCATCCTGAAACTTGCTAATGATCTCAACAATAGGCAAATCCTCGAATCCAGCCTCGAGGAAATCCTAAAGACGATCCCCTTTCATGGTTGCAGGGCAATAGAGATCCCTGATCACCGTCTTCATCTGCTCATAATTGGTGACCTTACTACGAGTAGTCCTCCACCGAGAATGAGCCTGATCCTTCAACAGCGTTTGTGCTATGTTGACTCGACAAACCTCTGTGCAACCGATCGCCTCCATAGCAGAATCTAGCTGTCTCAGCCACAACTCAACCTCCAACCCAGTCTTTCCCATGAAAGTGGGAACCTTCAGCTGGTCAAAAGCCATCCACCAACTATCGAGCTTCGGCTCTCTCGCCTCGACCGGAACTCTAACAACCTCAACAACTCTCGCGCGTAGGTGGGGCGACGATCTGTGTAACTCTCTGCGAAACCTCAATTGATCTTGTGGGAACTGGCGGTGTTGGTTCAGGTCCTCTAGTCCCGATAGCCTCCCCAACTCTCTGCACATAATCGTGGTATGCAGAAGCTCCGATTGATACTCGACCGGACTCTATCGATGGCGCTCTTTGTGCTCTGGACCTAGCAGCGGTCCCGTTCCCAGCCTCAGGAACAACACTCTCAGCAACTTCCTCAGTGAATGCCTCAACGATAGGCGGATCAGCAACTAGGGCCTGGCCCCGGACTCTAGCTAGAGGAGGTCTTTCTACACGTCCTCGTCCACGTACAAAAGGTGGAAGAGGTGGTCTACCCCTTCCTCGCCCCATAGCAGATGTAGCTCTAGTACGCCCTATTTGCGATAAGGATATATAGATATATAAGACTATATAAGAACACGCTACAACTAAAGTAGAAATCCATGAAAAGCACATAAAGGCCAACAGAAAGGAAACTACACTGCTGAGATCCGCGGAGGTAGTGGTGGTCGCCCGTACATCTATCCTAGACCAACAAGTTTAAAACAAACCCCCTTTTGAAAGCGTAGACCCCTTGCGGGTTCTGTTTATTTATCTATCCGACCTTTAGAAGATTTCGAGTGCCATTGTTGCCAACCTAGACCTCTGATACCATATTGTAACATCCCAAGTTCTGAAAACTCGAAGCGTTACGGGCTAGGACCTCACAATGGGTCCTGGCCCTCAGAGTAGCAACAACACAACGGATCTTACAACAAGGCACAGACAAATGAAAATCAAAGCTCAATATAAAATCAAAGGTTTAAACAAAAGGAAGCATAAAAGACTCGCAGCCGAGTTCAAAACAAAAGGGAAAACAACAACATAAACATAAATTAGATCTCGTCCTATAATGTAAGGGAACCCCAACTGACCACACCATCCGGCTCACTCAACAGTACCTATCTCCTGCAAGGCATCTACAACATTGATATAAACCGTTAGCTAACACTCTAGATATCAGAAAGACTGTGATGGTAAAGTAAACACATCAGCATGCTCACAAACAACCGGTTATTATCTTTCGTTAGGTTATCCAATTACTACTTCAACTTATTGTTGTTACACAAGAGTCACTATGATCTCGCCTCCGTCCTCTTTCACCAATAGGAATAGAACGTATGCATCCTTCTTTCACCTGCTGGACTGGTCGCGAGAGCACCTCCCAGTTTCCCCATTCTGAACTAGACAAGAGGTAACCGCCCGGTTATAGTACATTTGGGCCAATTAAGGTATAACAAAGTCAATCATAGTCCGGTTATGAGTTATAAAATGATAAACAACACAACAAGCCAATACGATCAAACCAATACGTGGAATGGAGCTAAGTAATTCAAGGGACTTACCTCACTCGAAGGTAATCTTAGCACTCAGCAAACACTCAGATATCCTTAGGAAATGAGCAAAGGGAAGCCTGCTCAACAAGGCATCACGAATCAGGAACCGAAACGATTACTAAAAGTCTATAACTTCTAGCCTCCGTGATTTCTAAGAGATCTACACAAGCTAGGGTCACAAACCCTAGTCTTACAGAACATTAAGGGTCAATAAAATCCAGAAGAACCAAGGGAAGGAACAAGGAAAGCAAGGAAGGAAAGCAACTCACCAAAGACGGGAAGACTGTAGAGAAACCACAAGGGTGGCTGGACAAAGGCGCGGGGGCGGCACGTGACAGAGGCGCAAGGGCGGCTTTGTGCAGGCGCGTGGTGGATATCGGTGCAGAAGCACTATCGGCTTCTCGACGATAGCAGAACAACAACAACGTCAAAGCTTTCTCTTCCAACACTCTCACACTTCACAACTCAACCAAGGGAGTCTGCGAACATCAAAGGATCATCAACGGAACGCTCCACAAGAATCAAGGATCAAACTTGATTCTTGGAGAAGAAGAAAAGAGGAAACGAAGGGAGAAACGAAATAGAAGGAAGCAAGGTGTAGCAACACCTGAACGTGATGAAGAACAAGGGAGGAAGAGCTTACACGTTCAGCAAGATCACAAGAAGCAAGGCTGCAACACTCGAGGGTTGAAAAATGCGTAAGCAAGAAACGGAAAAAAGAAGAAGAGACGGGAATATATAGAAAATGGATGAAAATATAAAGGAAAGGCATTCAAGGGTTTGGAAGAAGATAAGGATGTCGGACGATAAGATAGAAGATCGGATATTCTATATATGGAAAGAAGATAAAACGAACAAAAACAGATCGGGCGCAATCTGTGGCAAATGTGCAGGGGCGGATCGCGTGTGTCACAGGGGCTGCCACTTGTCACCGCGGGGGCGGTGATAGACACCTCTTCTGCTGGGGCAGCCTCCTTCACCGCGGGGGCGGTGAAGGTAGAAACTAGGGTCTTACATTGATGAAGTTTTACAATTTGATATTATGTGACGTATTTTATATTTATAGAGCCAAAAATTTTTATAAACCTAAATAAAAATAAACAAGTTTTCAAACTCTCAAATGTAATATCCGGAATTTTTATTCCGTCTAATTCCGCCGTTGACGGTTTCCCCTTTCTATCTAGTATCTCTTCCTTCACAAATTCATTATTTTATGTAGAATTTAATTCACATAAAACGATAAAATTATATCAAGCTTTAATCCTTATAATTATCTATTATTTTATGTAGAATTTTATTCACATAAAATGATAGATTTATATCAAACCCTAGTTATTATAATTCATTCTTACCGATGACTTTAGACGAGTTTTGACAAGTTGTGACGAGACCATGACTAAGCTGAGACAAGACCATGACAAAGCCCGACAAATCTGTGACAAACTCATTCATGGGCCTGACAAGGCCATGACGAGTTTTGACAGATTTTTGACAAGAAAAACAGCCCATCTTTCTCAACTTACCTCAGCCCATGTTCTTTGTTGGATTTTTTGTCCAGCCCTTTGCTTCTCTTTTGTTCTACACGGATCTGAACAGCCCTGGAGGCCCAGCTGAAGATGGCCCAACGAGCTCCTCTCTTGTGTGCTGACAAGTAACGTACAGCAGCCCTGGAGGAGAAGGAAACTGACGACGCTCTCTCTTCCTTTCTCCTTGTAACGTCCGGAAATCACGCAGGAAATCACACACGTATCTCCTCTCCTTTCAGCCACGCTTTGTTTCCATCCAGAAGCACGAGAACGCTCTCCCTCTGCTGCAGCAACAGATTTCTCCCACAACCGTAGACTCCATCCATTGAACTCTACCAGCGGCCTTCAACGTAACAGCAATCACCAGCACAACAGCAGCTTCAGCGCAGCAGTGGGCTTCGTCCCAGGATCTTCAGCGTGACGGCTTCAGTGCAGCAGTGAGGACTCTTCTGCTCACGACCTGGAGTGACACAGAACAGCCATAGAGGAGCAGCAGTGAGGACTCTTCTTCTCACTTCCCCTTGAATCTTGGAATCGGTAAGGTTGATACCCTTCTTATCCTTGCACTTCCATCCATGTAATTCATGCCTAATGAGTGTCTTTTATGCCTCCTAATTCTACCCAGAACAGCCATAGAGGAGCAGTAAAAATTCATGCTGTTTTCCGAGTTTTCATAAAGTGACGAGCAGGCTTTTTCGAGTCCATATTAGGGTATGTTAGACACCTCCTTTCTTGCTGAATTTTGGATATGTTGTAGTCAGTAGTATATAGTAGATCATACTAAAATTTGGGAAGAATCGGAGTTACGGTTTGAGAGTTATTGTGTTTCAAAGTTGACGTTTTTATATATGTGCTGAGTGTTGGGGAAAACAGCAAGTGATGTTGTTTTGTGAGATGGTTTTGAATAAGCTCTTGATCTTCGTTGGGCTTGAATTTTGGATATGATATAGTTTACATATTTTTGTAGAACATATTAAAATTTGAGAGGAATCCAGCGAGTGGTTTGGGATTTATGATTTTTCAAAGATTGAGTCGTAAGCAGTTTTTCGGTTGTGCTGAAATTCGGTTTTGTGAGATAGTTTTAAATAGGATTTTGATCTCCTTTGCAGCTGAATTTTGGATATATTATAGATAAGATTTTATATTAGAACATATCAAAATTTGGGATAAATCCAGCGAGTATTTTAGGAGTTATGATTTTTCAAAGTTAAGACAGTGTGTTGTTCGTTAGGTGTTGTAACCAACTTTAGAAATTTTTGTAGAAGTGATGCTTTAACAGTTTTAAGAAATTCTTTCTCCTATGAGTAGATGGGATATCATAGAGGACCTAAGGAATTATTTCGGAATTTTTATAAGATTATTCGAATTTTATATTTGAAGCTGTAGTTGGACTTTAGTGACTTTTCGGGAAATAGAAAATGGGTAGTTTTTCTAGTTGTTACCTAAAATCATCCTAGGGAGTAGAATATGATTAGTTAGCCTCAAGTAAGAATTTAAGTACATATTATGGGTTTTTGGAAGTCTCGGGACCAAGGGTAAAATAGTCAATTTACCTTAAATAAACACTGTAATAACTTCTGCACATAGAATCGTACATCTTAGGAGTTTTAGACTTCTAAGTATCCAAGGAAAAGTGTTGACCCACGTGCCTCCTTTGACAGGCAACTGAGTTCCTGCAGCTACTGATTGAGTGTTGCTAAGAGAGACGAGATTTAATTCGGTAAGTCCACGGACTTACTTAGCTGGCTTTCTTGCATGAGTGTGATGTGTATGAGTGGCGTTTGCTAGTTATGCTAAACAACGAAACCGGATTAGGCCGACTTTATTATTTACGTAATTGACCCAAGTGTATGATAACGGGTCGTGACATCATCTGCCTAGCTCTTGCGAGAGTCTAGGAGGTTCCCTGCGACCAGCCCAGTCCGGTAGACGGTCAGATGCATTAGTACCATTCCGCGTTGGTAAACGGGGACAGGGGCGAGGTTTGGGAATCCCTCGTGTCACAAAATAAGTATCATTAGTAATAACCTATCACCTAATTAAAGATAATAAAAGGATTGAGTGTTGCATGTTGATTGTGTATGGTGTGTGTTTGTGCTTTTACCTTTATACTTATGCATAGAATTTTAGCTAACGGTTTTATACCGCTTGTAGATGTCTTGCAGGTTAAGACAGTTGTAGAGAGATCCGGAGGGAATGGTCAGCCGGGTCCACGTACATATTTAGTTGGGGACGGGATGTCTTCTGTTCTTCTTATGTGTCATTTTAGTACCTTTGCTTTGTAAGGCTGATACATATTCTTCATGTATATATTGTTTAAAGTTTTCAAATGTTTTAAATACTTTTGTGCCTTGTTGTAAGATCTAAGTTAAATTGTTGTCAAACTAAGGTCGGGACCCATTGTGAGGTCCTGACCAGTAGCTCTCCGAATTCTCAGAATTTGGGGTGTTACATCAAATTTCTCTAACATTTTCATGAAGTATTGATTTATTATCATTAATTACTTTGATTGATGCAAAAATATCGCTTAAATAAATCAATATCATATTTTATTTAAATTTTTACTTTTTTAATTAAAAGTATTTTAATCTTAAATTACAATATTAGCATACTCGGTCAATCTTGTGTCATTATCTTCAAACCACAAGTCCTAATGATGCGAGACATATTTACTGGTTTGAATAATGATATTAAAAGCACAAGGGTAAAGCATCACTTGTATTTAATGATCACTCTCACCGTACCGCTAAATAGTAACTTCCTTGATGAAATATAAATGTATCATTGTTGTATTATTACAACCGCGTGCAAAGCATGCGGCTCGACCTAGTAAAATCTGTAAAATCGGAGTAGTTAAAACAATTTCAATGAGCCAATTAAATTCCGCCAACATGACGGAGAGGTGACTCAATAAGATAGTGATACATGACGATATGAGGAGTAACTTTACGAATGTGCAACACATAAGATTTTAATGACGATATGACGGCAACACATGAGTGACGTCACTGAGCCAGGTGTTTGTTGTAGACTCGGTTTTAGTATACAACATTATATATATATATATATATATATCATTTTTGGCAAAAAAAAATAATAAAATAAATTATTCCGTAATAATGCAAACAAAAAAACAACTGTTAAAATATGAAAAACAATGGTAAATAAAAAAAGTCGTAAAATTTTAGAGTAAATTACACAAATCAAATGTTACTTTTTACTCGATTTTTCACTTAACCACCTCTTTTTTATTTTCATTTAACCACCTCTTATTTTTATTCCGTTAACAAGTAACCACCTAAGCTCATTTTCGTCATACTTTAGTAGGTCCACATGATATATATATATATATATATATATATATATATATATATATATATATATATATATA